>OZ038499.1:52354640-52434640 GCA_964036315.1 Acanthosepion esculentum
TTGCCGTTATGTAAAAGGTATATATGGGAGGCATCCTGTATGAACCAATACTGCAGTCAATAAATGGTGCAAACTGAGGAAGCCTAAAAATTCCCAGGTGTTGCATAGATTTCAGAAAGTTCAGTTTGGTAGCAACAGACTTTTGGTTCAGAATCAAAGGAGGCAGTGAATATTCAATATTTTCCATCAGATGCCAAAGATGATGTTGCAGTTGGATGAAAAGAAAATTAGAAACTTTGTTTTGGGATGAGATGAAAAGAAAATGGATAGAAAAACGTCAATCGGCATCGTCTGTTTTCCTGAATTCTTTTTTTTCTTTTCTTTTCTTTTCGCCTCACTGAAGTCTCTCCTTATTCTCTTCAACTCTCAGTAATCCCTTGCATCTTAGTGGCACTATTACTTGGCTTGGGGTGAAATGATTGAAAAAGAAACAAAAAAAAAAATGAAAATATATATATTGATATATATTTATACATATATATTATAAAATGGACTAAGTCCAACAATTATTTTAATATATTTTCTGTTTATATGTCATTTTCATTGATACAAATATTTAAGCATCTAGTTAGCAGTAATTTGACCTTGCCAACCAGATGCTTCCTCTGTAGCTAAATGGTATAGCACATCAGGCTAAATGACGGTTCCATGTATCATACAGGGATGATTCCTGTTGGAGAATACATATTTTTTTATGAAATTTCTCAGACAGTAAATGTTGTTAATACTGTTTATTATAAACAGAGCATTTGCTTAAATATTTGTATCTATAAAAATAACATATAAAATATAAAACAATAAATATGCTAAAATATATACATATATATCCATGTGAATCCAATTTAGTTTATGTCTGGCTGCCGTTAGGTGTAAATCTACAGGTCATGACTGATTTATTATTTCTTAATTTTTGTTCCTTCCCTTATTTCAAATTTAACGTAGGCCATATTTGATTGGTTGATCAGAGTAAAGCCCACAAACTTTACAACCCCTACTTTTTTTTCATAAAAAGATGTTGTATTTTGCTTTTAAATCTAAATAAATTGTTCACTCACCAGTAATCCACAATCATATGATGAGATGCATTGATACACATTGAAACATGACTGCAATTATGTAGCAATTTTTACATGTTTTTGGTGGAATAACCTTATATATATATATATATATATATATATATATATATATATGTATGTATATATATATACATATATATATATATATATATATATATGGCTTATGTGGCTTAAAAGGTGCCCTATCCAGCAGCATTTAAGTAGGAAAGGGAAAGATAGTAAAAGAGAGACAGGAAGAGAAAGAGTAAGAGAGGGTAGGTAAAGAGAAAGAGAGTAAGGGAGAAAAGGCAAAGAGAAAGTGAGTAAGGGAAAGAAGGCAAAGAGAAAGTGAGTAAGGGAGAAAAGGCAAAGAGAAAGTGAGTAAGGGAAAGAAGGCAAAGTGAATAAGAGAGAGAAGGCAAAGAGAAAGTGAATAAAAGAGAGAAGGAAAAGAGAAAGTGAGTAAGAGAGAGAAGGCAAAGAGAAAGTGAGTAAGAGAGAGAAGGCAAAGAGAAAGTGAGTAAAAGAGAGAAGGCAAAGAGAAAGTGAGTAAGAGAGAGAAGGCAAGAGAAAGTGAGTAAGAGAGAGAAGGCAAAGAAACAGTGAATAAGAGAGAAAGAGAGAGAGAGAGATGAAAGATAAGGCGAATAAGAAATAACAAATGAGAAAGAGAGGGAGAGTGATCTTATGATTTTATTGTGCTTATAAATCATCTGTATAATAATTTGTGAAATAAATACCATATTTATCTTATTCAGTATGAATATGAAATATTTATAACCGATTAATCAACGGACATTATGCTACAGATTCGACTTCTTATAAAATAGATTAACTCAGAATTATTGGAAATATCGCCAAGATCTCAAATTGTGCCAGCCACTTTCATTATTCAAATATCTTAAGAGAGTCTTCTTTTAAGAGACAAATTCCATAAAACACAACCGAAAATCAAGGAATGATTTCACTGAAATGAAGTCATTGGAATAACTTGTCTCTTTAACAATCGCAAACAAGAAAACATTCACACTTTAATAGACTTGTTCATCTCCACATATTTACAATACTTTCAATAATTTGTTGACACTCTACAGCTATAAATTATCATACAAACCTACAGAAAAATGAATGTTTCTATTATTTAAGAGAAAAAAACCTATTCTAATTTAATGATAATAATCAGGATCTAAGACGAAAGTTTTGAAAATGAAACAGAACAGAAATTCAATATATGATTTTGTTTTTGTTTTTAAACTCGTGTTCAATCTATAGAAGGCCCAGGTGCCACTGGAGGTAGAGAATTAAGGAATGTGGTTCTACTATGATAGGAAAATAAACATAATTCTAATTCAGAGGCAATAAACAGGTCAAAAGACTTAAACCAGTGTTGCTTAACCATTTTTTTTTTAACTTCAGGACGCACTTATAGAACAACCAAAACTATGGAGGTGCACTTTAATTTTTAATAAAGAAACATTTGTCATGTAATCTGAAAATAATAAAGAAGTCCCCTGAAGTAAGCATTTATTTTTAAGATATTTTATTGTATACTTAAGCGGTACACAGTATTTACATTAGTCGGACCATTGTCCTCATCTTTGTCGCAATATTTGTCACAACGTTTCGGCCGTTGTACGCTCCGGCCTTCTTCAGGTGGTTGGAATTTTTCGAACTGAACCCTTTATTTCGATCACTGGGGTAGACTGTTCTAGTTCCACGTGCCATGTTTGATGGATGTCAGTAGAACAGTCTACCCCAGTGATCGAAATAAAGGGTTCAGTTCGAAATTCCAACCACCTGAAGAAGGCCGGAGCGTACAACGGCCGAAACGTTGTGACAAATATGGTGACAAAGATGAGGACAGTAGTCCGACTAATGTAAATACTGTACATAATACATCATCTCAGAAATATAGACAGACTCTTAAGCGGTACAGTTTTCATTTAAAGGGATTTGTGAAGAATCTGTCATAGAGGCCGTTTATGACTGATTTAAACCCCCCTCATAGAAGGCAAAAGGGAAAGGTTTATCCGCTCCTTAAAGATTGAGGAATTTTATCTTCTAGTTTAATATATCAAATGACAAAGTATTGACTTAGAAACAGAAGTTATATGCTTGGTCTTTTCTAGATTTTTAAAAATAAAGCTTCTTTTAACCCATTACCTGCCAATTATTTAGGGAAAAATGTTTTTATTTTCAGACTTGTTTTTTATTCGTTTTTAATATAGTAACTAAGAAACAGAGACACCTTGAAGCACTCGAATGGTATCTAAAACCTATACCAGACGTATGAGTTGACAGTTGGTCTCATTTCAGGCTCAGAAGGGCAGAAAAAGACTTAAGATTGATGTATAAACACGGCCGTAGCTGGTTTTTGAACTTTACGTTTTGGACGTGTTCATTCGTTCATGTCTGAAAAAGACACTTTTCGGTAAAAACGTATATGCGCATCTATGGCAGGGGAGGGGAGTTTAGAAACGCTAAACTAAACTTTTTAACATATTTGCTACAATTACTGTTTAAGGGTTGGGGATCAAATCTTCATTGGAGATGGTTTCTTTTTCTGCTTTTTATTATAGTACAAGACCCGAGAGCCACTCAAGGTAGAAGGTTATTGTTAAATGGTTATGACGAGTGAGGTATGTGATATGAATGAAAGAGGAGGTGGTAGAAAGTGGGGATAAAGGGGATAGATAATGCTAGACCTTTGACTTGAAGAAGTTAAGATTCTAATGTTCAGGGAAACATTCATGTGGGAGTAAAAAAAAATTTTATGTTTGGTATATGGAGCAAATGATGGTGATTCAACTCCATGGTATGTCCTATTTGTCAAGGAAATAGTGATAGAATGGCTCTAGGCTTGCAATGTTACATTTATGGTAAGAGGCTGCAGAACAGATAATAATTCTGATCTCACAAGTTCATATAAACAATTTTGAACTCTATCAAGGGTGGAACATGATGATCTCGCAGTTCCAGCCCAGTCATGGCAGCAAAGGCTCTATCCTTAGACCTACTTCGTTCTTAATTTTCATCAGTGACCTTCCTGATGACATCAGTTCTCAGCTTGGTATCTATGCTGATGACATAAACATTTAATCCTGTGTCAATAGTAAGTCTAATCAATTCAATAACATCATATTGGCAACTGATCTAAAAAATGGCCTACAGTCTGTTGTTAACTGGGACAAGGAATGGCTTGTTAATTTTAATGCCTCCAAAATGAAGCTTCTCTCTGCCAATAACCTGAGAGACCCCCTTCTTGCCTCTCATCAACATGGCTGATGCTAACCTCCTGAAGAATGACTCGTTGCACCTTCTCAGGCTAACTTTCTCTGTTAACATGAAATGGAAAGATTATATTGAATCTATTGCTAGGTCTTTTCCTAAGAAAGTTGGTTCACTGTATCTTGTGAAACAATTTTTCTCTCCTGAATCTATCTTATAAGGAGGCACGGTGGAGTAATGGATAGCAGCTCGGATTGAGGAATTGGAGAGCTGAGTTCCAATTCCAGTCAAATCTATTGCATTCACTTACATGCTAATACCCTTGGGAAAGGTATGAATCCTCTTCTTCTCCCCCCTAGCTATGGGTAAATAGCAGGACAGACCAGGTTCTATAGGCTTGGATGGTAACTGGTCTACCACAGAAAGCAATGGCAATCTACTGCAGGAAAAAAATCTGCCTCGTCAGTCATGTATCAAAAGATACATGATCGCCTACACGTGTATCATTCATGGAACATAACTGACTGAATCTATCTTACATATTTTTATAAGTTTACCATTCATCCATACTTTGAATACTGCTGCCACATATGGTCTGGTGCTTCTGCTGTATATTTAGAGATTCTTGATAAATTCCAAAGAAGAATCAGCAATATCATTGCTCCTGATCTGGCATATCGGCTTTAGTCTCTTATCCACCACCATAATGTAATAATTCATGACATGTATAAACTAGTATTAATGTAAGATTGTAATGGACACAAAGTGAGGGATAAGTTTTCGATTGTTATTAGTAAATTAATCCTCCATAATTATTATATATTAATTTGATAATGAGGAAAGAAGGTCTGGAGAATTTAACACTCATAGAAGGTGAAGAAACAGAGACTAATGTACTTAACAAGTTTGTATGAACAGATAGCAGAACAAGGTAAAAGATGGATAGTAATGGTTCAGAGTTTGCTTAGAACAATACAAAATTGGAAGTTGTGACATGGTATATAAATGAAGTATAATATAATAGTTGTTTAGTTTGGTTTGTTTTATGGCATATCAACCTCAATGGGCTATTTAATGCTGACAAGATTTTTAATGCTGGTAATTTTCTTTTTTCAAAAATGCGGTGGTATTAGGTTGGTGCAAAAATAATGTCGTTTTCTCACATGAAGTTGAACGTCCAAAAACGACATTATTTTTGCACCAACCTAATAATATTTTTTTAAAAATGTATTGCTGGTAATAATTTTTTTCAAAAATGTATGCTGGTAATATTTTTTTTTTTTTTTTTCAAAAATTTATGCCGGTAATATTTTTTTTTTTTCAAAAATGTCTTGCTAGTAATTTTTTTTTTCAAAAATATATTTCTGGTAATATTTTAAAAAAAAAATGTATTGCTGGTAAAAAATTTTACAAAAAAGTATTGCTAGTTTTAAAACCTATTTTTATACTTTCATAATGTTTTTGACCCGTTTTGTGGGGGTTAACTTTTTGCCCATAGCTAGGACACTGACAGGTGCTACCACTCCAGGTAAAGGTGAACCTGGGAACACCAGCAATTAAGAGGTGGTTCCATGCTCCTCAAAACTTTCCTGATTAAAGGCGTTGATGTTTGGACGTTGTTTATCATCTTACCCGGGATGCTATAATAGTTGTAAAAACTGTTCAAAGACACCCATAAAAAATATTTTAGTAATTTTAATGATTTGATGCGAACATGCAGTGTGTTATGATGGATATTGGCTCAGCATGATAGCCGAGTTTGAATTCCAGTCAGGTTGATTACGTTCACTTTTACACAAATATCCTTGGCAAAGGTATGAATCCATCTCTTCTCCCCCCAGCTATGGGTTAAATAGAAGAATAGGCTAGATCCTATAGCCTTCGCTGGCAACCAGTCTATCACAGAAAGAAATGGCAACCTACTGCAAGAAAACCTGCCTAGTCAGTCATGAATCGAAAGTGATATGACCATCCAAGTGTCTATCACGTATGGCACCTAACAAAGGGAAGGACTTGACAAAATACGCCATAATCTTTTACATCATGAGTAAACAAGTTTACAAGACATAATATTGTGGATTGAATAAACTAATCCCACACAATTACTATAGATTAATATACATAGTATTTATTACCACAATATTGAGAAAAGAGGGCTTGGAGAATTTAATACTCACAAGACATACTGAAAGCAATAAAAACAAATTGAGTGGAAGGGTAAACAAACATTAAGTGCTAGCAAGGAAGGGAAGTTGTTACTTAATGAATTGAATGGACAACAAAACAAGGTCAATGTTAGGAAAAAGGTCAAAGGAAGGTGGGGAGAGCCATGAATGTGATGGTACTGTTTTAAAATACTTATCCGTTATCTATGTTCTATTGTTAGATTTTTATAGATTTTTTTTTTCTTAATATTCATTTGCATCTCAACTCCGAAGGGTTCTCCCCTGGGGCAACTGCTTGATCCTGTCTGTGGGTCAGTTTTTTTTATAACTCTGTAAGAAGCGCTATTTGCTAAGATGTTTGAAGACCAATTCCTTTCTCTTAATAGACAATTTCCTGTTGAAATTGTTTGGGAGCAAATAGAGTCCAACCTATTCAGATGCCTTTTGGTAGAACTGATGATGGTATTTTTGACTTAGGGCAAAAGTAATAGATTTTGAGAGCAAGAGAGATAAGCAGTTAATGTATTGGAGAGACGAAAAATAGAAAAATGAAAGAGAAAGACCAACTGAACAAGGGAGGAAAATTAATGTCGGTGAAAATAAATAAAGATTAAAATTTAATAAAGAGACTTCTTCAATATGCCTTCAAGATGTAGGTGGTCATGTCTCTCCACAATTTCCCATCCTTTCTAGCACTTAACAATGCTTGTTTACCCTAACACTCACTGGAACATGCAGGTGGGTAATGGATAGTGGCTCTGAATGAGTAATCAGAGAGCCAGGTTCAAATTCCAATCAGGATTTTAGTGTTCACTTATGTGCAAATATCCATGGAAAAGGTATGAATCCATCTCCTTTCACCCAACTATGGGTTAAATAGTAAGATTTTATCTGAAAAAATCATTTTTAAATGAAAAGAAAATTGTTAATGCAATAGTCACTCAAAAAAGAAAAGAATTTTTCTTACAATCCAAAATATATATCACCTTTAAATAACTCATAAAGGGCTGGTAAGCTGTAATAAACAAATCAATCGATCTGTGATTGTCAATCAAGCAGTATGGCTTAGACATAAATTTGAACCATCATCCCACATCTTTAAATAACTCACAAAGGGTTCAAAGGGATCATAAGTAAACCTAAACAACTAATCAATTCCATTCTCTATTTTGACATCTATATCAGGTGTGTGGCCACTGCTTTCTCCTGTCCCCTTTTCCTTTGTTATATCCTGTGAGTGTTAAATTTTCTAGGCCTTCTTTTCTCATTATGTGGCCCCAAAATTTCAGCTATCTCTTTCTGATTCTGAGTATAAGTGTCCTGTTTATTTTGACTTTCCTTAAAAGTTTTTCATTGCTTACATGCTCTGTCCATGATATCCTCAGCATCCTTCTGTAGAGCCACATTACTGTTGACTTCAGTTTTCTCTTAAAAGTATTGTCTAGCATTCAATGTCATTAAGGAGGATTGATATTACATAGCAGTTAAACATTCTTTTGTTTGTTTCTAACAAAATTTCCCTGTTTCATATTATTTTTCTATTCCGATGCACTTTCAGATTTCAGTGTCAGATTTTCCATCATCTGGTAAAACACTTTTCAGATATTTCTTCCATTATTTCTGTTATTATTATTACTTTAACTTCTGTAACACTCAAACATCAGGAAGAGACAGTCGACATTTCTAGGGCACATAATGAGGAAAGAGGGATTGGAAATTCTGATACTCACAGCATGGATTGAAGGCAAGAGGGACATAGAAAACAACTCATAGCCTACCTAGTGAGCTTAAGTGAATGGATGGTGGAACAAGTTTTAGGAGAGTTAAAAAAGACAAAATTTATTGAGTCCTATAAAGAACAGGAAATTGTGGAGAGCCATGATCGCCAACAGCACATAGAAGTTGATAGTTCTTTCTTCCCACTTTCCTTTATAACTCAAAGAGAAAAGAGACACAGAAACAAAATGTTAACATTCCACATGACTTCAAATAAAAGGTTAGGAAGGAAACTCCCATCAATACTGGAAAGAGTGATAACAGCTACTCGGCTTGAGAAGAGAAAATAATGACATAATCAAGATGTTGACATTCCACATGACTTCAAATAAAAGGTTAGGAAGGAAACTCCCATCAATACTGCAAAGAGTGATAACAGCTACTCGGCTTGAGAAGAGAAAATAATGACATAATCAAGATGTTGACATTCCACATGACTTCAGATAAAAGGTTAGGAAGGAAACTCCCATCAATACTGGAAAGAGTGATAACAGCTACTCGGCTTGAGAAGAGAAAATAATGACATAATCAAGATGTTGACATTCCACATGACTTCAAATAAAAGGTTAGGACGGAAACCGCCATCAATACTGGAAAGAGCAATAATAGTTACTTTTTTTTCTTTTTTTTTTTTTTTAAAAAGGTGTCACCCCCACACAAGGCAGTACAGCTACTAACATGCAAGGGGTTACAGGGTGTGGAGAAATTAGGAACAGGAACATTACTAATTAGTAATTGACTTGAGAAACCTGTTTTCCTGAGAAAGATTTTATACATTTCAACCAAAAACAGTGCTGGCTGCTTAGTTAATGAATGCCATATGTTTCCTTATAGGGAAATTACCATTAATGCCTAACCTTATATACAGAGAAATAAAAAAAATATGAAGAAATAAGGATTCAAGAATGGTGAGTTGCTGTAGAGGGAGATGAAACTTATGTGAACAAAAAGGATATCTTGGGAGCAAGCAGAAAACGAAAGGTATTAAGCAAAAATCAGTAGGAAAAAATATAATTTTTTCAGAGAGTTTGTGGAATCGTGATTTCAAGAATGAAGAAAAATTCATCAATAATTATATTAGACATACAACTACATGCTTATAAAGAAGACTCATGTTACATCTCTCTGATCATAGCTCAATTACGATAAACTACATCCGCGTCCTGGGTAAGACGACAAACTACGCCCAACAGCAAGGCCTCTGATCAGGAGGTTTTGAGGAGCGTGGAACCATCTCTTAATTGCTGGTGTTCCCAGGTCCACCCTGACCCATGGTGGTAGCACCTGTTAGGGTCCCAGCCATGGGCAAATAGTTAACACCCAAACTTGTGGAAAAAATAGGTTTTAATATCAGAAATACTTTGTAATAAAAAAATTATTACCAGCAATAATTTTTGAAGGAAAAATTATTATCAGCAATACTTTAAAATTAAAAAAAAAATTCCAGCAATACAGTTATGCATTCTTTGAAAAAATATTCCCAGAAATAGATTTTTGAAGAAAAACATATCACCAGCAATAAAAATTTTGTCAGCATTAAATAACCCAATGAGGTTGATAAGCCATAAAACAAAACAAACCAGACCATAGCTCAATTAGGACCCATTTAAATAGATACAGAAACCTAACAAATTCTGTCTGTGAAATACTCATAAAAATACAACTATAATAGCTTCATTCACATGTTAAAAAAAAAAAAAGAAGTTAAAAATAATGGAAATATTAATAATAAAAAAGCAAAATCCATCACTCACTAGCAACTATGAACAAAGCCACAATGTGCTGACCAGGTTTGGAAAAAAGAAAATCATTCCCATCACTATAACTACACACACAAATATATATATATATATATATATATATATATATATATATATATATATATAATTAATAAGCAAATAAATACAAAATTACAATTACCTCAGATGAAATGTGTTCATGTCTATAAAGTTAGATGAGGCAGGAAGTAGAATTTAACGTCTTCCCTTCCTCATCTAACTTTATAGACATGAACTCAGTCCACAACAGGGTTGATAAGACAGATGACCGATATCATCATCTGCCAAAATAGATTATTCCCCATATGAGGTAATTTTGCATTTATTTTATTTGTCTGCATTAATAAATACATCAAGGTCTTCTTTGTGGATCAGTTTTAATATTTCATTTTACTAAGATCAACTTGGATTATGTTCCAACGGATTTTTTGTCTTTACTATATATATATATATATAGATATAGATATATATTCAGTTAAAAAAAACCCAAAAAAATCATCCTTGATAATGACTAAACAATAACCAAAAGTATTTGGGGATATAGAACATTTAGTCAGTTTTTACACACTTTATTTCCAGAAAAGAAAACACTTGTAAACCCAAGAAGAAAGCTTAATTGCTGTACCTTATCAGTTGTCCTTTATGAAACTTGTATAAAAGAGGAATTGCTGCCCAAATATGTGTGTGTGTGTGTGTGTGTGTGTGTGTGTGTGTGTGTGTGTGTGTGTATATGTAAAAACTTATACATCTATATATTGCCTATATAAATAGATATATGAATATACATTTTGGCCAGTTTTCTGCACACAGAAAGTAAATAGACAATATGGATATAGATTATTTAAGATAAAAAAAGTAAAAATAAAAATGCCTGCAGGTATGCCAAGATTGGTAAGTAAAAAAACAGGTGGTCTCAAAAACAGGTTGTTGCTGAAGCCATGACTGCAGCCATTAGCAGCATTTTTGCAACCACCCAACCGGTAAACAAAATATCAGATACTCTGGCAATGTCAAGCAGCTGGAGGAGGAGGAGGATGGAGGAGGAGGAGGATGGAGTCTGTAGCATCTGCTTATTAATTCTCTGTCTCTGTCTCAATATACAAATCAAAAAATGCATGCCTTACATTACATACATTTCATGGATTTTTTAAAAAGAAATACCAAATGATTTGTTGTTCCTCAGTATAAATCTGGCTGGCCTATTGTTGTAATAATCATGTGCACTGCTTGAATGAAGTAATCAAGAAATTGGGATTACTTGAACCATAACTGCAGTATACAAAGTGTTGTGGAGTAGCTGAACACCACCACAATATAACATGGTCTAAGTCTATTTAAACTACACCCTCTCTTACTGAGAGAGAGAGGAATTAACAATTAACTGTTTATTACATTAGTGTCCTCAACCATGTACCATATTATTATCTGGAATAAGCTACCTCTTATTTTTTATAAGTGTGTCAACATTTCCTATTAAAGACACAATACTGAGTGATCTGCATTCCTATCTTTTGGTTTGCGACTGTTTGTGTGTCTGCAACTGGTTCAGATTTTGTCATTTGTAGCAGCTCCTTGCTAATCCTTGATCCCTGTCTTTATACACATAATGAAAATACCTGCCTTATGCAGGTATAAATGCATATATATAAAAGATTAATACAAATATAAAATTTATCCCGTAGCTGACTGATATTATATTCAGCATCCCGAATCCAGGGTTTCGTAGACAAACCTTTTTGTAATTGTTTGTTGCACTAATCAGGTTTCAGCAATATATATATATATATATATATATATATATATATAAATATATGTGTGTGTGTGTGTGTGTGTGTGTGTGTGTGTGTGTGTGTGTGTATTTTATACAGCAAAAAATACAAAATTACATCATGTAGGTATAGTCTATTTCAGACTAGCACTGCTATATGCCAGTCTTCATCAGCCCTAGCCTGTCTCGGAATGGGGTTTTTCAAGCTTATATAACAATATAGGTCTTACTATCACTAACTACGAAAAAATACCCCCACTTGCCCAATTGATACAACCCTCTTTGATTAAATTCTTATTTTAATAGCTTCCTCTTAAAGAATTTCAGGTAGAGCTCAATATTCATAATATTATAACCAAACCATAATGGTGGAAATGGATGGTATATACATATATATATATATATATATGCACACACACATATATATATATGTATGCATATATGTGTGTATGTATGTGTGTTAAATTCCCCACCACTTAGTAATATAATCTACTAGGAGAAACCTAAATTCATTTACATACAACTAAAGGCTTTGGCCATAAATAAACGCCCAACCCTGGCCCATCACCTTGTCACCAACCCAGACTAAGTGGGCCTCGTACATTTTCACAGACTGTTATCTAAACTAAATTCAAAAAACCCATTCCGAGACAGGCTAGGACTGATTAAGACTGGCATATAGTAGTGCTAGTCTGAAATATATCCATACCCACATGAGGTAATTTTGGACTTTTTGCTGTGTAAAATATATGCTCAGTTATAATAAATATATTGAGCTCCCTGTGTGGATCAGTTTTAATATCGGATATTACTAGGATCTACTGGGATTACATACCAATGGATCTTTTACATGTAATATATATATATATATATATATATATATATATATATATGTATGGAAAAGACAAAGCAAAATCCGAATATGTGAGTTTACTGTTTTTTATTTTGTTTTTGTTTTTCTGTCGACGTCAGACGTTTCGGTCAAATAGACCTTCTTCAGCACATGGTTAATGGAGACATATTTATATTAAATTTAAGTTAAATGAAGAGACGATATATACAGGACTAGTCAGAAACAGAAAAACTGAAATTCAAAAAACAAAATAAAAACAAAATAAAAAACAGTAAACTCACATATTCGGATTTTGCTTTGTCTTTTCCACATTTTCATCATACCGTCGGATCTACATCCACACACATATATATATATATATATATATATATTAATATTGAGTTTTTCTGGCATTCTAACATTGTCCATTGTTGTTATTGTTCAGTGGTTTCGGCCATTATCAAGGACGTTGCTTGAGTATGGTGAGTTTTATGTGTGCCTTCTACATAGTAGTTTAGCATTGTATAGATCTGCGAAAGAGTGTATACCTTTTTCAGCGGTCACGTGTTATATGTGACTGGTTGACCTGGGCATCACTTCTATGAAGACAACGTGTTAAAGGTTTTTCTATAGATATGATTATTATGTGCGGGACGCAGTTGAGCAAGAGACCAACAAAATTCATTGAAGGTCAGGACAGGTGAACCTGAAGAATATAGTTCATCTGAACCCTATTCATGAAAATAGCGATTGAACAGTGAATGGCTTGCAATGTCACACCAGCAAAAGGTGTTGTAGGGTAGAAAATAATTTGTCACCCCCAAGGACACAGAGACTCTTTTGAACTCGATTAAGACTGGAAAGAGAAGACTGTGCAGCTCCAGCCCATATATAGCAGTAGTACTCCATTTTCAACCTGATCTGTCTCTTGTAGAGGTAGAGGACAGCAAGAGGAGTCAGGTCCTTGCTGATGTCGTAAACTGAATCAACCATTCACATATGACGCCCAGGGCATCTGATTTCTACGTCCGTGCATCATATGTGGTCTACACGAGCCATGATTTTAAAAGAAATGCTAAAACCAAGGACACTTAAGAAAAGAGTCTTCAACTGAGCAGAATGACCGAGGAAAGGCCTAATCTAATATTTTGCGAAGCATATATGACCACAGGACACTTGCCTGTTTTCAGATTTATAACTACTGCAAGGCAACTAAGCTTATTTAACAAATAGAATGTGCTCATATATAGTGTTTCACATAATAAAAACCTGTGCATCACATAGGATGCAGAGAGCATAGTGTAAATAACTTATGCTTTGTACGTTTTTATTATGCTAAACACTGTATATCATCACACATTCTATTTGCCAAACAAGCTGAGTTGTCTTGCAATAGATATAAATCTGACAAGCACAAGTATGAACGTTGGATAGTAGACATGTAAATGCCCTGAACAGGCAAAACTGTTTTAAGGTGAATAATAAATTCAAAAATTTCAAAGATAAAATAAATTATAACATTTCGTAGAGGTGAGGGATCCAAAGGATAACCAAATGGATGCAGTGATTATAACAGATTTATAAGTATTGCAAGGCAACTCAGATTATTTGGCAAATAGAATGTTGATATATAGTGTTTCCCATTATAAAAACCTATGTATCACATGTGATGTACAGAGTGTAGTGTAAATAACTTATGATTTGTACATTTTTATTATAAGAAACACTATATATATATATATATATAAGCACATTCTATTTGCCAAACAAGCTGAGTTGCCTTGCAATTGTTATAAATCTGAAAACAAGCATGAACATTTGGATAGTACAAACGAAAATGCCCTGGACAGACAAAGGGTTAATGATGGGTCATATGTCCATGTTCCATTTGAGGTTAGGGCACAAGTTTTGAATCGTTATTTTTGCCAATATTACATCAACTAGCCAATTACTATTGTATTTTATGTCCTCTGACTGTACCAAGTATGAAAAAATTTAGGATTACTTGAACAGTAACTCCAGTATAAAAAGTGTTAGCTGAATGACCTGCATCTCTCCTTCTCCTTTTTGCAATCCACAAGTGGCTAAGTTTGTTATTTATAGCAGCTTAATAATGCTTCATTTATGTCATTATAGCAACTATATAAATTTATATACGTTATTTACATTCTGACCCATATGATCATCGAAGTTAAGCAGCATTGAGCTTAGTCAGTACCAAGATGGTTGACCATCTAAGAATACCATGTGCTGTAAGATTGGATGTGTGGGTGGGTAGGAATTGTAAATCAGAGAGCCAAGTTCCAATTCCAATTGTTTTTTTTTATAATCATTTACGCGTAAAGACCCTTGGGAAAGATAAAAATCCATCTCTTCTCCCCCAGCTATGGGTTAATTACTAAGACTTGTATCAGTAAACTATTATTAACACCCCCAAAAATCTTGCAATCTAGATATATTTTCTGGCTTTAAATAACCTGCAAAGAGTTGATAAGCCATAGAAAACAAATCCATCAATGAAACACTGATTAGTTACACAGACATGTCTTTTAGAGATATTTACATTCTCTGGAATATAATTGTATACAAACTAGCGTGACCATAAAGTGAGGGATCAGTTTCTATACTAATTGTGATATAGAATTGATCACCCACTTTATATCCACATTATAATTTGTTTCTCAAATTCTAATTAGGTATGAATCCAACTCCTTTCCTCCAAGCTATGGATTAATTAGTAAAATTTGTATCACTAAATCCTTATTATATCAAAAAAAAAAAAAAAATTCCAGGCTTTAAATAACCTGCAAAGTGTTGATAAGCTGTAAAAAATGAATCAATCAATATTTACACTCGGCCTATTGTCCTCATTTTTGTTGTTATGATCGCAACATTTCGGCTGTTGTGTTGTACTCTCTGGTATTCATCAGGGGATTTCAATCTGGGTAACCTCCAGGGAATTTCCAACTGAAACCATGATTTAATCTACAGGAGTAGAATTTGCTGAAACTAATTGTGAGTTCAATCCCATGTCCAAGTAGTGCAGATATAGACTCGGTGGATATGTCCGAGTAGTGAGGATATAGACTCAGTGGATATATCCAAGTAGTGCACACATAGACCCGGTGGGTATGTCCGAGTAGTGCAGACAGACTCAGAGGATATGTCCGAGTAGTGCAGACAGACTCAGAGGATATGTCCGAGTAGTGCAGACAGACTCAGAGGATATGTCCGAGTAGTGCAGACAGACTCAGAGGATATGTCCGAGTAGTGCAGACAGACTCAGAGGTTATGTCCGAGTAGTGCAGACAGACTCAGAGGATATGTCCGAGTAGTGCAGACAGACTCAGAGGTTATGTCCGAGTAGTGCAGACAGACTCAGAGGTTATGTCCGAGTAGTGCAGACAGACTCAGAGGATATGTCCAAGTGTGGCAGACATAGACTCAGTGGAAACAGGGTAAGCAATAACTGAGTAATGCTAAATAAGATTACAGCCTAGACATGTACAATGGAATGAGAACAATCTACTCTTGTAGATTAAATAAAATGTTTTAAATAAATGGTTTAGTTTGAAATTCCCTGATGGATACCTGGAACAACAATCACCTGATTAAGATTGGAAAGCAAAATGGTCAAAGCTTTGTGATAATAAAAACAGAAATGAATATAATATTTACACAATTATGAGTAAAACAGTTTGAGTGTAAATAATGATAAACTCTTATCCAGAAGTTCAGACAGAAACTATGTATTTTTATTTATTTTTTTACTAAGCAGTGATTATTTTTTTTAAAACATGAAAGGTAGGGGTTTCAAATATTCTGTAAGGAAGCAGAGTGTGATTATTTTCCTTTTTGAAGGATGAATTTACAATGGTCACATTACAGCCCGGGGCTAATGATAGCTTGTGGACTGATGAACACCAGCTGCTGTGTAGACTGCTAGGAAGGTACATGTGATAGCCTGTGGCAGTAAGGAGAACAAATGGACTCTGTGTGAGTACAAGTAAAAAATGAGTGACACAAAACAATATAAAACAAATGAAAATGCATGAAAAAACATGAAACTAGCTATAATAAGAATGTACTTGTGTGTGTGTGTGTGTGTGTGTGTGTGTGTGTGTGTGTGTGTGTGTGTGTACATACTAAGCTTGTGTAAGGGAATACAAAAGTCAAGAGAGAAAGCCTTGAAAACGAATGTGCTCCAGAGGGGGACACTTTACCCATGTGCGACAACATCTTATAGCCAAAGCTAAAAAGCTGTAAAAGAGGCTATGGAGAGAAATGCACACCTTTTTATAGGCTTAAGGAGTGCACTTCTATTGTGGGTTTTTTAGCGAAATAAAGTGGGATAACCGAGATATTCAATATGAGACTTGGTAAATAATTTACATTCTGATGGGAAGTTTTTCTTAAATTTGTTGAAAATAACTGCATGATAAAATGGCAAAGAAAGAAAAAAGAAAGACAGAAAAAGAAAGAAAGATGGAAAAAGAATGATAAAGAAGAGGGGAAGAAAAAATAAGAAAGAAAAGAGAAAAAGAAAGAAAGTATTAAGTTAAAGGGAATGGAAGAAAAGAAGAAAACTAACAAAGGGGAGAAAAAGAAAATAAAACAAGAAAAAAGAAGAGAAAAAAGAAAAGGTCTAAGTTAAAAGAGAGAGAAAAGAAAAGAGAAAATGATAAAGGAAAGAGAAAGGAAATAAAAGGAAGAAGCAAACAAAGAGATAAAAAGAGAGAAATAAAATAAAGGAAAGAAAGAAGAGAAAAAGATGGGCAAATGACAAAGAAAGAAAGAAAGAAAAATTAAAGGAGTAATTTAAAAAGGTGAGAAATATTAAGCAAAAGACAGAAAAAAGAAAGAAAGAAAAAGGAAGAATGTAATAAGGACAAGAGACATGAAATAAAAAAGAAAAAGAAACAAAGTGATAAAAGAAAGAATATAATGTAAAGGAGAAAAAGAATGAATGAAAGACAAAGAAAGAAAGGAAGATCCAAGTTGAAAGAGTGAAAGTAATAAGTTAAAAGAAAAAGAAAGAAAGAAAAAAGAAAGAAAGAAAAAAGAAAGAAAGAAAGAAAAAAAGAAAGAAAGAAAGAAAAAAGAAAGAAAGAAAGAAGAAAGAAAAAAGAAAGAAAGAAAAAAAGAAAGAAAGAAAAAAGAAAGAAAGAAAAAAGAAAGAAAGAAAAAAGAAAGAAAGAAAAAAGAAAGAAAGAAAAAAAAGAAAGAAAAAAGAAAGAAAAAAGAAAAAGAAAAAAGAAAGAAAGAAAAAAAAAGAAAGAAAGAAAAACAAAGAAAGAAAAAGAAAAGAGAAAGTGCCAAGTTAAAAACAAAAGAAAAAAGAAAGAAAGAACAAGAAAAAATGCAAGAGTAATACAAAAGAGAGGGAAAGCAAAATAAAGCAAAATAGAGAAACAGAAAAATAATAGGGAGAGAAAGAAAGGAGAAAAAAAAGCACAATGTGAAAAACAGTAAAAAAAAAAGAAACTATAATAAAAGCAGCTAAATTAATTTCAAACTGTAATAGCCAAATGAAAAGAGATGAAAGACAAAAGAGAAAATGAAGAAGATAAAGAAGAAAAATAAAATGGCTGTGTTAATAAAAAGGAAAGAAAAGGTCAAATAAGTTAGAAAAGAAAGAAAAATAACATGAAAAGAACAAAAGAAAAACAAAACCAAGAAAACTGAATGAAAATGAACAAACAAATGGAAAGCATAAAAGAAATCAAAGTACTATCTCTTTTGTCAATATTTTTATTTTGTCGGCAGTGTGTACACCATTCTTTGCAGGTCAGTAGAACTTTTGAGCGTCCTCATGTGTGTGTATGAACGTCTATGTCTGTAAAAACGCAATTTCTTAAGGACCATCTGTATAACATAAAATATAAAAATGTTGCCAATAAGGCCAGCAACCTTTTACAAGTTTCGCCCGCATTAACAGACGACGGGTCTGCACAAATCACAGCTTTGACTAACATGGTAACGGCTGATATCCTAGTTGGCTCAGTTCCAGTTTCATGTGAGATTTATTGTCCCAGGGCCTGGTGCCTAAATATCCGACACTTGAGTTTAGAGACGAATTATAAATAGGCACACACTTTGTATATGCTACACTGATTTCTCTGCAAGACGGCAACAGAAATGATTGTTCCATGCAAGAAATGGACGATGGATGTTGATGTAGCACTTGTGTACAAGTTGTTTTTAAATTACCTCTATGACACAAACTACTAGCATTTTTTAGGGTGTATAAACATTCCAATATACAAGAATTATATATATATATATATATATATATATATATATATATATATATATGTATATATATTTTAAAGGAAAAACAGACCCCTTTAAGGCTCCATGTAATAATTTATTTTGCCAAACTAGGTATTGAACTCACTCTCTTTGGGTCCTGTCACTGGATCTAATGCCTTTATCCACTGTGCCATGTATCCTTAAGGCGTTGGAGAACTTGGAGAGGGGAATCAACAGGAGATAACTGACAACTGACATCCATTAGACATGTCACGTGGAACTAAAACAGTCTACCCCAGTGTAGGGTGTATAAACATTCCAATATACAAGAATTTGAGATATATATATATATATATATATATATATATATATATATATATATATATATATATATATATATATATATATTTTAAAGGAAAAACAGACCACTTTAAGGCTCCATGTAATAATTTATTTTGCCAAACTAGATATTGAACTCACTCTCTTTGGGTCCTGTCACTGGATCTAATGCCTTTATCCACTGTGCCATGTATCCTTAAGGCGTTGGAAAACTTGGAGAGGGGAATTAACAGGAGATAACTGACATCCATTAGACATGGCACGTGGAGTAGAACAGTCTACCCCAGTGGGCAAAATAAAGGGTTCAATTTGACATTCCAACCACCTGAAGAAGACCAGAGCATACAAGGGCCAAATGTTGTGATAATATGGCAACAAACATGAGGATGATAGTCCGAGCAATGTAAATAGTGTAATTTCCCAGATATTTTAATTTTTGTACTAGTTTGATTTTGTAATTTGCATTTTGGGCTCATCCTTTTGCTAACAACCATGCATTCTGTCTTCTTTCTTTGTGCTTTCCTTCACTACCTTCTGTAGGAGTTTTGCAAGAGATTACAGAGAGTGAAGGAAAGGATAAAAGCTGAATGGGGTTTAAGAAGGTAGAAGATGGCAATTGACATTACATTTAAATCTTTGAAAATTGTAGTTATCAGGGAAGCAAAAAAAAAAAAATGAGTTCCACAGGCAGGAAGTGTAAGAAAAGAAACTGTTGGAGTAGAAGTGGCAGTTACATTTAACTATTTCAACAGTAAAAGGGTGGGACCTAGATACCAATCTAGTAGCATATTTAAATTCATGTAGCTGGGGCACCAGGGAAAAATTGTTTTTTATGGCTTATCAACCCTTTGCAGGATATTTAAAGCCAGAATATATTTTTTGATTGTAAGAATTTTTTTTTCTGGGGGTAATAATTGTTTATTAATACATGTCTTAGTAATTAACCCACAGATGGGTGGAGAAAAAAAGTATTTGAGAGTATGTGAATATAACAAACCCAACTGGAATTGGAACTTGGCTCTCCGATTAACAATTCTGAGCCATTATCTATTACTCCACCCATACATCCAAGCTTACAGCACCTGGTATTCCAGCAATTTTGGTGATTGTACAGGAACTGGTGTTTCAACATGATATGGCCCTAAGTCAGCATTGGAGGTAATTATAATGCAAACATTTTATGCAGTATGTGATCTATACTACAAATATATAAAATCACAAGCTCTTTATATAGTCTACTGTACATCATGTCCCTTCAGGATATGGGTGATCATGGCTCTCCATAACTTCCTATCCTTTGTAGCTCATAGTAAGTTTTCACTTTTTCCTGTCTTTCACAAACTCTGTTCTCACATCCAGGACATGGGAAAACATGTCTCTCCACAACTACCAATCTTTTGCAGCTGTAAGCAATATTTGTCTCCTTACTATCCTCCAAGTCCCTGTTCTGCCATGCATTTACACAATTTTGTTTGGTAGGTTGATCATGGCTCTCCACAACTTCCAATCCATTGTAACTATAAGCAATGTTTCTCCTGTTAATATACCTCCCAGGTGCTATTCTGCCATCCATTTACACAATTTTGTTTGGTAGGGTGATCATGGTTCTCCACAACTTCCTATTCATTGTAACTATAAGCAATGTTTCTCCTGTTAATATACCTCCCAGTTGCTATTCTGCCATCCATTTACACACTTTTGTTTGGTAGAGTGATCATGGTTCTCCACAACTTCCTATCCATTGTAACTATAAGCAATGTTTGTCCCCTTAATATCTCTCCCAGTCCCTGTTCTGCTATCCATTTACACAAACTCATTAGGAATGTTACTTACTGTTTTCCTCATTCTCTCTTGCCTACAGAATGTCCTGTGAGTGACAAATTCTACAAGCCGTCTTCCCTCATTAACAAATACATTTAGGTTCTATGATTTGTTATTAGGATGTATATTTATATATTTTTATTTTTTAATGATCATTTTTTTAAAGATCAAAATGAAGTCCATTGTGTTCATCTTTTTTGTGTTCATAAAAAATAAAGAAATCCTGTCATCCATGTTCAGTGTCTTCAACATTTACAAAGCTTCATCCGCAGAAACCATCATGCCATAGATCAGAACACGTGATCGCCTAAAGGAATAAGATTCAGACTATATGATGGATGGGGATGAGACTTTGATTCCTTTGAGGTTTTTGGTGAGTCATCGGAGAAGCATGATGTCAAGTACTGACTTGATTTCAGGAAATATTTCTATCTATTAATCAAAGCTGGGTGTAGTTTTTCAAAGAGGCATACAGTTTCTTCAGTTTTCCACAGTAGAAGTCTTGCTTAATGGATTGACCATATGGCACAATATCAAAATTTGTTCAGAATCCCACTAAACACTAACCATGAACTTGTTTGACCACATGTCCTGTGGATGCTCTTAGTGTGACAACAGTGAATGATCTCAACTTGACTTTTTCTCTTGGCCAGCGATCACCAATTGTTTTGGTTCGGTAATGAAAGACTTCAACACATAGAATTTTAACTTAACTCTTTTTACTAATGTCTACATGTACTAACCATCCAGTGGGGAGGTCACCCCCCTCACTGGGGAGCCATTTCTCACACACAAAAGAGAACATGTCTACATTGTTTCATGGTCAAGAAACAACTCATTGAAAAACCTTTCTCTATCTGTCATTCCCACGGTAGCACAGCCAATCAAAATCAACTTCCTTATTATGTCTTACATCTGACCTCCGGAAGTCAGAGATGAAATACACTTCCCCACTAAAAATAATAGTCTGCTAAACTATTATTTGACATTAGATTATACCACATGTTCTGTAGACTCTCTAAGATTTTACCACATGTCCTGTAGATGCTCTAAGATTCAACTGTTGGGTTTCAGAGGTAAATCCAGTTCTCATCGCATCTCACCATACTTTTGAAAAAAAAACAAAAAAACGATATAAAATGGATTTTTTTAGAAAAGTGGTGAAAATTTACACTCTGTTATACTCTGCTTCAAATTAAATCTCTTCTTGACTCAATCTACACCAGAGTTTTTCAACCTGGGTGATATCACCCATCAGTGGACAGTTTCCACTGTTGGGTAGGCCACAAGCAACTGAAAAGAAAATGGTGGCTGATTGGATATTTTGGTGAGCAATATAGGATTTTGAGTATTAAAAAGTTATTTCAACATATGCTACCAGAAAAAAAAAATGTTCAAAGGAGATATGCAAAGAACCTGTATTAAAAAGAACAAAAAAAAAAAAAAACAGGAGGCTAATTGGCAATAACTGGGTCACATTCCCAGATAAGATATAAATATCTTTGCAAACAATGAATATTTTACTATTTTTGTAACACAAGAAAAAAGAATGGCTTACCTACTGGCAGAAAACGGATTCAGACATATCTTACATGTAAAGTATCCCAAAAAGAAAATGGTGGCTTTACAAGTCGTATGTTTAAGAAAAGATAGATCTCAGAGTCGGATACTTTCATGAGACTCTTTTTTGTACCTATACAAATTTCCAGCTGTCACTCAATCTATAAAAAGTGCATAATGAGGCAACAGAAAAGTGCAACTGTAGCAGCAAACAGGAAAAATGTGTTGGATTGTTTGACTTATGCTACGACAGACCCTTCTTTGAATTTTCTCAAGAATCTCGAGATATCTCATAGAAGCGCCAGATATGGCAGCAATATTCAATTCACAGATGAATTGTGGATTTATAAATGTGCAAGATGGATTCTGATGACAAAAGTTGTCTGGCACAACAGAGTGAACCAGCTTTTCTGTCAGTAAATATATTAACTGATTCAATATAATCACTCTATTTCATATCAGTGGAAAACGTGAGCCCAAGAATGAGCAAACAATTGTTCTCCTGAAATTTAGCATCAGCCATGTTGATGGAAGACAGAAAAGGTTTTCTATGGTGATTAAGTTTAAATATCTAGGAGGAAGTTTAAATATCAAGTGTTTTGATGGAGGACGGTAGGTGCGATACTGAGATCCAAAGACAGATGGGTTGCATTCCAAAAATGGGGGAAGAGTACTGCAAGACAGAAGGATTTTTTTGGTGAAAAAGATTACTGAGCTACTACATGACATCTGCCCTCCTTTAAGGCAGCGAATGCTGGACGGTCTCCTCAAAGATGAAGAAGAGACTCGAGGCAGCAGAGATGTGGTTCTACAGAAGGATGCTAAGGATATCATAGACCAAGCGTGTGAGCAACGATGAGGTCATGGAGAAGATGTAAACAAGAAGGAAGCTTATACTTAACATCAGGAAGAGAAATTTCTGGGACACATAATGGGAAAGAAGGGTCAGGAGAATATGATACTCACAGTTCAAATAGAGGGGAAAAGAGACAAGGGAAAGCAATGCATGACATACCTAGCTGGCATAAGCAAGTGGATGGCAGAACTGGGTCTGGGGGAGTTGGCAGAGGCACAAAACTTAGGTTTGGGAAAAGTAGCAAAAAGACAAAAACATACTGAGAGTCACAAGGGATAGGGAGAAGTGGAGAGCTATGATTGTCTACATCCTGAAAGGATACGGCACATAAAAAGAAAAGATGGTGATTAAATGATAGCATTTTTGTTTCGGAGGCATTCAAATTTACAAGCCATTTGTTGCCCCAGTTAACCAATGGTTTTCAAGAGTAATCCTGTGTATGACAATAAACTACATCTGGCAAGAAGGCTTCTGATTAGGAGGTACTGAGGAGCATGGAACCACCTCATAATATTGTTGTTCTCAGGTCCATCCTGACCCCGGGTGGTAACATCTGTTAGGGTCCCAGCTATGGGGAAAATGGTGACCCTGCTCCAAACAAAAACACGATGAAAGTATAAATATTCCTTTTTATAGTAAAAATACCAGCAATACATTTTTATGTAAAAAATTATCAACAATATGCACATACTAAGAAACTGTAGCAAATCCATTTAAAATACTACCAAATAACCAACATGAAAAAACTTTCATGACATTGATACATAGAATATCCTACAATTTCTTAAATCAAACCGAGCAAGGTGATAATGCCACTAAGATGCAAGGAGTTACTTGTGCGAAAAAAGAAAATATTTGTAAAAAAGAGAGAAGAAAGCCATGTCATGTCTGTAAGAAAGTGACTGCAGTTGAGATGCCAGGTGAGGATCAGTTACATCACAGAACCTTCTTTGAATTTTGTCAAGAATCTTGGGATATATTTGGAGCACCAGACCAGATATGGCAGCAATAGTCAATGCACAGAGGAATTGCAGATTTATAAATGTGCAAGATGGATTCTGATAAGAAAAGTTGTCCAGTACAACACAGTGAACCAACTTTCCTAGCAGTAAACCTATTAACTGATTCAATATAATTACTCCATTTCATATCAATGGAAAATGCGAGACCAAGAAGGCTCAAAGAGGTGTTCTCCTGGAGGTTAGCATCAGCCATACTGATGGAAGACAGAAAAGGTTCTCTATGGTGATTAAATGAAAAGAGTTTTCATCTCATGGAAAATAAAATAATAATAATGAATAGATATAAAATATTTTTAAAAAAAATACAATTTTAAATATTAAAAGTTAAAAATAAATATTAAAAAAAAATGAAATCTTAAAACAACAAAACATTTTTGTTACATGCAAATTATATCAAAATTATATATATATATATATATATATATATATGTGTGTAAATGTTTGCATGTATCTTGTTTGTATTTATTGGTGCCATAGAAATATGGGGATTTAGGGGAAGCAAATATGACTGCACTCATTCATTAGTTTAAGGTGTGTGACTGCAAAGCACTTGCCCCTCCCCTTTTATAGACAAAAGCTCATAAATGCATGCTGGGAATTTTTCTTAGCCAAAAAAAAAAAAAAAAAAATAGGCCGGTTTGCAGTTTGACATGACTCAGTCCTGATCTGCCTTGTCTCTAAGTCAGAACGATACGTCTGCTTGTCCGAACTTGCTTTTGTGTGTCGACGCCAATTCTTAGTTTGTGAACTTTTTGCCTTCTCGCTGTTAATTTGCCTAGCATATACTGTTAGCTTGATATTATTTCATTTATGCCCCGTTTCTTTGTGTTTTTATTGCAAACTTTGTTAATTCTGTTTATTGGAGAGTTCTGTTATTTATTTTACATTTGACCATGGCTACTCACTCCCCAGTATGCAATTATATTTTATTTTTGGAGATAATAATGTTTTAGTGATAGAAGTCTTACTAATTAACCCATAGATGGGGAGAATAGATGAATTCATACCTTTCCCAAGGGTATTTGAATGAAAGTGAATATGACTGGAATTAGAACTTGGCTCTCCAATTAATAATTCTGAGCCAATATCCATTACACCACCTGCAAATCCAAGCTGTTATTCCCAAGTTGTTACCCATCTAGGTACTGAACAGGTTTAATATTGCTTAACTTCATTCAAGAACCAATGATGTGGGTGTAAACCTGAGTATGTTTTGGTCTGAATCTTAAAATCATCTATAATTCATTTTGAAAATATGTCAGTTATAAAATTTTAAAATCATTTGTATAGCCTCAAGGTCAGTGAAAACCACAAATATATTGATTTTGGACTATGTGTTTGTGAAGAAAAAACTTACAAATCTATATAAATTAAAGTTTTGGTAGAATTAACAAATTAGCCAGATTCAAATGTTAGTCTACATGTTATTAAAACATATTCTGTTAATTAATTTCAGATGAGATAAAAATCCTCTTTTTAGTGAGAATCACTAAGGTAAAAATATCACTACTGAATGGATACTAAAATTTAATTACCGTAGTCGGCAACCTATTGGACATGGATTTTTTCCAAAAAATTACCCGCAGTATCGTGTACGCAGGGGACATAAAGGCCACAAAAAAAGTGGGATTCACCAGGAATTAGTGCAGGCATAGAGTTTAGCTCTGAAACTAGGACTCCTGGAAGTGAACAAACAGGATATCAATAAAAAATATCCCTGAAAATTTTACCACGGTAAAAGAAATTAAGAAATTTATGAAATGGCACAATATTTTGCTGCTTGTTTCGTAGAAATCTCAGATTTTACAGAAATATTTTATTTGACTTTTGTTGCTTGCCTTGTGTGTGTCTTTGTTGATCTACAGGTATTGGAATTTGCTTTTGTGCATACATAATATGGATCATTATTTACCTGCAAGTATCATATTTCTGGGTTTTTTGTGCCTATTACCATATGTACTAGCATTCACCGATACCAACAGATTACTTTATAGCTATTATGAATTTACTGTATGGGCAATGAAAACAATTTTCAATAAATGCATGATGAAACGTACTAAAATTCTTCTTTTCCAAAAAATGTCCTGGTAATTAAACTTTACCTCACCTCTATTCAAAAAAAGTACCAGTAGTATAATTTGTACTAATACTGTAACTGTTTCTTCATGGTTAGTGAGAAGGTCGCATAAAGGTAAGGTTATAATTTTGATTTTTTTGGTTGTGATGTGTGCATTTTTTCCCTAAATATTCCATGCCAAAATCTGGGTGCATCCAATGTATGTATGTATGCATCCAATAGGCCAGCAAATACGGTATATTTTATGATGAAAGATAAAAACATTTAAAACATGTACCAAATTATTAGTCTGAAAAAGCTTTTAAGAATGTATACTTATTAAGTTATTAAAAATTTTAAACTCTTCAAGTAATATATATTCAAGTTGAAATGAGCATTCTTCTGTTAAATATTCACATGCCTTTTGTGTCTACCGCTATGTCTGTGTGCTGGGTATAAATAAAAGGTTTGATTTGGTTTGTTTGTTTTACCAGTATATTAACACTTATGGGTCATTTAATGCTTAAAATCAGATTTTTATTCAAAAATATTTCAGGAAATTTTAAGTTATATAATTTGTGAAGCATACTTGATAAATGTTTGTATAGTTTGGTGAAGTTCTTTGGGTTAAAGTTTGGTGTCTTATTTAGTTTTCCTTAAGTAGGTCAAAATTATTTTTCCATTAATGTTTCCGGAAAGTTCCTTAAGGCTAATTACCATATAAAGGGTTTTATGGATAGGGCCAAATTCAGCACAGTCCATCATATAATCTTTTACGGTGTATGTCTCCTGGTATACTTACACATTTGGTTGGATCCTCATCTTTTAGGATGATGAAATGTTTCCTTTGATCCCATTCTAGTGTCCAGAGAGTGAAGAAAAGCCTAACTTCAGTATAACTGACTGCTATGTCAATGAATACTGACTGTTCACTTATAAGGAAATGACTAATATTGCCATTAGATGAGGATAACAGCTAAAACACTTTAATCACGGCCAGAGAATGAAGAAAGAGTAAAATGAGTAGAACTGGTTGATTAATCAATGAATGCTTAATATTTTCTTTGATCTCAGCTCAATGACCAGAGAGGGAAGAAAAGCGTCACTCGACTAGAACTGCATGTTAAGTCAATGAAGGCCAAATGTTTTCCTTGATCTCAGCTGCACAAATGCTCTGGCAAGCCTTACCAGTGAGCAAGTCAAAGTACTATCGACTGGCTCAGAAACTCTCCTGATTTCAATCCAATCGAGAATCTGTGGTCAGTCTGTAAGAAACAACTTCTTGGAATGGACATACGAAGTACTAACATGTGCACTGGGTCATGTTTCTTTGGAGAAATATGAAAAAAAGTAATTAATAACGGAATTATTCATTTTGTTTCAATTAATTTGCACAAGAGTTTAGATATCATGTTTACTGAAATATTTTTATATTAAAGCTCAACTAGTGCAAAGCTCGAGAGTCAATCAAGGTAGAGCTTTACTGAATAAAGTGTAGACGTGAATCTACAAAGAGGTGGTAGGAAGTGATGATAAAGAAGATAGATAATGATAAAATTAAGAGGTCAAGACTGAAGTGTTCAGAGAAGGATCAGCATGAAAACTTTTTTCACAAGGTGGCAGTTTATGGTAAAAATGTCTGAATAAGATTTTCTACTTACATTTGGTATATGGGGGAAATAAGGGCATTTCAACTCTGTGGAAGTAGCATTTTGTGGCCTAGTTGTAAGAATATGAACTAGTAAAATGAGCTCCAATCTTCTAGAGTGGAGCTCATTTGATCATTTGCCATGGAAATAGTGATAAAGTAGTAACAGGCTTGAAAAGTTGGGCCTGTGGAAAATGGAAAATATTGAGACCTTTACTCTAACAAGGAGACAATCTCTTGTATCTGGAAGCAAACTTTGGTTTGTTTGTTTGGCTTTATTTAGGAGCATATCAACCTCTACGGGTTATTTAATACCAAAATCTAAAATATTTTGAATGCATTTGTATGCATTCAATTACAGATAAAATGGATTTCTGGCAATTTTTATTTAAAAATCTATTATTAGTCATCTTACTATAAATATGTATTGTTGGTTGGTTGATTTTGTTTAGCGGCATATCAACCTCTACGGGTTATTTAATGTCAACATCTAAATATTTCGAATGCAGTTGTATGCCTTCAACTACAGATAAAATGGATTGCTGGCAATTTTGATTTAAAAATCTATTGCTGGTTATCTTATTATAAATATATATTTTTGGTTGGTTGATTTTATTTAGCGGCATATCAACCTCTACGGGTTATTTAATGCCGACATCTAAATATTTTGAATGCAGTTGTATGCCTTCAACTACAGTTAAAATGGATTGCTGGTCATTTTCTTTTATAGAAAAATGCATTGCTGATATTTTTACTATAAAAATGTATTTTTACACTTTCAGAGTGTTCTCACTTCAGTTTGGGGTTCACTATTTTTTCCCATAGCTGGGATCCTAACAGGTGCTACCACACCAGGTCAGGGCGGACCTGGGAACCACAGCAATTAAGAGGCAAAAGCAAACTTTGGGAGTAATTTATTTTATGTTTGAGATGAAATTCTAGAAACTGTCTCATTCAACAATGTCCTTGTACCAACCCCTTCCTTTTACAAAGTAATATTTACTAGGCCAAACTGAAATTAACATCAAAGAAGTGTTGTCGTGCCCTTTGAAATGGCTGGGACACAAAGGAATGTAATGAATGTAGGTTTAAAAGAAGCAGCTCTGGAAATTGAAATATTACAAATAAAAATGAAAAGAAGGAAAACAATTTTTAGCAATTTTGAGAAAAAAAAAACAAACCATAAACCATAAAAATTGATTTTTCACTTGGGAAAATTTATTCTGACGCGACTCAACATAAATTTCATTGCATACAAAAAATAAAAAAAGATATTTCTTTCATTTGTTGCTTATTTATTTGAGATTTCCCAGAAATGAGTGCAAAAAAGTCTGTGTAACTGCCTACATTTTCTACATAATCCTGTGATAAATATTCTGACTGGAGATAGATAGATAGATAGATAGATAGATAGATAGATAGATAGATATGAATATACTTAGACAGATATGAATAGACTGAGATAGATAGATAGATAGATAGATAGATAGATAGATAGATAGATAGATAGATAGATAGATAGATAGATATGAATAGACTTAGATAGATAGATATGAATATACTGAGATAGACAGATAGATATGAATATACTGAGATAGACAGATAGATATGAATATACTGAGATAGACAGATAGATATGAATATACTGAGATAGACAGATAGATATGAATATACTGAGATAGACAGATAGATAGATATGAATAGACTGAGATAGATAGATAGATAGATATGAATAAACTTAGATAGATATGAATAGACTGAGATAGATAGATATGAATAGACTGAGATAGATAGATAGATAGATATGAATAGACTGAGATAGATAGATATGAATAGACTGAGATAGATAGATAGATATGAATAGACTGAGATAGATAGATATGAATATACTGAGATAGATAGATATGAATAGACTGAGATAGATAGATATGAATAGACTGAGATAGATAGATATGAATAGACTGAGATAGATATGAATAGACTGAGATAGATATGAATAGACTGAGATAGATAGATATGAATAGACTGAGATAGATAGATATGAATAGACTGAGATAGATAGATATGAATAGACTGAGATAGATAGATATGAATAGACTGAGATAGATAGATATGAATAGACTGAGATAGATAGATATGAATAGACTGAGATAGATAGATATAAATAGACTGAGATAGATAGATAGATATGAATAGACTGAGATAGATAGATATGAATAGACTTAGATAGATAGATATAAATAGACTGAGATAGATAGATAGATATGAATAGACTGAGATAGATAGATATGAATAGACTTAGATAGATAGATATGAATATACTGAGATAGACAGATAGATATGAATATACTGAGATAGACAGATAGATATGAATATACTGAGATAGACAGATAGATATGAATATACTGAGATAGACAGATAGATATGAATATACTGAGATAGACAGATAGATAGATATGAATAGACTGAGATAGATAGATAGATAGATATGAATAAACTTAGATAGATATGAATAGACTGAGATAGATAGATATGAATAGACTGAGATAGATAGATAGATAGATATGAATAGACTGAGATAGATAGATATGAATAGACTGAGATAGATAGATAGATATGAATAGACTGAGATAGATAGATATGAATATACTGAGATAGATAGATATGAATAGACTGAGATAGATAGATATGAATAGACTGAGATAGATAGATATGAATAGACTGAGATAGATATGAATAGACTGAGATAGATATGAATAGACTGAGATAGATAGATATGAATAGACTGAGATAGATAGATATGAATAGACTGAGATAGATATGAATAGACTGAGATAGATAGATATGAATAGACTGAGATAGATAGATATGAATAGACTGAGATAGATAGATATGAATAGACTGAGATAGATAGATATAAATAGACTGAGATAGATAGATAGATATGAATAGACTGAGATAGATAGATAGATTAACAGGAAAGTTCAGAGACAAACAGATTTACGTAGATAAGTAGATAGACAAGAACACTTTGATAGATACAGACAGACTGATATAAACCCAATCAGATAGAAAGCACCAAGATAGATAGATATATAAGAACAGATAAATAAATAAAAAGACTCAGATAGATAATCAGGAAAGTCCTGAGACAAATAGATTTGTATATACTGAGACATACAAACAGCTTTTGGACTGACTGAAATAGACTCATGTTATATTCCATGCTAATAGGAATATATACTTGAAAAACAAGGTGGATAAAATAATTAAAGGTTTATTGTAAAAACCAGTACAATAAGAATAAAGGTAACAGTTATGCACAAGGTCGTCACAAATCAATCTAGTAGAGAGTGCTACTATTGGAAGGTTGGTAGTTCTCGTGTAAGTCTGAGTCGTACTCAACAGATCCCAGCTAGTCTTTATTCATTTGCCCCCCACCACGAGGGAAAGATGTGGCACAAGGCCGCGTTTTACATGGGTTTTCCTAGCCCATAGGCTCATCCAAAAAATGCCCGTAGAAACTGTAAAAACAGAATCGGTTTGGTCAACCTCCCCAAACGAGACTCTGCCCTTCGGTGGAACCTCATCCAGGTTCCTCTCTGCCTGAAATGCAGAGAGTTCAACTGTCTTGCTGGAACAGATTCCAGCAAGTCTCTGTAGTCCATTGACTTACAGATACTTATAGTTAGTTACTACCTATAGTGTAGTCACTCATGGGGGTGACAGGTTATTCCATTACATCAACTGGGATAGGCAGATATACATGAATAGATTGGGATTGATAAAAAAAGCTATAGATAAATATCTCTCGTAATTGTTTTAGCGAACATTTTTACTGTCTACCAACATGGCTGATGCTAACCTCCAGGAGAATGCAACAGAAACACAAGAAATCCAGCAAATTCTTAGCAATATTACAACAGCATTATGTCAAATTTAAATGTAAAAATGGATTACAAATATTAGAAGTCTTAACCTTAGATGATAAGTAACTAAAATTTAATTCAGTTTAAGAACAAATATATAAAATAGGTTTCATAATCAAATAAAACTGACACAAATCGATGTGATATTTAAAAACTAATGAATAATGTAAAATATAAAATAAATTTAAAACTTTTAATGTAACTTTAATAAAATAAATATAATTATTTTTTGAATGATGAAGGCACACAGAATCTGGACAATACTTAAATAACTTCAATACTTATGACACATAAGTTTTTCAAAATAGTGTCTGTCATTAAACCTTTTACAAAGCAGATTTACCACTAATAACTTTGAAAAAAGATAACAAGTTCAGGAAGCCCTTAACATGAAAAGAATGTAACCAGTATTAATAAAATTTGTTTTAATCTCACTGCTCAGGTGTTAAAAGGCCTGCAAAATCAAATGCGACGTTAAATTTATCACCTATAGAAACAAGAAGTCCAAAAAGGTTGATAAGCTATAAAAAACAAATCAATCAACCAAGAAATTCAACAAACACTTAGAGAAAATAAGATAGTATTATATCATATAAATTTTTAAAAATGACTACAAATATTAAAAGCCTTAACAACAGAAAAGAAACCACCAAGCATCACTAAAAATTTCATTCAGCTAAGGAACAAACATAAAATATATAAAAGGTGGCTTGTGTTCACTTCAAACTAATGACCTTGGGAAAGCCATGAACACACTTCTTTCAATCCCTATGAGTTATGTTGAAGAATAACTCTGAATTTAAAACTGAAAAAAAAAAAAAATAAACCACTTCACCAATTTTGCCAAGAACAAACACATTCTACAGATTGAAGAAAAAGAAGCTGTGAAGGGACATGATGGCATGAAGGAATATCATGATTCAAACAGAGAGTTTGTAATTCTAATATGATTACACACACACACACATATATATATATATATATATATATATATATATATATATATATATATAAAAATATAAATATAAAAGTGAACATTGAAGTCAAAACTCAGAGGCGACAGGCTGTTTCTTGCTATCTCTGATATTGAGTACTTTATCCCATAAATATAGCACACCTTAAAACTATATTTCTTTATATATATATATATATATATATATATATATATATGTATGTGCTGTTGCAGATTGAGGACTATGGGGAAATTTTAACGGCTTCTGCTGCTGCTTTAAATGCATCGCTCTTTGAAAGAATTGAGCAATATGCCGACCAGTATAGTGTTTGTATAATGTATTAAAAACTTCCCTTTCTCTGCCATGTGCCGATAGCCTAGGGATAAGGGTCCCTGAGTGATATCAAATTGGTTGAGTTTGAATCCAATTTTTAAGCAATTGCATGTCTAGCCAGGGCAGTGATACAGCAACACAGTCTATCTGTATATATATATATATATATATATATATATATGAAGAAATATAGTCTTAAAGTGTGCTATATTTATGGGATAAAGTGCTCAATATCAGAGATAGAGCGTGTGTAAATATAAAAGTGGACATGGAAGTCAGCACTTAGAGGCGACAGTCTGTTTCATGCTAGTGCAATATATATATATATATATATATATATATATGAATTAGGAGATCAGCCAATCACATTGCTTTGATTTCAAACTTTTGGTATCCTCATGCAATTCGGACCAAAGGATTAATGCATAACATGAAGTGTTATAGAAGGGGAGGAGAAAAGCAAGAGCATTGAAATTGTATTGGAGGGGGAGTAAATAAAATGTATATACTTTCATCCTGGTTCATACGAACTCAAAAAGTACTTTTTATTGTGTATGCATTCTGTCATTATTTCCATTCTTTCATTCAGTAAATTTTTTTGGTCTGGAAATGTTATTATCGTTAACTTTTCCTCCAGGCACGGTTTGCAGATATCACTATGATTGCTGTAAGGTTTGGCTTTTTAAAATATTTTTCAGTTTACAGTCAGACCTTTGTTATTTTTTTTCTTTTAACTCCCACACATGTCTGGATAGTCTGGTAGAATTCCTAATTCCTATTTTTAAATTTAAAAGCTCTGCATGTTAAACTTTTATTTTCCTGGTCTAATACAACTCTGACCAATAACTGTTTTATAGTTATATATATATATATATATATATATATATATATATATATATAGCATAATGAGAGGCCACGTATACTTTCTTGATATGTATATAATATCTGGATAAAATGAATGAAACAAAATTGGGTGTTTTTTTTATGAAAGTATTTATTTCTGTGTTTTTGTATATATTTATTTATTTAAAATATTAAATAAATAAATATATACAAAAACACAGAAATAAATACTTTCATAAAAAAAACACCCAATTTTGTTTCATTCATTTTATCCAGATATTATATATATATATATATATATATATATATATATATATTGATAATATTAGTGGTCAATATATATATATATATATATATATATATATTGATAATATTAGTGGTCAATATATATATATATATATATATATATATATATATTGATAATATTAGTGGTCAATATATATATATATATATATATATATATACATAAATTCCCAAGAGGATAGAATCCAGGTAGAACTCAATGTCCAGGACAGAGTAAGAATATAATATAATATAAAAAGCACAAACACTAATAGTCCATGGTTATAATTTATTACATTGGATCCAAATCATCAAACCTTCAAATTCAAAATTCATTTTTAATTTGTAGGTCTGATGATCTGGATCATCAATACAATTCCAATGTAATAAATTATAACCATGGAATATTAGTGTTTGATCCTTTTATATTATATTATATATATATATATATATTATATTATATTATATATATATATATATATATATATATATATATATATATAAGTTTCATTGAATATGACAGACAAGGTGGTTTGATTAAGTTTTTTATACAATTTCTCATGTGATCTTCTAATTTTTTCTTTTCGGTAGATGAATTATATAAAAACTGTCCAATTGTTGTTTTCTTCCGACAGCTTCTGGTTATACATTTAGCCATTTTCAAGGTTGAAATATATTAACAGTTAACAAGAAATAGATTGTTTTGTATATATGTATTTAGATGTGATATCTTTTATATATATATATATATATATATATATATAAATATATATATATATATATAATATAAAAGGCACAAACATTCCATGGTTATAATTTATTACATTGGAATCGTAACCACAATCCAGTAGGCAAAAAATAACTTCCTGACCTCCTCCATACATCTGCCTAATATATTTTATATACATTATTAAAGACAACAGACATTTTCTGTCATTTAATTTACTGATCAACTTCTCCAAATTACAAAGACGAAATTATATCAGAAATTGTCTGAAGTTCATTTCATGGAGAAAAGTACAAGAAATATGGTCCAAACTTTCGACTTTCTTAAGTCATCATCAGGATAGGAAGAGGTAATAGGTAAGTTTTATAGAACTACTGTGTGTTGTGATGTAGGCAAAGAGTCGTGACATTTGGGGTTTTTTTTTTTTTATATATACACAGTGAGAGAAAAGTCATGCACCATAGGGGTTAATAAAGTCATGCTTAATGGCCACTGCGGTCACCAGACCTCCCACCCTTGGATTTTTTCTGTGGACCCATTTGAAATCAGCTGTTTATCAGCCACACCACAAGAAATATTGAGGAATTTAAAGAAAATATTAAATATGAATGCTGTAAAATGACAAAGGAAACTCTCTGGTGTGTTAATGAATCAAGCAGACATAGAATTGAAATGTGTTTTGAAAAACAAAGAGGACATTTTGAATACCGCATATAACAATTAAGCAACTAGTAAATAAAATTTTCATGTGTAATCATACTTTTAATAAATTATCCCTATGGTGGGCAAATTTTGCCTCACCCTATATATATATATATATATATATATATAGGGTGACCCCAAAAAACGGGAACTTTTGAAGTGTGTATTGCCAGACATGAGCAAGTGGCAACACTGCGAGACAGTGACCTTGAACAAGTAAATATTTCGCCATTTTAGTAACAAGAATGAAATTCACAGTATCCCAGCTGAGATGTTGCAGCAGTCAATGAGGAATCTCGACAGCAGATTTCAAGAATGCATTCGTACAGGAGGACGCCATCTACAGGACGTAATTTTAAAAAAAATGAAAATTCCATCATTGTTTCTTAAATGGCATGTTTTAAGGTTCAAGAATTAAACATGAATGCTGTAAAATGGTAGAAGAAACTCTCCAACATGTTTATGAATCAGGCAGGTACGGAATTGAAATGTCTTTTGAAAAAGGAGGAGGGCTTTTTGAACACACATATAACAATTAAATAACTAGTAAATAAAATTTTCAAATGTAATTAGACTTTTAATAAATTATCCCTATAGTGCACAAATTTTGTCTCACCCTGCAGAAATACTAACTGGTGGTAGTCCAAGATTGATCAGCAAATAATTTGTATCTCAATTTTGTGAAATTTTCTTAAAATTTAGCCAGATTTTAAAAGACTGCAATGCAAATTAGTTGACAAATTCTCTAAATTAGAATTGAAATCAGGATTCAAGGACAGAGTTTGGTTGTTTCTGTTTCACGGTATATCAACACCTCTATGGGTTATTTAATGCCAAAATCTAAATATTTTGTACACAATTTTATTTTATTTTTGAAGATAATATCGGTGTTACTCATATTTGAGTAGGTGTTCCGTTTATATATTAAACAGTACATTGATCATTTGTCTCTTTGTGGTCAAAGCAGTATAGGTGTACCGGGCTAAACAGTGGCTCTCTCTACCCAGAGGGATGCAGGTTCAAATCCTGCCAGAGAGCACATATTTTTCTTTAATAAGATTTCTTAAATATTCAAGCCGGTAGACAGAAATAAAAAAATATACTGTTTAATAAATAAATGGAGTATCAATTCAAATATGTGTATCCACTAAGAATAACGGTTAAAGTGATAAAAATAAAATAAATATAATTATTTTTTTAAATGCACAGAGTTTCCGTTATCTGATATTTGCCAAGTTTAACCAAATCTGGAACAAGGTCACAGTGTTGAGCACCAAGTGTGGATCACTGTCATAATTGTATGTGATATTTCTAAGTTTGTTACAAAGAAAAAACTGTTTGTACTATATCTTTCATTTCTTATCTTTCCTTTCTTCCTGTTATTTTTTACACCAAATTATTTTTCTTATGCTCATTATGGTTTTCTTTCTTTCTTTCTTTCTCTTTCTTCTTTATCCCTCTTCTCTTATGTTCATTATGGCTTGCTTTCTTTCTTTCTTTCTCTTCTCTTTCTTCTTTATCCCTCTTCTTTTATGTTCATTATGGCTTGCTTTCTTTCTTTCTTTCTCTTCTCTTTCTTCTTTATCCCTCTTCTTTTATGTTCATTATGGCTTGCTTTCTTTCTTTCTTTCTCTTCTCTTTCTTCTTTATCCCTCTTCTTTTATGTTCATTATGGCTTGCTTTCTTTCTTTCTTTCTCTTCTCTTTCTTCTTTATCCCTCTTCTTTTATGTTCATTATGGCTTGCTTTCTTTCTTTCTTTCTCTTCTCTTTCTTCTTTATCCCTCTTCTTTTATGTTCATTATGGCTTGCTTTCTTTCTTTCTTTCTCTTCTCTTTCTTCTTTATCCCTCTTCTCTTATGTTCATTATGGCTTGCTTTCTTTCTTTCTTTCTCTTCTCTTTCTTCTTTATCCCTCTTCTTTTATGTTCATTATGGCTTGCTTTCTTTCTTTCTTTCTCTTCTCTTTCTTCTTTATCCCTCTTCTCTTATGTTCATTATGGCTTGCTTTCTTTCTTTCTTTCTCTTCTCTTTCTTCTTTATCCCTCTTCTTTTATGTTCATTATGGCTTGCTTTCTTTCTTTCTTTCTCTTCTCTTTCTTCTTTATCCCTCTTCTTTTATGTTCATTATGGCTTGCTTTCTTTCTTTCTTTCTCTTCTCTTTCTTCTTTATCCCTCTTCTTTTATGTTCATTATGGCTTGCTTTCTTTCTTTCTTTCTCTTCTCTTTCTTCTTTATCCCTCTTCTCTTATGTTCATTATGGCTTGCTTTCTTTCTTTCTTTCTCTTCTCTTTCTTCTTTATCCCTCTTCTTTTATGTTCATTATGGCTTGCTTTCTTTCTTTCTTTCTCTTCTCTTTCTTCTTTATCCCTCTTCTCTTATGTTCATTATGGCTTGCTTTCTTTCTTTCTTTCTCTTCTCTTTCTTCTTTATCCCTCTTCTCTTATGTTCATTATGGCTTGCTTTCTTTCTTTCTTTCTCTTCTCTTTCTTCTTTATCCCTCTTCTCTTATGTTCATTATGGCTTGCTTTCTTTCTTTCTTTCTCTTCTCTTTCTTCTTTATCCCTCTTCTTTTATGTTCATTATGGCTTGCTTTCTTTCTTTCTTTCTCTTCTCTTTCTTCTTTATCCCTCTTCTCTTATGTTCATTATGGCTTGCTTTCTTTCTTTCTTTCTCTTCTCTTTCTTCTTTATCCCTCTTCTTTTATGTTCATTATGGCTTGCTTTCTTTCTTTCTTTCTCTTCTCTTTCTTCTTTATCCCTCTTCTCTTATGTTCATTATGGCTTGCTTTCTTTCTTTCTTTCTCTTCTCTTTCTTCTTTATCCCTCTTCTTTTATGTTCATTATGGCTTGCTTTCTTTCTTTCTTTCTCTTCTCTTTCTTCTTTATCCCTCTTCTCTTATGTTCATTATGGCTTGCTTTCTTTCTTTCTTTCTCTTCTCTTTCTTCTTTATCCCTCTTCTTTTATGTTCATTATGGCTTGCTTTCTTTCTTTCTTTCTCTTCTCTTTCTTCTTTATCCCTCTTCTTTTATGTTCATTATGGCTTGCTTTCTTTCTTTCTTTCTCTTCTCTTTCTTCTTTATCCCTCTTCTTTTATGTTCATTATGGCTTGCTTTCTTTCTTTCTTTCTCTTCTCTTTCTTCTTTATCCCTCTTCTCTTATGTTCATTATGGCTTGCTTTCTTTCTTTCTTTCTCTTCTCTTTCTTCTTTATCCCTCTTCTTTTATGTTCATTATGGCTTTCTTTCTTTCTTTCTTTCTCTTCTCTTTCTTCTTTATCCCTCTTCTTTTATGTTCATTATGGCTTGCTTTCTTTCTTTCTTTCTCTTCTCTTTCTTCTTTATCCCTCTTCTTTTATGTTCATTATGGCTTGCTTTCTTTCTTTCTTTCTCTTCTCTTTCTTCTTTATCCCTCTTCTTTTATGTTCATTATGGCTTGCTTTCTTTCTTTCTTTCTCTTCTCTTTCTTCTTTATCCCTCTTCTCTTATGTTCATTATGGCTTGCTTTCTTTCTTTCTTTCTCTTCTCTTTCTTCTTTATCCCTCTTCTTTTATGTTCATTATGGCTTGCTTTCTTTCTTTCTTTCTCTTCTCTTTCTTCTTTATCCCTCTTCTTTTATGTTCATTATGGCTTGCTTTCTTTCTTTCTTTCTCTTCTCTTTCTTCTTTATCCCTCTTCTTTTATGTTCATTATGGCTTGCTTTCTTTCTTTCTTTCTCTTCTCTTTCTTCTTTATCCCTCTTCTTTTATGTTCATTATGGCTTGCTTTCTTTCTTTCTTTCTCTTCTCTTTCTTCTTTATCCCTCTTCTTTTATGTTCATTATGGCTTGCTTTCTTTCTTTCTTTCTCTTCTCTTTCTTCTTTATCCCTCTTCTTTTATGTTCATTATGGCTTGCTTTCTTTCTTTCTTTCTCTTCTCTTTCTTCTTTATCCCTCTTCTTTTATGTTCATTATGGCTTTCTTTCTTTCTTTCTTTCTCTTCTCTTTCTTCTTTATCCCTCTTCTTTTATGTTCATTATGGCTTGCTTTCTTTCTTTCTTTCTCTTCTCTTTCTTCTTTATCCCTCTTCTTTTATGTTCATTATGGCTTTCTTTCTTTCTTTCTTTCTCTTCTCTTTCTTCTTTATCCCTCTTCTTTTATGTTCATTATGGCTTGCTTTCTTTCTTTCTTTCTCTTCTCTTTCTTCTTTATCCCTCTTCTTTTATGTTCATTATGGCTTGCTTTCTTTCTTTCTTTCTCTTCTCTTTCTTCTTTATCCCTCTTCTTTTATGTTCATTATGGCTTGCTTTCTTTCTTTCTTTCTCTTCTCTTTCTTCTTTATCCCTCTTCTCTTATGTTCATTATGGCTTGCTTTCTTTCTTTCTTTCTCTTCTCTTTCTTCTTTATCCCTCTTCTTTTATGTTCATTATGGCTTGCTTTCTTTCTTTCTTTCTCTTCTCTTTCTTCTTTATCCCTCTTCTTTTATGTTCATTATGGCTTTCTTTCTTTCTTTCTTTCTCTTCTCTTTCTTCTTTATCCCTCTTCTTTTATGTTCATTATGGCTTTCTTTCTTTCTTTCTTTCTCTTCTCTTTCTTCTTTATCCCTCTTCTTTTATGTTCATTATGGCTTGCTTTCTTTCTTTCTTTCTCTTCTCTTTCTTCTTTATCCCTCTTCTTTTATGTTCATTATGGCTTGCTTTCTTTCTTTCTTTCTCTTCTCTTTCTTCTTTATCCCTCTTCTTTTATGTTCATTATGGCTTGCTTTCTTTCTTTCTTTCTCTTCTCTTTCTTCTTTATCCCTCTTCTCTTATGTTCATTATGGCTTGCTTTCTTTCTTTCTTTCTCTTCTCTTTCTTCTTTATCCCTCTTCTTTTATGTTCATTATGGCTTGCTTTCTTTCTTTCTTTCTCTTCTCTTTCTTCTTTATCCCTCTTCTCTTATGTTCATTATGGCTTGCTTTCTTTCTTTCTTTCTCTTCTCTTTCTTCTTTATCCCTCTTCTTTTATGTTCATTATGGCTTTCTTTCTTTCTTTCTTTCTCTTCTCTTTCTTCTTTATCCCTCTTCTTTTATGTTCATTATGGCTTGCTTTCTTTCTTTCTTTCTCTTCTCTTTCTTCTTTATCCCTCTTCTTTTATGTTCATTATGGCTTTCTTTCTTTCTTTCTCTTCTCTTTCTTCTTTATCCCTCTTCTTTTATGTTCATTATGGCTTGCTTTCTTTCTTTCTTTCTCTTCTCTTTCTTCTTTATCCCTCTTCTTTTATGTTCATTATGGCTTGCTTTCTTTCTTTCTTTCTCTTCTCTTTCTTCTTTATCCCTCTTCTCTTATGTTCATTATGGCTTGCTTTCTTTCTTTCTTTCTCTTCTCTTTCTTCTTTATCCCTCTTCTTTTATGTTCATTATGGCTTTCTTTCTTTCTTTCTTTCTCTTCTCTTTCTTCTTTATCCCTCTTCTTTTATGTTCATTATGGCTTGCTTTCTTTCTTTCTTTCTCTTCTCTTTCTTCTTTATCCCTCTTCTTTTATGTTCATTATGGCTTGCTTTCTTTCTTTCTTTCTCTTCTCTTTCTTCTTTATCCCTCTTCTTTTATGTTCATTATGGCTTGCTTTCTTTCTTTCTTTCTCTTCTCTTTCTTCTTTATCCCTCTTCTTTTATGTTCATTATGGCTTGCTTTCTTTCTTTCTTTCTCTTCTCTTTCTTCTTTATCCCTCTTCTTTTATGTTCATTATGGCTTGCTTTCTTTCTTTCTTTCTCTTCTCTTTCTTCTTTATCCCTCTTCTTTTATGTTCATTATGGCTTGCTTTCTTTCTTTCTTTCTCTTCTCTTTCTTCTTTATCCCTCTTCTTTTATGTTCATTATGGCTTGCTTTCTTTCTTTCTTTCTCTTCTCTTTCTTCTTTATCCCTCTTCTTTTATGTTCATTATGGCTTGCTTTCTTTCTTTCTTTCTCTTCTCTTTCTTCTTTATCCCTCTTCTTTTATGTTCATTATGGCTTGCTTTCTTTCTTTCTTTCTCTTCTCTTTCTTCTTTATCCCTCTTCTTTTATGTTCATTATGGCTTGCTTTCTTTCTTTCTTTCTCTTCTCTTTCTTCTTTATCCCTCTTCTCTTATGTTCATTATGGCTTGCTTTCTTTCTTTCTTTCTCTTCTCTTTCTTCTTTATCCCTCTTCTTTTATGTTCATTATGGCTTTCTTTCTTTCTTTCTTTCTCTTCTCTTTCTTCTTTATCCCTCTTCTTTTATGTTCATTATGGCTTTCTTTCTTTCTTTCTTTCTCTTCTCTTTCTTCTTTATCCCTCTTCTTTTATGTTCATTATGGCTTGCTTTCTTTCTTTCTTTCTCTTCTCTTTCTTCTTTATCCCTCTTCTTTTATGTTCATTATGGCTTGCTTTCTTTCTTTCTTTCTCTTCTCTTTCTTCTTTATCCCTCTTCTTTTATGTTCATTATGGCTTGCTTTCTTTCTTTCTTTCTCTTCTCTTTCTTCTTTATCCCTCTTCTCTTATGTTCATTATGGCTTGCTTTCTTTCTTTCTTTCTCTTCTCTTTCTTCTTTATCCCTCTTCTTTTATGTTCATTATGGCTTTCTTTCTTTCTTTCTTTCTCTTCTCTTTCTTCTTTATCCCTCTTCTTTTATGTTCATTATGGCTTGCTTTCTTTCTTTCTTTCTCTTCTCTTTCTTCTTTATCCCTCTTCTTTTATGTTCATTATGGCTTGCTTTCTTTCTTTCTTTCTCTTCTCTTTCTTCTTTATCCCTCTTCTTTTATGTTCATTATGGCTTGCTTTCTTTCTTTCTTTCTCTTCTCTTTCTTCTTTATCCCTCTTCTTTTATGTTCATTATGGCTTGCTTTCTTTCTTTCTTTCTCTTCTCTTTCTTCTTTATCCCTCTTCTTTTATGTTCATTATGGCTTTCTTTCTTTCTTTCTTTCTCTTCTCTTTCTTCTTTATCCCTCTTCTTTTATGTTCATTATGGCTTGCTTTCTTTCTTTCTTTCTCTTCTCTTTCTTCTTTATCCCTCTTCTTTTATGTTCATTATGGCTTGCTTTCTTTCTTTCTTTCTCTTCTCTTTCTTCTTTATCCCTCTTCTTTTATGTTCATTATGGCTTGCTTTCTTTCTTTCTTTCTCTTCTCTTTCTTCTTTATCCCTCTTCTTTTATGTTCATTATGGCTTTCTTTCTTTCTTTCTTTCTCTTCTCTTTCTTCTTTATCCCTCTTCTTTTATGTTCATTATGGCTTTCTTTCTTTCTTTCTTTCTCTTCTCTTTCTTCTTTATCCCTCTTCTTTTATGTTCATTATGGCTTTCTTTCTTTCTTTCTTTCTCTTCTCTTTCTTCTTTATCCCTCTTCTTTTATGTTCATTATGGCTTGCTTTCTTTCTTTCTTTCTCTTCTCTTTCTTCTTTATCCCTCTTCTTTTATGTTCATTATGGCTTGCTTTCTTTCTTTCTTTCTCTTCTCTTTCTTCTTTATCCCTCTTCTTTTATGTTCATTATGGCTTGCTTTCTTTCTTTCTTTCTCTTCTCTTTCTTCTTTATCCCTCTTCTTTTATGTTCATTATGGCTTTCTTTCTTTCTTTCTTTCTCTTCTCTTTCTTCTTTATCCCTCTTCTTTTATGTTCATTATGGCTTGCTTTCTTTCTTTCTTTCTCTTCTCTTTCTTCTTTATCCCTCTTCTTTTATGTTCATTATGGCTTTCTTTCTTTCTTTCTTTCTCTTCTCTTTCTTCTTTATCCCTCTTCTTTTATGTTCATTATGGCTTGCTTTCTTTCTTTCTTTCTCTTCTCTTTCTTCTTTATCCCTCTTCTTTTATGTTCATTATGGCTTGCTTTCTTTCTTTCTTTCTCTTCTCTTTCTTCTTTATCCCTCTTCTCTTATGTTCATTATGGCTTGCTTTCTTTCTTTCTTTCTCTTCTCTTTCTTCTTTATCCCTCTTCTTTTATGTTCATTATGGCTTTCTTTCTTTCTTTCTCTTCTCTTTCTTCTTTATCCCTCTTCTTTTATGTTCATTATGGCTTTCTTTCTTTCTTTCTTTCTCTTCTCTTTCTTCTTTATCCCTCTTCTTTTATGTTCATTATGGCTTGCTTTCTTTCTTTCTTTCTCTTCTCTTTCTTCTTTATCCCTCTTCTTTTATGTTCATTATGGCTTTCTTTCTTTCTTTCTTTCTCTTCTCTTTCTTCTTTATCCCTCTTCTTTTATGTTCATTATGGCTTGCTTTCTTTCTTTCTTTCTCTTCTCTTTCTTCTTTATCCCTCTTCTTTTATGTTCATTATGGCTTGCTTTCTTTCTTTCTTTCTCTTCTCTTTCTTCTTTATCCCTCTTCTCTTATGTTCATTATGGCTTGCTTTCTTTCTTTCTTTCTCTTCTCTTTCTTCTTTATCCCTCTTCTTTTATGTTCATTATGGCTTGCTTTCTTTCTTTCTTTCTCTTCTCTTTCTTCTTTATCCCTCTTCTTTTATGTTCATTATGGCTTGCTTTCTTTCTTTCTTTCTCTTCTCTTTCTTCTTTATCCCTCTTCTTTTATGTTCATTATGGCTTGCTTTCTTTCTTTCTTTCTCTTCTCTTTCTTCTTTATCCCTCTTCTTTTATGTTCATTATGGCTTGCTTTCTTTCTTTCTTTCTCTTCTCTTTCTTCTTTATCCCTCTTCTTTTATGTTCATTATGGCTTGCTTTCTTTCTTTCTTTCTCTTCTCTTTCTTCTTTATCCCTCTTCTTTTATGTTCATTATGGCTTGCTTTCTTTCTTTCTTTCTCTTCTCTTTCTTCTTTATCCCTCTTCTCTTATGTTCATTATGGCTTGCTTTCTTTCTTTCTTTCTCTTCTCTTTCTTCTTTATCCCTCTTCTTTTATGTTCATTATGGCTTGCTTTCTTTCTTTCTTTCTCTTCTCTTTCTTCTTTATCCCTCTTCTTTTATGTTCATTATGGCTTGCTTTCTTTCTTTCTCTTTCTTCTTTATCCCTCTTCTTTTATGCTCATTATGGCTTTCTTTCTTTCTCTTCTTTCTTTCTCTTCTCTTTCTTCTTTATCCCTCTTCTTTTATGCTCATTATGGCTTTCTTTCTTTCTCTTCTCTTTCTTTTTTATCCCTCTTCTTTTATGTTCATTACGGCTTTATTTCTTTCTCTTTCTTCTCTTTCTTTTTATCCCTCTTCTTTTATGTTCATTATGACTTTCTTTCTTTCTTTCTCTTCTCTTTCTTTTTATCCCTCTTCTTTTATGTTCATTATGGCTTTTATCTTTTCTTTGTGTTTTTCTTTCTCTTCATTTGAACTCACCAAACACTTTCTTTTTCAAATTGCTTCTTTTCTTTATTTCAGCTCCTTTTTTTTTTTCTTCACTCATTTTTCTTTCCTTTGCTTGGGTCTTCACCTACACATTCTTTCTTTTCAATCTTTGACTGATTCTCTTTCTTCGTTTTTTTTTCTCTTTCTTTTTTAACAATATTTCCTTCCTATTTATCATCATCATCATCATCATCATATTCCTCATCATCATCATCTACATCATCAAAATCCTTATACGCATCATCTACATCTTATTCATCTTCCTCTTTATCATCCTCCAGCTTCTTTTCACCGTCATCCTCATCTTCTTCTTCTTCCTCATCATCATCTACATCGTCTTCCTCCATCATCATCATCTTTATCATCATAACAAATTACATCAAGATTTAATTAGCTTTTTTTCCGATTCTCTAATATTTCATTTCAAATCCCATAAATGTCAAAACAGTCCATCAAATTCAAACTCCAGACTGAAGGGGTCAGGAGATGAGCACACGGACTGGATCGTTTTTGGGATTCCTTCCAGACAGCCTCATTCGATTATTTTAGTAGCAGTGTGTTGCAACACAATAACTCAAATGGTATGGTCTGGTGGTAGGTAGACTGACCGGCTGCTTGATTGGCTAGTTCGTTGAGCAGAACTTCTTTACTTTAATCACTTACTTCTAAAACAGTCTTCTTTTTTTTTATTTCCCAACAAACTGAAAATTCCCATTTCTGTGAGGCAGTAATTTAGTTAATTCGTTCACAATATAAAAAATAGATCACATTTTATTTTAAATCGGTAGAAACATTTCTGAAGAAAAAGGAGAAGCCACGGCTTGGAGGCTGATGCGATAGTTGCAATGTTAAAGTTTTCAAAAGAATACTGAGGATATCATGGACTGAGCAACAGTCAGCCAGTTATGTGCCATGTGTGATATACACTTAGGCAATCATATATCTTTCGATACATGACTGCGAGGCAGATTGTTTCCCACAGTAAGTTGCCATTTCTTTCAGCTGTAGACCAGTCGTCATCCAAGGATATAGAACCCAGTCCTGCTATTTACCCATAGCTGGGGGGTAAAAGAAGAGGATTCATAACTTTCCCAAGGGTATTAGCATGTAAATGAATGTAATGGATTCAACAGGAATTTGAACTCAGCTATTCGATTGCTCAATCTGAGCCACTTTCCATTACTCCACCATACCTCCTCAGTAACAACAAAGTTTTAGAAAAAATAGAAGCAAAAAGGACACTTATACTTAACATCAGGAAAAGACATATTTATAGGACACATAATATGGAAAGAGGGCTTGGAAAATCTGATACTCACAGGACAAATTAAAGCTGACAAGCGTGACAGAGGAAAACAATGCATAACCTACTAAGTGAGTTTATGTAAATGGATGACAGAACAAGGTTTAGGAGAATTAATAAAAAGACAAAATTTATTAAGAGCTACAAAAGACAGGAAATTGTGGAGAGACATGATCACCTTCATCCTGAAGGGTACACAACAGATAGAGAAGAAGAAGATGAAAAAAGGAAATAAAAAATGAGACAAAATATTTTTCTCAATTTAATTTTTGCCATGTAAAGAACCTGATCTGAGAACTTAAAATAAAGAATGACATCCCTTAGACACCATCCAATCTATTCTGAATCTGTTCATCAGGTAACTGCTATAACTGATCCATTTTTGATTAACACAGCAGTTAATGGCTGAAAAACTGTTTATATTGGCACATAATCAAGTTTAATGATGAAAGGATATATTTTATCTATTATTTCCTACTTTGTTAATGCACTTAATCACCAAAGTTAAGCAGCGTCAAACCCAATCAGCACTTAGATGTGAAGAGACTAAGTAGTGTCGGTCAAAACTGGGTAAAAAAACCAGTTGGGTATACGGCTTGCAACTTCATTCCATAAAACCTTACTTGCTATGGAAACCACAATGGCAAGGCCTCATGTTGTTGAGAATTGTGCCCCCACACTCCTCAGCAGAGTCTATGGAACTAAAGAAAGAGGAGACATTCACAAAAACATTGGTAACTTTATCACCAAAAGTTTAAAAGTTATACAATACACTTTGGTCAATATTATCCAATTTCAAATTATTGGTTAAATCTTAATGTGCATTGAAAACGTAATGAATATGACATGAGGGTGACCTTGCCAGTCTATAAATTTTAACAATATTACCCTGTTTAAATATCAAGCAGAGTGGTTATTTGCCAAAAAAGAAATATCTCATACTGGCAGGAAAGCTGTTTCAGTGGGTCGTGCCAGACAATGTTTCTTGCCAGAATCCAACTTGCAAGCTTATAAATCTACCATTTGTCTGTTATAATATTGATGCCACATCTGGTCTGGTGTGCCTGCTATCTATACCAAGATTCTTGATAATATCCAAATAAGAATCTACAATGTTATCAGTCATGACCTGGCATCTCAAATTCAGTCACTCTCCCACCACGATAACGTAGCTTGCCTGTACCTTTTTTATAAGTATTTTTGGTGAATGGACATTTGCGTACTAGAGAAATGCATCCCTGGATAATTGTGTACCTCTGATAATTTTTTGAAGTTACCATTCTTTTTAAAGAGTTGTCTAATACAGAAATTTGCACACCAATACCTTTAATTACTGTAAACAAGCAGAAAGATAGTTACTATAAATAAAATAAAAAAAAGAAAGAAAATTTTATTTTTTAAAGCAAGAGAAAATTAAGCTAGCAGTTTCAGTTCACTCACACAAACATCTAATAGATTCTAATTTTATAGATTATATTTTTATTTGAAACCCATGGCTAAGTTCCGAAAATCAAACACTGATGGAAAAATATTTGTGGACGAGGAAAATTACAGATTCCACTATCATAAGAAAAATGCTGATGAAACAAAAATGTACTGGTGATGTGTAGAGCTATCTTACAACACTGTTAATCTGTCACTGAATTTGAAACAAAAATAAACTTTTAAGTTTTATTTTAATTCTTTTTTAAAAATTAATGCTTACTTCTTTTCTTTTTATGTGCCATGTCCTTTCAGGATATAGGCGATCATGGCTCTTCACTTCCCCCTATACTTTGTGACTCTTAATAAGTTTTGTGCTTCTGCCAACTCCCCCAGCCCATGTTCTGCCATCTACTTTCTTAAACCCACCAGGTATATCTTGTGTTGCTTTCCCTTGTGTGTTTTTCCCTCTATTCGATCTGTGAGTATCAGATTCTCCAGGCTATCCTAACTCGTGTCCCAGAAATTTCATCTGCCTCTTCCAAGTATAAGCTTCCTCCTTGTTTGCATCCTTTCCAAGACCTGATTGTTGCTCATACACTCACTCCATGATATCCTTAGCATCCTCTTGTACAACCATGTCTCTGCTTTTTTCAAAATTTATGGTAATTGCCTTTAATAGCTTCAAAAAATTATCTGAAGTACGCATTTGTCCAGAGACGCAATTGTCTAGTATGCAAATGTCCAGTATGCAACTGTACGAGAACCAGTATTTTCATAGCAATTGTTTAAATAAGCATTCCTCTTTGGTACTTCAACCGCACAGTACAAGATTATAAACAAGTACGATCATTTTATTGTTAAAATAGCTACACGTAACTGTAAGTTCTATTCTAACAGTTTCTTCTCTCACACTTCTTGCCTGTGGAACTCTTCTGATTTATTGCTTTCCTGTCAAGAACAATTATCAAATATTTAAAAGGAACATCAATCGCCATTCTTTTCATCTTTCTAAATGATGTTCTTGTATTGTCTTTTCTACTCACTAATGTTTTCTATTTTTTTTGTTAATCATTACATCCCCAACAATTCAATAAAGCCACTAGGATGCAAGAGATTTCTGAGAGTTAGAGAATATGAGAAAAACTACTATTAAGGAAAGAGGACAATAAAAGAATAAGAATTAAGAAGACAAGAGATAACGATTGACATTGTATTTAAATCTATGATGATCAAAGGAAATAAAGCCACTAGGATGCAAAGGTATTACTGAATGTTAGGGAATATGAGAAAAACTACTATTAAGGAGAGAGGACAATAAAAGAATATGAAGACAGACGATAACAACTGACACTGCATTTAAATCTATGCCGATCAAAGGAAATAAAGCCACTAGGATGCAAAGGTATTACTGAATGTTAGGGAATATGAGAAAAGCTACTATTAAGGAGAGAGGACAATAAAAGAATATGAAGACAGATGATAACAACTGACACTGCATTTAAATCTATGCCGATCAAAGGAAATAAAGCCACTAGGATGCAATGGTATTACTGAATGTTAGGGAATATGAGAAAAACTACTATTAAGGAGAGAGGACAATAAAAGAATAAGAATTAAGAAGACAGAAGATAATGATTGACATTGCATTTAAATTTTTGAAGATCAAAGTTGACTGGGAAGCAAGAGCCCAGAAGAGAGTTCCACAAGCAAGAAATGTGATAGAAGAAACTGTTAGCACAGAACTTACAATAACATCTAGCCATTTCTAGCCTTTTCTTTGCCATTTCTTTAAAAATTCCTCATTATTCACATGTTCAGTCTGTAGCATTCTCAACATCCTTCTGTAGAACCACATGTCTATCAGCTCAAATCTCTTCTTCATCTGTAAGGAGATTGTCTAAAATTCACTGCCATATAGGTGGACAGTATTACATAACAGTTCAATAATCTTTTTGCTGTAACTGAGTTATCAAAAACAACAGTAGAAAACCGGAATTGGTTTAAGAACAAGTAATTTTGTTACTTTTGGTACAGGGAAACATAATGTAGAAGAGAAACTAAGGGAGAGAATGTTTAACCATGAATGACTGTTTTCAGCAAAAGCTACTGCTGCTACTGCTCCTTCTGTTACTCCTCTTGATGTAGGAGTATTTTTATGTCTTTTGTCTGATGACTGAGTCCGAACTTGTAGGGAAATATTCTCCCTCACAACACTTTTCTTTCCTTCTAATGAAATTTTCTTGTTTCTTAATATTTTGCTTGGCTTTTGGAAGGGATCTTTCACTATCCCAATGCTTTGGATTTCAGTGTCACCTTTTCCGCCCTATTCCAATACAGCTTCAGATTTTGGTGTCACATTTTTCTGTCCTCTGTTAAAACACTTCCCAGATACTTAAATTGTTGCACTTGCTTGATTTTGACATCTCCAATTTGTAACTCGCATGTTGGGCTTCTAAGAGATTTTGTAATTTTTTTCTATGTCTGCTATCAACACTGAGTCATCTGCATAATTTATGTTGTTAAGATTATGCTTGCCAAAAATGATTCCTGATAGGCCTTTTAATTCTCTCAGAATCGGCTTACAGTTACATCAAGTTGGAACACTAGTTCCCATATAATAAGCAAAGCAAAGCAAAATCAAGACTGGTTACTTTGGGGAATACCAGAAGGTATAAGTTTGGATATGTGAGATGAATGGCTTACGGCCATATCATGTTGAAACATTGGTTCACATATGATCACTGAAGTTAAGCCACATCGAGCCTGGTCAGTACCTAGATGGATGACCACTTGGGAATACCGCAAGCTGTAATTTTGAATATGTGTGATGAATGGTTTACGGCTATATCATGTTGTAAAACTGGTTCCCGTATGATCACTGAAGTTAAGCCACATCAAGCCTGGTCAGTACCTAGATGGGTGACCACTTGAGAATACCAGAATCTGTAATTTTGAATATGTGTGATGAATGGTTTACGGCTATATCATGTTGTAAAACTGGTTCCCGTATGATCACTGAAGTTAAGCCACATCAAGCCTGGTCAGTACCTAGATGGGTGACCACTTGAGAATACCAGAATCTGTAATTTTGAATATGTGTGATGAATGGTTTACGGCTATATCATGTTGTAAAACTGGTTCTCATATGATCACTGAAGTTAAGTTACATCAAGCCTGATCAATACCTAGATGGGTGACCACTTGGGAATACCAGTAGCTATAAGTTTGAATATGCATGTGGTGTAATGGATAATGGGTAAGAATTGTTAATTGGAGGGCCGAGTTCTAATTCCCATTGGATTTGTTATATTTACTTATGCGCAAATACCCTTGGGAAAAATATGAAACCACCTCTTCTCCCCACCTAGCTATGGATTAATTAGTAAGACTTGTATCACTAAACCATTATTATCTCAAAAAAAAAGAAGAAAATTCTTAGAATCTAAAAAAAATATTTTCTGGCTTTAAATAACCTGCAATGGGTTGATAAGCCATAGAAAATGAAACAATCAGTTGAATAAGTCTGATGAGAAGACACATCCTAATAAGACAGATATCAGCAGTGTTATAGTGATTTTCCAAGCATAGCTTAGATGTGGCACAAGGCCGAAAGTAGGGGGTACCCAGTGAGGATCGAACTCACTACTCAGTCGTAATTGTTTTAGCGAGACAAGCTTGCTAACCATTACACCGCTTCGAGGTGCCCAGATCTTGTCTTTAGTATGAGGATAAATTATATTTGGAAGCAAGGCTTCTGATCAGGAGGTTTTGAGGAGTATGGAACACCATCTTAATTGCTGTTTTCCCAGGTCCACCCAAACCCAGGTTGATAGCACACCTTTTAAGGTTTCCAGCTGTGGGCTAATATTGAACCCCCAAACTGGGGTCAAAACATGAAGATATATAAATATATTAGAAAAAATTACCAGCAATACATTTCCATAGTAAAAAAAAAAAAATAAACAGATTACCAGCAATACATTGGGGAAAAAACATTTCAGCATTAAATGACCTTTAAGGAGTTGATATATATTTTTTCTTTTTTTTTTTTTTAAGCATTTCACCCCAAGCGAGGTGGGTGTGCCACTGTTTCACAGAGTGAAGGTGAGAGAAAAACTGTGTATAGAGGAGAATGAGGAAAGGATAAAAGATGAATGGAGTTCAAGATGACGAAGATGACGATTGGCATTGCATTTAAATTTTTGAAGATTATAGTTATCAGAGAATCAAGTAAATGGAAGGGAGTTCCACAGGCAGGAAGTGCAAAAAACAAAACCATTGAAGTAGAAGTGGCGGTTACATTTAACCATTTCAATGATAAAAAGGTGGCACCTAGATGCTAGTCTTGTAGCAAGCTTAAATTTAAGTAGTCAGGGCACCAGGGAAAAAAGCTCAACAGAACAGTTGCCATGAAAATATTTGTAGAAAAGACAAAGGGAAGTCACATCAAATCTGTGAGAAAATGACTGCAGTCAAGATGCCAAGTCAGGATCGATGACATTGCAGATTCTTCTTTGGATTTTGTCAAGAATCTTGAGATGAACAGCTGGAGCACCAGACAAGATATGGCAACAGTATTCAGTGATATGTAGGATGGAGAAAAACCTACTGGCACAAGACAAACTTTGCTTGCAACAGGTACAGCTACTGATTCAATGTAGTTGTTCCATTTCAAGTCATTTAAGAGAGTAAGGCCAAGAAAACACAGTGAGACACTCTCCTGGAGTCTAGCATCAACCATCCTAATGGCAGGCAGGGAATAATCTCTGCGGTGGCTATGCTGTTAAATAAAGCAAACCGGTTGTACTACATCAGTGATACTAAGAGAGACATGGATTTCTAACAGGCATGTAAAGTAATAAGTGGCTACAAGTCCTAATTCTGACATCGAGCTGGCAGTAGCCATTTTTTCAAATTCTCTTTTAAATTATCTAACCATTCTTTCATTTTTCTTGTTCCTGCAAATCAATCCCTAAAAGCAAATTGCTTCTTTCCCATACATGAACATCACAAATAAAAATCTGACTATATTTTTCTTTCCACTTCATTGACAAATAATGCTATCCTTTAAGTTTTACCGAGTTTGAAGAGATTGCCAAAGGAGAAATCCGAAAACAGAGAGACAGAAGTCACAAAATGGTCACTTCAGGCTATTCAAGACAATGTTTCATCGAAGCAATTCCCCAAATTATACAACACACTGCTAAAACTACCTCAAACAGAAAGTTTGGATAATTTAAGCTTTTCTACAGTTTAGGCACACAGGGGAAAATTATAATACAGACAAACCTCCCATCAACGGACTAATGGGAATGTCTGTTAAAGCCAATTGTCTGTAGATGGGAAGGGATTGTTTTTGAGTTATAAAACCACTATAGTAACTACCAGTAGTTATGATCATAATGTAAATACTATAAACATGTATATATGGCATAAATAAATATATACTTGATATAGGTATATTAGTCAAAATAACAAAAATAATAGATTTCTCACAGATACTTTCTCATGCATATGCTAATGGATTGTGTTTTCAATCTTTGTTTACAGTTGAAATGCCTATCACTGCCACCTAGCATTCACTTTGAGAACTAATACAATTTGTTTCACTAAGCCTGCAAATTTTGAAATACATCGCTGATGATTTGAAAGTTTTTTTTATTTCCTGCAGATTTTTATTTTTTTTATTTTGCCTGCCGATTTTGTCCATTATATCCGAAGTCTGTTGATGGGGGAGGGATTTGTTGCTGAGCAGTTTGTCTGTATTTGGATTGGGTTATCTTTGCTAGATGTATGTATTGGAACTTTTATAGGATTCATTCCAGTGAAGCTGGCCATTGGTAATTCTATAAACTGGTATAAAATTCTAAACTGGCCATTGAAGCAGGCCACTGATAATTCTATAAAATTCTATAAACTTTATAATTCTATAAACTTCATGTAATGGCTTAAAGAAAGAAAGTCAAAAAGAAATGAAAAATTAAAAATCTAGTCAAGAAACTATCTATCAAAATACGGGGAAATGACAATTATCTGGAACAGTGGTTCCCAAACATTGTTTTCCCTGGGCTACATTTTCGGAATTAGAATTTGCTCATGCCTCACCAAATTTTATGTGATAAAAAGTACATAAAAAAATAAAAAAACAAAAACAGACAGAGAGGATTAAAAGGAGATAACTATGGATTCAAAGTCAGAACATTATCATTGATAACTCTCCTCTCCAATTTGCTGACCCTATTTACTTAATACTTGTTCCCACCCCTTCACCGTTGAAACTGTTAGATGTAGACATCTCTTCTACTCCAATAGCTTCATGTCTCACACATCTCGCCTGTGGAACTCCCTTCCTTATTCCTGTTTCCCTGACAAATACAATCTCCAACTATTTAAGTGTAACGTCAATCGACATCTCCAGCTGTCTTGATCTATCCACTTCCCTCCTCCACATCCTTTCCCCTTTCATTCCTATCTGCTCTCGCTCCAAATCTTCTGTAACCCCCTTGCCTTGATCAATCCACTATCTTTCTCCACATCCTCTCCTTTACCACTCCTATCTGCTCTTCCTCCAAACCTTCTGTAACCCCTTGCATGCTAGTGGCTTCCAGCCTTGCTTGGGGTGATAAGCTTAAAAAAAAAAAAGAAATTCTGTAACCCCCTTGCCTTGATCGATCCATATCTTTCTCCACATCCTCTCCTTTACCACTCCTATCTGCTCTTCCTCCAAACCTTCTGTAACCCCTTGCGTGCTAGTGGTTTCCAGCCTTGCATAAAAAAATAATGCAAAAATATGACAATGCTAAAATCAGTCAATAATTATTTATAACTATTTATACTGTGACTCATGCATACAATTACAAGTAATCCATAATAATATTTTAAATTTTGAAATCATATTTATTATTTGGCATATAAATCTTTTGAAACTGTTTCTAAATCTTTGATTGTCTTTCAATCATTCCATCCCACCTGCTATTCTCTTCTGCCACACCTATGCGGCGCCCTGCACCGTTTGGGAACCACAGATCTATAGTATTATTTTTCTGCCTCAGTCACATAGCTCTCTTGGAGTTGTTCTTCTCATAGACTGACTGCCATGATGAATTCTTTTCTTATTGGTTGGGTATCTTCCAATGAAGAGGAAAAGTAAAATCAGCAGCACCTGAATCAGACACTGAAGGAGCTGGACATTAGATCATGACGGATCAGGGGCATGAACAAAACTTCCATACAAGAGCACTACACGTACAGGATGAACACAGCTGAGACAACAGAAAGGATGTATGAATTTCAAATGACACTGGGTGACATGGTTAGAAATCCTTGGTAACATACAGCAATCTTGTTATAAGATCGACATTGGCACACTGCCAGTCTTTATCTCCCCAGAAAATGTGCCTGTATTTACAGAGCCTCAAACTTTAGGGGTTGGCGAGCAAAAGGAATCATTTGCATAGCTAACACACCTCAGCTCACCATCCCGACTATTTCATGGGGAAGACACTTTCTTTGTAAACAGACATCCCCAGGGTTTGTACCAGCTCTGTTCCAGCATGGTAGCCATTTGCTTCCTTTCTGCAGAGACAGCACACTAAACATTGTCTCTTTGACTGACAGTGGGTGAATACCATTATTAGTAGCAGTAAACAGCTCTGTCTGCATTTTGTTTCTGCTATGTGCCAACCAGTCTCAAAATCAGCCAGTTCTGTAACCCATTAAGATTCAATATAATTGTTCTATCTCAATAGAAGTTTTTCTCATATTCTCTAATAATTCTCTTCAGGCTACTTTTGAATTCAAAGATGCCCTTCTAGGCTTGTTCTTATCCATGGTTAGAAAAACTGGTCTTATGGTCATGAGTCCTGTAAACCTTTAGGAAAACATGTACTGCAGCAAAAATTCCCTGAAACATTTAAATGGCTGATGCTAACCATCTCTCATTGAACCTTTTTGGGCTAACATTTTCCACTGACATGAAGTGGAAAGATTATATTTAATCAATTGCTAGGTCTGCTGCTAAGAAACTTAGTTCACTATGTTGTGCTAGATAATTTTTCTTGCTCAAATCTATCTTATTTATATGTCTTTCAGTCCTGCTTTGAATATTGCTGCCTCATCTGGTCTGGTGCCCTTGCTATATATTCAGAGATTCTTGATACAATCCAAAGAAGAATCTGCAATGTTCTCAGTCCTGACCTGGCATCTTGACTTCAGTTATTTTCACACCATTTTAATGCAGATTTCCTGTACTTTTCTATAAATACTTTCATGGTAATTGTTCTCATGAAATTTCATCTATGGTACCTTAACTTTATGAATTTAATCACAGTGTGAGATTGGCAGCAAGGTCTCATCATTTTACAGTTGAAATGTCTAGATGTAACCGTAAGTTCTATGCTAACAGTTTCTTCTATCGCACTTCTCACTTGTTGAACTCTCTTCTGATTTCCTGTCAACTTTGGTCTTCAAAAATTAAATGCAATATCAATCGCTATCTTCTGTCTTTTTAATTTGTGTTCTTTTATTATCCTCTCTCCTTAATAGTTTTTTTTTTCTCATATTCTCTAACACTCAGGAATCCCTTGCATCCCAGAGGCTTTATTGCCTTTTGTCTTCAAAGATTTAAATGCAATATCAATCGTTATCTTCCGTCTTCTTAATTCTTATGCTTTTATTGTCCTCTCTCCTTAATAGTTTTTTTTTCTCATATTCTCTAACACTCAGGAATCCCTTGCATCCCAGAGGCTTTATTGCCTTTTATCTTCAAAGATTTAAATGCAATATCAATTGTTATCTTCTGTCTTCTTAATTCTTATTCTTTTATTGTCCTCTCTCCTTAATAGTTTTTTTTTCTCATATTCTCTAACACTCAGGTATCTCTTGCATCAGGTGAAATGATTAAAAAAATCTACATAATTTGACCAACTTCACTTTTTCTTTTCATTAAAAATAAGCTATATTCATTTATGTAACACAATCCACAGGAGAAATGATACACTTTGATACTGTTTAGCAGCATATCAAACTCTATGGGTTATTTAATGCCAAAATCTAAATATTTTGTAAATATTTTTATGGTTTAAACAACAGATAAAATGCATTGTTGGTCATTTTTTTATAAAATGTATTACTGGTAATTCTGCTCTTACAAATGTATCATTGATAATTTTTTTTATATAATAATGTATTGCTGGTATTTTTACTATAAAAATGTATTTTTATACTTTCATAATGTTTGGAGGGTTCACTATTTGCCCATGGCTTGGACTGTAACAGGCTCGGTGTGCATCTGGGAACAACAGCAGTTAAGTGGTTCCACACTGTTCAAAACCTCCAATCTCCTGATCAGTGGCCTTGCAGCTGGATGTAGTTTATCATCATACTCAGGAACTAATAACACTGTGTGTTGATAGAAGGCACAGACAGTTTTCTGTTGCAGAAGAGGACAATGAGTTGTTAGGGATGTGGTCGAGGTTGAGAACGTTCAAAGAAATGTTATTCAAAATTTTCCAAAGGAATAAATTTCAACATCTGGAGAAATTTTGACATATAAATACAAGAAGAGAGAAAATATACTGAAAATAAAGAAAAGCATTATAGGTTTCGTTTTACATTATTTACATTGTTTGGACGGTTGTCCTCATCTTTATGGTCATATTCACAACATTTTTTTGACATTGTACACTCTGGGCTTCTTCAGGTGATTGGAATTTCGAACAGAACACTTTATTTCATCCACAGGAGTAGACTATTCTAGTTCCACGTGCCACGCCTCTTGGATGTCTTGGTTATCTCCCTTTAACTCAACTCTCCAAGTTTTTGTACACCACTGCAGTTGCCAGGTATTGAACTCACAACTGTTTGGGTCATCACTGAATCCAACCAACACTTTTATCTACTGGGCCATATGTCCTTGAGAGATAATTACAATACCTCATCTCTTAGATATAGACAGATATTATAGGCTTTGCCATTAGGAAATGTTTGTGTGTGATGTCCGTGTGGTTTGTTTGAAATTACAGTATATAGTCACATATACACCTACTTTATGTCTAGTGCACACTGGAATTATTTTGTGAAAAAACTGATTCTTTCATATTGCTTGTGTATAATGTGACTGTGGTATATTGCCTGTGTATAATGTGACTGTGGTATATTGCCTGTGTATGATGTGATTGTGGTATATTGCCTGTGTATAATGTGACTGTGGTATATTGCCTGTGTATAATGTGACTGTGGTATATTGCCTGTGTATAATGTGACTGTGGTATATTGCCTGTGTATAATGTGACTGTGGTATATTGCCTGTGTATAATGTGATTGTGGTATATTGCCTGTGTATAATGTGACTGTGGTATATTGCCTGTGTATAATGTGATTGTGGTATATTGCCTGTGTATAATGTGACTGTGGTATATTGCCTGTGTATAATGTGACTGTGGTATATTGCCTGTGTATAATGTGACTGCGGTACTGGGCATTCCTCCTGGATATATTTTATAGCAAATAAATTGGATTCATTCTTTTTTTTCATACAAGTCTACCAGAAAATTGTGATGAAAAAAACAACTTACCCTAAAATATCTGATACGAAGATTTAAAAACCGTACTTTTGTTTCCGTTCATGCCTGACTATGGTGGTTTCTTTAACCTGGACCAGCCTCCTCCTACATAACCAAAGTTTCTTCCCTTTTATGATTATAGGAAGAGCAAAACTTCATCCACTATGAATGTTACTTGGAAACAACAAATACAGTCAATGACAAAATTATTCATACCCCCATCAAATTTGAATATCTTTGTCCATTTCTCAGAATCTAATGCCCGGATGATGCCAGGTAATTATATGTTAATATGTTAATTAGCTCAAAAAATGGAGTATAAATTTCAATTTTCAATAAAATACGTTAAATACAACAAATTTGACAGGCGAATTATGCAAAATAATAAAACACAAAATTATTTGTACAGCAGAAAATAACGTGATGTTCTTTGCTGGAGTTATCACAAATATTTTTCTGAATAGATAGTCAGAGAGTCTTCATCAATAAAATAATTATGTAAATTACTTGTACCTACATGAATCAATCAATTTAAAACAATATTTTCTGCTGTATGAATAATTTTGTCTTTTCCTATTTTGCAAAAATTTGCCTGTCAAATTTGTTGTATTTAACCTGTTGTTCTGAAGATTGAGTTTTATATTCCTTTGTTTGTGCTTATTACCATATAAAAAAAATCTGGCATTATATGAGCATTAGATCCTGAAAAATGGATAAAAATATTCAAGATTGATGGTTGTATGAATAATTTTGTTGTTCACTGTACCTTATATATATGAAGAATTAATAGATTTTTCCTATCTCAAGTTTGTATTCATCTTAATTCTACAAATATTTACATTGTTATACCTCAATGGGTCATTTAATGCTGAAAATTTTTTTCATTTCTGGTAATATTTTTCCTTCAAGAATGTATAGCTGGTAACATCTTTTTCCCTCAAAAATGTATAGCTGGTAATATCATTTTTCAAAAACGTATAGCTGGTAATATTATTTTTTCAAAAACGTATAGCTGGTAATATTATTTTTTCAAAAACGTATAGCTGGTAATATTATTTTTTTCAAAAACGTATAGTTGGTAATATTATTTTTTCAAAAACGTATAGCTGGTAATATTATTTTTTCAAAAACGTATAGCTGGTAATATTATTTTTTCAAAAACGTATAGTTGGTAATATTATTTTTTCAAAAACGTATAGTTGGTAATATTATTTTTTTTAAAAACGTATAGTTGGTAATATTATTTTTTCAAAAACGTATAGCTGGTAATATTATTTTTTCAAAAACGTATAGCTGGTAATATTATTTTTTTCAAAAACGTATAGTTGGTAATATTATTTTTTCAAAAACGTATAGCTGGTAATATTATTTTTTCAAAAACGTATAGCTGGTAATATTAATTTTTCAAAAACGTATAGCTGGTAATATTATTTTTTCAAAAACGTATAGCTGGTAATATTATTTTTTCAAAAACGTATAGCTGGTAATATTATTTTTTCAAAAACGTATAGTTGGTAATATTATTTTTTTCAAAAACGTATAGCTGGTAATATTATTTTTCCCAAAACATATAGCTGGTAATATTATTTTTTCAAAAAATGTATAGCTGGTAATATTTTTAAAATATGTATAGCTGACAACACTATTCTTTCAAAAAAAATATAGCTGGTAATATTTTTTCAAATTGTACAGCTGGCAACATTATTTTTCCAAAAACGTATTATCAGAGGCCTTGCTGTTGGACTTAGTTTATCGTCATACCCAGGACATGGATGTAGTTTATCGTCAAACCCAGGACGCGGATGTAGTTTATCGTCAAACCCAGGACACAACAAAGATGAGGATATTAGTCTAGTTGTAAATAATATCATTGATTACTCCTCATCTGAAGAAATGTTGATTTATTTAAGATGAAATGATCTATTATAACATGTCTCTAATTTGTAGAGACATGTAATTAGAGACTTGTCATAATAGATCATTCAATCGAATGATCTATAATGACATGTCTCTAATTTGTATTTAGATACAATGTATTTATTTTCAATTTTTCTAGTTGAATTGTTCACCTATATTGCATAGGATCCATTATTGTACATAATTAGGTTACAATAAAATTTGTATTTTATGTGAATACTACCTTATGAAAATTGAGATGTAGTTGAGTCGGGGCTCCCGTATCATAGATTCGGGGACAGTTGCATTACTACAAAAGGGTCTAGAAGAATCGCTGCCCAGGATAACTTATAATTAAACTAAGCACAACTGACCATTAAAGGATGAGAAAACTTTCACAGATTTTGATGTCATTCTGGGATATTTTTTTTATCCAAATCTGTAAATTTGTTTTTCTCATGCTAAGTCTAAAAAAAAAAAAAAAAAAACACTATATAAAATTCACTATTTTTTACATATAATGTTGAATGTTAAAATTATTCACTTATTAGAATGATCTATTATCATGTGTTTCTAGATTGCATTTAGATTGTATTTATTTTTCATTTTTCTCTTTGAATTGCTCACCTATATTGCAGCTGCATAATAAATTCCAGATGCAGCAAGGGTGGTGTTCAGTGATGCACCGTCCTAATCGCCAATTTCGGGTTTTGCATCATATCGGCTCAAACAGCAACCCCAACCTGACTCCAGAAGAGTCAGGCCGCCTCCTTGATAGCATTGTTCTATGCACCTTGACATTGCAATGATAAATTCAAATATGGCTAGGAGTCCAACCATTCTTATTGACATACGTCAGTCAACATCAGCCAATGAAATAAAGGCTTTCCATGCTCCCCTCCTATATACTGTTGATTTTTACTCCATCCAGTTTCAATTGGAGCTACTTCTCCTGGAATACATAACGAGGCAAGCTGGACTTGTTCTTGCATAGTTTAATCCAATGTTTCTACATTTTAAATATTAATCTCGTAACTCGTTAACTTGACTTACAACTTATATTACTATTTCTAAAAAAAAAAAAATTTATTATTCTTACTATTATATAAATCTTTAAGTCTAACCTTAATCTTTAAGTCTAACCTTCTTAATCAAATGAAATCCTGGGTAAGACAATAAACTACATATGACAGCAAGGCCTCCAATCAGGAGATTTTCAGGAGTGTGGAACCACCTCTTAATTGCTGGTGTTCCCAGGTCTACCCTGACCCAAGTTGATAGCACGTGTTAGGGTCTCAACTATGGGCAAATAGTTAACCCCCAAGCTGGGGTCAAAACACTATGAAAGTGGAAAAATAGGTTTTAATGCCAGCAATACATTTTTGAAGAAAAAAATATTATCAGCAATACTTTTTTGAAAAAAAAATATTACCAGCAATATATTTAAAAAAATATATTATCAGCAATAAAAATCTTGTCGTCATTAAATAACCAACTGATGTTGATATGCCGTAAAACAAAACAAAAGAAACCAAGCCTGAAACAGCACCAGCTTGCAGGTGTCTTAGTTGACAAAGTGAGAGTAAGAATCTCCAAAACAAGGTAGCAAAGGAAAGCTGGAAGAAAAGACTAATCACCAATTATAAGAGAACAGAATGTATGGTTATCAGTAGGGACAGTCGAAGATGTGAGCTACAAATTGAAGATGTCAAAATTAAGCAAATTGAACTATCTGGCATCTGTTTTAACAGATTACAGAAAATGTGTCACAGAAATACAAAGGAACATTGGAATAGCAAAAGATGCCTTCTAAAAGCTAAAAGAAGTATTAATTACCACGTGGGAGGCGAAAATTGTCACCATAGAATTCTCTACCTTTGTTGCTCTTGACACGTTCTGTTGCCTTCTGACGGTTGCTAAAACACTTAACAACTGTTATTTCCAATATTTTAACCTGGAAATTGCCTACTATTGTTTCGGAATGAGATTAAACTGCCATTTTCCAATGCCATTTTGAATTATTCTAGACAAGGTGTAGCATCAATTAAACTCATGTTAACTTCTTCGCAATTTTTTGTAAACAAAAATGTTCACATCAACATCTAATAAAGCCTTAATTCAAGAGTTTTTCTTTGATTTGGACTAAGATGATGATTTACTTTACTTGAGTGGATATTGACGGTGATGTGGTTGAAGATGATAACCATGTGTCACTTCATGGAGGAAAATGTGCTCCTATCATACATGGCTGACTAATTTTACTGGTGACCATCGATATTAAGGTGCATCATTTTGTCTATTTATAAACGACAAAATAATAACTTTATTCGTCAACAAGACAAATATTCGTCAACAAGACAAAGACGGAGGGAAGTGACGGCATGTCTGTGAGAAAGTGACTGTAAACGAGATGCCAGATCAGGACCAATCACATTGCATATCTGTCTCCAGATTTTGTCAAGAAACTTGAGATAAACAGCGGGTACTCCAGACCATATATAGCAGCAGTATTCCATGCAAGGGTGAATGGTTGATTTATAGATTTAAATGATGGACTCAGGTGAGAAAAACTTTCTGGTGCAAGATCATTCCAATAAGTGAATAATTTTAACATTCAACATTATCGGTAAAAAATGGTGAATTTTATATAGTATTTTTTTTTTTTTTTAGATTAGCATGTGGAAAACAAATTTATGGATTTGAATGAAAAAAGAAAAGACCCCAGAATGATATCAAAATTTGCAAAGATTTTTCTTTCTTTAATAGTTATACTTAGTTTCATCTGTCACATATATAAATGTAGGTAGAAAAAAGCAAATGTTGGTAAGATAGTGAGGTTTCAATCAGGTTTGGTGATAGTATGCACCGGACCTGGTATATTACAGGTGAAAGAATGACCAAACAAATGCTAGTGTCTTCTCGTATGTAAACATGAGGAAGCACGTCATTTTTTTTATGAAATGAAAGCCTTCTTAGCTATTTTCATTCTTATTGCACCCCTAGATCTCCGCAAGGAGTAATAAAAATTAAAGTATGTTCAGTTGTTAATGTATGTGATTTTTATTTTGTGTTTCAATTTTGTTTGTTTTCAACGTCAAACCATTGCATGCAAAATATAATACATTACATCAAAATATTACTCATTCATTCTGTTATTAGTGTTCAAGAAATAAAATCTATACACACAATTCAAAGAAAGTTATATCAATTTTTAAAACAGTAGGTGTTTATGTCTTTGTGCCCGCAATTAAAATGCAGTGGCAGTGGGGAACTATTCTAGAAAGAAATTAGCGTGGTAAAGTTAATTAGAAATAAAGAAAAGAGCACTGAACTGTTATGTAATATCAATTCTTGTTGACGGTGAATATTGATGAAGAAGAGACTTAAAGTAACAGAGATTTGGTTCTACAGAAGGATGCTGAGAATACCATGGATGGAACATGTGATCAACAAGGAAGTTTAAAGGAAAAATGGAAACAAAACAAAAAATTATACTTAAAATCCAGGGCTGTAGAGTCTGAGTTGGAGTTGAATTTACACTTTATGTAAAAAATCTTACATTTTATTTTTATTGCTATTTCTTCTACTGTATATTTACTATTTCCTTTAAAGAAATTCATCTCAACTTCTTTTTTTAAAGTCATTTTATTTTTTCTAGTTATTTTGTATTTGCAAAACTATATATGTAAAAAAATCTTACATTATGGAATTTTTATTTTTGTTATGTCTTCTACATCTTGTAAAAGATTATATTTCAACTTCTGTTATAAAGTAGTTTTATTTTTGTTCTGTACTTATTTCTTGTTTGCAAATATATATATATATATATATACGTAAAAAGCCTTACACTATAGCATTTTTATTGTTATTTCTTCAATATCCTTTCAAAGATTTTGTCTCTAATTCTGTTAAAAAATATTGAAGAATGAATAGGTATGATATAAAAGCCACAATATCTTTATTCTTTGATATAAACCAGTTATAACGATATAGGCCGACAAGTTAGGAGCATATGCATAGGCTTTATGAGATTTGTAGGCCATAATCACTTAATTACATAAAGAGGAGTCAGAGTCAGAGGTGCCAAAAATAGAGGAGTTGGAGTCAAAGCTTTTGTGTTCCGACTCCACAGCCCTAGAGGTTGGAAACAAAGATTAATCTGTCTCCCCAACCAATATCCAGAAAGATAATTTGCATAGGTGTGTTAATTCATCTAGATTGACAATAACTGAGAATTTATTAAATAATTATCAATGAGCCCAAGACATGTTCTCGGTACTGAGGAAGGTTCATTCTTATTTTTCAATTTATATAAGTCTTTCAGCTAATTGTAAAAAGTCTTAAATTATAGCATTTTTATTTTTATTGTTATTTCTTCTATATCCTTTCAAAGATTTTGTCTCTAATTCTGTTAAAAAAATATTGATGAATGAATGGATATGATATAAAAGCTACAATATCTTTATTCTTTGATATAAGCCAGTTATAATTATATAGGCCTACTCAAGTTAGGAGCATATGCAGAGGCTTTATGGGATTTGTAGGCCATAATCACTTAATTACATAAAGAGGAATCAGAGTCAGAGGTGCCAAAAATAGAGGTTGGAGGTTTTGTGTTCGGACTCCACAGCCCTATTAAAAACAAAAAGAGTTGAAATTTCTGGAACACATAATGAGAAACGAGGACTTGGAGAATTTGACACCCATAGGACAAATTCAAGGTAAGTGGCAGAAGGAAATGGCAAATAACCGACCGAATAAGTTTGTCTAAATAGATAGCTGGACAGGGGCTGGGAGGGATAGTAGAGAGACAAACACTGTTTAGGGTTTGAAAAAGATAGCAAGTTGTGGAGAGCTAGGATCGCTTATGTTTTGAAGGCATGTTAAAGTAATGATATGATTTTATTTAAATCACCCACTTTTATCCTCAAAAAAAAAAAAAAATTTCTCATCCAGTATTATTTACTTGTTTATATTTTTACCTAGACTATGCCAGGAAAGTTTTTAAAATATTAAGCCTAGGCCCCAAGGTGTCCTTCTCCTCAACCAGTACCTCCCCTTCAAGAGGGGGCTGGGTTTATTACCCAGTGCCTGAGGTGACCCCAAAAGGGGAAGTGCTGAGGGGGCTTGGGCAATTTTTCTACAGGATTCCATTAAACCTATTATAAACCTTGCCCTTGTGTCACCTCAGGTGGCGACATGGGTGGACCGAAAAATACATTATGAGGATAAGTAGGAAATCTAATGATTGACATTAGACTTGAAAAAGTTATTTTTAAGGACAAAATCATGTACTCACAAAAGGTCACGATTGATTCCTTACAGAATAATAATTTTAAAATCATCCCAAAGTTATCTTTAAGGACAAAAGGCAAAATCATGTACTCACAAAAGGTCAAGATCGATTGCTTCCAGAGTAATAATTATAAAATAAGGATAATAATTAAGTATGGTTAAATAATGTTTGGGGAACAGTGACACAAAATTAACAAGGTGTTGATGTCAACTAAAGAAGAATGAAAATTTTTGCGTGAATTAAGTAGAGTTACTATCACGAGCAAAATTCTGACAAAGATAATTCTATTTTTTTGGAGTTTGCAAATGAAGACTGTGTTTTGTATGTTTCAGTTGCAAGATGGAAGTTGTAATTATTTTTTTTTAATTTATTTACTCTGTAGAAGGAATGCGTGTCTACAGGCTTGTGAAGGAATAAAGCTGAGGTTGAGAACTTTCAACAAAACTGAATTCTGTATTTTTAGAGGAATTTTACCTATATATATATATATATATGATATGTTTAACATTCTTTTTATAGATACAAGTATTTAAGTAAATGCTCTGTTTATAATAAACAGTATTAAATAACATTTACCAGCATGAATGTCCAAGAAATTTTCATAGAAAATTTTCGTTTTCCGTCAGGAATCGAACCTGTATCCAATACGGAACCATCATTTCGCGTGACGTGTCTTAACATTTCGACCACAGAGAAGCGTCTGGTTGGCAAGGTCGATTTTACTATCTTTAAACTTAAATCTTCCACGAATCTCTTCTATTCATATCTGCTCTTAGTGTATCAAATGTAAACAAATGACGTCATACATTTTGAATTGGACATAGTCCGACAATTTAATAAAGATATTTTTGATATGTTTAACGTTCTTTTTATAGATACAAGTATTTAAATAAATGCTCTGTTTTATAATAAACAGTATTAAATAACATTTACCGGCCTGAATGTCCGAGAAATTTTCATAGAAAATTTTCGTTCTCCGACAGGAATCGAACCTGTATCCTATACGGAACCGTCATTTCGCGTGACGTGCCTTAACCTTTCGGCCACAGAGAAGCGTCTGGTTAGCAAGGTCGATTTTACTATCTTTAAACTTAAATCTTCCATGAATCTCTTCTATTCATATCTGCCTTTAGTGTATCAAATGTGTGTATATATATATATATATATATATATATAGAGAGAGAGAGAGAGAGAGAGATTTTTATATATATATATATATATATATATATATATATATATATATATATATATATATATATATATATTTACCCATATATTTTTTATAAAAGGAAACAATAGAAAAAGGCAGAAAATATACGCATATACACAGACAGCTGAAAAGGAAAAAAAAAACATTTGTATGATAGTGTATGTATATGAGTGAGTTCATGCATATATGAGATTGATTGACTGACTGATTTGTTGGTTTGTTTCTTACAGTTTATCAACCTTTTGAGGGTTATTTAAAGCCAGAAAATATTTTTAGATTTTAAGAATTCTGTGGAGATAATAATGATTTTTACTGATACAAGTTCTACTAATTAACCCATAGCAGGGGGAGAAGCACTTTTGACAGGATAAGACCATTATGTGTATCATGTAAATGCACTGTAAATGATTTTACTATAGAAATTTATGTTTTTATAGTAAGGTTCACCCAATACGAATCTGGAAATCCGCCCAAGGTTGATAGTTTAGCTTAAGATTATTAATGATCAGTGAGGTGCGTAACAGGAATAAAAAAGCAGGTGGTAGAAAGTGAGGATGAGGAGGATAGATAACAGGTGACTTTTGATTTGAAGAGGTTACAAATACAGTGTAGAGGGTTGATTGATTTTTTTAGCTACTTATTTTTTGTTTTTAAGCATTTCACCCCAAGCAAGGCGGGAGTGCCACTAGCACGCAAGGGGCTACAGAGAATGGGAGCAAGAGTAAAGAGGCGTGATAAAGTCAAGGATGATGATAAAGACAGGGAATAGTTCAGGGCATCTGGAGATGTCAGTGGACATTACATTTAAATAGTTGGAGATTATAGCTATCAGGAAAACAAGTAATAGGAAGAGAATTCCACAGATATGGGTGCGAAACATGAAGCTATTGGAGTAGAAGAGATGGCTACATTTAACCGTTTTGGCAGTGAAAGGGTGGGGCTGAGATGCCAACCTAGTTTGGGAACGAGGGAAAGTAGCTTGTCGGAGCATTTACTGTGAAAGTATTTGTAGAAAAGACAGAGGGAGGCAATGGCATGTCAGTGAGAGAGCAACTGTAGATGAGATGCCAGATCAGGCCCAATCACATTGCATAGCTTATCAACCTTTAGCAGATGACAGTATTTAGGATTGATTGAATGACTTTTCTATGGCTTATCAATTTTTTTACAGGTTATTTAAAGCCAGAAAATATTTTCCGATTATAAGAATTTTTCGGAATTTTCTGTGTCAGTTTCTCAGCAGAGTTGTCATTATTTAGACTATTTTTATTTGGACTATTGTCCTCATCTTTGTTGTTATTATCACCCAATTGCCTTCTGTGAGAATTTTTGGGATGTGAAGTTATCATTATTTACATAATTTTTATTTGGACTATTGTCCTCATCTTTGTTGTTATTATCACCCGATTGCCTTCTGTGAGAATTTTTGGGATGTGAAGTTATCATTATTTACACAATTTTTATTTGGACTATTGTCCTCATCTTTGTTGTTATTATCACCCGATTGCCTTCTGTGAGAATTTTTGGGATATGAAGTTATCATTATTTACACAATTTTTATTTGGACTATTGTCCTCATCTTTGTTGTTATTATCACCCAATTGCCTTCTGTGAGAATTTTTGGGATGTGAAGTTATCATTATTTACACAATTTTTATTTGGACTATTGTCCTCATCTTTGTTGTTATTATCACCCAATTGCCTTCTGTGAGAATTTTTGGGATGTGAAGTTATCATTATTTACATAATTTTTATTTGGACTATTGTCCTCATCTTTGTTGTTATTATCACCCGATTGCCTTCTGTGAGAATTTTTGGGATGTGAAGTTATCATTATTTACACAATTTTTATTTGGACTATTGTCCTCATCTTTGTTGTTATTATCACCCGATTGCCTTCTGTGAGAATTTTTGGGATGTGAAGTTATCATTATTTACACAATTTTTATTTGGACTATTGTCCTCATCTTTGTTGTTATTATCACCCGATTGCCTTCTGTGAGAATTTTTGGGATATGAAGTTATCATTATTTACACAATTTTTATTTGGACTATTGTCCTCATCTTTGTTGTTATTATCACCCGATTGCCTCCTGTGAGAATTTTTGGGATGTGAAGTTATCATTATTTACACAATTTTTATTTGGACTATTGTCCTCATCTTTGTTGTTATTATCACCCAATTGCCTTCTGTGAGAATTTTTGGGATGTGAAGTTATCATTATTTACACAATTTTTATTTGGACTATTGTCCTCATCTTTGTTATTGTTATCAAAACTTTTCAGCTGCAGTGCTCTCTGGACTGTACGCCTTCTTTTTAATCTATGGGGATCAACCGTTCTCATCACACTGCCCATGTCTAGGGATATCTTGCCTAGTACTGTCTCTAGTACTGTTCTGTTACTGCTCACCTGTTTCCACCAAGTCAAAGTATACACTCCCCAACCCAAGGATTGAACTAACAATCACTGTAGATTACCCAGATCAATATACAACTAGGGAAGGTTGGCAGGCACAATAACCAAAACATTGTGATATCAACAACAATGATGGGGGCTTGAGGTTCTCAACAAAATCCAAAGATGCAATGTGATCGGTCCTGATTTGGCTCTCGACTCCAATCACTTTCTCACCAACATAATATGGCTTCCCTCTGTCTTTCTATAAATATTTTCACTGGTATTCCGACTCCGATAAATTTAAGCATGCTACTAGGTTGGTATCTTGTTCCCAGCCTTTTACTGCCGAAACAGTTAAATGTAACCACCTCTTCTACTCCAACAGCTTCTTCTCTCGCACTTCCCGACAGTGGAACTCCCTTCCTCTTACCTGCTTTCCTGATAACTATAATCTTCAAAAAACTAAATGTAATGTCAATCAACATCTTCTGCTGCCTTGATCTCCATTCTTCTTTTTATCCTTTCTTCAATACCCACTATACCCAGTCTTTTCCCTTACTTACACTCTCTGTAGCCCCTCGCGTACTAGTGGCACTCCCACCTTGCTTGGGGTGAAATGCTTAAAAAAAAATAGTCTGAATATAAACAGTGTAAAGTATTTTTTGGAGATAATAATAATTTAGTGATACACGACTTACTAATTAACCCATAGTGAGGGGGAGAAGAGGTGGATTCATACCTTTCCCCGAAGGAATTTGCACATAAGTGAATATAACTAACCTGACTGGTATTGGAACAGACTCTCTGAGCTACAGTTTCAAGCTATTATCCATTAAACTACCCACACATTCAAGCTTACAGCAGTTGATATTCCCAAGGGGTCACTCATCTAGGTACCAATGAGGCTTGACATTGTGATTGTATGATAACCAGTGTTTCAACATAATTTGACCATATGTCTCATATGTGAGATGAGAAAATATTTAATACTTTGTTGTTAAAAAACATCTTTGTTTCCAGTAACTTAAATCTCATAGGTAATGATCCATGGGAAAGAAATGTTTCCTGGTAAGGCGGGGGCAACGGTCATATGCTGATATTGTTACCTTTTGGGGGCAAAAATGTGCAGAAGAAAGAAGGAGAACGGTAATTGTTTAAAATTCAGGAATGGTTTACTCACAGAAACAAAGAAAAGTGTTTTGAACTTATATGCGATATCAAACCTCTTTTATGGCAGTGAATGCCAGACAATCTCAAAGATGAAGAGAAAACTGAAAGCGACAGAAATGTTGTTCTACAGAAAAGGAATTCCGTGGACGAAGCATATAAGCAACAAAGAAAATGGAAACAAAAGGGACACTTGTATTCAAAATCAGAAAAAGACAGCTGAAATTTTGCTTTATGATCTTTATTTTGCAGCCAGAAAAAATTTTTCATCAGTAAGAATTTTTTGAAGATAATAATAATTGATTTACTGTTGCTTAACTATAATGATCAGATGAGAACCAGTATTTCAATGTGATATAGCCATAAGCCACAGCTTGAGGATAGAGAACTTGGAGAATTTAACACTCACAGGATATATCAAGGGTAAGAGGGACAGGAAAGGCAGCAGGTCACGTACCATGTGAGTTTGTGTGAATGGATGCCAGAACAGGGGAAGGGTTCGATAAACATTGCTAAAGGCTACAAGCGATTGAGTTTGTGAACCATGATCAGACATACACTGAAAGGTCATGTCACAATGACAGAGTGTTTCCAGCATGTGTAGACTGGCACCCAAACTTTAAAAAAAAGTATGCATCAAACCAAAAAATAAAATAAAATGAAGGAAAACAAGAAAATTAAAATAAATAAATAAATTCAGTGAATAAATAAAACCAAGACTTATTATAGAAAGACAGACAGACGGATGGAAAGACAAAGATAATGATAGTGTTTTATCTTTAAACTGCACATAAGAAAAAAATACAGCAGAGAGAGCAATCAGTTGTAAGGATTTTTTTAATTCCTTTAAAATAAAAATAAAGCAACTAAAGAAAAGTTTTTCTTTTTACTTCTATGTGCTGTGTCTATTCAGAAGGTTTGGCAATCATGGCCCTCCACAATTTCCTTTCTTTTGTAGCTCTTAAAATAAATTTCTCTATTAATCATCTCTCCTAAACCCTGTTCTGCCATCCATTTACTCAAGCTCTTCCTTCTTCTATGTGCCAAGTCTCTTCAGGACGGAGACGAGCATGGCTCTCCACAATTTCCTTTCTTTTGTAATGCTTAAAATAAATTTCTCTATTAATCATCTCTCCTAAACCCTGTTCTGCCATCCACTTACTCAAGCTCTTCCTTCTTCTATGCGCCAAGTCTCTTCAGGACGGAGACGAGCATGGCTCTCCACAATTTCCTTTCTTTTGTAACGCTTAAATAAATTTCTCTATTAATCATCTCTCCTAAACCCTGTTCTGCCATCCATTTACTCAAGCTCTTCCTTCTTCTATGTGCCAAGTCTCTTCAGGACGGAGACGAGCATGGCTCTCCACAATTACCTGTCTTTTATTTACACTATTTATATTCTGACTATTATCATCATCTTTTTTGCTTTTATAAAAGGACAATAGTTTGAATATTATGTCAAGAAGGATAACACTTCATCCCAGAAAGTCAGACAAAAATTTGTCTTTTGTAACTCTTAATAAATTTTGTCTTTTTCTTATCTCTCCTAAACCTTGTTCAGCCATCCATTTACTCAAGTTCATTCTTCTTCTATGTAATGTGTCCCTTCAGGACACAGGTGATCATGGCTCTCCACAATTTCCTGTCCTTTGTAGGTCTTAATAAATTTTGTCTTTTTGTTATCAATCCTAAACCTTGTTCGGCCATCCATTTACTCAAGCTCATTCTTCTTCTATGTGACGTGTTCCTTCAGGACGTAGGCAATCATGGCTCTCCACAATTTCCTGTCCTTTTTAGTCCTTAATAAATTTTATCTTTTTGTTATTTCTCCTAAATCTTATTCTGCTATCCATTTATTCAAGCTCACTAGGTAGGTTATTGTATTCCTCCTTCCCTCTTGCCTTCAGTTTGTCCTGTGAGTAAAAAATAACTTCATTGCTATGCCTCCCCCACCCCAGAAACACATGAGGAGTTAGAAAAAAAAAACATATAAAAATTGGGGAAACAATCACACTGCCTAACAAAAGAGGTGATTACCACAACACAATCTTAGCCTTTTCAAACCTAGAGTCAATCATTATCTATCCTCCATATCCTCATAATCTTCACTTTCTGCATCCTCCTCTCAAACTCCTATCACTCCCTTTATTCATTAACTATCTTGAGTGGCTCTTGAGGCTTGTATTGAATGAACATTATTATAAAATAAATTTTAAAAATTCTAAAACAAAACATAAGGTATTACTAAACCCAGGAAACACCTCAGTTGAAAATATAATACTGTCATAAAAAGTAGTTCTGTCAAGCCATATATATATATATATGGCACCAAAGACACGAGCTCCAGTTGTGGTTCGGCTAAGACCAACATCTAGAAAAGCACGGAAGGTATGGGGTTTGCCTCTTATATTCTCAACATTGTACTCTTCTCCAGTCACATCAACACAGCCTTCATAGATAGTGTCAAGTTTAAATTTTTTCAAGATTCTTCTGGTAAGAAGTAGTATATATATATATATATATATATGTGTAATTTGGCAGCAACTTTTCTTTCAAACATGTAGTGTTGAATGTTAAAGACAACATAGTCTTACATATTTTCTTTTGAATTTTCTCATATTCTCTAATGAGACTTTTTATTTGAAAATAGTTTCGAAATATGTATTGTCCATACGATGACCTAGCGCTTTCGAACATCATTGTTCATCTTCAGGGTCAATATTTTTAGTCAAAATTTTTTTTTTAAACAAACATTTGCCAATTATCTTGTAGCGTAATCATGTTGCTACTTTTTTACAAACTAAAAACGTTAAATTCCTTTTAAATTCAAAAGACGCGATGATGTTATATCACATGCATGGCGTAGATTTTTATCATGTGACAGCGTGAAAAAGATTTCCAATACACAAGCCAAAAGATCGAAGAATACGCTACAAAATTTAAATATATTATAAACATTGCAATATATTACCAGATATATTATAATCTATACGATTAATAAGAGGTCTTTTTCTTTTAATATGTAATGCCTCTAAGATTTTAAGGCGTCTAATGTCTGTATGTTTATCTATAATTTTAGTATTTTCTACAAGTATTTTACGTATATCAGATTGCGTAAGGGAAACAGTATGTGACTTTTTATGTTGTTTAATGGAGCTAGTATTATTTAGATGCAGAGTCAATCTTCTGGAGAGCCGGGTGGTTGTAAATCCAATATATTTACAGAGGACAAATGCATAGACAATACAGCATGGATGAAAAGGCCCTTAAGTCTATAATACACCATAATGTGTTTCCTGTTGATTCCAACAAAGCCTTAAAACTTAATATATATTATAGTAAATTTAAAACATCTAACCTGATAATGAGTAATAATCATTCTCCAGTTGCTGCAGTTGTTGATAGAACCAATGTTGTGTATGAGTTTAAATGCCCCATGGAAGAATGTTCTTCTAATCCACATACATATATACGTCTTTTGAATTTAAAAGGATTTTAACGTTTTTAGTTTGTAAAAATGTAGCAACATGATTACGCTACAAGATAATTGGCAAATGTTTGTTTAAAAAAAAAAAAAAAAAAATTTTGACTAAAAATATTGACCCTGAAGATGAACAATGATGTTCGAAAGCGCTAGGTCATCGTATGGACAATACATATTTCGAAACTATTTTCAAATAAAAAGTCTCATTAGAGAATGAGAAAATTCAAAAGAAAATATGTAAGACTATGTTGTCTTTAACATTCAACACTACATGTTTGAAAAAAAAAAAAAATATATATATATATATATATATATATATATATATAAATAAATGGTCATAGCCTGATGATTGCACTTAGCATGAAACAGTCTGTCACCTCTGAGTGTTGACTTCAAGGTTCACTTTTATATTTACATACGCTCTATCTCTGATATTGAACACTTTAAACCATACATATAGCACACATTAAAACTATAATTTATCATATATGTGTATGTATATTTGTGTATTTGGCCAATTTACTGGTTATGTGTCTAGCTTTCCTCAAATTTTAAACAGATTATAATAGTAATTACATACTATTTACAATCGTAATGGCAATAGCCGTTTCCTTATGAGGAAATATTTGGCATTCATTGACATTCACTGGCTGAGCAACCAGTATTACTTTCATTTGAAATTTATAAAATGTTTCAATTAAAATAATTTGTCGGAAAAATAAGTTCCTCAAATCCAGTTAACTTTTCTTTCCACTATTTCTACCGTTCTTTCTACCAGGTTTTTTTACCACTTCCTACCATTCTTTCCACTATTGAAAGTGCCTTTCTTCCAAACACAAGACAAACATTTATATTTACATATGCTCTATCACTGACAGTGAGCACTTTAACCCATAAATATAGCATGCTTTAAAACACACACACACACATATATATATATATATATATATATATATATATATATATATATATATATATATATATATATATATATTTATTAAAAATCAGGAGATCAGTTGAATACACTACCTTGGTTTCAACCTTATGGCATCCTCAGGCAATTTTTATCAAATGACCTCTTAATGCATTATTTTATTTTTTAAATTAATGAATGCTATATTATTATTATTTTTTAAAAATAATAAACAAACACACAATGCTTGGTGTAATAAAAACAGTGGTGGAAGATATGAAGAAGAAGAAGAAGAAGAAGAAGAAGAAGAAGAAGAAGAGGGAAGAGAAGAAATAGAAGGGTATTATAAATGTATCGGTGGTGGGTGGGTAATTGAAATGTATATTTTTTTTATCCAGCCTCATATATGCTTAAGAGGAATTTCCTAATATGTAAGCAAGGATTCAAGGCTTCATAAACATATATATATATATATATATATATATATATATATATATATATATATATATATATATATATATATACACACACACACACACACACACACACACACACACACACACACACACACACACACGTACCCTAAATTGGGTTTTCCAATATTCATTCATTTGATGGCATTACTGACACCATTGATAAGTAGAGCAAGGAAACACTGATCTCCTTCCAGCCATCCAGTTCACCAGGCTGCCGACAGACTGCCTTTTGTCAGGTAGGGCCAAGCAAGAATCAATATTTTAGAAGTTCTGCAAGCCACTAAGTCAACCAGCCAATGTTGCAGTCTGTTGTCAAGGGGGCGGCAGTCTAGCAAGGGAATGAAGGACTGTGGTAGAAGAGTAGATTGGTGGGGAAAAAAAATGGCTGATCAACACAGGGTCAATATGAGAACCTTGAAATTTTATCAGTTGGAGAACGGACACACATACACAAAATGTCGCAATTTGCCACTTTTATGTACTACAAGGTCAGCCTTGGTGTGTCTTTCTACGATTTTGGTAGTTCCTACGTTTGCCATAATTCTCATTCTTCAGTAGTTCTTTTTCCATCTTCGTTTTAACGAGCACTTCCCCTCCTTCTGCCCCTAACCAGCAGAACGCTATTGTTAGTTTTCTTTGCGTTTTATGTTCATCGCTTCCCCGACTGTTTCTTTGGTTTCTTAAAGTACATTTTTCTAAATTACCAATCATTTCTTCAAGGTCGAAAAAAAAAAAAACATCAACGTCTGTATACAGACCTACTTAAATTATTAGACTTAAAGAAGGAAGAAAAACTGACGTAAAAAAGAAAGAAAAAAATTGAGAAAAAAAAAACTTTAAAATAAGTAGACTTAACGCAAGCACATTCTGTTCTCCGCCATTTCTCTTTAGGACCTTTTTTTTTAAAAATCATTTCACCCCAAACAACGCAATAAAGCCACTAACATACGGGGAGGGGGGGTTTGAAAGAACATAAGAAAAAACATTAAGGAATGCTAACAATAAAAGAATAAGAATTAAGAAGACAGAAGATAACGATTGACATTGCATTTACATTTTTGAAGACCAAAGTTGGCTGGAAAGTATGGAAACGGAAGAAAAGCACAATTGCCATGCAAATATTTATAGAAAAGACAGGGGAGCGAGAATAAAAGAAGAGACATCAGGAAAACATCTAGCATGAAACAGACTGTTGCCTCTAAGTGTTGACTTCTATGTTCACGTTTATATTTACACACGCTCTATCTCTGATATTGAGCACTTTATCCCATAAATATAGCACACTTTAAGACTATATTTCTATATATATATATACATACACATATATATACATATATATATATATATATATAGTTGTATATTTAGGCAGAAATCCTTCTTTCATGCAAGTTTCATTAAAAACGACAGACAAGGTACTACGGTTAAGTTTTTTATTTAATTTTCCTTGTGTACGAACAAGAGCTTTCTTTGCTGGACAAGGAAAATAACACCACTACATTCAGAAAAAACCTTGTCTTGCCCAGCAAAGAATGCTCTTGTTCGTACACAAGAAAAATTAAATAAAAAACTTAACTGTAGTACCTTGTCTGTCGTTTTTAATGAAACTTGCATAAAAGAAGGATTGCTGCCTAAATATACAACTATCAAATTACATGACCCGGCAGCCAACAAGGAAAATAACACCACTACATTCGGAAAAACCTTGTCTTGTCCAGCAAAGACAGCTCTTGTTTGTACACAAGAAAAATTAAATAAAAAACTTAACCGTAGTACCTTGTCTGTCGTTTTTAATGAAACTTGCATATATATATATATATATATATATATACATACACTGATATATACATTATATATATATATATATATATATATATATATATATATATACATTTATACATATATATATACATATACATAGATATACATATATATACACATATACATATATATACATATATACATATATATTCCAAGTGGGTTCCTCAAACTCTGTTGGAGGTCCACAAGGGACAACGAGTGGCAGCCTGCGTATCGCTGCTTTCTCGCCACCATACCGCATCCTTATTCAATCGAGTGTTTACCATTGATGAAAAGTGGGTTCTGTACGAAACTCTTAAGCGTTTAAGATATTGTTTGTCTCCTCAGGATACTGTCCCTCACACCGCAAGACCGCCTATGCAGCCACGCAAGATTATGCTTTGTGTCTGGTGGACAGGTCGTCAAGTGGTTCATTATGAACTGCTACCAATGGGCCAAATGGTCACTAGATACCTATACTCGCAGCAATTGAAACGTGTGCAACACGCATTGCGCCAGAAGGAGCCAGCACTGGTGAATCGCAAAGGTGAGCTTTTCCTCCATGACAGCGCCAGGCCGCATGTCACGCGAGTGGTCAGAGATGCCATACAGCAACTTGGGTGGGAGACTTTGTGCCATCCACCTTATTCCTCTGACCTTGCGTCATCCGATTACCACCTCTGCCACTCCCTGATAATCATCTTCGAGAGAAATCTTTCACCAATGAAGCAGACTTGCGCAAAGCCCTCACGGATTTCTTTGCGTCAAAACTCCCCGAGTTCTATGACAAGGGCATTGAACAGCTGGAGATACGTTGGCAGAAGGTACTGGATGGCGATGGCGATTACTTCGAAGACTAAATATAAGTTACACATACTGTGAAGCGTTTTCTTATTTTCCTTTAAAAAGGGACAGAACTTTTTTAGTTACCTTGTATATATATACATACATACATACATATATATACATACATACATACATATATACATACATGAATATATATACATAAATATATATATACATATACATATATATATATATACATATACATATATATATATATATATACATATATATATACATATATATATATATATACATATATATATACATATACATATATATATACATATATATATACATATACATATATATATATACATATATATATACATATACATATATATATATACATATATATATACATATATACATATATATATACATATATATATATACATATACATATATATATACATATATATATATATATATACATATACATATATACACATATACATATATACATCTTTGCAAACAATTTAGTAAGAGACATTAACCCCGAACCTGTAAATGAATGTTATGATCCCTGTTTATAAATTTCAGTTGAATAAGGTCTTTTTTTACACATTTACGAGCTTTCATCTGTTCCTACAGATATCATCAGGTAAGAAAATATTTGTTGTTTTATAATTTTATATATGTTTAATTTGGCAGCAACTTTTCTTTTAAACATGTAGTATTGAATGTTAAAGACAACATAGTCTTGCATCTATGTATATTATGTATATTCCCTGATATATATATATATATATATATATATATATATATATATATATATATATATATATATATAAGTGAATATTGAAGTCAAAACAAGCTGTTTCATGCTAGATGCGATCACCAGGCCGATTGATAAATATATATGTCTGTGCATATATATATATATATATATATATATATATATATATACATACACGCACATGCATATAAGGTGTATTTTGGCAGCAATAATTCCCTCAAACATTTTTGGTTAAACTATATTTTTCTGTCTATCAATGTTTTTCATTTGATATTTAAAATTTATAAATTAGGTGTTTTGGGTTATTGGTGAATTTGAACAAAGTCCATAGTTTTTTTATTTTATATTACTTTCTTCCAAAGTACGTTTGAATATTGCTACATTCTTTCCCAAGGATTGTTCTGTGTGTAGTTACGCAACCGTTTTTTTAATTCCACCATTATCATGTTTGTTGGAAACAATTTCAAATCACCCAAGGGGACATCATATAAACATTGAAACTGAAATTTTTATGTGTGTGTGTGTGTTTGTTTTTAAACACACTTCAATATACAGTCCCCTAAATAGAAAGATACCTCATTTAATGTTGGCTGATTCTCTTTTATTACAACAGCCTCCAGAATTTGGGGTCTTTCCTTGCACCATGTCCTATATATATATATATATATATATATATATATATACATATACATATATATATATATATATATATATATATGCAATTTTGTCTGATGATCACAAAGCGTGTGAAACCCAGGGTCACAAACTCACATCAATCCTGTGTGTGTGTGTGTGTTTAGTACGGATTAAAAACAAAATGCAATTTAATCATTTACACAATTTACATTCCTTGGAATATTGTCCTCATCTTTATTGCCATATTCACAATGTTTCGACTGTTGTACACTCTGTTGTACACTTCATCAGGTCATATTTGTTGGAATTTCAAACTGAACCCTTTATTTATTCCATGGTGGTAGATTGTTGTAATTCCATGTGATATGACTTTGGATATCTTAGTTTTAGTTAATTCCACTTGATAATTCAACTCTCTAAGTTTTTGTTCTCTCTGCTGCAGCCAGGAATTGAGCTCACAGCTCTTTGGGTGAGATCACTTTTAGATCAATCAACCAATGCTTTTATCCTATGGGCTATGTGTCCTTAAATATGGCAATAAAGATCAGGACAACAGTCCAAACAATGTAAATAATTACCATACCTCATCTCAGAAATATAGACATCATTTAATCACATTGTATTGTGTTTGACTGACAAATTTTCATCTTTTACTCTTTTCTTGTGCATCTGACCTTTCAACTGCTGT
>OZ038499.1:52437140-52449640 GCA_964036315.1 Acanthosepion esculentum
TCATATACATATATATATATACACACACACAGATGCATATATATATATATACACATACATGCATATACATTATATATACACACACATACATATACATTATATATACACACACACACACATGCATATACATTATATATACACACACACACATGCATATACATTATATATACACACACACATGCATATACATTATATATACACACACACATGCATATACATTATATATACACACACACACACACATGCATATACATTATATATACACACACACACACATGCATATACATTATATATACACACACACACACACATGCATATACATTATATATACACACACATGCATATACATTATATATACACACACACATGCATGCATATACATTATATATATATATATATATGTAAATATACATATACATATATATATATATATATATATATATGCAATTGCTGATATTCCCTCATGAGTGAGTGGTGCAATTCTTGGAGGGTCTATCTATGTAACTTTTGGAGCCGGGATGATGAAGGTAATATCAATCAGCTAAGTGACAAACCTTTTACTTATATTAATTATATACATATATATATATATATATATATATATATATATATATATATATATATATTGAATAAAATATATTTGATAAACAAAAATGGAAATTATTTATTTGTGACTCAATCTAATATTTTGGTATTTGCAAAGTACAAGAGCAAACTGGGAGAAATGAAGAAAGGCCTGTTTGCTAGGAAAATCAGCATTTAAAATCCTGTTTTTTAATATTTTTAGTTTAAACCATGGGAAAGATCATGGATTTCAGTTAAAAAGAAAACCACAAAATAATGGTTACCCTATTTCCTCTACCATAAGACTTTCTGTCTGGGTTTGTATTAACATTGTTCGTTTACCTTCCCACCTTGTCCACCAAGGGACTTCTAACATCAACATGGTGGCATTGTATGAAGATGCATAAAAGGTCTTCAACTGCAGGATGTTACAGTGACAAGACAGGTCTCATTTCCCCTCTAGGAGAACTTATTAATTCCTAGTGCATATTGCACACAGAATCCTATCACCACATCATCCCCTGTTTGAAAATGGACTTATGGCCATATTACACTGAAACATCAGTCTCATATGGTCACCAAAGTTAAGCAATGTCAAGCCTGGTCAATACCTAGATGGGTTACTGCTTGGGAATAGCAGGTGCTTTAAGCTTGGATGTGTGGGTGGTGTAAAGGCCTTATGAACATATGACATTGAAACACCAATTCTTCTACAATCATGGAAGTTAAGCAATGTCAAACCTGGTCATTACCTAGATAGGTTACAGCTTGGGAATACCAGGTGCTGTAAGATTGGATCTACAGGTGGTTTAATGGGTAATGTCTCAGAATTCAAAATGAGAGAGGCGAGTTCCAATTCCAGTCAAGTTCATTATATTCACATGCACAAATAACCTTGGGAGAGGTGTTAATATACGTCTTCTCCCTCCAGCTATGGGTTAATTAGTAAGAATTGTATCAGTAAATCTTTATTATCTCTAAAAAAATTCTTATGATCTAAAAATATTTTTGGGCTTTAAATAACCTTAAAAAGGTTGATAAGCCATAAAAAACAAATCAATCATCCAACTGCAATAATATCTCTGCTACAACCTATCACATAAAAATATCACCTCACCCCAAGAGAAAAATATTACACTTCGACAAAATGGCCAGTGCCAATACAAAGTGGCAAATTTGCATAAAAGTAAAAAGTAAGTGTTTTCCCTATTAGAATTCGCAATAGACAATTCTAATAGTCACCGCACATTTTAACAGGCCAATGCATGCCCATAAGCGGCCAAGTCTTGCTGGGAGATGGGTGATTTTATCAAGTCACAATCTCTAGAATGGCTACCAACCAAAGTGACAGAAATCAATCTGTCCTGCTACATAGGTGGTGGGGCGGGAAGATGGATTCATGCCTTTCCCAACAGTATTTGCATGTAAGTAAATGTGACGAACTTGGCTGGAATTTGAACTCGGCTCTAAAAATTTATCATTCATGGCTGCAATACATTACACCGCCCGCACATTTGTAACAATATCAGTAACCCATAAATAACAGACACCATCAAATGATATTTTCATCAGGAGATCAGGAGATATCAAATTGAGGGTTGAAACCTTTTCCAATTATACTGGCATCATTCATTCATAAGTCTCATCTAAATGACTAATTGCCAGTTGGCAACTCTAGGATTCATGAGGTTGCACTATTGCCAGAAGTATTGGTGTGCAAATAAAGAAGAATGAGTCAAAGACAGTGCTATGTCTGCATTCATTCTTCTCAAAGAGAAAAGACAGATTCATTCGTTTTCTACGGCTTATCAACCCTTTGCAGGTTATTTAAAGCCAGAAAATAGTTTTAGATTGTCAAATGTTTTTTTTTTGTTTTAGATAATGGCTTAGTGATACAAGTAGATAAAAAGTGGGGGATCAATTCTATATCATAATAAATATATGAACTGATCCCTCACTTTGTGGCCATATCAGTATGCATACATTTATATTCCAGTGAATGTAAATAAATCTAAAAGACATGCCTGTGTAGCTAATCAGCATTTCGTTGATTGATTCATTTTCTATGGCTTTGCAGGTTATTTAAAGCAGAACCTTCGCAGACCAAGCATCCGAGAACCTGACGCAACCAGGTTTGCCAGATCTCACCTGTTTCAATCCCCTTTGAGCCGTGAGGGATTCACTTCTGGCCAAGTGTGTGGGCTTCTCTGTCGTGCAGAGCTGTCAACCAAAATCAAATTCAAATGAATAGACTCGTCAAACTCTCTTTGATTCTCAGTCATCTCTGCCACTGCCACCAGTGGGGTGGAAGGAAATAGGAAGAGAGGATGATGATCCCAATGATCAGATGTGATCAGGTGCCAACAACAATATATTTACTTCTCTAAGTTAGAATATTATGTTGACGGTTTCAATATTTTGGATTAATTTTTCTCATGTTATTTTCCTTGTAGTAATTGCCTTATAGAAGTTAAGTGAGTATATTCGGTTAAAATGTGTTTCACCATGAGTGCAACTTGATGTGTGTTAAGTAAATACTTTCAGCTAAAATGTGTTTCCCCATGAGTACAGCTTGGCATGTGTTAACTAAATACTTTCAGTTAAAATGTGTTTCATCTTGAGTGCAGCTTGGCATGTGTTAAGTAAATACTTTCAGTTAAAATGTGTTTCATCTTGAGTGCAGCTTGGTATGTGTTAAGTAAATACTTTCAGTTAAAATGTGTTTCATCTTGAGTGCAGATTGACATGTGCTAAGTAAATACTTTCAGTTAAAATGTGTTTCATCTTGAGTGCAGCTTGGCATGTGTTAAGTAAATACTTTCAGTTAAAATGTGTTTCATCTTGAGTGCAGATTGACATGTGCTAAGTAAATACTTTCAGTTAAAATGTGTTTCATCTTGAGTGCAGCTTGGCATGTGTTAAGTAAATACTTTCAGTTAAAATGTGTTTCATCTTGAGTGCAGCTTGGCATGTGTTAAGTAAATACTTTCAGTTAAAATGTGTTTCATCTTGAGTGCAGATTGACATGTGCTAAGTATCTTGAGTGCAGCTTGGCATGTGTTAAGTAAATACTTTCAGTTAAAATGTGTTTCATCTTGAGTGCAGCTTGGTATGTGTTAAGTAAATACTTTCAGTTAAAATGTGTTTCATCTTGAGTGCAGATTGACATGTGCTAAGTAAATACTTTCAGTTAAAATGTGTTTCATCTTGAGTGCAGCTTGGCATGTGTTAAGTAAATACTTTCAGTTAAAATGTGTTTCATCTTGAGTGCAGCTTGGCATGTGTTAAGTAAATACTTTCAGTTAAAATGTGTTTCATCTTGAGTGCAGATTGACATGTGCTAAGTATCTTGAGTGCGGCTTGGCATGTGTTAAGTAAATACTTTCAGTTAAAATGTGTTTCATCTTGAGTGCAGCTTGACATGTGTTAAGTAAATACTTTCAGTTAAAATGTGTTTCCCCATGAGTACGGCTTTCAATTAAATTCTGTTTCACCTTGAGTGTGAACTGGTATTATTCATTATTGGTGGTGACAATCTTAACAACATAAGATATGCAGTTGACACAGTGTTGATAGCAGATGCAGAAAGAAACTACATGATCTCCTACAGATGGTTATGAAGGAAAGCAAGAAGAAAGGACTAAACCTTAATTACAAGAAGACCGAATGCATGATTGTTGGCAAAAGTAACAGTCCAACATGCAAATTGCAAAATCTAGCAAGTACAACAATTTAAATATCTGAGACATTTTAACAGAGGACAAAATGTGCACCAATGAAATCCGAAGGTTCATTGGGATGGTGAAAGATGCTTTCTAAAAGCTAAACAGCATATTAAGAAACAGGAACATTTTGTTAGAAACAAAGAAAAAAGTCCTCAGTCAATCAATCCTGCCATTTCAGGGTTAATTTCGACTTAATTCCAGAAAATAACAATACAAGGCAAGTGCAAAAGTATGCAAGATTCTAACGAACACAGCCACGACTAATGAAGAATGTGACTAAGGAAAAACAAACAGAGTTGTCGTCAGAGATGCAAGGTGATGTTTGAGTCACTTTAGCAAGCACTTTGTATAAATGGGTTTGACTGTTCACAGATGCAAACTGATCTTGACAGGAAACTGGTTTGGAAGGTGGGGGTGAGAAATGCGGACAAATTATTCATCAGTCGGAGGTTAAGTAACAAATTGTGAAAGTCCAACAAAGATGAGGAGAGTACGAAAGAAGAAAAGGAAAATGGTAAACTGGGAGTGGGAAAGAGAAGAAGAAAGAAAAAGACTATCAGAAGGAAAGAGAATGAAATGTGGTAGGAGAAAAAGAGAAGGGAAGGAAGAAGATGAAACTGTAAAACAAATAAAGTGAAAAAGAAGTTAGTGAAGAATAAAGAGAAACAAATAGGGAAAAGTGGTTATAAATGAGAAAAAGAAAGAAATAGTGAGAGAGAGTAAAAAACAAAAGTGAAAAAAGAGAAGAGAAAAAGTGAGAAAGAAAGGAAAGACAGGAAAAAAAAAGAAATAGTCAGAAAAAGAGAGAAAGAAAAGAACAGCAGGGATAAGAGAGAGAAAGAAAGGAAAAGGAAGGAAAAGAGAAAAAAGAGAGTGAAAAATAAATGGAGGAACAAAGAAGGAAAGGAAAAAGGAGAAGAGAAAGAAAGGAAAAGTGAAGGAAAAATAGAATGAAAAGGTAAAGGGGAAAGAGAGAGAGAGAGAAAGAAAAAAGGGGGTAGAGATGGAGAGAGAAGGGTAAAAGGAGGAAGAGATGGAGAGAGAAAGGAAAAAGGGGAAGAGATGAGAGAGAAAGGTAAAAGGGGGAAGAGACAAAGGATAAAGGATGAAAAGACAGAGAAAGGAAAACGGTGGAAGAGAGAGAGAGAGAAAGACAGGAAAAAGTGAAAGAAAGAGAGAGAAAGGAAAAGGTGGAAGAGAGAGAAAGAAAAAAGGCAGAAGAGGGAAAGGAAAAAGGCAGGAAAGGAAAAAGGCAGAAGAGAGAGAAAGAAAAAAGGCAGAAGAGAGAGAAAGGAAAAAGGCAGAAGAGAGAGAAAGGAAAATGGGGGAAGAGAGAGAGAAAGGAAAAAGGGGGAAGAGAGAGAAAGGAAAAAGGGGGAAGAGAGGGAAAGGAAAAAGGGGGAAGAGAGAGAGAGAGAAAGACAGGAAAAAGTGAAAGAAAGAGAGAGAAAGGAAAAGGTGGAAGAGAGAGAAAGGAAAAAGGGGGAAGAGAGAGAAAGGAAAAAGGGGGAAGAGAGAGAAAGGAAAAAGGGAGAAAAGAAATTGAGAAATCTGCAAAAGAAATCAAGTGAAAGAAAGACAGAAACAAATGTAGAAAAAAAGAAAGATAAAAGTAAAAAAAAAAGGTATTATTTAAAAAGTAAAGGAAAGAGAGGAAGATAAAAAAAACAAGGAAAAAATTCTGAGAGAAAAGGAAAGTGAATCTTTGAATGGAAAAGTGAAAGTGAAGTAGGGAAGCCAAAAAACAAAAAAATTAAAATATTACAAAAACGTTTTTGAAAAAAATCATCAGAAAAGTAAAAACTGGAACAGAATGAAAAATTACGATCAAGCCAGAAAGTAATCTGGGATTGGTTCTGTGTTAGACCCAGCCTTAATATCTCAAAACAAATCTTAAACTTTATTCACAACTAAACATATTCACACAGGACTGAATACATTAATATATTTTTTTATCACTAAACACATTATTTCTTAGTGGGTATGCACATTTGAGTTACTATCCTTGCTTTTTTTATTTTCTTAAACCATAAAGTTAATAACAACCTTCCTAGATCAAGAAGTCCCACTAAAGAAATATTGTGCCTTTGACTGGAATCAAACCTATACCTACTTTTCCTTTTTCACATTCATCAATATATGAGGGTGGTCTGAAAAGTTCATAGGCTGATTATGTACGAGTGATGTAAAATGTAAAAATCTTGCTCGAATTTATTTCAACTTTTCTAATTAATAAGTGCCCTGTTTCTACCCAGGTAAACTGACTTTTGTAATATATATATATATATATATATATATACAGGACATCCCAAAATAATGTATACACTCTTTGAATCATTATAACTTATTCAATTTATGTATTTTGACTTGTAAATAAGATTAATACAAGAGAAAGAATACACATTTAAAGAATTTGAGAGGGAAATATACAAAAACCATAGAAAATTAACTTTAATAAGATAAAAGCTACTTGGGGCAATGACAGAATGTTTATATAATGATGAGTTCACATCAAGTGCTCAAACTGGTTGCCATTCTGTTCAATACACTTTTCATATCTTGAAGAAATAGAACTACAAACGACCAGTATCATTTCCTCTGGTATTTGAGCACATTCTTCTTCGATTGCTACTCTCAGTTCAGAAATTGTTTCAGGTTTCCCGCTGTAAAATTTGTCTTTTAGAAACCCCCCCCCCCCCACAAAAAGAAATCCAAGGGTATCAAATCTGGTGATCTAGGTGGTTATTAAAGACTTCTTCCAGTCCATCTGTTTTGCATATTTTCATCCATATAAGTTCTCACATCACAGTATTATTAATAAGTTAATATTATTATTAATAAGTTAATATTATTATTAACTATTAATATTTAAAGAGTGTGTACATTATTTTGGTACACCTTGTATATATATATATGTGTGTGTGTGTGTGTGTTTATTTATCTTTACAGTTTGGTCTTGAAAATAAAACTTTCTGAGATTTTTTTTACAATGTATATTGCAGGGCCTCTGGTTGTTAGCAAGGCCAGTAAAGAGGTGTTCTTTCATGCATCACCCACAGGAAGTGAATGTCTTGCAGTCAGAAGAGGCTCTATCCTTGCAGAGTCTTATTTTCTCATGTTTATTTCTTGCAGCTTGATTTGTTGCAGTCAACGGCCTCTGTTCCCTACTCAAGGTGGTTGATACTACAGGAGATGAGAGTCCTTTTCAAAATTTTGGCCAAAGGTGAGTTCCTGTATAGGAGAGGTATCTTGAAAAACAATAGTCTTTTATCCACACAATTGCAGGCAGCCCACTGGAGTTGAGTCACCTTATACACAGCCACCTACCAATACTTTTTTTTATATCATTTCACTCCAAGCAAAGGTGATAATAGCACTAAGTTGAAAGGGTTACTGTGAGTGAAAGAAAATGATACTTTAGAGAGAAGAAAGGACAATAAAAAAGCAGGAATCAGCAAAACAGAAGATAGTGATTTATGTTTTATTTAAATGTTTCTGCTTCCATACAGAAAATACGTTCTTTTCTAATTAGGGTAGTATTTATAAAATCAGAGTTATGGCTTGTTTTGCATCTGTGTATTACGACTGAGTTTAAAGGGTTGTCCCAACATAGGTCTCTCTTATGTTCATAGATGTAGCTTTTAGATTCCAAGATGTTTCGCCAATTTAGCTCTTCCTACATTGCAGGTATTTTATGATTTAAATCACAGCATCTGGTGTGGTGTTGGATCTATTTTTCTTCCTATACCTCTGATTGTCTTGGGGGGTGTTGGTAAATATCTTAGTGTTGGGGATAAATAATTTGTTTTCAAATATTGTTGATAGAATATTGGAGGGAAGGATTATGAATTATGTATTTTTGTGATCAGAACAGTCTATATTGTTGGTGTCTCATATATATATATATATATATATATATATTTAATCATTTAAACCCAAGCAAGGCAGGAATGCCACTAGTATGCAGGGGATTACAGAGAGTGAAAGCAAGAGAAAAGAACAGACACAGTGGGGACCAAAGAAAAGACAAAAGATGAACAGCGTTCAAGATGACAGAAAATGGCAAATGATGTTGCATTTAAATTTTTGAAGATTGTAGTTTTCAGGGAAGCAAGTAAACGGAAGGGAGTTCCACTGTCAGGAAGTGCGAAAAAAAACTGTTGGAGTAGAAGTGGTGGTTACATTTAACTATTTCAACAGTAAAAGGGTGGAAGCTAGATGCAAATCTAGTGGCACGTTTAATTTCATGTCATCGGGGCACCAGGGAAAACAGCTTTTTCAGAGCAGCTGCCTTGAAAATATTTGTAGAAAAGACAGAGGGAAGCCACATTACATCTGTTGGAAAGTGACTGAAGTTGTGATGTGTAGTGAAAGAGATAATCAGTTACCCCGAAAAAAAGTTTGTGTTTTGTGTGTGATCTGCCGAAGAAAAATTACCAAAAAAGTAGTTAGCAAAAATCTACTTCAATGACTAGAATCTATGCTAATGTTCTTCCCTCCCCTGAATGGCGTGACCAATCAGAAAATTCTCTTGGTGAACAGAAGCCATTGTTTTTCGCTTATAAAAGAAGATTTTTTGAGCTGAGGAGGAACACGCGTTTTTGCTGGTGAGAAGTGAAGGTTGGACATGTGACCCCATTTTGTCGTTTCTACGTTGTTTGTTGGACTGTTACATTGGACTATTGTTTTAACTGTGATTTGACTACGAGTGTTGCGGTCGAGAGATGGAAGAAATCTATTGCAGATGTTTGTTGCTACTTTAAGTTGACAGGTTTTATTTCTTTTTTTTTTTTTACTACTACATAATGGCAAGTTAAGATCGATGACATTCCAGATCCTTCTTTGGATTTTGTCAAGAACCTCTAAATGAACAGCAGATGCACCAGACCAGATATGGCAACAAGTATTCAATGCACAAGCAAATGGTAGATTTGTAAATGTGCAAGATAGATTCTGATGATAAAAACCATCTGGCACAACACAATGAACCAACTTTCCTTGCAGGAGATGCAGCTATTGATTCAATATAGTTGTTCGACTTCAAGTCAGTTGAAAACATGAGGCCAAGAAGGTGCAGTGAGACACTCTCCAGGAGTCTAGCATCAACTATGTTGATGGCAATGTTTCTCTTTGATGGTTAAATGAGAGCAGTTTAGTTTTGAAGGCATTACAATTTACAAGCCATTTCCTGTCCCAGTGTTAAGTGGGGCAGGAAATGATTAGAGGTCCTTTTTAAGAGCAACCTCCAGGTTTACTTTGTCAACTCTGACAGTTTTGCTATTGAGACAGGAGTAAAAGGTAGTGTCATCTGCATAAATGCCTACTTGGGAACTGATGAATATCAGAAATAGCGTAGGACTCAGGAAAGTTTGTGTGAAAGGATCTAGAAGCGAGCCCATTCAGAACGACCTTCATTTCACAATTTGATAGGAATGACTGGATTAAATCAAACAATCGTTCTGTAATACCATAGCCATGAACCTTACATAGAAGGCCAAACCCTGTCAAACATCTCTGAGATACCTAGAGTCACAGCTCAAGCTTCACAGTAAATATCAAGAACTTGATATACATATTCAGTGATGATACGTTAGTGGTAGACTGGGCAAAATGGAAGCCATATTGTTTGTCAGAGAGTAGGTCATGAGAGGCAAGATGCTTTAACACTTCAGCATTGATTAAAGCCTTAAATACTTTGCTGAAAAGCAGGATATAAATAATTAATTTAAATTAATAAAATAATTATATATATATATATATATAATAATGAAATAAATCCTTTTACTTCATATGGGGAATAGGCTACTTCGGCAGACGACAAAAGTGGTCATCTGTTTTTTCAACCCAGGTGTGGAATGAGGTTCATGCCTTTAAGGTTAGAGGAGGCAGGATGTAGCAGTTAACTGTGAGAAATTGACAGTGGAGCTAAACCATAACTTGCTGTAACAGCTAATACAGATTATTGCTACATTCCACACCAGGGTTGAAAAGACAGATGAGCCCTTTCACCATCTGCTGATATGAGGTGAAAGGATTTGTTCGATTATTAATTATATTGCTCTGTATAAATAAAATACATTGAGCTCTTTTTTGAGGATCAGTTCTAATATTCTTATATTACTAGTATCCACTTGGATTATATACCAACAGATTTTTTACCTTACTCTCTCTCTCTCTTTATATATATATATATATATATATACACACCTTACTCTCTCTCTCTCTATATATATATATATATTTATATATATATATATATATACACCTTACTCTCTCACTCTCTCTCTCTATATATATATATTTTTATATATATATATATATATACACCTTACTCTCTCTCTCTATATATATATATACACCTTACTCTCTCTCTCTCTCTCTATATATATATATACACCTTACTCTCTCTCTCTCTCTATATATATATATATATATACACCTTACTCTCTCTCTCTCTCTCTCTATATATATATATATACACCTTACTCTCTCTCTCTCTCTCTATATATATATATATATACACCTTACTCTCTCTCTCTCTATATATATATACACCTTACTCTCTCTCTCTCTCTCTCTCTATATATATATATATATATACACCTTACTCTCTCTCTCTCTCTATATATATATACACCTTACTCTCTCTCTCTCTATATATATATATATATATATATATATACACCTTACTCTCTCTCTCTCTCTCTATATATATATATATATACACCTTACTCTCTCTCTCTCTCTCTATATATATATATATATATATATATATACATATATATATATATATACACACACCTTACTCTCTCTCTCTCTATATATATATATATATACATATATATATATACACACACACCTTACTCTCACTCTCTCTCTCTCTGTATATATATATACATATATATATATATATATATATATACACACACACCTTACTCTCTCTCTCTCTCTCTCTATATATATATATATATATATACACCTTACTCTCTCTCTCTATATATATATATACATATATATATATATATATATATATATATATATATATATACACACCTTACTCTCTCTCTCTCTCTATATATATATATATATATATACACCTTACTCTCTCTCTCTCTATATATATATATATATACACCTTACTCTCTCTCTCTCTCTCTATATATATATATATATATATATATATATATATATATATATACACAAAAACGTAACACCCTTTTTTTGAGCTGATATTCTGAAATGGTAATGTCAATCAAGATAATTATTTATATATGCTGCAAACTTACTTTCGTCTAAGAATTAGAAATCAAAATGAGATTTAATTTAATAGGATGGTGTACCGCCCCACTCTGCCTTACGCGTTTGAGCAAACTTAATTTCAAGTTGAGGTGCATAGGACAATGTGGGACAATTGAGGGGCTATTATTATCACCTTACCTAACACCACCATACTTTTCTTGTTGGACATACTGAAAGATCTTGTTTAAAGGCTCAAACTGAAAACAATTGCTGAAATGAAATGAACAATTTCTGATACGTTTTCTAAAATTAATGTAGAAGAGTGTCAAATGGGTGGTAGAAGTTTTGCTGATAGCGTTCAGCATTGTATTAAACATGAAGTGGGAGCTTTTTGAACATGTTAAATCATGTTGTTTTTATGTGACAATACTTACAAATTTTCTTAAATCTGTACTTTATGTTTGTTCAGTAAAAATTAATAGAAAAATGGGCATTATTTTTGCCACACCTATTTTATATATATATATATATATATATATATATATGAAATGAGTTCTGTAATTAAGTTTCCCTCCTCTTTCTATTCTTTAGTTCTGGTGAATATCACTTTCTGACTTGTTCCAAGTCCCCGATTCCTTTTGAAGAAGTGTAGACCGATAGAATTCTTAAGGAAAATTATATAAGGAATGTCTGAAGTTCGTTTTTAAGCAATATATATATATATATATATATATATAAGTCAAGAAAATCCTTAAAAATCCATTTTGGTTATAATTTATTTCATGAATATATTTATATATTCATCTGTTCTCTCCAATTACCAATCGGTATTATTTGCATATATGTAATGATTTTTTTTTTTTGACAAGTTTAACACAGCGAGAAATCAAACAGAGATTGGATTTTTACTAATAATACCATCTACACAAGCAGTCACACTAGCCACAAGGAAAAAAATTGGTGAGTCTTCCC
>OZ038499.1:52454640-52512140 GCA_964036315.1 Acanthosepion esculentum
ATGTGTAACAAGGCATAAAATATAAAGTTTAAAACATTTTCTAAAAACAGAACTGTGATGATGCCCCCAGACTTAGCATAAGCCTCTTTTAAGACCCTCATCTGCAGCCCCTAACAAAGAACAAAGCTCAAGTACTACACATGTTTTTGCGTCTGTTTTTTACAATGGAAATGTACAATAAAAATGGACTGTTATATTTTTTTAAGTCACTTAAATAACAGGAAAATAATACAAGAATATTTTAAATATGTTTTATTGAAAAAATACGCGAATCGAGGGAGTTCTCAGCAAATAATTTGTACATATGTTCTTCAGAAAAACACATGAATAATCGGGGTTTCTACGAATAACAAATACATATGTTCTAAAGAAAAAATCCACGAATGTGTGAAACTGCAAATGCTGAAACACGAATAGGTGGGGGCTTACTGTGTATGTATAGGGATAGCCAAAAGTCACTTTACCCATTCCCAATAATGATAAATTTCTAAATAACATAGCTTTTATTCATACAATTAGAATTATCATCGTACAATTATAATTTCAATATAACAATTACATTTTCTTTATTTTCGACATTATTCACATGCTTCAGTTACCCACTTTTCACCATCTATATGTTTTTAAATCATTTAGAAATTTGTATTTATTATTATTGAAAATGGATAAAGAGACTTTTGGTTATTCCTATATATATATATATATATATATAATATACAGGGTGTAACAGCAAAATTGTCCAAATTATGTAACATCATAATTATCCGCCTCACAAAATGTTTAATATCTAAAAAAAACACTAAACTAATTGAGTTTCTTTTTTCCAGGTTTTCAGATAAGACATTTAGCCATCTTATGGGGCAATCAGGAAGATGCCTAACAGTTAGGACTTGTGCCAGGATTGTTCTTATAATTAGAAATAAATACCAGTATTTAAGCTTCCATTTGAACTGTATTTCAATCCTTCATGAGATTCCAATCCTTAGCTATAAGTAATTAATGATGAACATGTCATTTTCATTTATGATCAATTTCATCATGATTCTTCTGTTAAGCTTTGAGAGTAATTATGCATTCTTATTGCTCAAAGTAGAATCCAGTAGTGTTATAAAAACCTTGGAGAATTCCAGTAAGATATCTATAATCATTTCTAAGATACAACGTTCCGAAGCTTAATCTAACAACTGGACAATTTTGCTGTTACACCCTATATATATATATATATATATATATATATATATGTATATGTATATATATGTATATATATATATATATGTATATGTATATATATATATATATGTATGTATGTATGTATGTGTATATATATATATATATATATATATATATATATATATATATCTATCACTATGGCAAGGCACCTTTTGATATTGCTCTTGAAGAGTATTGCTTAATGCGAAGCCCTCTCTGGCTGAGTGGTAAAGCATGGTAGAGCAAATGGTAGTTTCCCCTAAAGAGAGTGATGCAGGTTCAATCCCTACCAGAGAACACATTTTTTTTTTTGACTTAGATATAATACACACTGCTTAACAAATAAAGATGGGGTATCTATTTCAAATAAGGAGTATTCACTATACTAACATCTGAAGTAATAAAAATGTCAGGTTAAAACTAAAATACGTTAATTCTTTAGAAACTGTTTTGTTTACATTTAGGATACAAAACTGAACAAATATAGGCTTTCATGAAAATAATCTGAAAATGTCCTTCATGGTCAAGTGGTAAAGCACCGTGTTTCAAGCAGTGGTTTCTCCTATAAAGGAATATGTGGGTTCAATCCCTGCCAGAAGACACATTTTCTTTATTTAGATTTTCCGAAATGTGTCGGTCGATAAATGTAATACATGGTGTTTAACAAATACAAATGGGACGTCTATTTCAAATAAGAAGTGCCTACTATATTAACGTTTGAAGTAAAATAAAAAAATTAAGTTTATATATTTTGATATATATATATATATATATATATCAAAATATATAAACTTAATTTTTTTTTATATATATATATATATATATGGGCCACCTCATGGTGGTGTAATGGTTAACAAGCTTGTCTTGCTAGAACAATTACGACTGAGTAGTGAGTTCGATCCTCACTGAGTGCCCCCTACTTTCAGCCTTGTGCCACATCTGAGCTACGTTTGGAAAATCACTATATATGTATGTATGTATGTATGTATGTATATATATATATATATATATCAAATAATCAAAATTCTATGAATGTAAGTCAAATTTTAACAGAAATTACCAAAATTTAATTAAAGGACATTGACTTGCCAAACTTTAGGGTAATTCGCACACATGTAGATAAGATAACAATTTTATAATAAAAGACAAACACTAAGATATATAATCCGGTGTTCTTATTAATATTTTTATTTTTAAAAAACAGTGCTTAATGCAAATTTACAGAGCATAAATATTATAAATTAACTGATTTAAAAAATATGGTTCCATTGCTACACAGGAATTACCATGTTTCAAAAGCAGAAACTAAAAACTTCAAATTCAATTATATAATTAAATTAAAGGCCCTAGTTCTGTTTCATTTTCAAGCAAATTTTGGAATATCTTATTTTTCTTTTTATTCAAAATTTGCTTGAAAATGAAACGGCCATCCAGTGCACTTTCTCCATTCTGTTGAGGATTCTTGTTCTAGACTTGATGAATTATGTGAAATGTGAGTATGTGTGTGCGTGTGTGAGTGAGTGCGTGTGTGTGTGTGTGTGCATGTGTGCGTGCATGCATGTGTGCACGTATTAAACTTAACTGCAATTGACATATATATAGATCAACACATCACTATTAAGTATTGTAATAAAAATAAATTTAAAAGCATTCTTATCTCATCCTTCCCTCTTTAATTTCGACCATGCCTGTCACCCTATCTCTCAGCACTCTCTATATCACCTTACATCAACTTAATGCTACCCCTCAAAAGTGTAAAAAATTATATGTAAATTTAAATTCATTTCTTCACCCTTGCAAGTGTGGTCTGATGCGCCAGGGAAAATGAAATTCCCTGGGGAAATAAATTATAACCATGGACCCTCAAAGTTGTCCGTTTTCATTAAATTAAATTAATCGCTCTGATTTAACATTGAGCTCTCCGGATTTCATCCTCCTTGGGATTATCCATACGGATTACTAAGATTTTCATTACTTAACTATATATATATATATATATATATATATATTGTTATTATTATATTTGTTATTATAAGAGATTATAATAAAAAAATGTTGAAATCGCTACACAAAAGCTTTCATGTTTTAATACTATGATTGTACGTCTTCAGGTGTATTCATAGTATTGAATCATGAAAGCTTTTGTATAGTGATTTCAAAATGTTTTTATTATAATCTCTTATAATAAAAATAATAATATATTGCTCTACTTTGTAGTGAGCACTTTTTTAAAAATAAATACTACAAGCATCTTTTCTCTCATTTTGGTATACATATATATATATATATATATATGTATGTGTTATACTAAATAAAACTGACACATAAAATCTTTATGGAAACTTCTTCAGGACATATACGATCATGACTCTCCACATCTTCCTGTTCTTTGTGGATCTTAACTATATTTTGTCTTTTTGTTATCTCTCTTAAAGCTTGCTCTGCCATCCATTTACTCAAGTTTACTACGTCGATTATGCATTGTTTTTTTTTCTGAAATATTAAGGTTTGAGAATTTTCAATTAAAGATGGATGTGATCCCCCCTTTTATCTTCTGATTCCTTTTCTTTAATAATCAATACTAATTTTGGTGAGTATTAAAGGGTAAACAGAGATCCGATTCGAATGCCCTAGCTTAGAGTAATGATAAACGAGTATAAACTTTGGCAACTAATAACAAAAAGAAAAAAAATTCGTACTCAGTGTCTTCTTTTGCTCCTAATTTTTACAGCCACAATCAGTGTCTGCCCCTGTAAACAATATTTAGTTTCTTAGTGAATATTTATTGGCAGGAAGTGGAGAATATCCTATAACATTTAATCTAGTTTGATAATTACTTTTCGAAGTTGGTAGAACAAACATTAATTCTGGTCTAATGGAATCAGATTTAATTCTTTTATCCAAATCATTGAAGCATGGAGCATGAAAGGGACAAACGAGGACGTAGTCACATGATTAATGCCTAATGAATTATGAGCCTTTCATTGGAAAGAACATTCCTAGCCACGATGCCTTGATTTGTGTAATTTGTGGAATCTAATTTTCTCTTGGCCTTACTGATAGGCTTGTGCCGCAACTGACTGGCTCTGTTAGATTACTAACAAACTCAATGATTTCAAAATAAAAAGTAGAGAAAAGCAATTACAAATACTAAAATATTTATTAATGAAGTATAAATAAAAATGGATGATTGAATTAAAAACAACAAGATTTTCTTTCTTGTGTTTGTCTAAAGATTTTTTTAAAAATTATTATTACGTTTTTTTTATTCACTTTTTTAATTTTTCTCTTGACAATAAATCTTTAGAAATGCTCACGTGGGCGAAATATATATTGTTAAATGAATTTATACTTTGAGAGAGTAACGATCAGTTACTATATGAGAAGGTGGCAGTAAAGTTCTTGACCCAACTAAGAAAGTTTTTTTTTTTTTTTTTTTTTAAATAGGGAAAAAAGTTTTGATATCTGGTCAGACTTTGTGAAGTGGGTCCTACTAAGAACTTTTAAGCACTCTCCTGGATATATTTATATACAAAAACTTGCATAAAATATTTCGATAAGCAGATTCAGTGGTGACCACAGAAAAAGTGGAAATACATAACATAACGGATGACACAGAAGACATCTCTGTCCATATATATTTATGTTATATACCATACCTCTGAACACTAATGGGTATGCCCCAATCCTTATAAATACATTGGACACTATTGCAAGTGGGGGTAATATGCTGTCTAAAGAGTCCAACACTAGCAAGATGCCTCAAGCTTCTATATATGCACCTATCAATTAAATTTATTCGGTTGTTCAGAAAATAATGTCTGATTTTAGTATGAATATTTATTCCTGAATTAATATATTTAAACAATATTTAAATCAGTCAAAATAGGAACCCTGAACATTATGCATTTCTGCCATTGATCTACAAGTTTATTTATGCCTTTATGATAAAACTCTAAATGTTTGGATATGAAGAAGTCTTTGAGTGCAGTTTCTGCATCTTCTTTGCAATTGAATGTATATCAGCTTAAAAAATGGTCAAGATGCTTGAAATGTGCTCATCAGTGATTAAGAGATCAGAGGAATATGGTGGATGTGGCAAAGTCTCATATCCCAAATCAGTGACCTTCTGCAACATCATCCTGACAACATGCGGACAAACATTGTCTTGAAGCAGAATTGGATACTGTCAATTAGTCAGAGCCAGTTGCATTTTGCTGAAATGGTTAGATTCCAGAAAAGCTGTCATGGATAATGCCAATAGCGGTGCCAACAGACATTTACTATCTTCTTCTGTTTATGCCTTTCATAAAATAAGCATAAGTATTAAGAGATTTTAAAAATGTCATTTCATTATAGATAGATAGATATCAACAGACTGATATCGATAGATAGATGGTAGATAAGAACAGACTTGAATAGATAGATAGATAAATTTATATTTACTCAATCCCCTACGCGGTCATGTTGTGACACAAGATCGGTTTAATGTGGGGAGCCCGAGTGCGTACACCCGGGCTAGGAACAAAAATTGCCCAAGCCCCTGCAAATGTCGGTTGCGCTGACTTTGGTGCAAGCACCGATCCCTCTCTCTGGTGCAATGAGAGGGTGTAGCCTCGGGTAGCTGTTCCCTTGGGGCTGGGCACCTCACAGTATAATTTTCCTCATTTGCACTCTGCCCAAAGACAGAGATGCAACTGATAGATGATAAATAAATATGTTACAAACTACTGAAGAGTAATGTACACACATAGATAGATAGATAGATAGATAGATAGGTAGGTAGGTAAATAGATGTACAGGAATAATAGTTGTGTTTAACTCCCACCTTCTTGTATTTTCTGAGGGTTTATGAAATTCTTTTATAGAAATATTTTCACCAGATGGTAATATTAGGTTGGTGCAAAAATAATGTCGTTTTTTTGACGTTCAACTTCATGTGAGAAAACGACATTATTTTTGCACCAACCTAATATTAGGTTGTTCAGAACAAAAGTCTGATTTTAAAATCAACATTTACTTTTATTTAAACAGTATTTAAATTAGTCAAAATAGGAACCCTGAATATCTACGCAATTCTGCCTTCTGCCATCCAGCTACAAGGTCATTTATGCCTTTACAATAAAACTAAAAGTTTTCACACGAAGAATTCTTTGAATGCATTTTCTGAGTCTTTGCAACAAAATGTCTTTTGGTTTCAAAAATTGTCAAGACACTTGAAAATGCCATCGTCAGAAGGTGGAAGATCATGGGAATATGGTGGGTGTGGCAAAGTCTTGTATCCCAAGTTGCTGGGCTTCTGCAGTGTCAGCCTGGGAACATGTTGCAGAATTGTACCTTACCAGTGTCAGTCACATTTTGCTTAACATAATGTGCATTTCATCCAGTTGCTGGCACTAAACTTCAGCAGTGAAGCTGCGGTTAGATTCCAGTAAACAGTGATGTATGATGCAAAAAGCAGACCATGAGAGAGTCACCATAATCTTTGTTTGGAGCAATTTCAGATTTGGAATGTGTTTGGATGTTTCATCATGATCAAGCAACTGAGCTGGTAAATTTCAGTTGTCATAAAGGATCCATTTTTGGGAATAAAGTTGGGTTTTATATGCCATCAATATGGAACATAGAAAGAAGACAAGGTGCTACTGGAGTATGATATGCTCATTATTGCTAGAAAAAGGCTCAGGAAAAACGATGACGTCTTTACTGTTTTTTTAAATGACATCAAATCAGTTGGCAAACATTAAAATCACTATTTGATGATGTTTTTTTAATTTTTTTTTGTTATAAAAAATTGTTAATGATTTTTAATACATAACCAGTTCACTGTTCACTGCCTTTAACCCTAACCCTAACATATTTCATACTTCCAACAGTTGGTAAACATTATACTATCATAAAAAAAATGAATGGTAGATATCATACTATAGTAGAAAATGAATAGTAGATATCATACTATAGTAAAAAATGATTAGTAGATATCATACTATAGTAGAAAATGAATAGTGGATATCATGCTATAGTAAAAAAATGAATAGTGGATATCATACTATACTAGAAAATGAATAGTAGATATCATACTATAGTAGAAATTGGACAGTAGATATCACACTATTGTAGAAAATAGATGGAAGATATATTATAGTAGCAATGAAGACAATAGATTAAATAAACAATCCTTTTTACTTACATTTTAACAGTAATTTTTACCCTATACAAGACCCAAGAGTCACTCGAGGTAGAGTGTTATAGAGTAAGAAGCACAGTTTATAGGGATATGTGGAAAAGATAATGCTTAACTCTAGACATGAACAGGTTAAGATTGTAGAGATTTGGAAAACATCCTCTTGGAAGTCGGTTCCACAGAGCAGCATTTTCATGGGGAGAAGCTGCTTGGGTGGTACTTCTCACCAATGTAATACAGAGGGAATGAGGGTGGTTCACTATAATGTGCATAGCATGGCGTGTCTGTTATAGAGGAATATATAACACTTGGGTCTGAACACGGATCGCCAGAGAGCAAGCACAGTCAACCTCATCTTGAAATAATTAGATCATGTGACAGGTAAAGGAAAGATATATGGGAATTAGCAGTATCTGACTGATTATTGTTTGAAGGCATTACTATTATTGTATCTGTGATTTATAAAGTCTCTCCTAGAAATGGGCATTACAAGTGTCCTAGGTGTGAAGTTTAGGACTGGAGGAATGTTTTGGTATCAACCAATGGGGTTAGTAGAAACAAAAAAAAAATGTGTGTGCTAACACTAAGTTCAATCACAAGTAAACAGTCCAGCAAGCAATGTAGTAACGAAAACGGGGTCAAAAATCCAACCTTCCCCTTGCAACAGCGGAAATGCCCTTTCACTCACAAATCTCAAAATCCTTCTCCTTGGTAAGCAAAAAAGTATCAGCCTTTATTCACTGAGCGATTTTTCTGATTGGTCATGCCAGACCGGGAGGAAAGAATGGAAGTAGAGTTTCTCTGATACTTCAAGTAGCAGCTTTTTTTTGCTAACAATTTATCTTTAATTTTCCTTCGGCAGACCACGCACAATGCACAAACTCTTTTTCAAGGTAGGTGATTTTCTATTTCGTTGCATGGAACTAAGTAATGTGGTTTGTCTGAGCATTTTCCATAAAAGTAGCGATAGAGTAACAAGAGGCTTGCAATCTGCAAGAAAGGTTATCGTAAGGTGGAAAATAATCTGTCACCCCTAACATACAGGGAAGTGCTTTTGGACTATCAAAACTGGAAACTGAAGAATGGGCAGTTCCTGCTCAAATATGGCAGTATTAAAAAGGTATTGTCAGTGGTCAGGAAATTAGGTAAGTGTTGTGACCAAGTAAATGGTTAAAGAAATAACAAAACAAATGTTACGGATATATCATATATTAAACAGTAAGTACAACAGAAGAGTATTACACTAATAATACTCACACACTCGACACACTCACTAGAGTATTACTCTAGTGAGTGTGTGTTGTTTGAACCAGCATTCAATCTATTCGACAGTTCCCCCCAAGGCCTTCTCTCCTACTAATTTTATAGTAGGCGGAAGAGTCCAACATAGACTCGTTAGAGGGAGGACAACACAACAGTAAGCATAACTGAAAGAACAGGCTGAAAGAAATTACTTGTGATTTTAGTGTAGAAATGCACTTTAAAAGATTTTCTATAAAATTGCATGGAAAATATTAAAAAAGGTATTGTCAGTGGTCAGGAACTTAGGTAAACTCATAGGCTATGAGAAATTATTTATGTTTTTTATTATAGAAATATATATATTGGGAAAATTTTTCTTCCAGAAATGCACTGAGAAGATTGAAAAATGCTATTGCCAGTGATCAAGAATTTAAATAAGCAATAATGACAGATTAGACCCAGAGAAATTACACATAGTTTTGCTGCAGAAACAGATAAGGAAGTATTTTCTATTGAAATGAACTGTGAAAGATTTTGCTATAGAAATGCATGGAAAATATTTAAAAAAAATAAACAACAGTTATTGTCAATGTTCAAAAATATAGGTAAGCATTACTGACAGATCAGAACAATTCTATTAGGTCATCCCATAAGTTCTGTCCGAATTTTAACTTTTTGTTAAAATGAATGAAATTTAAAGAGTATTTTATAATGTCTAATGGAGCTGAACATTATTTTTATGTTTAGATGCATTTAAACTGATCAAATTTTATTTCAGAGAACAATAAAATTAAATTTTGTTTCTGTTGTGGAGTTATTTCCACAATAGAACTTGTAGTCGGACTAAATGAGTCCTAAATAGGGTAAACATACAGAAACGTTAGGAACTTGTAATAAAGTGTTACGCAGAGTAATGGAGTTGTGGTCGCTGAACACTACTCTTCCCTCGACTACTACTGACTCCTACTTATAATAGATGGGAGAGTCTATTCTCTAGACAAGGTGTCTTTCACTATAACAGTTTCATTAAAACCCTGCTAACATGGAAGTACCCAAGAATCATTTGAGGCACATAATGCTTTATGAGTTCAAGAAAGGAAACTCAGCAGCCGAAGCGGATAGAAACATTCACTCAGTTTATGGAGAGGAATGTGTGAATGAAAGAACTTGCAGAAGATGGTTTGCAAAATTCAGAGGTGGAGATTTCACCAATGAAGATCGAACCGGACGTCCAGTTGAGTTTGATGAAAAGCTTCTTGAAGCAGCCCTTGAAGAAAATCCTGCTTTATCAGTTGAGGAATTGGCAGTGGTTCTCAGTTCAAACCATACAACTGTTCATCATCATCTTCAACAACTTGGAAAAGTTCCTAAACTTGGAAAATGGGTGCCTCATGAATTGTCTGAAAACAACCTCAAATCCCGAGTTGACATCTGCTCTTCTCTCCATTCTCGCCAACTTGTTTCACCTTTTTTGGATAGACTTATGACTGGTGACGAAAAATGGAACTTTTATCGAAATGTTAAATGTTGTAGACAGTGGCTTGGTACAGGGGAAGGACCCCAGCCACAGCCGAGAAGGGAACTTCATGGGCAAAAGGTTCTTATTTCAATCTGGTGGGATTGCCAAGGAATAATCCACTTTGAATTCTTACCACCTAATGCAACAATTAATGCTCAAATATACTGTCAGCAATTAGAACGTTTGAACCAAGCTTTGAGGAAAAAAAGACCTGCTCTAGTGAATCAAAAATGGGTGATGTTTCATCAGGACAATGTGTGACCACACACAGCAAGAATCACGTCACAAAAGATCTAAGAACTTGGTTGGGAGAAAATTCCTCATCCACCTTATTCTCCCGACCTTGCTCCTTCAGACTACCATTTGTTTCTTTCGTAGCTTACAGAATAATTTCGAAGAAACAGCTTTTGTAACACAGGAAGAGGTTAAAACTGACATTTGTGGGTTCTTCAAATCAAAGCCAAAAGAATTTTACAGTAATGAAATTAGTAAGCTTGTTAATAGATGAAAGGAATCATAGATAATCAGGGAAAATACATTGTTGATTGAATCTGTAATTAAATGTAACATTTGGTCACTTGTTTTCTTTACTCAAAATTCGGACAGAACTTATGGGATGACCTGATATATCTAATGTAATTAGATACATTAAATTACTGAATTAAGTGCAATAACAAAGAAGAAAATTATGTTGAAAAATATTTCTTGTGAAAAATAAAAGCTCTGCTATTTATCGTTATATTACGGACTTATTGTAGCACCTCCATAACTATTTGTATTTCCATTTGAAAGACAGTTTGATGTAACAAATGCTTATAAAATCTAGATGATAGCTGCAATGGAAAAGTAGTGTCTGGTGGAAAGATTTACGATTAAGAAAAATGAGAGAAAAGTTCATAAAAATCGGGAACATCAAAGAGAAAAAAGGATAATGTTAAATTTCCCTTACCTTTCCAGGATCATCCTTAGACCGTGGCACTTTTAGGAAACACTTATTCAATGAAAGGTTATGCCTGATAGAATTCTGGAAGTAGAAAAGAAAAAAATGGCATCAGAAAAATAAAATACTAAAGTAAATAAGCAATTAAAAAAAAAACTTTGCATGATTGCATTAACTCAAAAGCCCAACTTTTAAATGAAAACAAACAAAGAACAATAACCTTATGTCTTTCATAACCTAAGCAAAGTATTAAGAGATAGGAAAATGTTGTTAGAAACAAAGAAAAGGGTACACTATTTACATTATTTGGACTATTGTCCTCATCTTTGTCGGCATATTTATTACAAAGTTTCGGCCATTGTACTCTCCGGCCTTCTTCAGGTGGTTGGAATGTCAAACTGAACCCTTTATTTCACTCACTGGGATAGACTGTTCTAGTTCCATGTGTCATGTTTAATGGATGTTAGTTATCAGTTATCTCCTGTTAATTCCCCTCTCCAAGTTCTCCACTGCCTTAACCGGGTATTGAACTCACACTCTTTGGGTCCTGTCACTGGATTTAACCAATGCCTTTATCCACTGTGCCATGTGCCCTTGAGGAAGAAGAAAGCCAGAGCGTACAATGACCGAAACGTTGTGATAAATATGGCGACAAAGATGAGGACAATAGTCTGAATAATGTAAATAGTGGACATAATACCTCATCTCAGATATATAGACAGATAATAAAGAAAAGGATGCTGAACTGCTATGTAATATCTAATCTCCTATATGGCAGTGAATGCTGGACAATCTCCTTATGCCTTTCATAAAGTAAGCAAAGTATTAAGAGATAGGAAAATGTTGTTAGAAACAAAGAAAAGAGTGCTAAACTGCTATGTAATATCTAATCTCCTATATAGCAGTGAATGCTGGACAATCTCTTCATGCCTTTCATAAACTAAGCAAAGTATAAAGAAATAGGAAAATGTCGTTAGAAACAAAGAAGAGTACCAAACTGCTATGTAATATCTAATCTCCTATATGGAAGTGAATGCTGGACTTTCATGAACTAAGCAAAGTATTAAGAGATAGGAAAATGTTATTAGAAACAAAGAAAATAGTGCTGAACTGCTATGTAATATCTAATCTCCTATATGGAGAATATTCCAGTGTATCCTCTCTTGTATTTTCTTTTGCTCTATCTTTCAAATGGAAATTTTAGTAATTGTGCATCATTTCAAATCTGCAGCTTGAACTAACCCTGACAACAAAATCCTTAGACATGACAGAATACTTTGCATTTTGACCGAAAGCTAACTTGGCAGGGGTAAATTGACTACATATATAAATAATAATAATAAATAGCAAGGGGAAGTAAAAATTCTATTATTATTCTGAATTATTATAACACTAATTTATTAGTGTCCATCTTGCACATTTACAAATCTACCATTCATCCATGCATTGAATACTGTTGTCATATCTGATCTGGTGCTCCTGCTGCACATCTTGAGATTCTTGACAAAACCAAAAGAAGGATCTGCAATGTAATCAATCCTGACCTGGCATCTCAACTTCAATCACTTTATCACCAATGTGATATGGCTTCATGCTGTCATTTCTACAAATATTTTCATGGTAACTGCTCTGACAAGCTTTTTGCCATGTTGCCCCGACTACGTGAATTTAAGTGTGCTACTAAGTTGGCAACTAGGTCACACCATTTTAATGTTGAAACAGCTAAATGCATCTGCCACTTCTACTCCAACAGTATCTTTTTTTGCACTTCCGATCTGTGTAACTCCCTTCCATTTACTTACTTCCCTGAAAACTACAAAAATTTCAATCGTCATCTTCTGTCTTCCTGAATCCTGTTCATCTTTTGTCCTTTCCTCAGTCCTCCCTATTGCCAGACTTCTCTTTCACTTTCACTCCCTGTAAACCCCTGTGCACTTGTGGCATTCCCACCTTGCTTGGGATGAAAAGATTTAAAAGAAAAAACTGCTATCACTCTTTCCAGTATTGATGGGAGTTTCCTTTCTAACCTTTTGTTTCAAGTAGTGTGGAATGTCAACGTTTTGATCGTGTCATTATTTTCTTTTCATGTTACATGTGCTGTACATTTTAATTGTTAATGCGGTTCAAAGCTCAAGTGATATTGTTTCGCCTATTTGGCACAGCTTTTTGTGATTCTGTCATGCAAGTCCACAGAATTCATTTGTTCAAAGCCATTTTTATCATTGATCAGAGTTTGGTGTCATGCATGACATCCAGATAAAAGTCTTGGCCTGACAAGGCCATGACAGTAGAATATTAAGTATTTTCTTGACATTCAAAATTGTCAATATATTTTTTGGTCCAAAGATGAAAGTAAGAAAAAATATATATATATATATATATATATATATATATATATATATATATATATATATATAAATAATATTTTCATCATGCAACTTTATTTTTTATTGAATGTTCGACAATCAATGCACATGAGGGTTTCTAATAAAACAACTTTGCCTGCAACAGTACTTTTTCATAATTATATATATATATATATATATATACCCTACTTTATTGAATGTTATTTAATTGAATTTTATCAATGTATCTCTTTTGTATGAAACAATCCAAAAAGGAGAACACTTTTATTTTTTGCCTATTTTTTTTTCCATTTGAGATTTTGAAAAGTTCTTTGACTGGTGCAGGTGGTTGGAGGGGTGGGTAGCTTTTTGGAAATAAATAAAATTCCTTCAGTTACCAATTCTTTCCTTTTGTTATGGAAAACACACAACCAGGAAATTCCAACCACAAATGAAAAGATAATAAAATAAATTTTCAAGAAAAAAGAAAATAAATGAAGTTTTAGTGTTCTGTTACCCTCTCGACAGAAACACACATTTTTTTCTTTCCCCAGAAGACTCAAAAGAATCTCTTTTCCTCAAACCTTCGAGAGATTTGATTTCAAATAATCAAATAAACCACACAAAGAAAGCAAAAGAAAAAATTTTCAGACAAAGACCACACATTGAAAAATTACATATACAATGGTTTAGTGAGTAAAACGTTGGACTGAAAGTGAAACGGAATACAGTTCAATACCAGACTCTAAGAAGGTGGCAACACATATACGAGGTCTGATCAAAAAGCATTGTGACTGTTGCTATGGTAATGCAGCTAAAGTATACTGAGTGACGCCATTTGGCACAGACTGATCTTGAACTCTGTCACACATATGCACTAAATTGTAACATTCTTGCTCACTTTTGCTGTTTATAGCAGTTTTTTCAGAAGGAAAGTGTATAGAGTATGGTTGGGCAGCAATTTTTGACCAAAAAACATTCCATAGGTCCAACAACCACCATATTTCCCAAATCTCACCCCATTGTAACTTTGGCTCTTCAAAAATCGAATTCATCTTAAAAGGAACAAGATTTCAAGACATTGAAAAAATCCAAGAGAATGCGACGAGGCAACTGCTCTTTATCCCCCCAAAAAAAGGTGTTCCAAGAATGCTTCCATTAATGGAAAAATGCTGGATAAAGTGTACAGCTTTAGAAGGGAACTACTTTGAAGGAAATCAAATGCCAAAATGATATGTAGTTTTCTTTTTATAGCGCCAGACCTGATACTTTTTGATCAGTCCTCATATATGGAGTTAACTGTAATATATATATTTTTTTTTAATTTCATCAAGAAATTAAGCCTATCTTATACTCTGATGATTGGGCAAGCAGAATTAGACTATTTTTCATGGCAATTTCTCAGACGAGCTTTCCTCCTTGCAATCTTTGTAGGAATGTGAAATAGCAGACAACAACAATGCTTACTATTATGAACAATGTAGGATTTTTTTATTTTTTATTAATGACTGAATTTTTAGCAGTCTGGGCCAAACTGTTTTGTTCTACCAAGGTAGGGGAGGGCACACAAATAAAACTTAACCTTATGCAAATTTATAAAGAAAATAAAACGTTTTTTGCCAATTTCTCTGATGAGCTTTCATCCTTGGTGCTTTGACTGCATGAATTTAAGTGTGCCATTAGATTGGCAACCACCTGCACCAGTCAAAGAACTTTTCAAAATCTCTAATGGAAAAAAAAAATAGACAAAAAATAAAAGTGTTCTCCTTTTTGGATTGTTTCATACAAAAGAGATACATTGATAAAATTCAATTAAATAACATTCAATAAAGTAGGGTATATATATATATATATATATATATATATATGAAAAAGTACTGTTGCAGGCAAAGTTGTTTTATTAGAAACCCTCATGTGCATTGATTGTCAAACATTCAATAAAAAATAAAGTTGCATGATGAAAATATTATTTTTATATATATATATATATTTTTATTTTTTTTTCTTACTTTCATCTTTGGACCAAAAAATATATTGACAATTTTGAATGTCAAGAAAATACTTAATATTCTACTGTCATGGCCTTGTCAGGCCAAGACTTTTATCTGGATGTCATGCATGACACCAAACTCTGATCAATGATAAAAATGGCTTTGAACAAATGAATTCTGTGGACTTGCATGACAGAATCACAAAAAGCTGTGCCAAATAGGCGAAACAATATCACTTGAGCTTTGAACCGCATTAACAATTAAAATGTACACTGTTTTACTGTTGAAATAGTAAGATGTAACTGTAAGTTCTATTCTAATAGTTTCTTTTCTTGCACTTCTCACCTGTGGAACTCTCTTCCAATTTCTTGACTACCAGCCACCTACAATGTTCAAAAATTTTAATGCAAATTAAAATTTAAACAGCCATCTATCTTCCCAGATTTTGTTTCTTTTTACCTTTTCCTCACTTCTCTTCACTAATCCTTTTTCACTCCGTAATCCGTTGCATCCTAGGGGCATTTTCACCTTGCTTGACGATATGATTAAAAAAATTTTAAGTAAATATTAAACTAAAAGATAAAAAGTAAAATATGTCAGATTAAAATAATATATATATATATATATATATATATTACACTGAATCATTCATACAAAAAGTAGATTAGTAAAGTTAATGATATAAAATGATGAAATCCTTTCACAAACAAAATTTTAAAGTTGTATTAACCTACAAATCACTCGATGAATGTTATGATCCTTGTTTTTAATAGCTACAAGCTTCATCAAGTTTAAATTTAAATTAAAGTTTAAATTCATCGAGTGATTTGTAGGTTAATGAAACTTTAAAATTTTGTTTGCGAAAGGATTTCGCCATTAGCTTTACTAATCTACTTTTTGTATGAATGATTCATTGTAATATAAATTGAACTGCACCACATATTTTATATATATATATATATATATATATATATATATATATATATTCTCACTGTTACATTAGTGTATTTCTTTCCTTGTTTAATTGTAATATACAGAAAAATATTTGTGAATATGAAAGGATTATGATAAAAATAAGCAGATATAATGTTTGTAATTTATTCAATCAGACATGTCTAAATATATATTGTTGTAACCTAGGGAAGGTTACTGAATAGAATAATCACATGAAGGTTGGTAATGAACAATAATACTTAGGACAAGAACAACACACATAAGAATTGCCAGTGGCATGTAGAAGTAGTCAACTGCATGAAGTGAGTCAAATGAATTCCATAATGAATCTCCAACTGCAGACCACTGACCAACACATACAGTATTCACTACTGTATTTATGGGAATGGGGGCATACCCATTATTGTCCATAGCTATGCTATAACATATGTATATAAGCGTGCGTGCGTGTGTATACGTATATCTTCTGTCTTCCTAAAACCTGTTCTTTTATTGTCCTTTCTCTTCACTAAAGTCTTCTCATTCTCTTCCACTCCAAGTAACCCTTTACTAATAGTAGTATTATTGCCTTGCTTTGGGGCAAAATGATTAAAAATAAGAAAACATTCCCATTAGACACAGAATGTGTGGGTGGCATAATGTGTCGCGGCTCGCTGGGGACAAGAAATTGAAAAGCTGAGTCTAAATTACAATTAGGATCATTACAGTCATTTCAAATAAACAAATAAATCACACAAAGAAAGCAAAAAAACTAAAAATTGCAAAGACCACACATCGACAAATTATATATATGATGGTTTAGTGTGTAAAACATTGAAATGAAAGTTAAGTCAAATACAGTTCAATACCTGACTTTACGAAGTTGGCAATGCATATATACTAATAAAACATATCTTATACTGTGAGGATTAGATTATTAGAGCTGAACTAGTGCCTAAATGCTCGCATTAGACACAAGATATGTCAGTGGCGTTATGTATAGTGCTTCTCTTGGAACGAGTAATCAAAGAGAAGAGTTCAAATTTCAATTGGTTTCATTACATCCATTTACACACAAATACCCTTGGGAAGGGAATGAATACACATCTTCTCCCTCAAGCTATGGGTTAAATTGTAGAACTGGTCTCAAGAAGAATCATTGTTATTTTCAAAAAATTATTAATGTAATATTAACTTGAAGAAAAGAAATATTCTTACAATCTAAAATATGTTGATGGGTCATAAAAACAAATAAGGATAAAGAAACTGTAAAGACATACTGGTCTTTTGATGACGACAGAATTTAATATATTATCTTACAGAAGATTAAATTATGATTATTAATTAATAATATAAATATACATCAAAGAATATTATATTTTCTAAATATTCCTTGGCAAATTAGAAGCATATATATATATATATATATATATATATATATATATATTTTAGAATTGGACATTTTCTGTGACCGAAAGGTTAAGGCACATCACGCGAAATGATGGTTCCGTATAGGATACAGGTTCGATTCCTGTCGGAGAGCGAAAATTTTCTATGAAAATTTCTCGGACATTCAGGCCGGTAAATGTTATTTCATACTGTTTATTATAAAACAGAGCATTTGCTTAAATACTTGTATCTATAAAAAGAACGTTAAACATAATATAAATGTCTTTAAATATATATATATATATATATATATATATATATATATATATATATATATTTATATATTTGGTGTATTGGGGCAGCAGATCCTTATTTAAACATATATTGTTAAATATAACAGACAATGAATGTCTATTATGTTTGATCATGAGTTGTTCTAAAGTTTGAATGTTCGCTTTAATTTCTGGTGAAAATAAAGACAAAAATTACCCAACATGGATTATTTTTTATTAAGTCGGTCCTGAGCTTTCAGCTCACATGAGCTATCCTCAGAGTGGTTATACAGACATGAAACAAAGATATCCACCGTCAAAGCTGTTATTTTGTTATTTTGAAATAGAAAATTGCTATGCGGTAATAATGCTCGCGGAGTAGCAGATTGTAGATCGTAAGTTAAAGATGCGGTTCTTTGACATCTTACTATACAATAGGCCAAAGCATTACAACAGAACCAATGTCTAGATGCAATGTTATGTGTTGTGACTAGTTTGAAATGTAATTTTGTTGAGTGTGAGTTGTTTCATTTTAATGTAGATGGCCTCCAATATCTGAAGGTTCCTTTTACAGTGTGTATGTGTGAGTATTATTGTGTTAGCAACTAATATCTGTCTAATATTATGTACATGGCTATATTTTCAGCAGAAATTAAAGCAAATATTTGAACATTAGAATGGCTCATGATCAGACATAATAGACATTCATTGTCTGTTATATTTAACAATATATATATATATAAAATATACCGGCTGTAACAGCCAAATTGTCGAATTGTTAGATTAAGCTTCGAACTGTTGTATCTTAGAAATGCTTTAAAATACCTTTCTGGAATTCTCCGACTGGACTTTACTTTGAACAATAAGAATGTATTTAGCTCTAAGATGAAATGATGATCCTTCTTGTTGTTGTTGTGATCTCCTGATCCAGTTTTCCTCTCTATTCCTCCCTCTTTTTTTAAACTAAATCACCGTTCTCTTGATGGTTCTTGAATGGACTTTGAAGATGGAAGCCAGAGTATGGATGTCAGTACCATTACTGAAGACCTGAATAATCTTTTTCCTCTCACTATTGCTCAGTTGTGAAGATATTGTGGGGCTGACACAAAATGATTTTAACCTATTCTCTTTCTAGCGGAATCTCAAATGGTTTTTCAGTGATTCTTACAACAAATGATGCCAAGATGGCTAAAGGTCTTTGAAAATCTGGGAAAAAGTAACTCAATTAGTTTAGCGATTCTTTTTAGATATTAAACATTTTGTGGAATGAAGAATATTGCTGTTACAGCTTATATATATATATATATCTTATTGGGATTTTCCCAATTATATTTGGTAACAAAAATATTGTGATGCCGGCAAGAAGAAAGGAACACAAACACAGATGAAAATGTTTGAAAAAACTTGTATTTGTAGGAAAAGAGAGGAGAGTTTCTTGCAAACGGTCGGGTTTGCAGAAAATTATCTGAAAGATGCGTCCTTTTAACAGTTTTACATTTCCTGTGTCGTATTGGCTGGGTTTAAGAAATAGAGCCTTGACTTCTGAGCTTCAGTTGCTGTCTAAATCCTCACACGTGTCATGGTGTTTAGATGATGGAGAGTGCAGGTGGGGAACGTGTTGTCTCTGAGGGTCCCAACAAGCAAAAGAGGAAGAGAGTTCGTAAAAACCGCTCTCGTGAGGGTTTGGTGAAAATGTAAAAAGGTAGCCTGTGATTGGTTGTTTTTCATCCAATCACAGGGCACCCAATTAGCAACTACATAATAATTTCAATACTATATATATATATATATATATATATATATATATAAAAGTTTTATTAAAAACAACTGACCAGGTAATCTGGTTAAGCCTTTAATTTAAATATTTTTTATGTTTTTATAATTTTCCTCTTTATTGGATATAAATATGTAGAAATTGTACAAATGTTCTCTATTTGCAAGTGCTTTCAACTATACTTTTGGTCATTATCAAAGATAGTTTTATTTTTACTTTTAACTGAAAGTATTGATTTTTTATGTATGTATCTAGAGTTATAATGAAGTTTTATTTTCCAAAAATGGTCATCACCTTGTGGCCATGTTCATTGTTGATGTTATTGAGTGTTGGCTTTTTATTAATAATGTTTCCATTATTTTTAGCCATTTTTTGCGCATAAATGAGGCTATTAAATGTATATTATCAACGGGTATGTCGTGGATGGACTTTGGTTTGGTCTCTATGTGTATTTAAATGAGACCTAATTGAACTATGGTCACAGTGATGTAATGTGAGTCTTCTTGTTAGGCATGTTGTAGTATATACAATATTACAGTGGATATTCTTCAAGTTGTACACTAAAGAATAATATTCAACAAATAAATAATGAATAAATGCAAAACTACCCTAAGTAATCAGTAATAAGCATTGAGTTAAAAGTTAACAAACACTATAAGATAGTGTCAATTAACAACATCCTGACACACAATTACTTCTACTCAATAGCATCTAGAAAGATTTGAAACATAGTTATTACCCCAAACCTGATAGGTGAATACACTAGAACTCGCTACTCATAATGCACCAGTGACAGCATATGCAAAATGATCTGGAGATTGCATTCAAGCATGAAACAGATTGTCATCCTTTGGTGTGTGTGTGTATGTGTATATATATATATATATATATATATATATATATATATATATACTACAGGTAATAGATTCGTTGGTATATAATCCAGGTGGATTATGGTCTGAATACTATTTACTGTAAATCCCTGGAAAAAAAAAAACTTGTTACTAGCATACAGAGCACACCATAGTACCAAAATTTAGTAGTTACAGACAACAAAAGTCTCTAGCCATAAATAAACTCCAACCTCAAATTATTTTAACCCTGTAATGAAATACCCCAGAACAATAACCCCCCCCCCCCCCCGCCTGCACTCTGTCACCAACACAAGTCCATTGTCATAAACAAAATGTCCCTCACTGGAGGGAAACTAATATTGAAAATAAATTCTAAGCCCTCCCTTCCAGACAAACACTTAAGAGCTGAAGATAGCTGAGTTCAGATCAGCCAGAAATAGACTATTCTCATGCTGAGGTAATTTTGGTTTTTGCAATATATATATATATATATATATATATATATACGCACACACACAACAAAGTAAAATCCAACATAATCATTGGATTCTACCTAAAAGCTCTAAGAATATGCAGCTCAGATTATTTATGCAAAGAGGAAAAGTACATTGAAAACCTTTCAAACTTCTCCAGTACCCTAATTATTTTATATTCAATTTGAAACAAAAGGCCCATAAAATATTCCAAAACAAAAAGTCAGCCCCCTCCTGAGAAACACAATGAATTAAAAAAGTATTATCCTGCCTACTAATTCTATCATATCTACAAACAAAAAGAATCTATCTAAACTCAACATAAAATTTGTTACTACTACATCCAAAACAATAAAAGACTTAATCAATACTAAACAAAACAATAAGCTAAGACCTGAAGGGGGAGTTTACTTCACTGCTATTAATAATTGACACAAAATACATAGGAGAAACCTCGAGGAATCTAAAAATATTATATGAACACAAAAGGGATATTTTACAAAATAATACATCAAATGCATTGGTTGCCCACTGTAAGGAGACTGACCAAAACTTTGACACACACACACGCACACACACACACACATATATATATATAGGGTGCAATGGGTAAATTGTAGCTATTTTATATTTTTAATTTCACGCATGCACATTGATTAATACTGTCAACTGCACAGTATAGTAGGGTTAGTTGGGCACCGTCTGTGAGAAAACGTGCACCATGATGCAGTTTACTCCACCAGAAATTTGGAAATGGCAAGCCATACTGCTTGGCATTTGCACTGGAAGCTTCAATATGAATATTTCAATGTTTGGGTATCAATCTGAGGACAATGCAGAGGATTCGGAAAGAGTTGGATGAGTCTAATGGTGATTACGAAGGTGTTTGGAGTAATCACTTGTGATAGCAACATTACGCCTCTATTCCTCTTCCCACAGGCTCAGACTCACCGTGGAGGTCTATGTCATGTGCCTTCAGGAGGAAGTGCTGCCCTGGGTCAAGAGGGTGACTGCTGAAAGACCTTATGTCTGGCAAGAGGACTCTGCACCATGCCACACTTGCAGGAGAACCCAGTCATGGCTGTCAGACAATTTCTGCAACCACAACAACCCTTAAATCTGGCCACCTAACTCCCCAGACTGCAACCCCCTTGAAATCAGGAAGACATGGTTGAAGTCAATGGCAATTTTATTGAATAAATTTATTCTTTAGTATTTCAAGATATTTTTATGTGTAATTTTGGTAAATGCATCTGTCAAAATGAAATGTCAGTGTTATTTTCATTTTTGCGTTATTTAGACGACAATTTATCCATCGCATCTTGTATATGTATATAGCATGAAATAGGCCATCACCACTCACTTATATATATATATATATATATATATATATATATATATATATATGAATAATTTATTTGAAAATTCTAACATAAATATTTTATAAAATCACTACAAAAATAGCCATTTTGTTTCAACAATTCTGGTGTCTTATCAAGTGATGGTGTTGAAACAAAATGGCTATTTTTGTAGTTATTTTATAACATATTTATGTTCGTATTTTCAACTAAATTATATTTGCTCTACTCTTCATTGAGCATTCTTTCAAGAATAGTATTTTTTGGTTATTGGAATTTATTCTGTATACACCAATCATATACTTGGGTATATATATATGTGTGTGTGTGTGTGTGTGTGTGTGTGTGTGTGTGTGTACATGGATATATATATATATTAGTATTAATACAAATATAAAATTTTATAAAATTCATTGATGTTATATTCAGAACCCTGACTCTAGAAATGAACATTTTTGTAATCGTTTGCTCCACTCGTCAGGTGATTTCAGCAACTGACTGCTGATTTTCTGATTTTTGTTATGTTTATATTAAGTTAAAAAAATATTTTATTGGCTATTTATTGGTGTTAGGCTGATTTCTTTTTCTTTTTCTGTGTGTGGATGTATATGCGTATGTTGGCATAAACAGAGAGATCTGTTGTCAACCGTATCTATAGCTTTCAGTCTCTCCAGCTATTTAATCCATAGCTAGGGGGAGATGAATTCATACCGACGGTCAGATTTTGATGAAGAAAGGCCCTAGGCTATTCCACTGGTGAGGACCCTCCAAATCCTCCATTCTCACAAAATGGAAGAGTGTTAATTTGAGTAAAACCGGTGATGATGGCGGGTGTTTAAAATTACTGAAGAGTCTACAATGTGTTATGACAGCATGTGTAAGAAAGGCCTATGACAGTGTTAAAAATATTATACACCTTGGCTGGAGGCACACCCACTAAATTTTGAAGCTCTACACTTCAGCCTGCTATGCCTATAGGTAAATCTGGAACTGATTTTTGGTGACCAATTGCACTATACACAGGTAATGATTTTGAAGATCTTAAAAATTTTCGGCTGGGCCGCATTTAGATGAAGAGAAACCCTAGGCTATTCCACTGGTGAGGACTCTCCAAATCCCCTATTCTCACAAGTAGAGGAAAATGGAAGAGTTAAATTAAACAATTTGAGTAAAACCGACAATGATGACAGGTGTTCAAAATTACTGAAGGGTTATTTTGAGCATTATGCATTATGGCAGCTTGTGAAAGAAAGGCCCATGACAATTACAAAAATTATTTACATTATTCAATCTGTTAGGCTCATCTTCATTGCAATATTCACATCGTTTTGGATATTGCATTGTACACTCTGGCCTTCTTCAGGTCATTGAATTTCAAACTGAACCCTTTATTTCATCCACTGGGGTAGATTGTCCTAGTTCCATGTGCCATGCCTCTTCTGGCTGTCTCAGTTATTTCTCTAGGCCATGTGTACTCAAGGATACATGGTCTAGTGGTGTTGGTTAAATCCAGTGACTAGACCCAAAGAGTTATGAGTTCAATACCAGGCTACAACAGTGGTGAACCAAAAAACTTGGAGAGTTGAGTTAAAGGAAATTCAGGATAGCATGAAGAAGTCTGGAGCGTATAACGGCCAAAATATTGTGAATATGGCAATGAAGATGAGGATAACAGTGTGAATATAGACAGAGTTTTAGAAATATTATACGTCTTAGAGGTTGCTTAGATTCTGAGTCCCTAACCTGCTATGCCTATATAGGTAAGTCCGGCACTTTTCATACTTAAACAGTCATAAGGTTCAGATAACAGCAAAAAACAAAGTTGAGGACAATAATCTGCATATAATAATGTAAATGAGGATATTTCTTCATTCCAGAAATTCGGATAGGAATCGTCATTAATCAGTTTAAAATCAGACGATGCTTAATGGTTTGTTCTAAAGAAACAAGGAAAAGAAATTCATTATTGATGCTAATATTAAACTGAAAGCTATGCAGGTCGCTTAAATTAAATTAAAATCAAACTTCTTGAATGGACGATGCTTTATGGGTTATGATAACATTTTGAAGATTTTATTTTTAAGGTGTTCCAGGGAAAGGTTATTAATTCGGTCTTTTCTGATCTCTTTCACTCTCTCATTAATTTTTATTTTTATTTGTTTTATTTGTTTCTCCTATACTGAATACTATAAACAAAATATAGTCCTGCCTAGAAATAAATGTTTTTCAAAATATCTGAGATCAAAAGAAAATGATACAAAGGAAAATAAATACAGAATAAGTAAATATAAGAGAGTTATGAAAAATGACCCTCTTCTCTGTCATTTTTTACATTCTGATGGTGGTGTCAGAGTGCCGAGTTTGAATCCGTTAAATTTACTTATATGCAAAAGAAAGGTAAGTTAAGAATTCATCTCTTTTCCCCTCAAGCTATGGGTAAATATGAAAACAAACTGGGTTCTTTAGCCTTTGGTGACAACTGGCCTAAGAGAATAACAACTCTGAATTCAAAATCGAGTACTCAACAACTAAACCAGCACCCCCAACAGACCGGAGGATGGTAAGTGGAACCCCAGCAGAATAAAAAAAAACAAGAGCTATTAAAAGGTGGATGAATTCTGTGGAGTTGTTGACCATCCCCACAACTGTGGGTTAAATAGCTTCACCAGCCTGCAATTGGCCAAGCATGGTGAGTATGGCTACACCCTTGAAGACATGGTCAATCAGGGTGGGGTTCCTCCAACAGGACTGAGTAGGCCCTGGATTAGTACATTCAAACTAATATCTTCATCTGAGAGAATTAGAAATCCTACCAGGATTCAGCATTTGTGGCCACAATCTTAACAACATAAGATATGCAGATGACACAGTACTGATAGCAGAAAAGAAATTACAAAACCCCCTACACAAGGTAGCAAAGGAGAGTGAGAAGAAGGGACTAAGCATAAACTACAAGAATGCATGGTCATCAGTAAAAAGGATGAGCCCAAAATGTGATTTGGAAGTTGGGGACACTAAAATTAAGCAGGTGCGGAAATTTAAATATTTGAGAAGTGTTTTGAGTGAGGACGATAAGTGCAACACTGAGATCCGTAGATGTATTGGGATGGCCAAGGACGCTGATGAATATATTTGAAGTTGAAAAGAAACTAATGCTAACCTCCAGGAGTGACTCGTTGCACCTTCTTAGGCTAACATTATCCATCGACATGAAGTGGAATGATCATATTGAATCAATTGCTAGGTCTGCTGCTAGGAAAGTTGGTTCACTGTCATGCTAGACGGTTTTTCTTACCAGAATCTTTCTTACACATTTGTAAGTCTACCGTTCGTCCATGCATTCAATATTACTGGTCTGCTACTTCAGCTGTATATTTAGAGATTCTTGATAAAAATCCTAATAAGAATCTACAATGTTATTAGTCCTGACCTGGCATCTTGACTTCAGTCACTTTCTCACCACCATAACTGCATTTTCTGCTAATATTTTCAGAACAATTGTTCTGATGAGCTTTCCCCTTTGGTACCTTGACTTCATGAATTTAATCATAGTACCAGTAGAAGCAAAGAAATGAGTGCTAAACTGTTATGTAACATCAATCCTCCTATATGCCAGTGAACACTGGACAATCTTCTCACAGATGAAGAAGAGACTTTAAGCAACAGAAATGTGGCTCTACAGAAGGATGCTGAGAATATCATTGACCGAACATGTGAACAAAAACAAAGTTTTAAAGAAAAAGGCAACATAAAGGAAACTGATACTTCAAATCAGGAAGTGATCATTTAAATTTTTAGAGCATATAATGAGGAAAGAGGGCTTGGAAAATTTGATACTCACAAGACAGACTGAAGGTAAGAGAGAAGAAGAAAGTGCATAACGTACCTAGTGAGATTGAGTAAATGGATGGCAGAACAGTGTTTAGGAGAGATAACAAAAAGATTAAATTTATTAAAAGCTCCAAAGGATGGGAAATTGTGGAGAGCCATGATTGCCAATGCTCTGAAGGTACATAAAAGATGCTGAGCAGAACTTAATTACAGTTTCTGGGAGAGAGTGAGTAATCTGGCAGGATCAACAACTGAACAAAATTAATACATTTTCTCTCCTGCTCTCTCTTATATATAATGGGTATAACAGCAAATTTGTCCAATTGTTAGATTAAGCACTGAACCATTGTATCTTAGAAATAATTAAAGATATCTTACTGGAATTCTCTGAGGTTTTTATAGCACTATTGGGCTCTACTTTGAGCAATAAGAATGTATAATTACTTTCCAAGCTTAACAGAAAAATCATTATGAAATCAATCATAAAGGAAAATGACATGTTCATCATTAATTAATCATAGCTAAGGATCGGAAGCTCATGAAGGACTGAAATTGACTCTAAATATATATATATATATATTATTCCAGGATCATTTTCCAACTTATTCAAGATGATCTTCGCCCACTCTAACCTTCTAAATTTCTGTCCTGGAGTAAAAAGTTGTCTCACGGATTTTACATACGATTTCATTTTCCAATCTTTTTTTCACTGCTCTTTGGACTGTCATAGCTGAAACTTCTCTCTCACGTCCCAAACGTCTTATGAACTGAGTTGGATCTTTTCTAATTGATCGCTTTATCTCTAAGATGAGATGATGATCCCTTCTCCTGTTGTGACCTCCTGATCCAGTTTTCCTCTCTACTGTTCCCTCATTTTTAATTCAATGTTCTCTTCATGGTTCTTGAAAGGACTTTGAAGATGGAAGCCAAAGTATGAATGTTGGTACCATTACTGACTGATCATTTTCCTCTCACCATTCCTCAGTTGAGAAGATTGTAGGGCTGACACAAAATGATTTTAACCTGTTCTTTGTCTAGCTGAATAATTCAAAGGGTTTTTCAGTGATTCTTATGAAAAATAGTGTCAAGATGGCTAATTGTCTTATCTGAAAACTTGGCAAAAAGAAACTTAATTAGTATTTTTTTTTTAGATATTAACCATTTTGTGGGATAGATAATTAGGCTGTAACATGATTTGGACAATTTTGATGTTACACCTGATGTGTGTAGGTAGGTAGAATAATAATTATAATAATAATTTTATTTCATCCCGAGGAAAGCGATAATACCATTAAGATTCAAAGGGCCTACTGGGAGTGGAAGAGAATGAGAAGACTTCAATGAGGAGAAAGGACAATAAAAGAACAGGATTCAGGAAGTCCAAAGATGGCGATTGATGTTACATTTAAATTTTTGAAGATTGTAAGAGCTACAAAAGAAAGGAAATTGTGGAGAGCCACAACATCCTGAAGGAACATGACACACAGAACTAGAAGAAGACTATATTGGCAGTTTTGTTTCATCCTTTTATGGTTGAAATTGCAAAATGTTACTGTAAGCTCTATTCTAATATATTCTTCTATCACCTATGAAACTCTCGTCCAGCTTCTTGCTTTCCTATCAACTATAACCTTCAAAAATTTAAATGCAGCTAACTGTAATGAAAAATGACAAATAGTTAGCTTGGTGCTTAATAAAGCTTTACTGAGCTGCAACATGGCTGCTGTGTAGAAACCTTTTATAATTCTAAATGTAGAAGAGTTACAATAGAAAGGGGAAATAACTCAAACCGATTTTATCACCACACGGACCATGAATGAATCTCCAATCAGCCCAATGCCATAGCTACTTATTCAGCAGCATTTAATAAAGTTGGTGAACAGTTATGTGGCAACAAGGTACTTTTATTTTATTTTCCACATAAAGTGTTAATTGGGAAGGAGATTTTTTTCTGCCAGTAAGATATTCTGTCTGAAGTTGAAGAATAGAGAATGGTAAGAAGGTGTCTGTGGAATGGAAGGTTAAGAAGGTGTGATCTATATCAAAGTTGGCAGACTTCAAGATAAGACTGGACAGAAATTCAAGTACATCTCATAAAATGGAATTGAAGGAAAAATTATTTAAATAATAAACACTTATTGTAATGCAAGACCATAAGCATGAAATTGTCAGCTTTGGTCGCAGGATGTAAGGAAAACTGTGTATGTGAATCTGTATTTAAATATGCATAGATAAAGAGAATGTTATTGGTTGTTTTTGTTTAGCAGCATATCAACACATCTATGGGTTATTTAATGCTGAAATCTAAATACTTTGCGCTTAATTTTATTTCTTTTTTAGGGAGGGGGGTTAGTGATACAAGTCTTACTAATTAAGCCATACCTGGGGGAAGAAGAGGTATTTGTGCTTAAGTGAATATAACTAACCCAACTGGAATTGAAACTCAGTTCTCTGATTAACAATTATGAGCCATTATCCATTACATCACACACACACACACACACACACACACATCCAAGGTTACAGCACCTGGTATTCCCAAAGTGATCACCCATCTAGGTACTGACTAGATACAATCTTGCGTAACTTCAATGATTGTATGGGAAACAATGTTTCACTGTGATGTGGCCATGAGCCAAAAAGAATGTATATGTGTCTCTCCCTCTCCTTCTCTCTTTCTGTATGTGTGTGCATATATATATATATATATATATATATATATATATTATAAATTAATAGATTTAAAATATGGTTTTACCGCTACACAGTGATAACCATGTTTCAGAAATGGAAGCTAAAGCCCCTGAATTTAATTTTGTTATTAAACCAAAGACATTAGTTCCATTTCCTCATCAAGCGAATTTTGGAGTAACTTACTTTTTAAAATTTACGGTTGTTAACGGCACAGGAAAGATTCATAATTGAGGGTTTCCAAGGTTACCGATAAATCCGGTCATCTAGACAAGGGGTGGTAGAGGGTTCAATTTTTAATTAATACATATATATATATATATATATATATATATATATATATATATATATATATATATATATATGTATGTGTGTGTGTGTGTGTGTGTGTGTGTGTGTGTGTGATAGAGATAGAAAATATGTAGATGGATATGTACTGGTATCTATGACAGAGACTATGTATATGTAGATTCAAGATTTGTATGCGGATCCATGGGGTATAGGGAACTCACTCTGTAGTACGAGTTGTTGAATAAGAATCATCCGAAGACATGAAAATAAAAGGATAACAATAATATCTTTATTATAGTTTACCATATTTATATATATATATATATATATATATATATATATATATATGGGGTGAGAGAGAGAGAGACATGTTTCATTGAATAATTTAGACAAGTTTTGTCTACTTATTTTCAATTGGATCTTTTCATATTCAGAGACAAGCTTTTTGGTGTCATTATTAAAGGAAGGGAGAAAATTACTGTGTTGATACATATTATTCATTTATTCCAAGTATTTTTGGGCATCATCAGGGTGTCTCTTTTTTCAAGACAAATATAGTAGTACGAAGGCAAATTGCTGTGTTCATCTCAGTGTTCTTCACTAGTAAAAAAATTTTAACTTTCAGACATATATATATATATATATATATATATATATATATATATATATATATATATATATGGGCACTTCAACATGATGTAATGGTTAGCAAAATTGTCTTGCAATATCAGTTATGATTGAGTATAACCCCCATGGGTGCTCCATACTTCATGTATATATAAAACTACACACACCTATATATACATATATGTGCATAAAACACACATGCGCGCGCACACACACACATAAATATACAACTTCTAATAACCTCTTGAAAAATACTGAACCAGATTGATTTCAAGTCACGCCATATACCCTTATATATATAAATTTATTTACTTACTTATTTTTTCTTTACGTTCAGATTTAGATGGATGATTGTATATTTACTAGTATTTATAAGTATATTCTTATTTGCTTGGATGTATGTTCTTTTACTAATAAGTAATTTGTATGTATTTTGTCATTTCTTCTGTATATGATGCATCTGTATTTATATGTATGTATTTACCATTAGATGAAGCATAGGTCTATATATATGTATATATGTGATGTTATTATGTCACTTATACAGGAATCCCTCGATTTCTGCAGCTAATGTGTACATCTGTAACTATAAAAAAAATCAATTTTCCATTACTATGGTTAAGCTGAAGAATGTTTTAGTGTACTAATCATGTATTTTGTATGTACTAATCGAATTTTGGTATATAAAAATATTTGCACTCTAATCAAGAGATTCCTGTATATAATCTATAGTTATTATATATATATACATACATGAATTTAGTGTATTGGGGCAGAAGATCATTATTTAAACATATATTATTAAAGGTATGTAGACACTGGTTCTGTTGTAATACTTCAATCTATCGCGTGGTATAACGTCATAGAACCAAATCTTGAACTTACAATCTACGTCTGCTATTCTGCGACCATTGTCGTTGCATAGCAATTTTCTATGTCAACATAACAAAATATCAGCTTTTACGGTGGATATCTTTGTTTTATGTTTGTATAACCGCTCTGAGGATGGCTCATGTGAGCCGAAAGCTTAGGACCAACTTAATAAAAAAAATAACCAAATGTTAGAAAATTTTTGTCTTTATTTTCACCATAAATTAAAGCAAACATTCGAACATTAGAACGGCTCATGATCAAACATAATAGACACACATTGTCTGTTATATTTAATAATATATGTTTAAATATATATATATATATATATATATATATATATATATATACACTGCATCTATTGGAAGTTGTATATTTTTCCATATCATCATCACCTTTGACTATGCATTTTCACTCAGAAAGTAATGTCTCTATGTATTTCCATGGGAACTACAATTGCTACAAGGAACATAATAACACTGTTAGATAGAGCAAGTTTTCACCTAAAGGTACTATTTTCCTCCATAGTCATTTAACCCATAGCGAGGAGTAGAAGAGATTCATGCATTGCCTAAGGACATTAGTTCAAAAGTGAATGCAACAGTTAAGGTTGGAATTTGAACTCAGATCACTAATTCTACTCTTTGTGCAGATATTTGTTACTCTACTCACACAGGTATTCACATGGGAACTACAACAGATACCAGGAGCAAAATAACACCACTGAATAGAGCAAGTTTTTGGTTAAAAGTTCAGTTCTTTCACCTGTTGATACATTAGTCATATATATCTCATTTTGACTTCAAAATGAAATATATATTATTATAAATGATTACATTATGATTAAAAATCTAAATAATAATGAAATATAAAAAACAGAATTAAATGTAAACACCCCTTTTTGACATAGTTATCTCTTCTGATGACCCCAGAAATAAATCTACGTGATTACTGACTATAGATTAGATTATTATAGATTATATGATTATAGATGATGAAATTATAATTATAAATGAAAAGTATAAAAGCAAAGAACTGTATGGATGAGTCATCTGTTTTTTTGTTTTTTTTTTAAATAATAATAATAATTATTATTGTTCATCTTAACATACATTAAATTATATCATTCTACGTATCGATAAGTGTTATTTTACATGTACAGAGAATAGGACGAAGTAAGAGTAAAAATAAGAGAGAAAAAGAATGAGAGAAAGTAAGAGTGAAGAAGGGAGAAAGAAAGAAAAAGAATGGGACCAAGTGAGAGAGGGAAAGAGCGGAAAATAATGGGTCAAAATAAGAGTGAAAGAGAGAGAGGGGGAGAGAAAGAAAGAATGGGACAAATAAAGAGCAAAAATGAGAGGGAAAAAGAACTGGACCAAGTAAGAGCAAGAGAGAAAGAAAGAAAGAAAATGAGAAAAAGAAAGAGAGAAATAGAATGAGAGAAAGAAAGAGAGAAACAGAATCAAAGAAAGAAAGAGAGAAACAGAATGAGAGAAAGAAAGAGAGAAACAGAATGAGAGAAAGAAAGAGAGAAACAGAAAAAGAATGAGAGAAAAAGATCAAGAGATGGAAAGAGAAAAAAGAAATAGAGAAAGAAAGAGAAAAGAGAAAGAAAGAGAGAGAGAAAGAAAGAAAGAGAGAGAGAAAGAAAGAGAGAGAAAGAATGAGAAAAAGAAGAGAGAAGAAAAGAGAGAAAAAGAAAGAGAAAAAGAATGAGAGAAAGAAGAGAGAGAAAGAAGAGAGAAAAAGAATGAGACAAAGAAGAGAAAAAAAATAAAAGGAAGAAAGAGAGAGAGAAGGAAAGAGAGAAAAAGAAAGAGAGAAAAAGAAAGAGAGAAAAAGAAAGAGAAAAAGAAAGAGAGAAAAAGAATGAGAGAAAAAGAATGAGAGAAAAAGAATGAGAGAAAAAGAATGAGAGAAAAAGAATGAGAGAGAAAGAATGGGATAAAGTAAGTGAGAAATGAAGAGAAAGAAAGGAAGAAAGCGAGATATGTCGGGCATTGTTGATCCAATGTTCCCAGTAAAGATTATAAAAAAATAGAAAAAAAAACCCAGTCAGCTTTACAAACGAAATAAAAATGGTGATTCTTTGAGGATTTAAAACTTAAACATTTCATTTTCATGCTGTAGATTTTACAAGCTTGTCTCAGTCCTGGCTGATGATGTTCTATTTCGATATTTATTTTTACAACACAGACCCAATCCATGATGCGATCTTCTTCATGTCTGATCTTTTGATCCAACCCATCCTATTCCAGCATTTCCAAAACTGCAGACGAGGCGACATCTGATTCCAGATCATAAGGCCAGCTGCTTAATATTCAGAGTACATTTATCTTTCACAGATACTGTCCAAAGAGATCGGGATTTTATGACAGGAACCAACGTTTATCCGATTTCTTAAGCTGATCTTTTCATCGGGCAAACATTTAGAAAACAGGAGACAGACTATCAGCCTGGAGGCTGCGGAATGATGTCCATTGATCCGTTCAAAAACATTTAATTAGCGATTAGGAATTGTTTTAATTACCGAAATGTACGAAACAAATGAGCAGGACTCAGAAATACATGTTTTTTTTTAACAATGATATTCGTCCTGTACAAGGCCCAAGAGCTACTCAAGGTAGAGGATTACTAAATAAGAGGCACATTTTATGGGAATATGTGAGGAAGACAATGATTGACTCTAGATTTGAACAAGTTAAGATTGTAGTGATCAGGGAAGCATCCTCTTGGGTGTCAGTTCCACAAAGTGGTGCTGAAAATTTCTCAGCTAAAGCAAAATCTAGCCAAAACAGCAGATTCTTTGTGAGATAAAGAACTTTTCAGCCCCTCTTCATGCATGTGTCTGTACAGATGACTGTCAACTCGTTGAATGGGCATGATCATCGCTAATAAGTTTGATTGATGATTTGGTTCTTGAAGCTTGCAAGTGACTTACAATGATTATTACACATCTGGCATTGTCCTGGGTATGATGATAAACTACATCCGGCAGCAAAGCCTCTGATCAGGAGATCGGAGGTTTTGAGGAGCATGGAACCACCTCTTAATTGTTTTTATTCCCAGGTCCACCCTGACCTGGGGTAGTAGTACTTTTAGGGTCCCAGCTATGGGCAAAATAGTTAACCCCCCAAACTGGGATCAAAACACAATGAAATTATAAAAATATATTTTTATAACAAAAACACCATCAATATATTTTCATCGTATAAAAATTACCAGCAATACATTTTTCTAAATATAATTACTAATGCTGTCAAGAAAATTAAATTTCAGCATTAAATGACCCATGAGGAGTTGATATGCCACTAAACAAACATACATATCTGATAAACAAAGTAAGGTCTGTTCCATTTGTATGTGGGTATGATAAGACCGGAGCAGTTTCTGCAGGTTTTCCAACACATCCACTATATTAAGTTAATATGTGTGTGTGTGTGTGTGCGTATATATATATATATATATATATATATATATATATACACACACATATATATATATATAAATATAAATATAAAAGTGAACATAGAAGTCAACACTTAGAGGCAACAGTCTGTTTCATGCTAGATGCAATCATCAGGCAACTAGTCGCCTGACGATTGCATCTAGCATGAAACAGACTGTCGCCTCTAAGTGTTGACTTCTATGTTCACTTTTATATTTACACACGCTCTGATATTGAGCACTTTATCCCATAAATATAGCACACTTTAAGACTATATTCCTTCATATATATATATATATGTATATATTAAAATAATAAGAAAGAACAGTGAGATTTATAATTCAGAGTTCTTAGCATTTATTTTTATTTAACAAAAAACAGTGCTCAATACAACGATAGAGCATAATATTATAATTGTTTTTTAAAAAAATATGTTTCTATCGCAACACAGAAATTTCTATGTTTCAAAACTGAAACTTCAAATCCCAAATTTAATTATAAAAATTTAACTTAAAATCCAAAGTTTTGTTCCATTGTCAAGTGATGCGTTTAAGTTTAATTTTTATAATTAAATTTGGGACTGAAGGTTTTTAGTTTTGAAACATAGAAATTTCTTTGTTGTGATGGAAACTTAATTTTTTTTAAAATTATATATATATATATATATATAGATAGATAGATAGATAGATAGATAGATAGATATAGATATATATAGATATTTATTAATGTATATTTGGGCAGCAAGTTTTCTTTTAAACATCTTTCATTAAATATGATGAACAAGGAAAATTTTATTAATTTTTCTTTTAGTTTTTCCAGTGTTCTTACAATTTTCCATACCATCCATTGTCTCAAGCACTTTTGATCAATTCCTTAGCCATTTTTAAGGTCAGGAGTTTGTTATTGTTAGTTTCTCTTCATGTCTTGACTGTTTGTTTTGAATACAAGTAGGAGTGTTTATTCCGAGCCTTCACATGTTGAGCACAGCTGGAATTCAAGTGAGAAGCTTTCTATCTTGTAAAAACTTTCAACACATCACTCCCATTGTTAAACAAGGTGAGTGGGAGAGAGATGTTTAATATAGAGGGCCTCTCTAAAAGGAAAAATGTAACACTGGCAAAACTAAATAAAAAATGAATAAAATTTTCCTTGTCCATCATAATATATATATATATATATATATATATATATATATTTTTGAATTGGACATAGTCCGACAATTTATTTAAAATGTTATTTAATACTGTTTATTATAAAACAGAGCATTTGCTTAAATACTTGTATCTATAAAAAGAACGTTAAACATAATATAAATGTCTTTAATATATATATATATATATATATATATATATATATATATATATATATATATATATATATAAATAAAAGTGGACATGGAAGTCAGCACTTAGAGGCGACAGTCTGTTTCATGCTAGTGCAATTGTCAGGCAACTAGTGCTGTTATTTTTCTCGGCTATTTATATATAAGGGTCAGTAGTGCATTATGGGTAGTCTATTTTGGCGGTTACTTTTACTGGAAGTCGCTTATTTGTTTATTTATTTATGTCAAATTATTTTGCTTGTTTTCTTTTTGTTTGTTTTTTTTAATTTTATTTTTATTTATTTATTTATTTTTTATTTTGATCGGTGTTTTTTTGTTAACGTAGTAAAAGTAATAACAGTACTAGTTGCCTGACGATTGCACTAGCATGAAACAGACTGTCGCCTCTAAGTGCTGACTTGCATGTCCACTTTTATATTTACACACGCACCTATCTCTGATATTGAGCACTTTATCCCATAAATATAGCACACTTTAAGACTATATTTCTTCATATATATATATATATATATATATATATATATAATGTGTAAAAAATTCAATTTATCCTCTAGTTATTTTGAGCGCTATTGTCATATTTGGGCAGAAGCTGCACAGACAGCACTCTCCAGCCTCGATAGAGTCCAAAAGCATCTCCGTGTCCTGGTAGGTGATATTTTCCAGCCTCTTGCTGTTTTATCATTACTTCCATGGAAAGTGCTCGGATGAACTACATTCCTTGGTTCCACCAGGCCTAACTTTCATGGCAAGGACCCATCATGCCACTTACATTGTCAAAAACCACCCACATTCCTTCTGTATTCTATTGGTGAAAAGTTCCACTTAAACAGCTACTTCCCACAAACTATTGCTCTGTGGAACCAACTCCCAAGAGGATATTTCCCTGATCACTACAATCGTAACCAGTTCAAGTTTAGGGTTAGCTGTTACCTTCCTCTCTCAGTCATACAAATTGCCTCATAACATAATCCCCTACCTTGAGTGGATCCCAGGCCTTGTACAGGGTGAACCTTACTATTATATATATATATATATATATATATATATATATATGTATGTATGTATGTATGTATATATATATATGTGTGCAGGTATGCAGAAAAATAGGGAAGAACATGTTAGGTAAATAATCTGGAGTTCCTTAGTATTTTTGCTTTTATTTTTAAAAAGACAGTGCTCCATACAGAAGTAGAGCTTATATTATAATATTTTTAAAGAAAATATGATTCCTTTCGCTACATAAGAGTTCTCATGTTTCAAAAGTGAGAGCCGAGACCCTCAATATAATTTTTGAAATTAAGTTGAATTAAGGTGTATGGTTACTTATAAACTATACTTATAAACACGCGCAAACCACAAGATAGCTTATTCCCAAATTCTCGCTTGATGAGGAAGCGAGACCAGACACCTTAATTCAACTTAATTTCAAAAATTATACTAAGGGTCTCGGCTCTCACTTTTGAAACATGAGAACTCTTATGCAGCGAAGGAATCATATTTTTTTTTAAATATTATAATATATATATATATATATATATATATATATATATATATATATATATATATATATATATAATTATATATGTATATTATGAAATGGACTAAGTCTGGCAATTATTTAAATATATTTTCTGCTTATACATTAATTTGTAGATATAAATATTTAAGTAAATACTCTCTTTATAATAAACAGTATTAACAACATTTACCTGAACTGAAAGTCCAAGAAATTTCATAGAAAATCGAACCTGTATCCTACATGGCACCATCTTATAGCCTGTAAATGTACTTAATACTGTCTTTTTATAAACAGAGCCTTTACTTAAATATTTGTATCTAAAAAATAAGATATAAACAGAAAATATATTAAAATAATTGTCGGGCTTAGTCCATTTCATAATATATGATGCTATGTGATTATGTTAAGATACGCCTCAAGCAGATATGATCCTTTGAGAAAAATCATGGGAAATTAGTTTAAAAATAGTAATTTGACTTTGCTAACCTGATGCTTCTTCTGTAGCTAAATGGTATAGTACATCGGGATATATGACAGTTCTGTGTAGGATACAGGTTCGATTCCTGTCGGAGGACTCATATTTTCTATGAAATTTCTGACATCCAGGCCGGTAAATGTAGTTAATACTGTTTATTATAAATTTGTATCCATAAAAATAACATATAAACAGTATATATATATATATATGTGAAGTTGTGCAATGTGTTGAGTGTTATACACACACACACACATATATATATATATATATATATATATATATATATATATATATATACACAAAGTAATGCAATGTGCTGAGTGTTTTATATATATATATATATATATATATACACACACACAAAGTAATGCAATGTGCTGAGTGTTTTATATATATATATATATATATATATATATATATATATATACACACACAAAGTTGTGCAATGTGCTGAGCATTATATATATATATATATATATATATATATATATATATATATATATATATGTATGTATGTATGTATGTAATGTATGTATGTATGTATGTATGTCTGTCAGCAGTTCGAATAACAGTTCTGTTTTGTTTTGTTTTTAATTCATTTCATCCCAATCAAGGTAATAATGTTACTAACACACAAGGAGTTACTCAGAGTGTAAGACAATGAGAAGACCTCAATGAGGAGAGAAGACAATAAATTTCAGGAAGACAAAAGATGGAGTCTGATTATGCATCTAAAATTTTGAAGATTTATGGCAAGAAACTAGAAAAGTCTTCCACATGTGTGAAGTATGAAAAAAGAAACTATAGAATAGAGAATAGACTTATGGTTACATCTAGTTATTTCAAATGTAAAATGAGGGAACCTAGTAGCCAATCGAGTAGAACACTTCAATTCCTGAAATACAAATACCAAGGAGCAGATTTCATTAGAACAACTAACATGAAAATATTCATAGAAAGGATAGAGAGAAGTCACATCATTACATTGGGAGTGACTGAAGTGGAGATGCCAGGTCAGGACAAATAACATTGCGAATTCTTCTTTTGGATTTTGTCAAGAATCTTTACATACATAACAGAAACACCCAATCAGATGTGGCAACTTATAAAACAGGATCTTGAGCAATACACTTCACCAGACAATTGAAAAATCTCTCCTAAGTAAAACTTTCAATAAACTTAAATAATGCTTAAAGGTTAAAATCAACTTTGGCAGGAAGGGAGACAAGCCTGCTGCTGCTACTACTACTTAGAACACATTCATTAAACTGAGGAGTAGGAGTTTAATATCTTCAGACATTTGTTAGCCAAGGATGGTGAGTTTAATCCTTGGTAGGACCACAAGAGTCAGCATAGTTAACAGCAACACTATCCAATGCACAGACGAATGTTAGCGATAAAATAAACAGTTACAAAAATATTTACATCAATTAGAGCAGTTCATGCCTTAATTACGACAATTTTATAATATCATTTTACTAGGTATCATTGCTAGTCAACAGATATTTTTTTTGTTTGAATTTTAAAAATATTTTCTGTACAAACTATTCTTTAATAATTAAAACACATTTCCATTTCTAAATATTTTTTTTTCTGAAAGTTGTTTCTAATGGTCTAACAAAATTTAAATGAATTAATATAATTTTAAATTATTCAAACACTATTTCATTCGTAATAAAACTTTCAATTGTTTATCTCTGAGAAAATAAAGAACAAAAATTAAAACAAAAGTTAATGAATTACGGCAATTTTGATCATTCTGAAAATATGAATTTTCACTTGAATTTTTTCTAAGTTATTAGATCTAATTTTAATCATAAAATTTATAATCATTTTTTTATCATTTAATAAAATTTTTAAATTCTATCATAAAAATACTTTTAGAATCACTTTGAGTAATTTTTAAAATTTATTTTAGTATGCACGCTGAAAATATACAGCGACTACCTAATTAGTTGCCTGAATAAAAGCAAAAGGAAAAATCTTTGACCAACCAGTCTTAAAGATACAAAACTATGTTTTATTTTCCTTTCATGGAAAAGTAATTTTTTTTTTAATGTTGATAAAGAAATCATATAATAATGCCACTTGCCCCTCCCTTTGTTAGTTCACATGACCATTATGCATCACCAATACTTCATAAATAATGGACTATTCCATTTTGATCATGTGGAAAGACAAAAGACGTCACTTTGCTTCAGAGATAAAAAGAAAGAAAGAAAGAAGTGTTTAATAATTCCTTGCTAATATCTCGTAAATAACGGACTATTCACCTGAGAAGACAAAAGACATATCAAAGATGTTACTTGGTTTCAGTGAAAAAGAAAGAGAGATAAAAGTGTTAAACATTTCCTGTTAATGCCTCATAAATAATGGACTATTCCATTTTGATCACGTGAGAAGACAAAAAGACTTATGAGAAAGAGAGTCAAGAATCGATCCTCCAAATCTATAAATCAACCATTCGCCCTTGCATGGAGTATTGCTGCCATATATGGTCTGGGGCCCCTGCTGTTTGCCTCAGGGTTCTTGATAAGATCCAGAGACGGATATGCAATGTGATTGGCCCTGATCTGTCATCTCATCTGCAGTCGCTCTCTCACCGACGCGATGTTGCATCGCTCTGTCTTTTTTACAAATACTTTCACGGTAATTGCTCCGAGGAGTTGCTTTCGCTTGTCCCTAGGCCACGTGAATTTAAACATCCTACGAGGCTGGCATCCCGTTCCCACCCCTTCACTGTTGAAACTGTTAGATGTAGACGTCTTTTCTACTCCAATAGCTTCATGTCTCGCATATCTCGCCTATGGAACTCCTTTCCCTATTACTGTTTCCCTGACAAATACAATCTCCAACAGTTTAAGTGTAGCGTCAATCGACATCTCCAGTTGCCTTGATCTATCCACTTCCCTTCTCCACATCCTTTCATCTTTCATTCCTATCTGCTCTCGCTCCAAATCTTCTGTAACCCTCTTGCCTTGATCGACCCACTGTCTTTCTCTTTCTCCACATCCTCTCCTTTACCACTCCTATCTGCTCTTCCTCCAACCCTTCTGTAACCCCATGCGTGATAGTGGCCTCCAGCCTTGCTTGGGGTGATACGCTTAAAAAAAAAAAAAAAAGAAAGAAAGAAAGAAGTCCAATATATACCACCTGAAGAAGGTTGGAGCATACAACAGCTGAAACGTTGTGAATATGGCAGTAAAGATGATGACGATAGTCTGATCAATATAAATAGTTGCAATACCTCATCTCAGACATACAGACAGAAGTTAAAAATAAAAGTGTTTAACATCTCATAAATAATAGACTATTCCATTTTGATCATGTGAAATGATAAAAGACATATTGATTTCCGTGAGAAAATAAAAAAAGAAAGACATATTTAATGCCTATTTCAGTAAAACGGAGAAAGTCATCAATTTCAAATCTTTTCATTTGTACCCCCTTACTTCTTAAAATAACGACCAGCATTCATATTTATGATTGTTATTGCAATATTTTGTTAAAGTTGTTAAGCTCAAATATTTAACGATGCGATAGGGGAATTTCTCCAGATATTTTATTGTCACAGAACACACCATGAGCTTATTCAATCATTAACTGAAGAACTAAGATTCACCAGAAATTTCAAATAGAAAAACCGTAAAATCTTCACAGGTTAAAACTAGTAATTATTTACATTGTTTGGACTGTTGTCTTCATCTTTATTGCCATATTCACAATGTTTCGGCCATTGTATGCTCCAGTCTTCTTCAGGTGATTGGAATTTTGAACTGAACCCTTTATCTCGTCAACTATGGTAGATTGTTCTAGTTCCACATGCCATGTCTCTTCTGGATTTCTCAGTTATCTTCCTTAAACTCAACTCTTTATGTTTTTGTTCACCACTGCAGCAGTCAGGTATTGAACTCACAACTATTTGAGTCAAGTCACTAGATACAACCAATGCTTTTATCCACTGCGTCATAGAATTAAGTTTATCAATGAAAATTCTAGATTACTCGAGTTGGAAATATATCCAATGCAATTGCAAAATTATTTAAATATAGTCTATAATATATTATTTTTTAATGTCACAAGGTATGTTAGTTTTCTCCTAATGATTTAAAAAGCTTTATTCTTTCTTATTTGTGACAATAGAGTAAATTGTAGAGATAAAAGTCCTAGATTTCTCTTGTGGAAAATATAACCAGTTCAATTTCAAAATTACTTCAAGACTGCTGTCAGACGTTTCTCTTAAATGAGTACTTTTAAAATCACTTCTTAAATTTATTTTGGTATGCACGCACAAAATATACACTGACACTCTAATTAGATGTTTAAATTAAAAAAAGAAAAGGAAAGATTTTGCCCAACCTATCGTCAAGATCCAAAACTGTATTATTTTCTTTTCCTGGAAAGGTAAGTTTTTTTTTTTAGTCAATTTAAAAAAAAAAAAAAAAAAAAAATTTTAATTTAAAAAAAATTTATTTTTGTTTTCATTCCATCTTTTATTTCTTGACAATTCTTTATTTGGTTTTATCAAGCTTGATAATTATATAGTCATCTAACTAAAGAACAACTCTCTGCCATTTTTCAACAAAGTACTTAATTAAAACTGCAGGAGTTGATATTCACCGTTTTTAAAGAACTGAGGAAGCAGACAAATAATAGTTGAAAACTTCAAAAAAAAATACGAATGATTCCAACCTGCACTTCTGGAACATTGAAGAAAACAGAAAGAATTTCTAACAAAAGAGCAGAAGCTGTGGGAAGCCATGACCAGCCATGCCCTAAAAAATCATGGCACACAGAGAGAGCAAAATGGTAAGTATCATCAGCTGATCTTTTATTGGACATCATCAGATATCAGCAACTGACGATTTAAGCTCTTTCTAATAATACAAGCATCATTTATTCCCGATTTGAGTCAAAATGACTTGTGGGAAAATGAAATAAAATCAGGAAATAAAAGAATCAAGAATAAAAAATGATAATAAATACATCTTCCCATGATGCAAGTAATAAACGAACTGGAAAGAATTTTTGTTCATCTGCGCAATTTTACGATCCCTACTTCTGGAAAGAACATAACCTTTTCCATTTCCACTTTCCAACGTATATTGTTCAGATGTGTTCTGCAGCTTCACCCATGAATTAAGTACTTTGGTTGTTCCAACTCTGCACAATGCTGACTTGAGTTTGGCCATTTTAAATGTTCTTATGATTACTTACCCTAACTTACTTCGGAACCAGAAAAAGACAATGACTTTTGTCCTCGTCTTTATTGCCATATACAATTTGTATGAAATAAAGGGTTCCGTTCAAAATTCCAATCACCTGAAGAAGGCCAGAGCGTACAATAGCCAAAACATTGTGAATATAGCAATAAAGATGAGGAAAACAGTCTGAACAAGGTAAATAATAATAATAATTAAATAATACAACTTTAAATTCCGTAGACTAATTGGCAACTCTAGGATTCATACATTTCTTGAAGTGTTTGCCTGCAAATAAAGTTGGAAGAACAAGCCAATTATAATCTGCGTGCATAATTCTCAAAAAGCAAAGAGGCAAAAAATGGTGACAACTTGATGCAAGGAATTCACTGTTCCATTGTTAATCATTTCAACCCAAGCAAGGTGATAAAGCTACTAAGATGCAAGGGGGTTACTGAGGGAAAAAGAAAATGAGAAAATCTTAGTGTGAAGAAAAGACAATAAAAACAGAATTCAGGAAGACAGAAGTTCGGGATTGATGTTGCATTTATACTTTTGAAGATTGTAGCTGCCAAGGAAACAAGAAGTCAGAAGAGTTCCATAAGTGAGAAGTGCGAGAAAAAAAAACTATTGGCATAGAAGTGATGGCTACCTCTGGCTATTTCAACTGTAAATAGATGAGACATAGTTGCCATTTAAATTCCTGCACTCAAGGTAACAAGGAGGAAAACTTATTAGAACAATTGCCATGAAAATGTTTATCGAAAGGACACAGGTACATCACATCATCTGAAAGGATTTAGAGGAGTGGCCATTCAACAGGACTCTCACACCTCCCCAGTCTTTTGAACAGGAGTTGTGGTTTATCCCTTGTTTACTGTTTAGGATTGGGTTTCAACTTTATACTTCTAACATCTCCACCGATAACTTTCAACATTTATTTCCTATAGATTTACATTTTTTCCCTCAATAGGAGTAGATAGGTTTGTCTACCATCCAGTTCACACTCCTCCTGAGTTTTTTGAACAGGAGTAAAGGTTTACCTCTTGGTCCCTGTTTAAGATTGGATTTCTGGTTCCTTCTAAAGTCTATACTTCTAACGTCTACACCTATGACACTCAGCTTTTATTTATTATAGTTTTTTTTTTCCTCAACAGGAGTAGATAGTTTTGTCTATTGTCCGGTTCACACTCCTCTTAGGTCTTCTGAACAGAAATAAAGGTTTACTCCTTGTATCCTGTTTCAGATTTGGCTTCCAGTTCCTTCTGAAACTCTTTCCTTCTCTTTCATTTCTGGTGGCTACTTGCATCTTGGTGGCATTATCGCCTTGCTTGGGGTGATGCCTCTGACTCTGTAACCCCTCTACCTTGAGTGGATCTTGGACTTTGTGCAGTGTGAATATCATTGTAAAAAAAAAAAAAAATTAATAAAATATATTATAATCAAAATAAAATGCATTTATTTCAAGGAAGGTAACTTTTTGATTTTCCATCAAAATGCATTGTTAATCTTTTATTTAAAGACAAAAGACTTTTCGGAATTGATATTGTATCATAATTACAGCATTAACGTTAATAATAGAAAATTTATCTTTTTTTTATTTCTCTTTTGGTCGTATTAATTCTTTTCCTTGGAAGGAGTTTTAATTTTTATTTCTCCTTTGTTTTCCAGACTGGATTTTTATTCTCATTTGTTTCAATTAAAAGGAAAATATTTGATAAATAAACTGTGAATTAAAAAAAAAAAGTATTTCATTTTATTTTTTTAAAAGAAGTTTTTTTTTTATATTTTTCCTTAGAAATTCTTCCTTCATTTATTTATTTATTTATTTTTTTTTTCCTTTTTAGCTCATTTATTTTAAAATCTTTCAGTTCAAAACTTTGAAGATAAAACTGGACAATTTACATATTATTCTCTTTATCCCATTTCATGCCTTTTTTTTTTTTAAATATTTTTTTCATTTTGTTTTTTTTTTAAATTTATATTTAGTTTTATGAGAATATCATCAAAACTTTTGCTTTTGCATTCTGAAAACCACAGTTTGTTTATTTCGAAACAGAAATATCATTTTTATGATCTCTGAATAAACAATAGACAGGAGATGAGCCTGACAACAACAAAAACAAAAGAACAAAAAATGGACAAAGGAAAAAGAAAAGAGAAGATAGATAAAATGAGCAAAGAATAGTCTTTTCTCTTTTCTCTTCATTCTTTTAGATTTTTCTTTGAGTAAAGAAATCAGACGGTTTTATGCGTTATATTTTAATTCATTCAAGCTATACTGACTATTGCTCATCTTCAAAAAGAAACAAAATGATTAAAATTAGTACATAATAACCAAATATTAAAATCTTTAACAATATGTCAACTAATGTTCACAACAGTAGATATAAGTGTTAGTGTATAAGTGTTAGTGTATAAGTCTGGTATCATCTAGATCTTTTGAGGTCAATCCCTCGACCAGGCATATACAGTATTTCCTTGGTTATCGACACGTTTATTTTTTAGACTGATTATTCGTACATGAAACGAAGAGCAAAATTAAAATCATCCAAAAAATTTTTGATTAAATAAGAAGAATATCAAATTTTCCAGGCCTTCTTTCCTCATTAAGTGCACTAGAAAATCCAACTGTCTTCTTGATGTAGAGCATAAGTGTCCTTTTTGCTTCCATTCAAACAGCTTCTCCCAAAGAATCACAGCTTTGTGGAAAAGGCTCCCAAGAGGATGCTTCCCCAATTGACGCAATCTTAACCTCTTCAAGTCCATGGTCAATCATTACCTATCTAACATATCATCATAATCTACAATTCTTACCTCTACCTTGGGCATAGTACAATTTACTGCTTTTAACAACAATCTCCAACAATTTCTCTCGATATGCTTTCACGGTAATTGCTCCGAGGAGCTGCTTTTGCTGGTTCCTAGGCCTCATGAATTTAAACGTCCTACGAGGCTGGCATCCCATTCCCACCCCTTCACCGTTGAAACTGTTAGATGTAGACGTCTCTTCTACTCTAATAGCTTCATGTCTCGCACATCTCGCCTGTGGAACTCCCTTCCTTATTCCTGTTTCCCTGACAAATACAATCTCCAACTATTTAAGTGTAACGTCAATCGACATCTCCAGCTGCCTTGATCTATCCACTTCCCTCCTCCACATCCTTTCCCCTTTCATTCCTATCTGCTCTCACTCCAAATCTTCTGTAACCCCCTTGCCTTGATCGATCCACTATCTTTCTCCACATCCTCTCCTTTACCACTCCTATCTGCTCTTCCTCCAACCCTTCTGTAACCCCATGCGTGCTAGTGGCTTCCAGCCTTGCTTGGGGTGATAAGCTTAAAAAAAAAAAAATCTGCTCAGGAAACGTATCTTAATGTAAACAATGACAACATATAATGAAATGGATTAAATCTGACAATTATTTAATATATTTTCTTGGACTTTGCTAACAAATACAATCTCCAACTATTTAAGTGTAACGTCAATCGACATCTCCAGCTGCCTTGATCTATCCACTTCCCTCCTCCACATCCTTTCCCCTTTCATTGCTATCTGCTCTCACTCCAAATCTTCTGTAACCCCCTTGCCTTGATCGATCCACTATCTTTCTCCACATCCTCTCCTTTACCACTCCTATCTGCTCTTCCTCCAAACCTTCTGTAACCCCATGCGTGCTAGTGGCTTCCAGCCTTGCTTGGGGTGATAAGCTTAAAAAAAAAAAAAAAAAAAAATCTGCTCAGGAAACGTATCTTAATGTAAACAATGACAACATATAATGAAATGGATTAAATCTGACAATTATTTAATATATTTTCTTGGACTTTGCTAACAAGACGCTTATCTGTGGCTAAATGGTGAACAGAATGTCAGATCAAATGACAGTTTCTGTTTAGGAATACAGGTTCGATTCCAGATGAAGAGCACATTTTTTCTATGAAATGTCTTGAACATTCAGGCAGGTAAATTTAATTAATACTATTTCATTAAAAACAGAGTATTTACTTAAATAAATTGTATCCAATAACAACATATAAACAGTTATATATTAAATGTGTGTGTGTGTGTGTGTGTGTGTATGTGTATGTGTGTGTGTGTATGTGTGTGTATGTGTGTGTGTGTGTGTGTGTATGTGTGTATGTGTGTGTATGTGTGTGTGTGTGTATGTGTGTATGTGTGTGTGTGTGTGTGTATGTGTGTATGTATGTGTGTGTGTGTGTGTGTGTGTGTGTGTGTGTGTATGTGCGAAATCTTTTCTTTCTTTTGTTTTTAGAAGAATAATTTTATCTTCCTTTGCAAAATACTGGTGCAACTTACTTTTTTTAAAGCGATCAAAATAATACGTCTGCAATCTTTCCAAATTGGATTGCGTAACCAGAATAATTGGCCTGTCTCTTTATCATTTTTTCTATTTGTTTTTTTTTTAAATTATTTCACCCCAAGGAAGGCAATAAAGCCACTAAGATGCAAATGCAAGGACTTACTGAGTGTGAGAGAATATGATGGATAAACACTTTTAAAGAGAGAAAATAAAAGAAAAGGAATTAAAAAGATAGATAATGATTGACATTGCATTTAAATGTTTGAAGATAAAAGTTAAGTGGAAAGCAAAAAGCCAGAAGAGAGTTCCACAAGCGAGAAGTCTTACAGAAGGAACTGTTAGCATAGAACTTGCAGCTACAAATAGCAATTTTCAACTGTAGAAGTATGAAACCTTGCCATCAATCTAGAACTGTGCTTAAATTTTTAAAGTCAAGGTACCATAGTCAAAAGTTCATCAGAACAATTACCATATAGAAAAGGCACTGTGAGGTAACCTTATAGTGGTGGGAAAGTGACTGAAGCCAAGATGCCAGATCATGACCAGTAATATTGGTGATTCTTCTTTGGATTTTACCAAGAATCTCAAAATATATAGCAGGAATATCAGACCATATGTGGCAGCAATATTCTAAGCATGGGTGAATGGTAGACATAGATATATAAGATAGATTCTGGAGAGAAAAAAAGGTCTCGCATGACACAGGAAACCAACTTTATTAGCAGCAGACCTAGCAGAAGATCCAGTATAATCTTCATGTCAGCAGAAAATGTTTGCCCAAGAAGGAAAGAAAAGGAATCTGTGGAGAACCAAGACACTACATACATTTTGAAGGTGTATAGCATTAAAAATATCTTAGAATGAGGTATCTTATGAACAATCTATTTTCTTAAAACTCTAAGCACTTGTAATCTACTTTAAATTTGGCAATAGGATTAATAAACCCCAAATGGTGTTTGTTATTTACAACATAAAAAGCAGAATTGACTTTTCACGGAACTTTTTTTTTCAACAGTGACATCAGTTTTTAGCTTTGCTGCTTAGATTATTAGGATTTTGAAGATGAACTCCCTGACCTTCTCCAAGACTGTATTATATCCAGTAATCTTCAAATAGTATCAGACAGAATCATTTCCGCTATTCCCAGTGTTGTTACCATTTTATTTAACAAATTTCACCTTCTCCCTAGCCAATTAGAATGCTTAACACATACAAGCAACAAATATTTGGTTCCTTCTTCTTCTTCTTCTTCTATGGGCTGTGTTTCTATATGATGTTGGCGATCATGGCTCTCCACAATTTCCTGTCCTTTGTAGTTCTTAATAAATACTGTCTTTTTGTTATCTCTCATAAACCTTGTTCTGCAATCCATTTACTCGAGCTCATTCTTCTTCTATGAGACGTGTTCCTTCAGGATGTAGGCGATCATGGCTCTCCACGATTTCCTGTCCTTTGTAGTTCTTAATAAATACTATCTTTTTGTTATCTCTCATAAACCTTGTTCTGCAATCCATTTACTCGAGCTCATTCTTCTTCTATGAGACGTGTTCCTTCAGGATGTAGGCGATCATGGCTCTCCACAATTTCCTGTCCTTTGTAGTTCTTAATAAATACTGTCTTTTTGTTATCTCTCCTACACCTTACTCTGCATTTCCTTATTCAAGTTTGTTAAGTAAGTTATGCGTTCTTTTTCTCTCTCCCTCTTGCCTTCAATCTGTCCTGTGAATATCAAATTTTCCAGGCCTTCTTTCCTCATTGTGCCCTAGAAATTCTAACTGTCTTCTTGATGTAGAGCATAAGTGTCCTTTTTGCTTCCATTTTCTTTGACATAAGAACAGAATAAAAATAAATTTATATATGTATATATATATATATATATATATATATATATATATATATATAATTAACAGATCGAGACTTCAGAAAGCCATGGTAATATTTTATTTTGCAAAATTGAGAATTCGATTTCACTTCATCAGACCTGACGATTTCAAAACAATGAATGAATTCAAAATTCTTCCAGGAATCAAATGAAAAATGAAAAACAAAATTAACAGAAGTTGTGCTTTAAAATAGTTCCAAAAAGTAGGAAGGGAAGGAGAGAGGTATACATCTCTAGGAGATGTGATAGTAGCAGTGATGACCTCTTATTCACCGGACAAGAGATGGGAGTGGAGATGATTTTTCAAGAAGAAAAGAAAGAAAAAGGAAAAAGAAGGGAAGAGGAGAAAGGAAGGGAGAACTAGAGAACATACACAAATCCATGTACCTACATACGTACACATTCTTCTATATACATATATAATTACACATATGTGCCTATTTCCGTGCACATATTCACATCCATCTACACATATATTTTTACATAAATGTGTTCTCATATTGAGCTCTCAGGATTTATATCCTCCTTGAAATTATCCATACAGATTACCAATTAACTTTATCATATTATATATATATATATATATATATATATATATATATATGATGAAAATGTGGAAAAGACAAAGCAAAATCCGAATATGTGAGTTTACTGTTTTTATTTTGTTTTTGTTTTTGTTATTCTGTCAACGTCAGACGTTTCGCTCAAATAGACCTTCTTCGGGACATGGTTAATGGAGACATATTTATATTAGATTTAAGTTTGATGAAGAGACGATATATACAGGACTGGTCAGAAACAGAAAAACTGAAATTCTAAAGTCAGAGTATTCTTTCTTGGAGTCGGATACGCTGGCGTTGCGTGGGCGGCAACTACGAAGACCTGCGCACAGGGAAAAGATTGTGTCTTAAAGATGACGAATTTGGTTATATCGAGGATACCTTCTCCAGCCTTTCGTATCCGAGACAACTAATACTCGGCGCTAAACATAAAGCCTTGAAAATCCACAGAGTTCGTCCATCAGTATATAACAACATACCGACTACTACTACTACATCAAAGGTGGAGAGAGGCACACTCTCAGCTGCCCCTGATAATCCCATTGGCCGCATCTTTCTACCGAATAACCCTCTGACCGAACACATCTCCAACAATCTAAACGCACTAAAAATTAAAACTATTACATTACCCACTAAATCTATACGTAACATATTGAATAATACCAGCAGACAGCATATTACATCCGATGCTTGTGTCTATCAGGTGCCCTGCAGAGACTGCAACCTGAGTTATGTAGGCGAGACAGGTAGATCATTGAAATCTCGCATTTCCGAACATAAACGTGACATTCGCCTCGGTAATCTAAGCAGTGCTTTAGTTATATACGTAGCCAAATCTGATCACAATTTTGATTTTGACTCTGTGAAGATCTTAAAAAAATATATCCACAATAAAAACCTTAGGCAGATTTATGAGGCTGGCAGGATAGCCACCTCACACACAGTAAATAACCGACCAGGGTTCTTTCAGATCGTGAGCTGTGTAGTAAGATTAATGCGTGACAAACGTACCGATAAGCTATAGTTTTAAATAGTCCCCCTCACCTTCCACTTAGGACACAATCTTTTCCCTGTGCGCAGGTCTTCGTAGTTGCCGCCCACGCAACGCCAGCGTATCCGACTCCAAGAAAGAATACTCTGACTTTAGAATTTCAGTTTTTCTGTTTCTGACCAGTCCTGTATATATCGTCTCTTCATCAAACTTAAATCTAATATAAATATGTCTCCATTAACCATGTCCCGAAGAAGGTCTATTTGAGCGAAACGTCTGACGTCGACAGAATAACAAAAACAAAAACAAAATAAAAACAGTAAACTCACATATTCGGATTTTGCTTTGTCTTTTCCACATTTTCATCATACCGTCGGATCTACATCCACACATTTGCTTATATATATATATATATATATATATATTTATTATAATTTTATCATATAGACAAAACCATTTTACTCACTACAAAGATGCAACTTGGTTTCAGTGCATTTCAACTGCACATCTACGGGTGAGGGTCGAAAATGGTTATGAACAATCCTGTTTGTAGGCAAGCCGGATGTAAAACGTCACTTCCTTTTTTCCATTTTTTTGAGAAGAAAAATGCACATACAAAATATATATAAAGTGTCTGAGTGACGTTTTACATCCAGCTTGCCTACAAACAGGATTGTTCATAACCATTTTCGACCCTCACCCGTAGATGTGCAGTTGAAATGCACTGAAACCAAGTTGCATCTTTGTAGTGAGTAAAATGGTTTTGTCTATATGATAAAATTATAATAAATAAATAATCATCGCTCTACTATCTGTATCGAGCTCTTTTTTGAATTAACGCTGCGAACATTGGAATTTATATATTACTTTCGTTCTCATCGCATCAGATATATATATATATATAGAGAGAGAGAGATAGAGGCGGATAAGTAGATAGATGGATGGCCTGAATATTTTGCTTAGACATGAAACAGCCTGTTGCTGATGTGTGTTGATCTCAGTGTCCACTGTTATATTTATATACTCTATCCCCGATATTGAGAATAAATATCACATACCTTAAAGCTATATTTTTATCTTATATATATATATATATATATATATATATATAATATAAAAGTGAACATTTAAGTCAACACTCAGAGGTAACAGACTGTTTCATGCTAAACGAAATCGTCAGGCTTGACAAATGCATCTAGCATGAAACAGCCTGTCGCCCCTGAGTGTTGACTTCAACGTTCAATTTTATATTTACATACGCTCTATCCCTGATATTGAGTACTTTAACCCATAAATATAGCATAAAACTATATTTCTTCATATATATATATATATATATATATATATATATATATATATATATATATAATTTTTATAGTGATAAAATACACACACACACACACATTATATATATGTGTGTGTGTGTGTGTCTATTTTATCACTATAAAAATTATTTTTTGTGGGTACAGATGTTTGAGTTGATATTGAACCTGCATTCTCTTTTTCCACCTTCAGACCAAACTCTTCTATAACTAAAGAATGATGTGACCAAATTAGACACAGAATCAAATATGTGTATCGACTAAACTAACATACAATTTAAGAAATTCTATTTAAAAATATATATCACCAGCACTTTACTGTGCACTAATTTATGTAATCTGTTATAATAATATTATTGATACAATAATATCAAAGTTTGCTACATAGATACACATATATAAACTTATACATATTTAGTTAAATATAAAAAGAACATGCTTAATAAATGCTAATATAATACCAAAAAAGCGCCCAAATATACAGAACATTTGGACAGTTTTTACCCACATTTTATCCAGAAGAGAAAACACTTGTACAAATGCAAGAAAAATTGAGTAAAAAGCTTAATTGCAGTTCTTTGTCATAGTTATATATATATATATATATATATATATATATATATATATATATATATATGCCTTGTGGCATTCGCTGCACCAGGTCCCTGTATTCGTCCCTCCAAAAAGTGTGGATGGCCCTGCACAAAGCCTTCACCACTATAATCAAATCTCATGTGCCGGTGTCGGGCATTCAGTTTCTGGGAACTGATCTGCCTGACCCTCATACATCGAGTTTGACGGGAGAGTCCATCATATATATATATATATATATATATATCTCAGATGTAACAGCAAAACTGTCCAATTGTTAGATTAAGCTTTGAACCATTGTATCTTAGAAATGATTAAAAATACCTTGCTGGAATTCTCTGAGGTTTTCATAACACAATTGGACTCTACTATGAACAATAAGAATGTCTTTTGCTCTGAGTTGAAATAATGATCCCTCTTGCTGTTGTGACCTGCTGTTCCAGTTTTCCTCTCTACTGTTCACGCTTTTTTAAAAATTATTCACCATTCTATTGATGCCTCTTGAATGGACTTTGAGGATGTAAGCCAGAATATGAATGTTGGTACCATTACTGAAGACCTGAATGATCTTTTTCCTCTCACCATTGGTCAGTTGGGATGACATAGTAGGGCTAACACAAAATGATTTTAACCTGTTCTCTTTCTAGCTAAATAACTCAAAAGGTTTTTCAGAGATTCTTATGCCAAATGGTGTCAAGATGGCTAAATATCTCATCTAAAAGCCTGGAAAAAAGAAACTCAATTAGTTTAGTCAATTTTTAGATATAAATGTTTTAACATTTTGTGGGATAGACAATTATCCCATGTTGTTACACGATTTGGACAATTTTGCTGTTACACACACACACTGTGTATCTCCCTCTATCTCTCTCTTTATATATATATATATATATATATATATATATATATATATATATATATATATATGTATAACTGTACAGTTTATTTTCTCACACTTCACATCTGTTAAACTCCCTTGTGTTTATGTGTTTCCCTGATAAATACAATCTTCAAAAATTTAAATGCAATGTCAGTCATCATTTTCTAGAATTCTATTCATCTTTCGTCTTTTCCTCAATCCTCTTTTCATTCTCTGTAACCCCCAGCATACAAGTGGTATTCCTGCCTTGCTTGGAGAGAATTGATGAAAGAAATTTTTTTTATAAATTTATGCAGCAATCCGTCTTTTATACAAGATACTGCGTTGAAGCATTTCATTTTAAATTTCTTGTGTTCGTATAAGAGTACCAAACTCCATCCACAACATATTCAGAGACAATACAACTATTACAGCTCCATCCATATATAAAAAAAAAAGACTAAAAATAATGGAAACATTGATAATTAAAAAAAAAAAATAGTCAATGCTCAATAACATCCACTATGTACAATGTGCTGACTGTAATTGGAAAATATAAAACATTCCTATATATATATATATATACCAGATGTAAAAGCAAAATTGTCCATTTGTTAGATTAAGCTTTGAACCATTGTATCTTAGAAATCTTATTGGAATTATCTGAGGTTTTTATAACATGATTGGACTCTACTTTGAGCAATAAGAATTTATAATTACTCTCCAAGTTTAACAGAAGAATCATGATGAAAAATGAATCATGAAGGAAAATGACATATTCATCATTAATTAATCATAACTAAGGATGAAAAGCTCATAAAGATTGATATAAAGTTCAAATATATATATATATATATATATATATATATATACAAGTATAGGATTGGTATATACGGAATAAATTCCAATAACCAACAATTATTATTCTTAAAAGAGTGCTCAATACAGAGTAGAGCAGATATAATTATTTATTTAAATTTAGGCATTCAACATCATCACTTGATAAGACACCAGAAGTGTTGAAACAAAATGGCTATTTTTCCAGGATCATTTCCCAACTTATTCAAGATGATCTTTGCCCTCTAGCCTTGTAACCTTTTCTCCTGGAGTAACAAGGTGCCTCACAGGTTTCACGTACAATTTCATTTTCAAGTCTTTTCTCACTGCTCTTTTGTCTGTCACAAACTCCACTCTCATGTGCCAAACATCTTATGGATTGAGTTGGATCTTTTCTAATTGATCTCTTTAGCTCTAAGTCGAAATGATGTTCACACTTGCTGTTGCGACCTCCTAATTCAGTTTTCCTCTCTACTGTTCCTTCTTTTCACCATTCTCTTTATTGTTTCCTGAAGAGTATGAATATTGGTACAAATACAGAAGACCTGAATGATCTTTTTCTTCTCATCATTGCTTAGTTGGGAAGACCTAGTGGGGCAGACACAAAATGATTTTAACCTGTTCTCTTCCAAACTAAATAACTCAAGGGATTTTCAGGGATTCTTACGACAAATGGTGTCAAGATGGCTAAATGTCTTATCTGAAAAGGTGGGAAAGAAAACCCAATTAGTTTAGTGATTTTTTAGATATTAAACATTGTGTGGGCTGGACAATAATGCTGTAACATGATTTGGACAATTTTACTGTTACACTTGGTGTGTATATAGATATATATATGTATGTGTGAATATATATATATATATTCACACATACATATATATATCTACAGACACACACACATACATACATACATACATACATATATCTACAGACACACACACACACACACACATATATATATATAGACACATACATATATATATATATAGACACACACACATATATATATATAGACACACACACATATATATATATACACACACACATATATATATATATAGACACATACATATCTATATACACACGCACATATATATATATATAGACACATACATATCTATATACACACACACATATATATATATAGACACATACATATATATCTATATACACACGCACATATATATATATAGACACATACATATATATCTATATACAGACATACATATATATATATATATATATATATATATATAGACACATACATATATATCTATATACACACACATGTATTCATATACATATATATCTATATACACACATACATATATATATATATATATATATATAGACACATACATATATATATATATATATATATATAGACACATACATATATATCTATATACACACACATATATATATTCACATACATATATATCTATATATACACACACACACACATATATATATATATACACACACACATATATTGGTAAAGTATTCTTTAAACTACTAGAACAAAATTTCCCAAATTATACAAAATATTTAATAAAAACAATGTTAAATTAAGCTATAGTTCTATACCCAACGTAGCTAGCTTAATTAACGGATATAACACGAGAAAAACTAAGGATAAACCACAGACTGCCCATCCTATTTGTAATTGTTTGAATAAGAATACCTGTCCCCTCCAAGGAAAGTGCCAGCAAGAGTGTGTGGTGTATCAAGTTAAAATATACAAGGATATAGTTAATAACAACGATGAAAACCGTAAAATATACATAGGATCCACTCAAAATGTTTTTAAAAAACGGTATTATAACCATACTAGTAGCTTCAATAATGAAAAATTTAATCATAGTACCACGTTATCCACCTATATATGGAAATTTAGACGTGACAGTAATAAAGAACCCATTTTGAAATGGGAAATATTAAAAAGATGTCTCAAATACAGAGCAGGTAACAAAGTTTGTCACCTATGTCTATAGGAAAAACTAGCAATCGCTTTATGTAATGATCCGATTACTTACTAAATTCAAAAACTGAAATCTTAAGTAAATGTAGACACAAAAAACGTTGGTTGTTAGATTAGGCGCTCTCCTCTCGTTTTTTTTATTTTATTTTTTTTTACTTGGTTTTATTTTGGAATAAAGGTTTACCCATCCCATCGTTTGTGTTTTCTTTCTTATTCTTTTCTTTTTCTTTTGTTTATGTCAGTAGGCTTTATATTCCGTTCTCACTTTACCTCTTTCGCCAGTAGTCCCAGACAATCCGCTTAGGTGAAACCTTGGTAGGTTTGTCTGGTTCTTTAGGTTTAACTTATATATATATATATATATATATATATATGCACAAATGATGTCAAGATGGCTAAATGTCTTATATGAAAAGCTGAAAAAAGAAAATTAACAGGTTTAGTGGGTTTTTTTTAGATATCGAACATTTTGTGGGATGGACAATTATGCTGTAACATGATTTGGACAATTTTGTTGTTACACCTGGTATATGTATGTATGTATGTATGTATGTATGTATGTATTTATCTTATACATACATTATATTGTCAGTATTTTCATTATTGCAAACAGCTGAGAAGAAATGAAAAACCTGAAAGAAACTTTTGAGTAGAAATCCTACACTTTATTTCTGAACTCAAAAATAAAATCCCTTTCCTCGATGTATTAGTTGATACCAACAGCTATAATTTAACCACCTCTCTTTACAAAAAAAAACACCAGCAGAAACTTGTATTTATTCAACTATAAAAGTGAATGTCTTCACACATACAAAACAGCCGTTATAAAAATGTGATTTGCCAGACCAAAGTAATCTCTTCTCAGACATATTTTCGATAAGGAACTAAGCGTCATTAAACAAGCTCTAATCAACAATAACTTCCCTAATCACATCATCGACTAAAATTAGCCTTAACAATTTCAGAACAAAATAGTGCAAGATCCCTCCCTGATGTAAATAAAAATAGACACATGATTAAATTATTCTATCGTAACCACAGACAGCCTAATTATAAACAGGATGAAAAGGCAATAAAAACATAATTCACCGATACATATCACTCAATGATCCTAACAAACACCTAAGATTTATAATCTACTATAAAAATTTAAACATCTAATTATTACCAGCAACATAGGACCTCAAAAATCCCCCTCTCCTGTGTAAAAATCTCATACCCTCTGGGAGATTGCATCTGTAACATTAATGATAAATAAAACAGCTTTAAATATTTATATTAGGCACATACGCACCACACACTCTTGCAGATTGACCTGTCATCTGTCAAAACTCAGTGCAATCCATGCACATATTGACCAGCACATCATGCATA
>OZ038499.1:52519640-52524640 GCA_964036315.1 Acanthosepion esculentum
TGGATTTTTTTTTTTTTAATACTTAATTTTCTATTCCTGGTACTAATGATAAAAAGAGATATAGATCATAATAACACGTAAGTATCATCAAAACCAATTTTACCAGTTCCTTCAATATCATAATCATGAAGAATCTTCAAGACATTGGCCTTTTTCACCTCAAATCCAAGTGCTCGCATACATACCTACAATTAAATGTTAAATACATCTCACTCAATCTAGCAGGATGTATCTTCTGAGTTTTAACAGAAATAGCATTTTAAAATGTTTTATTACTACTTTCTCTCCTAATTAAATGCCAAAACTGGAACTGTCGAAACTTACTTTAGAAAAATTCAATTTTTTAACTTCAGGATAATAGGTTTACCTTAGTTTACCACAAGACCATAAATGCAAGGCACTCCACGAAGATTTTACTCATTCTACAAGTGAATTCGTTTGAGAGAAACTTTCTAACCATCTTGTCATATTCAGTGCCCTTAATACATAGTATAATAGCAATTTCATCGTCCTTTGTTCTTCTATAAAAATAATTGATGGGATGATGAATCAGAATCGAGAATTGGAAATATTGGAACTTTCTGGGGTATTGGAAACAGAATTTTTAATCTAATTTCCGATTCCAAAAACAATTCCTTAATTTTTTTTTTTTTTGCTTAAAACTTAATTTTCCATTCCTGATACTAATGAAAAAAAAAGATATAAATATTTATTGATTTTAAACTCTCAGTAAAACTAAAATCTATAGATCATAATAATACCTAAGTATGATGTAAATTTATTTTCCTTGTGTAAAAAAAAAAAGTATATGTGCAACTTTTTACTCAGTTCTTGAGCTTTCCATGAAGTTTAGTTTAAAATCTGTTTCAGTTCAAAATAAAATTTTAAATTTTAAATTTCTTTTTAAATATTGTTAATTCCCCCATTTAATATGAAAATCAAAATTATGTAATATAAAAACAAAATGAATTCATGTTGTTGTTCTGCCAGTCTCTTTTTTTAAGACAATTTTTATTATTTTTTTTTTCATTTATAAAAAATAAAAAAATAAATGTATGGAATTCCCATCAATGTCACATTTACTTTCATGGTAATTGCTCCAATGAGCTGCTTTCGCTGGTTCCTAGGCCTCATGCATTTAAACGTCCTACGAGGCTGGCATCCTATTCCCACCCCTTCACCGTTGAAACTGTTAGATGTAGACGTCTCTTCTACTCCAATAGCTTCATGTCTCGCACATCTGGCCTGTGGAACTCCCTTCCTTATTCCTGTTTCCCTGACAAATACAATCTCCAACTATTTAAGTGTAACATCAATCGACATCTCCAGTTGCCTTGATCTATCCACTTCCCTTCTCCACATCCTTTCACCTTTCATTCCTATCTGCTCTCGCTCCAAATCTTCTGTAACCCCCTTGCCTTGATCGATCCACTATCTTTCTCCACATCCTCTCCTTTACCACTCCTATCTGCTCTTCCTCCAAACCTTCTGTAACCCCTTGCGTGCTAGTGGCTTCCAGCCTTGCTTGGGGTGATAAGCTTAAAAAAAATTTTTTTAAATTTGATTTATTCACATTTAAAAATGTACTTTTTGTCACCAATTGTCCTTGTAGTGAGGCAGTTAAATTGTAACAATTAGTTTTTATAATAGTTTTAATCCATAAAATCATTTTTTAGTCTCAGTTATTGAAAAGAAGATGTATTTAAAAGTTTAGCATATTGCGTAAAGAAAAATATATCTTCTTTTCAATAACTGAGACTTAAAAAAGTAAACATTCTTTTTATGAAACTTAAAATTGTATAGCTTTCAAAACAGATTTTCATCTTTATTTACTTAAAAAATTAAAAAAAACTTTTATTTAAAGTTTCCTGAAAAAAAGGTTTTTCACACAAAAGTTTGTATTAAAAAACCTAAAATTTAATTTCCATCAAAAGTTGTATTTAATTTTATTTTACTAATATTTTTCTTTGTCATAATTGAACTTTCCTGTGTTAAATTATTATAGCATTAAAAATATTTTCAACTTTTTTCTCATTTATTTAAGGATCAAAGTCTAGTAATCGAGTTTGTAAGAATTTGCTTTTTATGATTTCACCTCAATCATTAAAAGCAAATTCTTACAAACTCTATTACTAGACTTTGATCCTTACCGGATGTCTTACATATTTGGTCTTTGGTTGAACCAAGCACAAGAACATAAACCTAAGTGTTCAACTCTCTTTAACTACAGGTATATATATATATATATATATATATATATATATATATATATATATATATATTTTGAGCTCTCTGCACCACTGATATATTTCAAATAGAAAACGTTAAAATTTCCATTCCTCTCTGCCATGCAATGATAGCCTAAGGGTAGAATCTCTGACTGATACCAAATCAGTCAGGTTTCAATCCCAGCTTGAAGTAATCGGACGTCTAGCCACACTGAAAAGCTGTGATACAGTGAAACAGTTTGTCTGTGGATGACAATATATATTTATTCAAACTTATAACATATACAGGTTATAAGCTCACTGCAAAGTCACAATTTTGTTTCAACACTGCTGGTATCTTAACAAATGCTGATGTTGAATAGAAAATAAAATAATTTATTTTCCATTCAACATCATCACTTGATAAGACACCAGAAGTGTCGAAACAAAATTGCAACTTTTGTTGTGATCTTATAACATGTATCTGTTATAAATTTGAATAAATATTATTAGCTCTACTCAATAATGAGTACTCTTTTAAGAACAGTGTTTTTGGTTATTGGAATTTTATTCTATGTGTACCAACTCTGTACTTGGATATATATATTATAAATTTGGGTATATAATCCCAACAGAGTTATAAATTAATGACATTTGGAAAAATATTCATGAAAGTATATTTTGAAAAAACATTTCAAACGTTTTTTCCAAATGTTTACATATATATATATAGGTAAATAATTCAAGTGAATCCTAATAATATAAATATTAAAACTGATCCACAAAGAGAGATCAATGTATTTATTACAGAGCATATATAAATAAATTTTAAATTTTTTCCTCTTACTTTGTCGTCTTTGCCTTCCTGTTTCTTTAAAGTTTAAAAATCTGTAAGCTTCCTTTTCATTTTATCTTCAAACCCTTTGGTGTTGATAAACCCTGGTAGAATTTTTTTCTTACAGGGAGAAATGGCCATTCATATGGGGTACTGAATTTCATTTTTTGGTGATGTCAATGAACAACTCATTGCCACGATTGTGATGTCAGTGGATACTAGTCACTTTCGTAATACTTGTAACAGAGACTTTATAATTGTAGATACAACTATAGTACACCGTTGAACAATGTTGGTGTCAGACACCTTCAAATAACACTCATACTAATAGTACTTGCTTGATAATACTTGCTCGAATAGTAACCACCATATAGTGATCGGAATAGTAATCCATATGGTGATCAGTATAGAGAACTAGTATGGTGAATACAGTAAAGAGTAGCGGTCCATACAGTAATAGAGGACTGACTAGAAATAGCGATCCGAATAGTAATTGAGGACAGAATATTAATGTGATCAATTAGACGTTGCGCAACTTCCTACTTATGCATTTCTCCCATGGTCACACGATCCACTTAATTCAATAATGGGAGCGTCTGTGTTTGCTCAGTGGTAATCTATATTCAAACTTCAGTGTCGGCAGTGACACTTTATTCCTATATAACACATTTACATGTAATATATATATATATATATATATATATATAAAGATGTTTAGAGAAAAGATACAGTGAAGCATTATGGTAGTGAGAAAGTGACTGAATCTGAGATACCAGGTCAGGACCAATAATATTTACTACTATGACAACTTTGGGAGAGAGCAATCTTTACAAGTCATTGATACAAAGTTCTGCCTTTGAATGAGTGCCCCATAATTGTGGTTTTGTCCAGTAAATTTCTGACTCACTCTGTATCTTTCTAAATATCGATCAATGAAAGTAGGAGAGCACATCCAGCCACACCCACATCTTTATCAATTTGAACATCAGAAACTTCCAGGACAAAGTGTTCCGGTCCGAAGGAGACACATATTTGAGTTTTCCAAATTTGAACCAATCACTGATCGGATCACGGTCATCTATTTTAATGATCTTTCGATCAATCAATAAGGTTTGCTCACTCTGCCTTATCATCTAAATCCTAACCCTGCTCACAGCAAAAACACAACAGCAATCGCACACATGAAGCATGAAGTCAATAAAATTTTACAGTTAACTGATTGATTGGGCCAGTTATTTTGGTTCTTTTCCTCAATTGTTTCACTCGCTCTGATACACAGCTCTTTCATTTTAGCATGTAGGTAATCATTGCTCTCCACAACTTCCTATCATTTACAGCTGTAAGCAATGTCTTTTTTTTAATAATTGGTATCACCCCATGCAAGGTAGTAAAGCGACTAACACATTAGGAGTTACAGGGTGTGGAAGAATTAGGAACAGAAACATTAATAATGAACAGGAAGAGAAAAGACTAATCAGGAGGACAGTAGATAGCGATTGAGATTGCATTTAAATTTTTGCAGATTAAAGTTGGCTGGAAAACATGGAGCTGATAGGGAGTTTCACAAGTGAGAAGTGCGAGAAAAGAAACTGTTAGCATAGAACTTATGGCTGCAACTAGCTAGTTCAACGGTAAATTGGTGAGATCTTGCCACCAGTCTAGTATTGCACTTAAATTAAAAAGTCGGAAAACCAAGTTGTGCTCGAGTACGGTCACTACTATTAGAAATTTTATCTTAAACATTAATTTTTCATCATGTTATAGTAATTTACCAATGCACGCACAGACTCTCCAAGCTACAAATAGGAGCAGGTACTGCCTTTTGGAGAGGGAAGTTTCCGGCACTCAGGTCTAACAGTCGGACCGAACATTCTTGCTGTAACACTCTCAGTTGTATATGTTTGTTTAACTCAGTTCCTCTCTTGTGTCTTTATTTCTGGCTCCTAACAAGGCCACAA
>OZ038499.1:52538236-52560736 GCA_964036315.1 Acanthosepion esculentum
TAATTTTCTCAAAGATCTTGTAGAAATCTTCCGCGGAGCACCTGTTCATCTTTCAACAGTTTTTAGTTTTTTCATACGATGCAATGAATGAATTGATGGTAGTAAATGGAATATTCAGGTTGTCTGAGATTTTCATGCAACTTTTACCTTCTTTCCAGAGCTTAACAATCAGTTCTTTTTGCGAATTTGTCAGTTCTTTACCTCTTGCCATGATGACAACCTTCTTGCACGAATATCAATTGCAGAATGTTCTGTTTGTATTTTTCCAGCTAAAAATAAATACTGATTTTAATAGGAATATTCTAGAATATTCCACTCGAATAATCTAGAGTATTAAAGCAATTTAAAAGTTTTAAAATCTGGAAATTGCATTGTACGAATACTTTTTTTCACCCATTATTTCCATTAAATCAATTTTTTTCTGTTTTCTATGCGTATTAAGTTATTATGCATTTGTGCACAGTTAATTATATGAAAATTATGTTCATTCATTACATGTGTGTATACATGCACCCAGACGTGGGTGATTGTTTGTTCGTGTCAAGTAACCATTGGTTTTTGTTTATTTTGGCACATTTATTTCATCGAAGATTCTTTAAGAAATCTTCCACGGAGGACCGGTTCTTATTTGGTTTTCAACAGTTTTGAGTATTTAACACCTTGCAATGAATGAACAAATAGTAAACAGAATATTCAGATTGTCTGAGATTTTCATGCAACTTTTAGCATCTTTCCAGAGCTTAACAATCAGTTCTTTTTGAGAATTTGTCAATTCTTTACCTCTTGCCATGATGATAACCTTGCACGAATATCAATTACAGAATGTTCTGTTTGTATTTTTTAGACTAAAAATAACTACTGATAACATTATTGGAACATTCTAGAATATTCCACTTGAATAATTTAGAGTATTAAAGCAATTTAAAAGTCTTAAAATCTGAAATTTGCATTGTACAAATACTTTTTTCACCCATTAAAATGGATAAGTGGGATTTATTTCCATTAAATCAATTTTATTTTTGTTTTCTATGCATATTTAGTTATTATGAATCTGTGTGCAATTAATTACATGAAAACTATATTTATTCATTAGTTGGAAATACAATAAATTAAATATTTGTATCTGTACAAATATTTGTTTCCCCCCACTGTATCTGTGTGTATATATATTATATATATATATATGGCCTGACGATTGCATCTAGCATGAAACAGACTGTTGCCTCTATTTCTATGTTCACTTTTATATTTACACACACTCTATCTCTGATATTGAGCACTTTATCCCATAAATATAGCACATCTTAAGACTATATTTCTTTATATATATATATATATATATAAATATAGTAATAATCAATTTTTTTTTCTTCGCTGATAGAACTACACTGAGTTTCATGCACAATGTAATCATCAGTTGTTGATTGTAAACTGACCGTTGCATAATGAAAATATTGATATTTATACCGTACTGTAATGACAGCAGTTCATTTTTTATGGGGGGGGGGTAGTATATTAAAAAAATAAAAATATATACACATATACAAATACATATATACACACACTGACATACCTCCAAATACATAACTATAATTTAAATACAAATACACACATCTAATACGTATGAGGGTATGTCAAAAATTATCCTCACTTTTGGCAGAACATATCTTAAGACAGGGGGGGCACGGTGGAGTAATGGATAGCAGCTCGGATTGAAGAACTGGAGAGCTGAGTTCAAGTTGCAGTCAGATTCATTCGGTGACGAAGAGATAGCAAATCAGACTCAATATAGCGCCGCTTGCTCACATATTCCGTGGTGAAACTCAACTGAAGTTCTCTGTAACCATAGGACTGTGCCCCTGGGAGCCATGACTACTACGTCCTAATACCCTTGGGAAAGGTATGGATCCTCTTCTCCCTCCAGCTATGGATAAATAGCAGGACAGACTGGGTTTTATAGCCTTGTATGGAAACTGGTCTAGGAGAAGGAAAATATTTGAATTCAAAACCGGCCTGGAGAGAGGGTTGGGCTCTATCAGGATATCTTGCCCAAGAAACACTACTTCTACTGCAGCTGCAGTACACATGGTGGTCCTACAACCCTACGGGTGGTGGGACAGATAAATATATATATATATATATATATATATATATATATGGGATAAAAAAAATCTTTAAACAAAAGTGCGGATAATTTTATTTTCCCCTCGTAGTTTTAAATATAATAAAAATGTGTACCCAAATATCATGACATATCCACATATGTGTGTGTGTGTGTGTGTGTGTGTGTGTGTGTATGTATGTATGTATGTATATATATATATATGTAATTAAGTAATTCATTGAGTCTGAAAGAAACCTCAACAGAATGCAGAAAGCACTGGACGGCTGTTTCGTCCTATATTTGGGACTCATCAGCAGTGCGCATCCACTACCGAGAATTGAAACCCTGACAGTTAGGTTATGAAGCAAACGTCATACCAACTGTTCCAACGGGCCTTGGTGACAAAGAGATAGCAAATCAGACTCAATATAGTGCTGCTCGCTCACATATTCCGTGGTGGAACTCAACTGAAATTCTCTGTAACCATACGACTGTGCCCCCAGGAGCCACGACTACTATCACCAAGCCGCTGAAACTGAAGCATTAGAAGCCGGATCAAGCAATGAAATACACTATATTTCTATATTGAATCTGATTTGCTATCTCTTCATCACCGAGGCCCGTTGAACAGTTGGTATGACGCTTGATTGATAACCTAACTGTCCGGGTTTCAATTCTCGGTAGTGGATATGCACTGCTGATGAGTCCCAAATATAAGACGAAACGGGCGTTCAGTGCTTTCTGAATACATTGGTGGCCCTCAAACAAGAAATTGAAAATGCATTTGCAGTAATCCCAAAAGGACACTTTGTCCAAATTTGCATATAACTATATATATACATATTTATACATATATATATCGATATATACATATTTATATATATATATATACATATATATACGTATAACTATATATATACATATTTATACATATATATATCGATATATACATATTTATATATATATATATATATATATATATACATATATACGTATAACTATATATATACATATTTATATATATACACATATCTATCGATATATACATACATATCTATATATATATATATACATATATATTTATATATACATATATAAATATATATACATATATAAATATATATACATATATATCTATATATGCATATATATCTATATATACATATATATCTATATATACATATATATCTATATATACATATATATCTATATATACATATTCATCTATATACATACATATACATATATATATATATATATATAGCTTATATTCATACCCTGTCTGGTGGCAAATGCTGCTGGTGGTGCTAGGGGTGGCGGTCCTGCCATAGCCAGCGAAACCGTGATATCACCCCTGGTCGGCGGCTGATGAAGACAGTGTATCGCACGTGCTAATATACGTTGTATGTTAAAAAAATATATATACATATTTATAAACATATATACATATACATATTTATAAACATATATATATAAATATATATACATATATATATATATATAAATATATATACATATATATATATATATAAATATATATACATATATATATATATATAAATATATATACATATATAAATATATATAAATATATATACATATATATAAATATATATACATATATATATATATAAATATATATACATATATAAATACATATATATATACATATATAAATACATATACATATATAAATACATATACATATATATATACACATATATATATATATATACACATATATATATATATATACACATATATATATATATATACACATATATATATATATATATATACATACACATATATATACACATATATATATATATATATATATATATATATATATATATAAAAATATATATATATATACATATATAAACATATATATATATATATATATATATATACATATATAAACATATATACATATATAAACATATATATTATATATATATATATATTATGAAATCGACAAAGTCCGACAATTATTTCAAGACATTTTTATGTTTATACATTCTTTTTATGGATTCAAATATTTAAATATATGCTCTGTTTTATAATAAACAGTATTATATAAATATATATATATATATTAAAATAATAAGAAAGAACAGTAAGATTTACAATCCGGTCTTCTTAGGAATTATTTTTATTTTTAAAAAACAGTGCTCATTACAAAACAGTAGAGCATAATATTATAATTATTTTCTCTTTTAAAAATATGGTTCCATTGCTACACAGTAATTACCATGGTAATTCCTCTGTAGCGATTGAACTATATTTTTACAATAAAAAATAATTTTAATATATATATATGTGTGTGTATAGATACAATCACACATATGTCTAAATATATATATATATATATATATATATATATATGCATGTGAACACACATACAGACAGCTAGACAGACATATATATGGATGTATACACACACCGACATATATTTGATTTACAGTTGCTTGAGGTGTGAAACTGACAGTCCTTAGATAAGTTTAACAGACAGTTTTGGCTTGAGTTTATTAACTGATGAATACCTTCATAACTCACAAACTAACACACTGAGATGTGAACATCTTCTCGGACAGTATAACAAAATATGTGTTAAGCACAAATATTCATTCATTTGCATTATATCAGATAATTTGTTTTAATTTTTGGCTATAACCTCAAACTTCAATACTAAACACTTCAACTTACCAAGTTGAAACAAAACCAAACTTCATATATTTCCTCATCCTAATTATTGTTATTATCCGTGCTTTTTGTCAATTGTTATCCAATCTCTTTTGATCAGAAAGTTCAACAAAAGATTCTTTTATTCATAGAATATTTGGTTTGAAGTCATTTTGAAAAGCAGATAGTTATTTTTTTTTTTGCTCTTTTTATTGCTTTTCCCTGAACAGAAAATGTACAAATTTTTAACTCTGAGCAGCAATGGCGCATTTGAAAGTCCGGTTTCTGATATTCTGATCTGATTGGTTAAATCAGAATAGGCCAATGGAAATTAAGAACCAATAGAAAAGAAGAATTTTGGCAAAACAAGACTCCGCCCACCTTTATCTGCACTTATGCATAGTGACAGAGTTTAAAGTTGTTGAAATACTTATTACTGTTTGAAAGCTTGGATTGGAAAAGAAAGTGATATAATAAACAGGGTAAAGGTGGTGTTTGGGGTTAACATATGGGTGGGTGGAGGTATTGGTTGAGTTCTGTAGATTTAAGACAATGGATTCCTTAATTCAAAGAGCTATTGTTGTGAAAATCTAACGAGGGGAAAGATTTCTTTCTTTCATGTGATTATTCAAGGATTTTTTTTTTGTTTCATCTTTTTACATTTGGACAATAGTTTTCAATGAACAATTGAGAACAAACACATAACACCTAAGTTCCGGGAAAGACAATTGGATAAAAGAAAAGAACCAAAAAACAAAAAAAAATAATCACAAAGTTAATTCTAATTTAACAAAAGGAAATAAAAACAAGAAAATAAACGAATTTTGTTTCAATTTTGATTTCAATAAAAAAAAGAAAGAAATTACATTAAGAATAAATAAAGTTACAATGTATATCTGCACGTATGTATTTTCACTTTAAGAAGAATATTTTCCATAGGGAGGAAAAATTACGAGAAAGACAAAAAGAAAAGAAACTAAAAATAAAACAAAAAAACTTTATTCTTGTTGCTACAACCTGGAGTTAAAGGAAGTAGATAAGCAGGAAAGAAAATGGTAATGATTTCAAGAACAAAAAGAAAGATATATTCATCATAAGAGGCAGGAAATACAGAATCAGATACTCTCAAAAAATTATGAAGTGGTGATCAGTCTATAAGATTCCATTAAACAAGGGAGATCAGTGAATTTCAGGTTCAAGTTTAACAAATTAAATTAAAATTAAATCTCTGAAATGGACTATTAACCACACATTTTTAATTAAAAATTTATCCAGCCTATTATCACTTACACTCTTAGGGAAAATTATTAAATATACTTTTTAAATTAAAAATATTCCTATACTTTTAAACCATGTCCAATATAATTTAAACTGTTTAAGAATCTATTAAATACACTTTTTAATTAAAAATATTTCCGTCTATATTTCTGAGATTGTTTGGACTGTTGTTCTTATCTTTATTGTCATATTCATGATGTTTCAGCCTTCTTCAGGATCTGTCTATATTTCTGAGATGAGGTATTGTCATTATTTAACACTATTCACATTGTTCGGACTCTTTGTTGCCATATTCATGATGTTTTGGCCGTTGTGGTCCCCGGCCATCTTCAGGTGACTGGAATTTCAAACTGAACCTTTTCTTATCCACCAGGGTAGATTGTTCTAGTTCCACGTGCCATGCCTCTTCCAAATATATGAGCATCAGTTATAATCATGGGAATATTTTTAATTAAAAACTATACTTAATCTCCCTTTTGACTTAAATCCCAATTTTTTTTATTCACCTCAGTTGTAGCCAGGTACTGAACTCACAACTTGTTGGGTCAAAGTCACTGGAGTCAACCAATGCTTTTATCCACTTGAGGACATCAGTGTATGAATTTTTGGTACTTATAAACCTAATGTCTCAAGAAACATTTTTTTCCAAAGCTCATATTACAACTACATTAGAGAAAAGCATTGGTTGAATCCAGTGACTCATCCGAAAGAGTTGTGAGTCCAATACCTGGCTACTGCATAGGTGAACAAAAACTTAGGAAACTGAGTCGAAAAGGGAGATAACTGATACTGAGGCATGTCACGTGCAACTAGAACAATGTACCTTGGTGGATGAAATAAAGGGCTCAGTTCAAAATTCCAATCACCTAAAGAAGGCTGGAGCATACAACTGTCGAAACGTTGTGAATATTGCAACAAAGATGAGGACAACAGTCCAAACAATGTAAATAGTGTAAATAAAAATATTCCTATAATTTTAAATTCTGTCTAATATCATTAAAACTGTTTATGAATCTATTAAATACATTTTTTAATTAAAAATATTCCTATAATTTTAAATGCTGTCTATTATCATTTGAACTGTTTACAAATCTATTAAAAATATTTTTAATTAAAATTATTCCTCTACTTTTAAATCCTGTCTAATATAATTCAAACCATTTAACAATCTATTAAAAAGACTTTTTAATTAAAATTATTCCTATACTTTTAAATCCTGTCTAATATAATTCAAACCATTTAACAATCTATTAAAAACACTTTTTAATTAAAATTATTCCTATAATTTTAAATCCTGTCTAATATAATTCAAAACATTTAACAATCTATTAAAAACACTTTTTAATTAAAATTATTCCTATAATTTTAAATCCTGTCTAATATAATTCAAAACATTTAACAATCTATTAAAAACACTTTTTAATTAAAATTATTCCTATAATTTTAAATCCTGTCTAATATAATTCAAAACATTTAACAATCTATTAAAAACACTTTTTAATTAAAATTATTCCTATACTTTTAAATCCTGTCTAATATCATTTAAACTGTTTAACAATCTATTAAATACACTTCTCTATTACAAATATTGATAGAATTTTAAATTGTAATAAAATTTAAACCTTTAAACAATCTTTAAAAACTCTTTTCAATTAAAATATTCCTGCAATTTTGATTCCTGTCCAATAACATTTGAAGTCTTTGTTTACTAAACATTTCTGCAACAAAATATTCTCATTATTTTAAATCCTGTATATTTTATAAACTCTGAGACCATCTATTAAACACTTTATTTTTTAAATTACATTGCATCTAATAAAATATACCTAGCAATAGTTTAAATATCAGGGTGGACTGGGCTTTTTAACTTTTCAACCCATTAAAAAAGATAAAATTTCTGAATTCCAAAATTATGAATCTATTAAATAAAAATAGAAAATGGAAAAACAGTATCAATATCTTTCCCAAAAATACATGGCAATAAAAACAGATAATTTGTGAAGAGCTATGATCACATGAAGGCATTTTTTAAAAATATCATTTAAAATCTCCGAGTGCATTAAACACTTTTGAATTAAAAATATTCCTATAATTTTAATGCTATCTAATGTAATTTACACTGTTAGACAATCTATTAGACATAAATTTGTAAATTAAAACATTACTATAATTTTAAACCTATTAATTATCATTTAAACTCTTAGACAATGTATTCAATGCTTTTTAATTAAAGATATTCCTATAATTTCAAATCCTGTCTACTATCATTTAAACTGTTAGAAAATCTATTAAACATGTTTTTAATTAAAAATATCCGTATAATTATAAATCCAATTATATTCCATTTATTGGTTGATTGATTTGTTTTTCATGGGTTATCAACCCTTTACAGGTTATTTAAAGCTAGAAAATATTTTTAGATTGTAAGAATTTGAAGAGGGAGAAGATAATAGTGGTTTAGTAAGACAAGTCTTACTAATTAACCTGGGGGAGAAGAGGTGGAGTCATACCTTTCTCAAGGGTATTTTCACATCAGTGAATATAACAAACCCAATTGGAATTGGAACTCTGCTTTCCTGTTAACAATTCTGAGCCATTACACCATACAGGAACCGGTGTTTCAATATAATATGGCTGGACACCTATAACCCGTTTAAACGATTAGGCAATCTATAAAATACACACATTTTTAATTAAAAAAATTGCTATAATTTTAAATCCTGTCTCATATTATTTAAACTGTTAAAAAGTGTTAAATAGATTGTTTAATTAAAAAGATTCATATAATTTTAAATTCTATTAACACCATTTCAACTGTTACTAAAATCTATGAAACAAATTTTTAATTAAAAGTATTCATAACTTGCTTTAAACAATTAAAATTCGTCTTTTCATATTAGACATAAATATTTCCCATGACCCATTACACCACAGCATATATATATATTAAAATAAAGAGAAAAAACAATGATATTTATAAACTGGTTTTCTTATTAATTATTTTTATTTTAATTTTTTATTTTTAAAAAACAGTGCTCAGTACAATTCTGCAGAGCATAAATATTATATATATATATATATATATATATATATATATATATATATACACACACACACGCACACATCACACTTTATTTTAGGATATTACATCAAAACATGTGAATAACACTACACAAATGCAATTATGTTTCGATGTGTATTAACACATCCCAACAAACGTTAGTAAATGACTGATTAGTACACAATTTATTGGGATTTAAAACTGCATACCTCTTTTTATGCGAATAAAAGAGAAAGAGAAAGAAACAAGATACAATCTCTTTTCCAGAGAAAAGGAAGAATAAGGAAAACAAATAGAAAAGAAGAGGGAGATAGCAGCAGAATTTGTTTTGCTTATAATCAGATTTGCCAATCAAAATGGCCAACGCTAAGTAAGATGACCACAGACTTAAAAACATAAACAACTTATATTCAATACAAATTTAAGTTTTGATGTAATATCCTAAAATAAAGAATATTGCTCTACTATTGTATTGATACCTCTTTTAAATTAATGTCACGAATGTTGGAATTTATATTCAATTCATTCTCATTTCATATATATATATATATATATATATATATATATATATATATATATATATATATATATATATTATGAAATGGACAAAGTCCGACAATTATATAAAGACATTTATTTTTATGTTTAACATTCTTTTTATAGATACAAGTATTTAAGTAAATGCTCTGTTTTATAATAAACAGTATTAAATAACATTTACCGGCCTGAATGTCTGAGAAATTTTAATAGAAAAGAAGGCACGTCAGGCTATTTGACGGTTCCGTATAGGATACAGGTTCGAATCCTGTCAGAGGACGAATATTTTCTATGAAAATTTCTTGGACATTCAGGCCGGTAAATGTTATTTAATACTGTTTATTATAAACAAATCATTTACTTAAATGTGTATACAAAACATTTAGCTGTTTTAGTTTTTATTACAATAATATTATCCGTTGACTCAATACACATTAACAGAGCACTATCCCTAATAAACTTACCATTAATACCGTAGTTTATTTTTTGATATCTACCTATCGACACTATATTATATTTATAATAATTTTGAACTTTGTGTCCTCATACAAAGTAGCGTTGCTCCCATGAGACAAAGAATTAAAAAAAAAAAAAAAGCACAACCGTATCAAAAAGTTCATAACTTTTTCTAGCTGATGAATGGGTAAATCATGAAACTCTAAATAAACTTACATATATGCGTAATTATTATATATATATATATATATATATGGGCAGATGGTAGAGTCAATGTTATCAGTAAATCTAGGATTTGCAATCATTTCCCCTCCAAAACTGTGTCAATGTGATTTTCAAGGGCATCTATCATTATTCTTTTCAAGGAGACAGTAAAATGTGTAGGGGTGAATAGAAATCAGAGAACTCCCCTTTTTTAATCATTTCACTCCCGAGTAAGGCAATAAATCCACTAAGATGCAAGGAGGTACTGAGTGTTATCTTCTGTCTTCTTAATTCTTGATCTTTTATTGTTCTCTCACCTTAACAGTGTTTTCTTTTACCTCATATTCTGCTAGCTTCAGTTTCATACCTAAAATGTAAACATAATTTTTGAATGGATTTTTTTATCCAAAATTATTTCTTAGTTGATACATATATTTAAGTTGCTATCCTTTGTTTTTTTAATAGTAATTTTTTCCCTGATATTCTCTCACACTCTAGTAACCCCTCATGTCTTTGTGGCTTTATTGCCTTGCCTGGTGGGAAATCATTAAAAAGAAAAGAGTTCTTATTGTAAATGTTATTTTTAGAGAGGGTACATGTATTTGAGGTTACGACCCCAGTTTTTGTCTTTTCTGAAATTGTCAAACCAACCAACATAGATCAAGATGTTCTACAAAAAAAAAAAACTTGTGTATCTAACAGGAATCAAACTAGTATCACTTTATTCCATCAGGAAAACCATTTCCTGAGTCAAAGTGTGTCTCTATCACATGGCTGAGTGGTTAGAATGTGAACATGTGAGACCTGGGTGGGTTCAAATCTCACCATGATTGCATTGTCAGAAAGGAGATTTCCTGATGTTATCAGATTGGAGGGGGTCAATCTCAGCATGTTGCACCTTTGGAAAGTGTATGAAAACCACACCATGGGTTGACCTAACCCTTGTGAGTCAAAATGGGTAGACAGAACACTTGGGGATTGTCAATGGCTGTGTTTAGCACAAAATCACAAGTCATCATGGTCGAGAGCCTGAGCGTGCTGGCCTTGTTCAAATTGTTGTTCATGCAAGATAACAGAAACTGTAGCTAAGGTCTGCTCAGTATAGTTGCAGTATAACCCACAGGTGGGCTCTGTGAGTGTTGAATAAGCACAAATGTGCCTGAGCAAGCATCTGTAATAGGGACTGGCTAGACACCCTAGTAGATAGGTATCCCCGAATACGAGTGGCCAGCTATACTATACATCAGTTCGACCAAGAGACTAGCCTGACAGGGCAAAGTTAGAATTACCTAATAAGGGAAGCACATTTGTCATTGGGACTTCTATGTCGGCTAGCTTATTACTATAAAAGTTAAGTAAAGACTTTAAGAACTTGTCTTCTGGGGGGGGGGGACATAAACTAAAGCAGGTTATAGCAAAACAACCACTTTTACCAGTGGTCAGATCTTTGAAAAGGTTTGAAGTGAGGGAGTTAAGAAGACTCAAAAATGTAGAATCCTTCACAAATTGGGATCTGTCAGGAAATCTCAGAGCCAAACTCTTCTTGGTAAAGCAAATATTTTAAGGCATCAAAATTGGGCCAAAAAACACAATATTTTAAGTGTATATCTCCCTATTCATGAGGCAAACAAACTTTTCCTTGTGTATAATTACACAGTGTCAGTAATTTTTATATTGTTTTCATAGTTATTTATAAAACAGTAAATAATAAATATTATGTAGATGGTTTACATATATTAATAATTTTGTAATATTTTTATAAACTTTAAATAAAAAGATTTCTTTCCAAGTTTCTTTCTTTAAAAATGGTAAATAAATACCACATTGTACTTGCTTCACATATTTTTATAATCTTGTAAATAAACGTTGCCAAGGAAGCTAAAAGTGTATACAATAATAGCTGCATCAACGAATAACCATACTTTTGATACACCATTTTCTTGCAGGTATGGTTAATCAGAGCCATATATATATATATATATATATAAATTTTCTTATTGTAGGAAAGAAAAATTTTCTCATTGTAGGAATGAAAAATAAATTTTCAAATTGTAGGAATGAAAAATAAATTTTCTTATTGTAGGAAAGAAAAATAAATTTTCTTATTGGAGAAAAACAAAACTAAATATTACTTCTGTAGAAAAAATTATAAATTTTCTTATTGTAGAAAGCAAAACTAAATATTCTTGGTGCAGAAAACAAATTAAAAACTAAAATCAGTGTATTTAAATAGGAGTTAGAAAATGGTGGCAATTGACATAAAAATTTACAAACTTTTATGTCTGCATTCTGGAAACAAATATTTTGTTTTCTGCTATTGAAAAATTTCAATTAAGATTATAAAATTAAAATTCTAATGTTATGAGAAATTAAAATCTCACAAAGCAACAATATTTAAACACTGACCCATTAAAACAATTTACAAAAGATTACACCCACAGAGGGGCAGACAGAAATAAATTCATGAAAAAAAATCACAACAAATAATGCAAAAAACAAAATCCTGGTCTGAATATTTGAGAACTAAATCTACACACCTGACCTAAAATGGCTCTTAATCAAGTCCTATTGACAGAGAATTGGAAAGTAAAAACTGCCGCAGAAGAATACCAATAAAGAAAAACATAGAAACATTGTTCTCACAAAACAGAACCTTGTATTATGTGATGTATGTCAATAACACATCAAATGAATAAAGGTATGTTTGATTTTTGGTTTCAATTGATGTGGTGGGGAAGACTGAACGGAACATGACGAGAAATTAGGACCAGGCAGCTGAACAATGTTTTTTTTTTAATGTTTTTCCAGAGGGAAAGGTGAATGCTGATAAGGCCCCCAACTCCTCTGGGAAGAAGAAAGAGAATAAAAATAAGCGAAAAGAAAGAAGGAAGAGATTAGAAAGAGTAAGGAAACGAAAGAAGGATGACTTTTGAAGAAGATTTCATCAGGAGGCTGTGGAATATTTGAAGAAAGAAAGAATAAAAAACAAATAAAAAAGAGAATAATAAGAAGAAATTGAATTTATTAAATATAAATGAGGTGAAAGAGTTTCGAGAATGGGAGAAGAAGTAAGAAGAGAATGAAAAACTGAAGGGGAGTAAAGGGCAGCTGAAATTTTCTTGATGAATGAAAATAGAAATGAAGAAAAATTCTGAAGTAAGAAACATGAAGAAAAATGGAGAATGAGCGGATGGAGATGAAGAAGGAAATTTCATTTCCTTTTTTTTTTTTTTAGAAAAAGAAGGAAAGTGAAACAAAACATGAAAGAAAAGAAGAGAATACTCATGGATATAAAATACTCTACAAGTGTAAAGCACACACACTCACATATATATCTCAACACATGCCTTCACACACATACACACACACATATATATATATATATATATATATATATATATATATATAATCTAGGTTTAAACAAAGACTTGGGTATTTTAAATCTGTATAAATATTTCAATAGTTAAAAAATTTTTTCAGATATAGTTAAAAAACCTTTTTAAACAACATCGTTAGATTTACGTTAGAAATATTCAAACACAGTTGCATTCCACATCACGTGACGTCCGCGTACCACTACGGACGCTACTTGTAAAAACAAACTCCCAAATACAGTTATTCAATTCATTTCTGAGAAAGGACCGAGGTGGTCTGAAATATCAAATATATAAAAACATATAAATAAATACTTTCACAAAGAAACACCCAATTTTTTTTCTTTTAATTTGCAACTTTTCAGTTGTTTTATCCATATTATATACATATCAAGAAAGTATACGTGGCTTCTCATTATGCTATATATATATATATATATATCTATAAAAGTGGACATGGAAGTCAGCACTTAGAGGCGACAGTCTGTTTCATGCTAGTGCAATCGTCAGGCAACTAGTGCTGTTATTTTTCTCGGCTATTTATATAAAAGGATCAGTGGTGCATTATGGGTAGTCTATTTTGGCGGTTACTTTTTATTTGTTTATTTATTTATGTCAAATTTTTTTTTTACTTGTTTATTTGTTTATTTATTTATGTCAAATTTTTTTTTTACTTGTTTTTTTGTTTATTTATTTATGTCAAATTTTTTTTTTACTTGTTTTTTTGTTTATTTATTTATGTCAAATTTTTTTTTTACTTGTTTTTTTGTTTGTTTTAATTTTATTTTTATTTTTTATCTTATATATTTATAGCATGAAACAGACTGTCGCCTCTAAGTGCTGACTTCCATGTCCACTTTTATATTTACACACGCTCTATCTCTGATATTGAGCACTTTATCCCATAAATATAGCACACTTTAAGACTATATTTCTTTATATATATATAGTACAGGTAATAAATCCATTGGTATATAATCCAAGTGGATGCTAATAATATAAAATATTAAAACTGATCCAGAAAAAGAGCTCAATGTGTTTATTATAAGAGAGCATATAAATTATGTAATAGAGAAATCCCAAATTACCTCCTGAGTAGAGACTATTTTAACTAATGTCAAGGCGTTAGCATTTTTTCGACGCAAATAGTGGATTGATTCTGTGTTAGAAACTTAAAATTAAATATTTAAAAGGCAACAGTTGAAAAATTGATAAGAGCTAACCAAACAAAACGTCTGAGTGGTGGTAAGGGGAAGGAGGATGTTGTCTGATTTAAATGGAAAAAGGCTACACAAATTCAACCCTAACAACCTTAACAACCCAAGTTATATATATATATATATATATATATCAGCACATGCATATATATATATATATATATATATATATATATATATATATATATACATGCCTAAACAGACAAATATATTATATATATATCCATCAATTCCCTGCTCACACACATATCTACTCATGTCCTGTATGCACATATGTATACATGTCTACACAGATACACACACACACATATATATATATATATATATATATATATATATATATATATATATATATATATATGCCCTCGCATGTACACACACACACATATATATATTGATATATATCTATCTATACATGCCTTTACATACACACATATATATTTTATATACACTCTTGACTACATGCACACACACACACATTAATCCACACTTGCTTTTAAATACGTACACACACACACACATATATCCACACTTGCTTTTACATACATATATACACACACACACGTGTGTGTGTGTGTGTGTGTATTTTGTATTCAGGCATCAATCCCTCTTTTATACATGCTTCATTAAAGACGACTGACAAGGTACTGTGATTAAGCTTTATATGAAATTCTTCTTGCGTAAGCACAAGTGTTTTTTTTTCTGGATACAAAGTGTGTAAAAACTGTCCAAAAGTTCTTCATTTTCAACCGCTTTTAGCCATTATCAAGGATGATTTTATTTTTACTTTTAACTGAAATGCATGGGTTGTGTTATGTATGTATCTAGAGTTATAGGAATGTTTTATTTTCCAAACATGGTCAGCACATTGTGGCTGTGTTCATAGTTAATGTTACTGAATGTTAGCCTTTTCATTATTAGGGCTTCCATTATTTTTAATCTTTAATTACATGTGAATGAGGTTATTATGCATGTATTTTCAACTAGTATGTTTCAGGTGGAGTCTGCTAGGTTTGTGTGTGTATTTAAATATGTTTTAATCGAGCTGTGGTTGGACAGGTGTAAGGTAAGTCATTTGGACAGGCATGTAGTAGCGTGACCAATGTAATTATTTATGAGTTTGGTTTGATCAGGAACACAACTCATTAAGGAGAATATATATATATATATATATATATATATATATATATATATATATATATTTGTGTATTTAGGCAGCAATCCTTCTTTCATGCACATTTCATTGAATACAACAGACAAGGTGCTTTTATTTAGTTTTTTTATACAATTTCTCATGCAATCTAATAATTTTTTTTATCACCAGAAAAGAAAAAAATTATTAGATCACATGAGAAATTGTATAAAAACTAAATAAAAGCACCTTCAATATCACTTGATAAGACACTGGAGGTATTGAAACAAAATGGCTATTTTTGTAGTGATTTTATAACATATTTATGTTATAATATTTAAATAAATAATTATATCTGCTCTACTCTGTATTGAGCACTCTTTTAAGAATAATAATTGTTGGTTATTGGAATTTATTCCGTATATACCAATCCTATATATATATATATATATATATATATATATATATATATTACTAGTTTAGTCATGATATAAAAATTGATGATATTTACAAATCCATAACATGATTAGAACATGATTATATGCTGCTGACAAATCTTGTATGTTGATAATGTTATAAAGATTCAGTCTGTTATGTGCCATGTGTGATACACGCTTAGGCAATCATGTATCTTTCGATACATGACTGACGAGATAGATTTCTAATATCTATCTATACATGCCTTTACATACACACATATATATTTTATATACACTCTTGACTATATATATATATATATATATAGTAAAGATTTATTGTTCATGTATTCTTCTTATAATCTGAAATGCGTATATTTCAACACCATATTTTCATTAAGACAGGTTTCGTTAAATAATTTAGACATGTTCTGTTTACTTATTCTCGATAGGATCCTTTCATATTCGCAGATAAGCTTTTTTGTGTGGCTATTAAAAGACAAGACGAAAACACTGTGTTGGCTAATATTATATTTATTCTGAGTACTTTTGACATAGCATAATGTCATGGGTGTCACTCAAGGACACACATGGCACAGTGGATAAAGGCATTGGTTAGATCCAGTGACAAGACCCAGAGAGTGTGAGTTCAATACCTGGTTAAGGCAGTGGAGAACTTGGAAAGGGGAATTAAAAGGAGATAACTGATAACTGACATCCATTAATTATGGCACGTGGAACTAGAACAGTCTACCTCAGTGAGCGAAATAAAGGGTTCAGTTCAACATTCCAACTACCTGAAGAAGGCTGGAGCATACAACAGCTGAAACATTGAGGACAATAGTCTAATATTATTTATTGTACAAACATATAAATAATATGATAAATAATATAAAAACATTACTTTAGTCTGATGAAGTCCTAGGCAATGAAACGTGTTACATTATTTTTTTTCCACTTCTTCTATACATTAATTTAAGATTCTCTTTTTACTCTTTTAGATATATTTGGCATGTCGTCTAACTGATTTCATTCAGTTTCCTGATACAGTCATTTTTTATCACTTTTATTTGTAGGTATCTGACATTATGATAATAAAAGATCTGCCAAGGTGAAATGTTGTCAGAATCTGGATACAAATTTACCATTTTATATCTCCCTGTCTTCTTTCCACACACATATATTACACTCTCCCATTCTATATGTCTCTGTGAGTACTTATATATATATATATATATGTGTGTGTGTGTGTGTGTGTGTTTTTATCTGTTAAATATTTCGATATATGTTTAGGATTTATTTTGCAAAGATAGTCTTATATATTATAAATGCTTTAAGATTTGCAAAATATATATAAGTGTTTGTGTGTCCAACCTGATTTTTTAAGAATATGATGACTGTAACTTTTCATCATATCCCCTAACACTCAGTAACCCCTTGCATCCTAGTGGCTTTATTGCCTTTGATTTTCAAGAAATTAAGTGCAATGTCAATTGTTATCTTGTCTTCTTGACTACTCTTCCTTTATTGTTCTCACTCCTTAATAATGTTTCACTTTTAATGTTGTTATTTCACACTGAGTAACCTCTTGTGTCTTAATGAGTTTACTGCCTTGCTTCGGGTGAAATGATTCATATATATATATATATATATATATATATATATATATGCTTCATTAAAGACAATAAATAGACAAGGTACTATGATTAATGATTAAACATTTTATTTAATTTTTCTTGTGTTCGAACAAGTTTTCTTTTCTAGACACTGAGTATGGAGAAACTGTCAAAATGTTCTGCCTTTCTAAGCACTTTCTGTTATACTGTTAGCCATTATCAAGGATGTTTTTATTTTGCTTTTTAACTAGGTGTATGGGTTGTGTGCATGTTTCTAGATTTATAGGGATGTATTATTTTCTGAACACAACACACTATGGGCTTGTTTGTAGTCAATATTATTGAGTGTTGGCATTTTCTTTTTTATTATTAAGGCTTCCATTTCTTTTAATCTTTTTTTTATATGTGGATGAGATTATTATGCTAGTAGTATTTTCTACTAGCATGTTTCGGATAGAGTTTGGTAAGTTTCTGTGTCTATATAAATGGCTACTAATTGGAGCTGTGGTCAGATAGGTGTAACATAAGGCATGTGGATAGGCATGTAGTAGCGTGACTGATGTAATTATTTATGAATCCAATTTGATCAAGAACACAGCCACACAGGAAACCCACACACAACTCATGCACCCAGTTAAAAAGCAAAAATAAAATCATCCTTGATAATGGCTAAAAGTATAGCTGAAAGTGCTTGGAATTAGAGTACTTTGTCTGTCATCCTTAACGAAATATGTATAAATGAGGGATTGCTGCCTAAATAGACTATACATATATATATATATATATATATATATATATATATATGTATATATATAGATAGAGAGAGATAAATGTAATGTAGCTTCCCTATGCTTTTTCTCAAAATACTTTGATGTTTATTGTTCTGATGAACTTTCTGCTATGGCACCTAGATTTTATGAGTTTAAGTGCAGTATTCGACTGGTGGTAAGGTCAAATCAATTTACAGTTGAATTGGCTAGATGCAACCATAAGTTTTATGTTATTTCTTTTCTTGCATTTCTCACTTACGGGACTCCCATCCGGCTCCTTTGATCTTCGAAAATTTAAATGCAATGTCAATCATTATCTACTTTCTTCTTGATTCCCCTTCTTTTTATTGTTGTCACTCTCTTAATAATGGTTTTCGTTTTCTTTGACGTTCAGTAATCCTTTGTGTCTTAGTGGCTTTATTGCCTTTCCTGGGGTTGAAATGATTGAAAAACATGAAATCCGACTTGAATGTGCTTAATGTCTGTTTGCTGCTGCTTGATGGCACTGAATAATAATGTTCACTACTACTACGTTTTTTTTTTTTTGTTTTTTTTTAAGCGTATCACCCCAAGCAAGGCTGGAGGCCACTATCACGCAAAGGCTTATAGAAAGGGTTGGACGAAGAGCAGATAGGAGTGGTAAAGGAGAGGATGTGGAGAAAGAGAAAGACAGTGGGTCGGTCAAGGCAAGGGGGTTACAGAAGATTTGGAGCGAGAGCAGATAGGAATGAAAGATGAAAGGATGTGGAGAAGGGAAGTGGATAGATCAAGGCAACTGGAGATGTCGATTGACGCTACACTTCCAAGTTTATAGAGAACAGTCAAACAGTATTTCTATACACAGAATAAGGACTAAAAGGTGAACTTTTTATCTATTGCACCAACACAATGCGATACTGCAATCGACAAATGGTGAAAAAGGTAAGACAATGGAAACTCGTTCCTGAACATCCGGTCTATAGCCTTCATTTGACACCATCAAAATTCTGACTGTTGTTGAAATTGAAACAACTATAGAAAGGTCAACATTTATATCTGGAGTTTATTTGATTCAAAACCTTACATGTTAATCTTAAAAAAAAAAAAGAACCTTGAAAATTTAGATATATGTTAAGAATGTATTTCATAAAGATATTCTTATATATTATAAACACTTTACAATTTGCAAAATATATAACAGATATATTTAAGTCGTGGTGAAGTAACAGATAGTGGCTCAGATTGAGGAATCAGAGAGCAGAGTTCAAATTCCAGTTGAATTAGTTATATTCATTTATGTGCAAATGCCCTAGGGAAAGATATAAATCCTTCTCTTCTTCCACTAGTTATGAGTAAATAGCAGGGCAAACTAGGGCCTATAGCCTTGAGTGGCAACCAGTTTAGAAGAAGGACAACTCTGAATTCAAAACCTCCAACTATGGTTAAATAGTAGGGCAGACTGGGATCTTCAGCCTTGAGTGGCAACCATTCTAGGAGAAGGACAACTCTGAATTCAAAATCTGTATGTAGTCCTGGCGAAGCACATACTATGCAGCTAAGGCAAGGATCGTTCGCACTAATTCGATGATCCCAACTATGGTCGACTCCTTAACAGATTGGATTCTATTGCCTTGGATGTCAACGGGTGTAGGAGAAGGAAAACTCTTAACTCAAAACTGTATGTAGCCCTGGTGAAGCATATACTATACAGCTAAGGAAAGTATCATGGTGTTTACAATGACTCTAGGATCCCAGTTGCAGTCAGTGTGTGTGTGTGTGTGTGTATTTAACGTATGTGTTCTATATGATTTTTTTTCAAAATATGATGAATTTGCAACTCGACTTTGAGCAATGACATTGCTTGACTGCTCCTCAGAGATAGGCAACACAAAAGTACATTTTTAGGTTTGCATTCTCTTTCACATATGTAGCAAAATTGGATGCCTTTCACAGAAGTGGTTACAGTACTATTTTGGTGAACTTTCATATAATGATTTAGTCCACCAACTGAGGCACCTTCTTTTCTCCACAAAGTTTCATCATTTCACAACTGAACTGGCTAGATGTACCCGTAAGTTCTATACTAACAGTTTGTTTTCTCGCACTTCTCACCTATGGAACTTTCTTCCAGCTTCTTGCTTTCCAGCCAACTTTGATTTTCAAAAATTTAAATGTCAATCATCATCTACAGAGTGCAGTGGGTAAATTGTTGCTATATTATATTTTTAATTTCATGCATGTGCATTGTTTGTTTTTGATTTTGTCAACTGCAAAATATATTAGGGTCAGTTGGGCACCATCTGTGAGAAAAAAAAAGCACCATGAGACAATTCACTCAATCAGAAACTTGGAAATGGCATGCTGTACTGCTTGACATTCACTCTGAAAGCTTCAATATGAACATTTTAGAGTGTTTGGGTGTCAACCTGATGAGAGTGCGGAGAATTCGGAAAGAGTTGGATGAGTCTAATGGTGATTACAAAGGTATGGCAACTCAAAAAACCCACTTTGATCATTTTGATGAGAAAAGAACTCCTGAATTTGTAGGTGAGGGCCTCAGACTCAACACAGAGGCCTACATCAAGTCCATTGAGGAGATAATGCTGCCCTGGGTGAAGAGGATGGCTGCTGGAAGATTCAATGTCTGGCAACAGTACACTGTACCATGCCACACAAGCAGGAGAACATAGTCATGGCTCTCTGGCAATTTCTGCAATCACATCACCACTTACATCTGACTACCTAATTCCATAGACGGCAACCCCCTTCATTATTATATGTGGGGTACAGTTGAGTGAGAGACAAACGAAACTAAAGGCAACATCTAAATTGTCTCCACTCCTCTTTACATGTGTGTGTATATATATATATATATATATATATATATATATATGAAGAAATATAGTCTACGAATATAGATAACGAATAGTTGATCTGAACAATTATCATGAAAGTATTTTTAGAAAAGGTCCAGGGAAAGCGTGAAAGTGAAAACTTAGTAAAAAAAAGGTCAATCAACAAAAAATGTCAATTATTTTTATTAATACACACACTATGTATATATATATATATATATATATATATATATATATATATATGAAGAAATATAGTCTTAAAGTGTGCTATATTTATGGGATAAAGTGCTCAATATCAGAGATAGAGTGTGTGTAAATATGAAAGTGAACATAGAAGTCAACACTTAGAGGTGACAGTCTGTTTCATGCTAGATGCTATCATCAGGTGACCTGAGGATTGTATCTAGCATGAAACAGACTGTCGCCTCTAAGTGTTGACTTCTATGTTCACTTTTATATATATATGTGTGTGTATATATATATATATATATATATATATATATGTGTATATATATATATATATATATATATATATATGTGTGTGTGTGTGTGTGTGTGTATGTCTGTATACAGAGAGAGAGGTGGAGAATAATAATACACTTACTCATCGTACATTGATGATATGTTCAGAGTACAAACTTGATACTGAACTCAGGGAAATTACCAATATCGTTCTTGCCAACAGCTATCCAGGAGATGTGTGTGTATATATAAAAATCTTTTAATTTATATATATATAAACATATATGCATGCATTATATGTGTATATGTATAAATATACACGCATTACATAGAAATATAAACACACACACACAT
>OZ038499.1:52565736-52588236 GCA_964036315.1 Acanthosepion esculentum
GACACTGATGAAACACCAAGAAGCACCACTTGATGGAACATACACAAGGATGTTACGAGTTGCATTAGACATCAGCTGGAAGAAACCCCCAACAAAGAAATGCTTATATGAACACCTTTCTCCTATCCCAGTTTCACTAAGAGAGAGAAGGCTTTGGCTAGCTGGTCACTCCTGGAGAAGTAAGTTGGAACTTGTAAGTGACACCCTCCTATGGAACCCATTGCATGGCAAATGATCAGTTGGAAGACCTCATCACATCTACATTGACCAACTTGGATGCCATCTGGAAGACCTGCCGACAGCGATGTCTGACAGAGATGGTTGTAAGTAACGAGTCAGAAGAATCAGGGAAGAATTCTCGATCTGATATGATATTTAGCTAGATGTAATCACCATTTCTAGTTTAGCTTTTTTTTCTCACACTTCTCACCTGCGGAACTCCTTCCTGATTTCTTGATTCCTTGCCAACTACAATCTTCAAAAAGTTAAATACAATATCAATCGCCATCTTCCTAAATACTGTTCTGTTATTGAACTTTCATCACTTCTGCTCATTAAAGTCTTCTCATTCCCATTCACTCCTTGTAGCCTCTTGCATCCTAGTGGCATTATTGCCTTGCTTGGGGTGAAATGATTAAAAAATATATATCAGTTAAAAATGGAATCAGCATTCCTGGTTCTGATTCTAATCAACTATATTTTATTTATTTTGTACTAACCAACTTGAGAAAGGCAAGAATTCATCATTCTCCGGCTACGGGTTAAATAGCAGTATAGACTGAACTCTTTAGGCATGGTTGAGCAACCAGTCTAGAAGGAAAAAAAACAGCCTGAAGAGTGATGAGTTCAATCCAGCTAACTCACCCTGGACACACCCCAGCTGATGTGACTGCAATGCATATGGTACCTTGACAACACTAACTGGGCTAATCATGGTGAACAATTAGCCTGAAATCACTAGATTTCATCGGTAATATAAAACATGTCAAAAGAAAAAAAAACAAAAAAACTCCCCCATAAAAATCCAACTTCATTTTACGTCTTGTTGAGAAAAGATACAGACATGTCGGAAAATTACAATTTCTAACATCTTTTCTCTTACTGCAATTTGGTCTAAAGGTCTAATAATATACAATAATTATCATTAAAGACCTAATAATTATCATTAAAGACTTAATAATATACAATAATTATCATTAAAGACCTAATAATATTTTTTTCTTAAACTTTTCACCCCAAGCGAGACAGGAGTGCCAGTAGCATGCAAGGGATTACAGAAAGTGGGAGCAAGAGTAAAGAGGTGTGATAGAGAAAAGGATGAAGAGAAGGACGGGGAATAGATCAAGGCATCATGCTGATTGACATTGCATTTGAATAGTTAGAGTTTATAGCTATCAGGGAAGCAACTAAGAGGAAGGGAGTTCCCCAGACAGGAAGTGCAAAACATGAAGCTACTGGAGTAGAAGAGATGACTATATTTAACCATTTTGCCAGTGAAAGGGTGGGACTGAGATGCCGACCTAATGGCATGTTTAAATTCATGCAGTTTGGGAACTAGTGAAAATAGCTCATTGAAGCAGTTACCATAAAGCTATTTATAGAAAAGAGAGAGGGAGGTGACAACATGTCTGTGAGAGAGCGACTGTAAACGAGATACCAGATCAGGGACAATAACATTGCATATTCGTCTCTGGATTTTGTCAAGGACCCTAAGATGAAAAGAGGGGGCTCTAATCCATATATGACAAAAGTATTCCATGAAGGTTGGATGGTTGATTTATAGATATGAAGGATGGACTCAGGTGAGAAAAACTTTCTGTCATGATACAGAGAACCAACTTTCCTTGCAATAGATGAAGCTATTGATTCAATACAATAATTATCATTAAAGACCTAATAATATACAATAATTATCATTGTTATTATTGCTTTTTTCTTTGAAATTTCTTTCATTGTCCTACTATCTACATATTATAAGAAGCATATGTGCACAATCTTTCTTTACTACATATATATATATATATATATATATATATATATATATATATATATATATATATATATATGGGGGGGGGACACTACATAAATTTTTGTAGATCAAGAACAATTTTAGGAAAATCTATGACAAAAGATCGTTACCAAACATTACTTTCTTTAGTCAGATGAAATCCTAAAGGACAAAATATGTCACACAAAAACATTTTCCAATTTGTCCTAAAAGATCAAATTCCAGCAAATATTAAATTATCAAGAAAAACTAACTGAAAATACACCAATTAAATCCAAAAATAGAAAGCCTCCCATTCTGCAAATTATCTAGCATTAATATAGGAAAATTCTTCTTAAAATTAATAGAGAAACACTTTAGTAATAACAATACATTGAATAAAATCTTAAATAAAATGAACTTGAAAATTAGTTACTCATGTGTAAACAATATGGAAAAATTATAAATTCCCACAATAATAATCTAATTAAAGAATTTCATTTGAATCAAATACAATAAAATATTTCTACCTGTTAAAACTGAGTGCCCAGTGGGATGATTATGTTTGACAGAAAATGCACATTATGAGGCCAAAATTTCCCCCAAAGAAAATATAAATCAGAAAATGGTTTATACTGGAATATCTGATGGGGATTGGAACTATCACCATTCCTTCAAAAACAAATCCCACAAGAATCAAGCAGCACTATCTAAATGTTATTGGGATATGAAGGAAAATGGTTTCACTCTGCAGCTGAAATGGAAAATTATTTCCAGGGCTAGAGCTCCAAAAACTTTAGAGAAAGATGTGATATCTGCATTAGAGAAAAATATTAGTTATCAAATACAACAGACCTGATGAATTACTGAATCACCATAATGAAATCATCTTCAAAGGCAGACATAAAAACCGGTTCAAAATAAACTATACCTAAAAAAATTATTTTTTGGTGACTTGCCCATGGAAAATAAGGGATTTTAAATCATTAAGACACTAAATAATACTAAATTTCTATATGTCTGATTAAGAACTTAGGTTAAACAATTTATGTGTGATTGTTTTATATATATTATATATATATATATATATATATATATATATATATACATACATATGTGTGTGCGTGTGTGTGTGTGTGTATAGGTGTATATTTGTATGTGTGTATATGGGTATGTGTATATATGTATATGGGTGTGTGTGTGTGTGTGTATATATTTATATATATATATGTGTGTGCGTGTGTGTGTGTGTAGAGGTATGATAATATTAATCATTTTTGTGTGTTGCATGTGTTTTTATGTGTGTGTATATGTGATAATATTAATAATCATTTTTGTGTGTGTTTTATGTGTGTGTATATAGATGTATATATGTAGACATACATATGAACATAGGTGTAAATATATGAATTTAGGTATATGTGTATGCATATACGTAGATATTTAAGACGTATATGTGATTATTTTATGTATTGGTCCTTATATAATTGTATATTTTGCTTGATATCATTATATGTATGTAAATATATGTATGAGAATAAGTATATGTATGGATGTGTGTGTATATGTTTAGGTTTTTCATTTACAGTGCTGTTCGATAAAATTTTTTTTACTGAATGTCCTCTTCTCCGATGAAACGAAAGTTGAGCTAAATTCAAAGGATAAGCAATCTAAAATCTGAAGAAGAAGCTTTGAAAGCTCTTTGAATTTAGCAGTAAGTACTGTCAAGCATCCGTTCAGTATAATGTTCTGGGGATGCTTTTCTTTTCATGGAACTGGTTTCTTAAAACCTATTGAAAAGACCCTCGGGTACGAGCAGTACAAGAGAATTTTAGAGTCTTGTCTGCTCCCTTCTGCTGAAAGGGTGCAAATCGACCCCACCAAGCTCATTTTTATGCAGGATAATGCTCCCTGTCACAAATCAAAATTGATGAAGGAATACTTTGATGAGAAGCAGGTGAGTGCTATGACATGGCCGCCCCAATCTCCTGACCTCAACCCCATAGAAAACTTATGGAGCATTATAAAGTACAGGCTCTCAAGAAAGCAGTTGAGCAACAAAGAAGATTTGATTGTGAATTTCATATCCGAATGGAATTCAATGCTTGGAGATGAGATTTGCCAGAACCTAATCAAGTCAATGCCAAAAAGGGTTGAAAAGGTTATTCAAAACAAAGGAGGACCCATAGATTATTAAATATTTCGAACTATATTACCTATTATAAATAAATTATACCTCAATTATTCTTTATTTAAAGCTGTTCAGTTATGTTTCTATTGATTCCTAGTTGCAGGAAATAAGTGAGTCACTTTTTTTGTATAGAGTTTTTCCTTAAATCTCATTTATATCCAAAATTATAATTATCAGTAGAATACCTTAGGGTGAGTAAACTTTTTTTACTAAGTGGTCGGGAAAGGGTATTTATATTAGTAAGATTAAAAATTAGTTTGACCCCCCAAAAACAATAGGAAAAAAAATTTTTAATTAAAAAAATCAGGTGAGTCACTTTTATCAAACAGCACTGTACTTTTCAGATTTTCCCATCAAAATAAGGTTACAAAACAAATTTACCAAGCAACATTATTATTTTTAGATTTTTATTTTTTAGATTTTAATCTTTATTTTTTTTATCTAATTATTATCATTCTTTTCATTATTATGATGAATAATACTATTATTAGTAGTAGTAATAAGTAATCTGGTTATTAATATTAAATTTATATTAAATATTTAATTAATATTAAATATATTTTATTTACCATTTATAAATTTTAATTTTTAAGTTCAAATTTTAAAATTTTTCACCTGTATGAATTATATTATTAACTTTATACTCTTCTTAAAATTTAAAACATTTTTTATTAATCTTTAATATATTGTCCTATATTAATTACAACTGAATTAATCAGGATTAATAATATTATTAATAATATTATGAATATATTTTACTTTATTTTATTCCTACTTTGCCGGTAATCTTTAACTTTATGTACTAACTATAAATTATATTGATGTGTGTTTTTAAAGTGTCACCATGATATGCCTACATATGATAACTTACTCTTCCTTCTTCCTCTCCCTCACCTGTTTAACTCTTTCTTTCTTCTTCCCTTTTTACCCCCCCCCCCCACCGCTTTACAATTTGTCTTCTTTTTTCATCCTGTCTAAAAATTATTTAAGACGTAAAATTGTCTGGCCTCTTGACTGCGTACACTTGAACCTATGTAAATTACTAAAGATGGTTTAAAAACAACACTTTCTTAATTATTTAATATATATATATATATATCTTATCTCTGAAGTAATTAAGGGATTTTTTAATCCAACATTAGTGGATACACATTTTTTTGTTATCCCTGTTTTGTTCTGTTTTTTTGTTTTTTTTAAATGAAAATGACATCTGCCAGCCAAGGCAATCTAAAGTCTTTTAAAAAGAAAATGTATCTCTCAGCAAGGATTGAACCTGTGTCACATCCACCAACAGTAAATAAGAAAGATAATCACTATTCATTATACATATATATTTATGCTAAATACAAACACATTCAGACCAACACATTTTATATATATATATATATAGAGAGAGAGAGAGAGAGGTGGGGGGGGGAGAATTATTACTATATATGTTATTTTTAGCTAAAAACAAACACATTCAGACCAACACATTTTATATATATATATATATATATATATATATATATATATATAGAGAGAGAGAGAGAGAGAGGGGAGAATTATTACTATATATGTTATTTTTAGCTAAAAACAAACACATTCAGACCAACACATTTTATATATATATATATATATATATATGTATAGAGAGAGAGAGGGGGGAGAATTATTACTATATATGTTATTTTTAGTGGGAACGTACTTACATTCACAGGCTCGTTTTTGTTTTTCTTTAAAGGAAATTAATAACAACTGGCATAGATGAAGATGTCTGACTAAAGAATAATTGTGTGTCCTGGCTGGAATTGAACCTGCATCCCTTTTGGCTATAGGAATGCTTTGTGTGTGTGTGTGTGTGTATATATATGTATATTATATATATATATATATGTGTGTGTGTGTGTGTGTGTGTATATGTATATATGTGTGTGTATAATATATATGCATGTATAATTATGTGTGTGTGTGTGTATGTCTATGTATGTATGTCTGTGCCTGTGTGAATATATATATATATATATATTTATGTGTCTGTGTGTTTTATATATATATATATTTATGTGTCTGTGTGTTTTATATATATATATATATTTATGTGTCTGTGTGTTTTATATATATATATATATATATATATATATATATATATATATATATATATATATATATATATATATATATATATATACATATTTATGCAGCATGTCTTCATCCAATGAAGCTTTATTAAATTCAACCAATAAGTTCATATGTTTAATCTTTTGTTGCATTTCTCCAATTTACAAATCAGAATCTGTCAACTGAGATTGAAACTGGAATTGAAACTGTGCTGTCTGTCTGCAAGACAAGATTCTCTTAGCTACATCATTGTCTTCTAAAGGGAGCGAAAAGCTTTGAATCAGTCTCAAGTGATATCTTAAGTTTTTGAGAATTTCCAAACACTGCTAAATCATTTCTACTGGTTGGCCTTGGAATGGTGATAAACTACATCCAGCAGCAAGACTTCTGATCATGAGATGGGACATTTTGAGGCGGGTGAAGCTACCTCTTAACTGTTTTTGTTCCCAGATCCACCCTAACCCAGAGTGGTAGCACCTGTTAGGGTCCCAGCTATGGGCAAATAGTGAACCCTCAAACAAAACAAAATAGTACATGTTATAATAAAATGACCAAGAATACATTTTTATAGCAAAATTATAATCAATGAAACGCTATAAAAAATATAAAAATATATTTTTATAGTAAAAAACCAACAATACATTTTATAATAACTATATATCTAAAAAAACATACCTTTACCCTTAAAGTATAAAATTACATAGAAAATATTTAGATTTCAACATTAAATAACCTACAGAGGTTGATATGCCACTTAAAAATCAACCAACCAACATTTCTGTCTTTTGTGACTTTTTATTATAAACTAACTACCCAAAACCCATTGGGTTACTGATCCTTCAGGTTATAAAACAGTGAAGTTGATTTCAACATACCATTGGAATGAAAGTTAATTTTATTATGATTCGCTGGGCAAAATCGTCCCTACTCCAAAACGGACTGCCCACTGAAGTGAAGCAGACGACAAAGTCTGTCAACTAGACATGAGACTGCTGCCATGACACTGAATCGACCGACGAGACACTTGTATGAGATATGGTGAAACCCCGAACACTTCCGAAAGAAAAAGAACTCAGAAAAATTGCCGTCCGGCCAAAATATTGCATTAACATACAAACTCTCGCTTCGGCGAATCAGAATTCTGTGTGAACATATCAACTCGACTGACAGATAAGTTGATTCTCTTGGCTTGATCTTTCTTTTATGTATATATATATATATATATATATTTTTTTTTTAAGCTTATCACCCCAAGCAAGGCTGGAAGCCACTAGCACGCAAGGGGTTACAGAAGGTTTGGAGGAAGAGCAGATAGGAGTGGTAAAGGAGAGGATGTGGAGAAAGATAGTGGATCGATCACGGCAAGGGGGTTACAGAAGATTTGGAGCGAGAGCAGATAGGAATGAAAGGTGAAAGGATGTGGAGAAGGGAAGTGGATAGATCAAGGCAGCTGGAGATGTCGATTGACATTACACTTAAATAGTTGGAGCTTGTATTTGTCAGGGAAACAGGAATAAGGAAGGGAGTTCCACAGGCGAGAGGTGCGGGACATGAAGCTATTGGAGTAGAAGAGACGTCTACATCTAACAGTTTCAACGGTGTAGGGGTATATGTATTCGCTCGCGCCTTCTTTTCTTCCATAGGTCCCTTCCCCTTTGTTAAATGAATTTCTTTTTTTCCCTCTTTACCGAACCGAGAAAGGATCCCACATTTTCCTTTTTTTAAACCCGTGGTTCATCTAAATGCTACAAGTTTGTAACATATAAAATTGGTCTGTTTTAAAACTTCATGTTTAACCTTTTTCTAATTGTTTACAGGATTTAATAAGATTAGAACTTTCAGGATAAATTTAAAATTCAATTTATATTCACTTGAAAATATTTTTTAAATATGCCAAAAAATATTTTTTTAAATAATTAAAATATTGTCTGTTTAAAGAAAGCTGAAATATAAATAATTACTCTACAAACAACTGGACAAAACAGCAAAGTGGGATCTCTTTGTGGCTGTCTTTAACTTTAAAATATTTTAATTAAAAATATTGTCTGTTTGAAGAAAGTTGAAAGAAAAATACTTACTGTATAAACAATTCGTATTTTTAAAACTTAATCATTTTAATTATTTTATAATCAGATTAACTTAAAAATATTTTTTTAAATATTTAAAATACAGTTTCTTTAAAGAAAGCTGAAATGTAAATATTTATTTTACAAACAACTGGACAAAACAACAAATCGGGATCTCTTTGTGTCTGTCTTTAACTTTTAAATGTTTTAATTAAAATATTGTCTGTTTGAATAATGTTAAAATTAAAGGACTAACTGTATAAAAAACTTGTATTTTTAAATCTCTATTCACTTAAATCAGATTAACTTAAATCATTATGCACTGGATGGACACACTACCTAAGCACAGACACAATCACAGACTTTTAGTATTATAGAAATAGATAGATTATGCTGATGTTTAGCTCCAATAAGTACAGGAACTATTATTTTACTTGTGTTTCATTAAAATGTCACTTGGCTTTTATTTAGTTTCTAGTTCTTCGTTTATTTATCAACATTTATTAATTCACAAGCTACTTCCCAGGTAGGATGAAGGTGTTAGCTGTTTGGTTAACGGTATTCTAATATAACCATCAATAATCCAGATGATGACACATTAGTTAGCTTCAAATTGTAATGTGTTTCATGTGTAAATGATGACATAGTAGATGTATAAATAATAAGTTTTCATCTTAAACTAAAAAAATTCAAACTTTAAGAAAAAAAAAGAGTTAACTGTGCCAGCTGATCTTACTGTCTTGGCTACAAGGAACTCAATGATTAGTAGAAATCCAATTCTAACCCTATAAACCTAACCTTCATTTTTTTAAATCTCTCTTAGTGACATAATTTAGTAATTTCCATAATTTATAAAATATAGGAACTTTCTCTGTATTTTCTTGATTATATTCAATTATTTTTATTATATTCAGTCGAGCTAGCTCGGATATTCATGAGTATATCACACTAATCATCACGGTCCTTCTGACCTTCACGGTCCTCCATCAAGGTCAGAAGGTCATTAGGGTGGTCATTCAGAAGGTCATTCAGTGTCATAACATAGCTGGTCAATATCCGACTAAATCACACCTCTGTGGACCCATCCCTGATATTTCTACAATCTTGTGTGAACGTAGGATGTACTTTGCAGGACAACTGCTGATGAGTAAAACAAGAACTTGTGAGAGATCCGCTGCTCTGGACACTTACCCATGACACAAGACAAGTTGGTCACCCAACAAGTAACAACATTATATTCAATATTTCCTGGATATTAAACCTAGCTTAAAATAAAATTAATTTAAGCCCCCCTGTCTTGTCTCAGTGTTATAAGTAAAAAATAATTATAATAAATTAAACCAAGTTTTAATACATACATGTGGCTCTGGATATCTGGAAGGCATCTGTCAGGGTTTGGTATGCTGGTCTTCTACGTAAGCTCCAGAGCTACAGCATTACTAGATAATTGTTTGATTTAATCCAATCATTCCTATCAAATCATGAAATAAAGACCATTTAGACAGGCTCACTTCCAGATCCTTTCACATGACCATGGGTGTCCCTCAAGGCTCTATCCTGGGTCCTATATGGTTTTTTATCATCATCAATAACCTTCCTGATGTCATCAATTCCCAAGTAGGCATTTATGCGAATGACACTACTCTTTACTCCTGTCTCAATAGCAAATCTACTGGAGGTGACAAAGTTAACTTGGCAGCTGCCCTAGAAAAGGATCTTTAATCCTTAGGGGCATGGAATGGCTTGTAAATTTTAATGCCTCCAGAATGAAACTGCTCTCATTTAAACACCATAGAGAATGCCAGCCTTCAGCATGGCTGATGCTAGATTCATGGGGAGCAACACACTGTATCTTCTTGGCCTCATGTTTTCAACTGACTTGAAGTGGAATGGCTACATAGAATCAATAGCTGCATCTATTGCAAGGAAATTTGGGTCATTGTGTCCTGTCAGAAGGCTTTTCTTGTCAAAGTCCATCTTGCAAATTTATAAATTTGTCTGTGCATTGAATACTGTCACCATATCTGGTCTGGTGCTCCTGCTATTCATCTCAATCTTCTTGACAAAATCCAAAGAAGGATCTGCAATGTAATTGATCCTGACCTGGCATCTCGCCTTCGGTCACTTTCTCACCGACATGACATGGCTTCCTTCTGCTTTTTCTACAAATATTTTCATGGCAACTCCTCTGATGAGTTTTTCCCCTGGTACTCCAGATATATGAGTTGATGTGTGCTACTAGATTGGCATCTAGGTCCCACCCTTTTATGGTTGAATTAGTCAAATGCAACCACCTCTTCTACTCCAACAGTTTCTTTTCTCGCACTTCCCACCTGTGGAACTGTCTTCTGTTTCCTTGCTTCGCTGATAACTACAATCTTCAAAAAAATTTAAATGCAACGTCAATCATCATCTAGCTTCTTGAATCCCATTCAGCTTTTATTCTTTCCTCACTCTGTAACCCCCCCCCGTGCCAGTGGCATTCCCACCTCGCTTGGCGTGAAATGATTAAAAGAACAAAAAAAACAAAAAAAAAACAGAAAATGATTTCTACTAAATCCATCATAGTAATGAAGAGTTACTTGTTTTGTTACCATCCGATATGGCAGTGATTCTCAACTGCTATGCCACGGCACACTAGTGTGCCATGTGATCGTCGTAAGTGTGCCATGAAATATTGCTAGCTGAAGAAGAAATGAGGGTCTGCTTATCGCACGTTCGACCAAACATTGGAGAAATCATGGATAAACACAAGGCACAGATTTCATACTAAATAAGCTGTACAAATAGTTGAATAGAAAAATTGAAATAAAGTAAGTTCATATTTGTAAGTGTATTTCTTTAAAAATCTACGGTTTTATTTCGTAACATTTTTTGTATTCCCTTTAAAACATTTACCGTGATATTTTCATTTGCTCCTAGGTGTGTCATTGCTGAAAACAGTTAACAAACACTGGATTAGGCAATATAATAATTTTTTTTATATGCGCTAATGTTTTCATAGTAATTGTTCTGATGTACAGTGTGACCCGGATATAAGAGAAACCCGGATATAAGAGAGATTTTATCTGGTCCCAAATTAGAGCCTGTGTTAATGTATATATAATAGACCAAACCCGGATATAAGAGAAACCCGGATATAAGAGAGATTTTATCTGGTCCCAAATTAGAGCCTGTGTTAATGTATATATAATAGACCAAACTCGGATATAAGAGAAACCCGGATATAAGAGATTTTATCTGGTCCCAAATTAGAGCCTGTGTTAATGTATATATAATAGACCAAACTCGGATATAAGAGAAACCCGGATATAAGAGACTTCTTCTCCTGTCCCGACAACTCTCTTATATCCGGATTACACTGTACCTTCCCCTTTGGTATCTCGATTTTACGAATTTAAGCGAAACAACTACATTGATATTGTTTAACAGTTGATGATGTAACCGTAAGTTCTATGTTAACAGTTTCTTCTCTTGCACTCCTCGATTCTGGAAGTCTTTTCTGGCCTCTTACTTCCCAGTCAGATATAGACCTGTCCTTTCACAAAGTCCCATAGAAAAAAATCAAAATGTGTCAAGTCAGATGGACCTGGTGGCAGCCATTTTAAAAAGGAGATTGTCATTATCACTGGCACACCTGATCCATTTTCCTGGTAGATACACATTAAGACAAGTCTGGCTTCTCAACCCTAAATAACATAAAAAATAAGAGGCAAGAAAGACTACACTCAACTGAAAAAGAAATAAGAATTTGCTTGTCGCAAATTTGACAAAACATTGAAGAAATTGCAAAAACATACCAGGCACGGGTTTCATACTAAATAAGCTGCACAAGTATTTGAATAGAAACATTAAAATAAAGTAAGTTCATATTTGTGTATATTTTTTTTTTAAATCTATGGTTTTATTTCATAACATTTAAATGTATATACCCTTTAAAAAATTTGCTAAGTGTGCCGTGATATTTTCATTTGTTCCTAGGTGTGCCATTGCTTAAACACGTTGAGGAATACAGCCATACGGCGTCACATATCTTGAAATACTGACATCTATAGAATTTAATTTCAATTCACTTGGATTTCAGATTTTCACACTTGAATACAGGCTGACCGAGATGTTTTCTTATAGACCTTTCATATTTACAGAAAAAAATTTTATTCGTAGAAAGACATCAGCATGCGGGAAAGAAAGGAAAAAAATACAGTCAAGCAAGAAAAAAAAATATGCCTGCTTTCTGTATCTTCATTTAATGCAGTGTCATAAAGGAAAAGCTGGTTCCCGTACGATCACCAAAGTTAAGCAATGTCAAGCCTGGTCAGTACTTAGATGGGTAACCGCTTGAGAGTATCAGGTGCTGTAAGCTAAGATGAGTGAATGGTTTAATAAATAATGTCTCACAGTTAGAGAGCAGAGTTCCAATTTCTGTTCATTATCTTTACTTATGTGCAAATTCCCTTGGGAAAGCTATCAATACACCTCTTCTCCTCCCAGCTATGGGTTAATTAGTAAGATTTGTATTACTAAACCATTATTATCTTAAAAAAAAAAATTTTACAATTTATCAATATTTTCTGGATTGAAATAGCCTGCAAAGGGTTGATAAGCCGTAGAAAATGAATCAATCAATAAATGATATACTGATTAGCTACACAGGCATGTCTTTTATATTTATTTACATTCTCTGGAATATATATGTATAGAGGGATCAGCTTCTATATTGATTGTAATATAGAATTGATCCCCCACTTTATATCCACATGACTTCTTGTTTGTTTATCAAATTCTGATTAGGTATGAATTCACCATTCACCTCTTCTCCCCCAGCTATGGGTTAATTAGTAACACTTGTATCAATAAAGCATGTTAAAAAATTCTTAAAATTTAAAAACTATTTTCTGGATTTAAATAACATGCAAAGAGTTGATAAATCATAGAAAATGAATCAATCAATAAAGGAAAGCAAGAATAAAAGTCTAACCACCAAATGTAAGAAGATGAAATGTATGGCAAGAGCCGAAGATACAAACTACAAATCGGATATGCCAAAAATCAAGCAAATACAATAGTTGAGGAGTGGTCTAACAGAGAATGAAAAATGTGACACTGAAATCTGAAGTTACATTGGAATAGTAAAAGTTGTCTTACAAAAGCTAAGCAAAGTATTAAGAAACAGGAAAATGTTGGTAGAAACAAAGAAAAAAGTACTGAACTGTTTTGTAATATTGGTCCTTCTATATGGCAGTGAATGCTGAACAGTTGCTTCACAAATCAAGAAGAAACTTGAAGCAATTCAATCTGGGTTATATGCATTGACAAAGAAGAAAATATCATGTTAGAAAGAAGAATCTGCAATGTTATATATCCTGTCCTGGCAATGCAGCTTCAATCACATTCCCACTGCTATAACCTTGCTTCTGTGGTTTTCCTACAAATATTTTCATTGCAATTGTTCTGATGTTCACCTCTTTGGTACCTCAACTTTATGAATTTAAGTATGGTACAAAATTGGCAGTTAGGTCTCATAATTTCACTGCTGAAATTGCTCATTGTAAGCATAAGTTCTATGCTAATAGATTCTTCTCTTATACTTCTCACCTGTGGGACCCTTTTCTAGTTTCTTATTTTCCTGTCAACTATAATCTTTAAAAATGAAAATGCTGTCAATTGTCATCTTCTGTTTGTTTAAAATATGTTTTTTTACTGTCCTTTCTCCTCAGTAATGTTTTTTCAGTTTCCAGCACCCTCAGTCACCCCTGTCATCTCAGTAGCTTTATTGTCTTGAATTGGATTTAATGATTAAGAAAAAAATTATATATTATATATATAATAAATGTGAATGTCAGTGTGTCACTGTGTCAATTTTCAACTTTTTCAATGAAAGGAACACCACACTCTAACTTTCAATAGCTCATGTTACAGAAATTTTGAATTCACAAGTTTTCATCACTACAATTGTTTTCTTGTTTTTTTTCATTTTTACATAATTTTTTATGACAAACTATTTTGTACGATAACAATTTTTATAACATGGAAATAAATTGGGTAATAATTGAAATTAATTTCAAAATACAGCGAAAATCAGTCATGAAATAAAAATAATAGCTTTACAGAAATTAAGCACCTATGTACGTCAAATTGTCTTCACATTAAGTGGTTGCAGAAGAAATATTATTGAACTTTTAAAAGGTATGCTTAAATATTAATGCAATACTTAAATGCAGCGATCAGTTTTGAGTTCTTCTGGAGTTTATTGCTGCCTATCGCATACGCCAACAGTATGTATCTCTAAAAGAAATCTCCGCCAACAAGATGGCAATCAAAAGAGCCAAGGCTGCTGCAAGGAAAAGAAAGTCCTGTGCAAATGAGAACCCAGATCAATCGGCATCCAGGAGAGCTTCCAATGCTGGGAATATGCAAAGACTTAGGGACTCTCAAATTCCTGAAAAGCCAAAGGCACAATCAAGAGCTCTCCACAGAAGCTAGCTTAAATGCCACCCTTTATATATATATATATATATATATATATATATATATATATATATATATACATACACACACACACACACACACACACACACACATTTGTGTATGTATGTATGTATATATATATATATATATATATATATATATATATATATATACATACACATATATATAGATGTGTGTGTGTGTGTGTGTATATATATATATATATATATATATATATATGCATACATACACACATGTATGTGTGGGTATAAATATACATATATACACATACACACGTATTTATGTATGTATATGTGTATATATATATATATACACACACACACATATATATATGTATGTGTATATATATATATATATATATACACACACACACATATGTATATAAATATATACATACACACATATATGTATATATATATACATACACACACACATGTATATATATACATGTACACATGTATATATATACATGTACACATATACATCCACACACATATATATACACACACACACAAATATATATACATACACACATATATTTTTTATATATATATATAAACATATATACAAACACATAGATATATTTATATATATATATATAAACATATATACAAACACATAGATATATTTATATATATATATATACATACATACATACACACAGATATATATATATATATATAATAGTAAGTTTATCTTGCGAGGTAAAATTTGCAACTTGTTTGGTCAAAATTCAGTCCTTTGGTGGTAAAATAGGCATGATTTCTCCAGGGTATCAACCTAAGCAATGGTATGTTGCGCACTGCCCAAACCCACTCTCGGTTGTAACAACAAAATCCAAATGAATACAGGGTATTACATTTTAGGAGTGCTTGGTTGCAGCGATTGCAACAAAGTTGTCAATGTTGACAACCGACCACCTTCGGAACACTACTCTGGGTTTCCTGTCTGGATTTACTTCCATTGTCTTTTTTTTTGCTTTGGATATGACCTCAAAGCAGTCGTGGCTTAAAATCAGGGTTTTCCTTCCCTCAGGCAGACTGCCTTCCTGTATGGTTGAAGTCCATATACCCAGAGTAAGTGATGAAAGAACACAGAAAATTCTCCCGTACAGCCAACTGCACAACTGTTCTTGGAAAGATGGTAGATCCTTGTTAAGTCCAAGGATAAACTTCAACAAAAATCTAAATTTTGTTGACATCCCCCTCCTGTCCTTTAAGAAAATGGTTTCTGACCATGCCAAGTCGAGGAGTGCATACATCAAAAGCATCACAACTTTTCAAAGTTCACCCATTGACCATATTAAAAGGCAGATTGCTAAACACGGCTCTAACATTCCTGCAGCTTTCACAATGGGTGCCGTTCCTTGTCCTAGATGTGGAATGTCACGTATGTCTCAGCTCGGCTTTGAAAGTCATCAAAGGCAAAAGCACGAGTCAGTCATCAAGAGTGAAACATGATAGTTTTGTTACAATTTCATACAGTGTCTTGAATCTTGAAATACTTAACTGACATCATTTCAATTCACTTAGATTCTAGATTTTATTTTCACATTCGAATACAAGCTGACAGAGATGTTTGCTTATAAACTTTTCACATTTACAGAAAAAAATGTTTATTCATAACAAGATCTCAGCATGTAGAAAAGAAAATGAAAAACAGAGCCAACTAATAAAAACTGTAATCGAAGAAAGAAAATGAACCTAGTCTAACTTTGGTAGCATTTGCCTGAGGTGCCATTGACATGGTTCTCTTGCAAATGGTACTGCAAATCCAAGGTGATATCAGTTTCTTTTTTTTTCTGTTTTTTTTTTTAAGAAAAAGAGAAGAAAAAAAATTATGAAAATATTAAGCAAGTTTCTCATTACATACGAACTTGCATAAAGTACAAATGCAGACGTTTTGAGGAACTTGAACAGATTGATTAATCTGTGTACCTCTCAAGTTACTGTTGTTTTTATTTCACCATGTGTTGCAGAAAATAAGAGTTGGTTAAATCAACTGAAGCATCGTCACTATAACAACCAAGATGAAGATATTACGCCAAATAAGTCAGTGTGTAACAATCACATAACACTGATTATCGTTTAATTTTACACACACACAGATTCATATTACACACAGATATATATATATATTGCTCACACACATACACATACTATATACACACACACAGATTCATATTACACACAGATATATATATATATATTGCTCACACACATACACATACTATATACACACACACAGATTCATATTACACACAGATATATATATATATATTGCTCACACACATACACATACTATATACACACACACAGATTCATATTACACACAGATATATATATCTATATATATATTGCTCACACACATACACATACTATACACACAGATTCATATTACACACAGATATATATATTTATATATATATTGCTCATACACATACACATACTATACACACAGATTCATATTACACACAGATATATATATTTATATATATATTGCTCATACACATACACATACTATACACACAGATTCATATTACACACAGATATATATATTTATATATATATTGCTCACACACATACACATACTATATACACACACACAGATTCATATTACACACACATATATATATATATATATATATATATATATATATATATATATTGCTCACACACATACACATACTATATACACACACAGAGATTCATATTACACACAGATATATATATATTGCTCACACATACGCATACTACACACACACACATATATATATATATATTGCTCACACATACGCATACTACACACACACACATACGCATACATATATATATATATATATATATATATATATATATATATTACACATACACAGATATTACACACATATATATATATATGATATACACACGTATTACACACACATATTATATAGGCCACACTACAACATGTTTAACGCGTAGACTAACTCTACACCTTTCTGACCATAGCTCAATTAGATCTCATTTAAATATTCATGGAGACCTACCGGACACTATTCGGAACATACTTGTTGACAACACTAATATAATAGCATCATCCACATGCAAAAAAAAGGCTAAAAATAATGGAAGCCTTATTAATAAAAACAAACAAACCAACACTTAATAATATTAGCTTTGAACATGGACATAATATCTTGACCATATTTTGAAACAAAAAAATTAAAACATTTTATATAACATACATTCAACAAACTATTTCTAATTCTAACAGTTAAAATATAATCCTTGAAAATGTCTAAATGTATAGCCGAAAGCACTTGGATAAAAAGAACATTCGGACAGTTTTTATATAATTTATCATCCGAAAAGAAAAAAATTATTTGATCGCATGAGAAATTGTATAAAAAATAAAAGCACCTTTTCTCTCAATTTTTAATAAAATGTGCATGAAAGAAGGATTGCTGCCTAAATACACAAAAAATGTGTATATATATATAGATATATATATTGCACAAACACAGACACACATATTACACACAGATATATATATATATATATATATATATATATATATATATATATATATATATATATATATATATATATATTACATACACAAGTATTACACACATATATATATTACATACACACATATTATACACAGATATAGATATACTATTTACATTATTTTGACTATTGTCCTCATTTTTGTTGCCATATTTATCACAATGTTTCGGCTGTTGTGCACTCTGGCCTTCTTCAGGTGGTTGAAATGTCGAACTGTTATATATAAATATAGACAGACATGGATATATATTAATAATTATACATATACCTATGTTTACAGTACGACTCAGAGTTTGGCAAATCCATGAAACTACCGCAATCATAGGTACGTGTGTAATTATTAATATATACTTTATAGCCCTTTTTAACAACATTGAACACGGTTTTGTTTACATCATTGATTAAATAAATAGTTATTTGCTCACCTGTATGTGTGCGTAATCGCTCACATATATGGTTGATCATATCTCTTTATTTAGTTCATTTCTATATCTATTCGTTGCAGTTATATTTTGGAATACAGTTTGATTTAAGAAATTGTAGAATATTACAGAGACTAATGTCATGAAAGAGTTCATGTTGGTTGTTTGGTTGGTTGATTTTGTTTAGTGGCATATCAACACCTCTATGGGTTATTTAATACTGAAATCTAAATATTTGGAACACAAATTTTTGGCGTCATCCAAATATTTTTGTGAACGCAATCTATGACTTCAACTACAGATAAAATGTATTGTTGGTAAATTTACTATAAATATGTATTTTTATACTCTCATAGTTTTGTTTTTGTTTGGGGGTTCACTATTTGAAAATAGCTGGGTCGCTAACAGGTGTTACCACCCAAGGTCAGGGTGGACATGGGAACAACAGAACTTAAGTGGTGATTCCACGCTCCTCAAAAACATTAATCTCCCAATCAGAGACCTTGCTGCCAGATGTAATAAACATACCGAGAACTATAAAATAATGTTTCAAATAAAATGGAGAATTTACTAAAATATGGTTATCCACTAAAAATAACATTATATATATATATATATATATATATATATATATATATATATATATATATATTATTTTAAATTATAACTCTGGTGGTGTGAAAAAAAACCCCAGATAACACAATTTGTAAATAAAAAAAATATTAGACAAACTGGTATTTGGAAAAGTGATACAGGGCATTACATTTTAAGAGGGCTCGGTTGCAGCGATTGCAACAAAGTTGTCAATGTTGACAACTGACCACCTTCGGAACACTACTCTGGGTTTCCTGTCTGGATTTATTTCCATTGTCTTTTTTTTTTGCTTTGGATATGACCTCAAGGCAGTGGTGGCTTAAAATCAGGGTTTTCCTTCCCTCAGGCGGACTGCCTTCCTGTATGGTTGAAGTCCATATACCCAGAGTAAGTGATGAAAGAACACAGAAAATTCTCCCGTACAGCCAACTGCACAACTGTTCTTGGAAAGATGGTAGATCCTTGTTAAGTCCAAGGATAAACTTCAACAAAAATCTAAATTTTGTTGACATCCCCCTCCTGTCCTTTAAGAAAATGGTTTCTGACCATGCCAAGTCGAGGAGTGCATACATCAAAAGCATCACAACTTTTCAGAGTTCACCCATTGACCATATTAAAAGGCAGATTGCTAAACACGGCTCTAACATTCCTGCAGCTTTCACAATGGGTGCCGTTCCTTGTCCTAGATCTGGAATGTCACGTATGTCTCAGCTCGGCTTTGAAAGTCATCAAAGGCAAAAGCACGAGTCAGTCATCAAGAGTGAAACATGATAGTTTTGTTACAATTGTTTTGTTAAAGAAATTTAACAAAATAATTAAAGACTAAAAACATCCATACTGCTTGAAAAAATAACCCAACCAGCACTGCAATGTCTAGCCAAAAGAAAAACCACTAACAGAGTACCTAAGTTGAACGTAAAAGTGCTCAATGCACTAAGTAGAGCAAAATTAAAGAGCCAGAACCTATCTACCTAGATTCATCATATAATTCTGACTCAGAATTATCCTGGTGAAACCTAGATAAATAAGTTTGTGCTCTTTAGTTATTTTGACTGACACCAAATCGGTCGGGTCTCAATCCAGGCTTGAAGCATTCATTTGTCTAGTCGCACTGTGGAGCTGTGAAACAGCGAAACAGTACTGTCTGCGAATGACATATATATATATATATATTTATGTGTGTGTGTGTATATATATATATGTGGCAATAAAGTCAGTATACAGTTACTTACAGTGGTCTATGATAAATTTTTCGCCACCCTTAATTAAAGCAATTTTGGCTTGTGCAATAACGTATTTTCTTGTTCTTCAGACAATACCATGTTAGTATCAAGCTACTCTAATCTATGAACAATAGTTGACTTATATTTTGCAATGAAAGTTTGTGGAAGTAAGAAAATTGGTGAATTTCAACAAGGGCAAATAATAGGATGGCATCAGTGTGGCAAGTCAAATAGAGAAATTGATAGGATTTTCCAGGTTAATCATCAAACGGTTAATAATATTGTCAAGAAATTTAATGAAGAAGGCCATTGTAATGTGGAACAACATTCAGGAAGACCAAGTATCATGTCTGAGCAAATGAAAAGAGCACTGAATAGGGAAGTCATCAGAAACCGTCTTCAGAGCGTCAAAGATGTCACCAACAGCACGGAAATGTCACCATATGCAATGAGAAAGACTCTGAAAGCTACGCTATCAAAGAAGAGTTGCAAGAAAGAAGCCCTTGATGTCAGAGGTTAACAAGAACAGGCATATATACTGGGCAAGAGAATTCGAGAGCAAGGATTATGAATTCTGGCAGTCTGTAATTTGGGCAGATGAAAGTAAATTCTGCCAGTATTCGAATTCTAGACAGGTTTATGTTTGGAGAAATCAGAATGAGACTTGGAACACTGAATGTCTGCAGGCGACCGTGAAACATGGAGTAATGGTGTGGGGTTCTGTCTGATTTGGATGGAAATCTGAGCTGATTCTTGTTTTTGAGTGGTTTAATCGTCCAAAATACTGTCTAATATTAGAGAAAGGACCACTCCCACTATTTGAAACCAACCAGATTGACAAGAATGCTTATCTTTATCAAGAAGATGGAATGCCATTTCATGCAAGTAAAGTAGCCGAGGCCTGGGAGGAATCATAAGGAGTCAAGTCACTGCCATGGGTAGCCTAAAGTCCTGATATAATCCAATCGAGCACCTTCACCGAAAAAGTTTGAGAGCATGGAGCCAAAATCACATCAGTGGCAACCCTAAAAGTAACATCGCTAAAGGAGTGGCAAAATATGGATCAGACAATTGGTGATAACTTGATCAAATCCATGAAAAATCGAATACAAGCACTGAAAATAGCAAATGGAGGACCTACTGTATACTAGTTCCAAATACTGTTTATGTTGAGTAGAGATTACTTAATTCAATTTTGAAATTGGATTTAGTTTATTTCTCCTGGCTAAAAACTTTTCTTAGGCCACTGGACAATAACAGTTAAGGCAAAATAATTAAACAACAATCCAGAAATGTATTATTAAAATGATTCTGGTTAATAATAATAAAATGCTATGGTAAACAATAATAAATTAATTACGAATGCTGTTTGAACTGCAAGTCACCTGCTTCAGTGCTTTGCTTTTTTTATTCTAAGTTACCGTATAGTGACTTTATTGCCACCCTGTATATAAAGAAAAACTCGTCAAAAATTAACAATAGTCACTGACAATTTGATAAAAATGAAGATGGAAGTAAATACAAGTCAAAATTTCCTTTTTTTCTATATGGAAAATAGCATCATTCCTAAAAATGTTATACGCAGACACATTTATATGTAAGTTTTTTATGAAAGTTCGCTAAAAGAACAGGTTTGGTTTCTGAAAAAGACAACAAGAATCCAAGAATTATTATGAATTACATATTTCTTTCACTCTGTGATTTCTGCTCACGGCCAATTTGTACTGACTTACCCACAGGTGAGAACTCTAAAAGTGAGGGTTACTCCATGCTAACGGACATAGACTAATGTTACAGTGACACATTATCACACCACTTTTCATTGCATTAGTGAGAAAAAAAAGAGATTATTACTTACCTAATAGATCAATATGTTC
>OZ038499.1:52593236-52660736 GCA_964036315.1 Acanthosepion esculentum
TTTTTGGCATGAATCTAAATTAATTTCTTTTTTGTCATTTAATCCTGAGCCAAGCAATAAAGCTACTAAGATGCAATGGGTCACTGAGAGTGATGGAAACTTAGAAAACATTACTGAAGAGAAAGGACAATAAAAGAACACGCCTTTTATTCGCACTTTCCTTTATTAAATTGTGTAAAAGTTTCTGCAGCTTTCTTTATTTACTGATTTGGTTTTTATGGCTTATCAACCCTTTGCACAGTAGTTAAATCCAGAAAATATTTTTTAGATTCTAAGAATTTTTTTTAATGCTTTAGTGATACAAGTCTTACTAATTAATCTGGGGGAGAAGAGGTGAATTCATACCTAATTAGAATTAGATAAACAAACAAGAAATTATAAAGTGTTTATATAGTGGGGGATCAATTCTATATTACAATCGATATAGATTGAATGAAATTGAGAAAATGTCACCTGAGGTGAAAGGACATTAAAAAGAACATGATTCAAGGAAACAGAAGATGATGATTGATGTTGCATTTAAAGCTTCATACATTGTAGTTGACAGGAAATCAAGAAGCTGAAAGAGAGTTTCACAGGTGAGAAGTGTGAGAGAAGAAACTATTCGAACAGAACTTCAGGTTAAATACAGAAATGTCAACAGGGAAATGATGAGACTCGGCTGCCAATCTAATCCTACACTTAAATTCATGATGTCAAGTCACCAAAGAGGAAAGCTCATCGGAACAATTACCATGAAATTTTTGTAGAAAAGTCACAACAGTGGGAAAGTGACTGATCCTGGAAAAGTGTGAAAATGTGCTGTTGAACCAGGAAAGAGGTACAGATGGTATATTGATCTAGGGAAGTGGTTTAGATGGCTTGTTGATCCAGAAGAGGAGTTTGGATGGTCTGTCGGTGCAGTGAAACTGTTCAGATGGCCTGTTGATCCAGGAAAGGGATTCAGATGGTCTGCTGATCCAGGGAAGGGATTCAGATGGCCTGCTGATCCAGGGAAGGGATTCAGATGACCTGCTGATCCAGGGAAGTGGTTCAGATGGCCTGCCGATCTATGAACCAATAATATTGCAGGTCCTTCTCTGGAATGTGTCCAGAATCTCAAGATACATAACAGAAGTACACGACCAATAGTTATTAATAAAACTTATTAACTAATTTGACTACCTCAGTTTCATATTAGATGTTATATTCAAATATTGTTCTTTGTTGACAACAATTATCACTAAATATTACTACATCTCTCTCATAATTATTTTAACCAATGTTCCCCAATATAAGATTTAAGAGCAACTCAATGGGTTAATGAGTGAGGTATGTAATATGAATATCACTGGAGAGGTAGGAAGCGAAGATTACAAGGATAAGTAAAACATACGTATGTTACATTTTCATATTTCTTTCATTATAGGCAAGAATCATATAATAATTGTCCCTGATCTTTGTCAGTTGCTTAATTTGCACGGCCATTACGCCCTATCAATACTGTATAAATAATGGACTATTCCATTTTGATCACATGATAAGTCAAAAGGCATATCAGAGATGCTACTTGATTTCAGCGAACAAAAGAAAGTAGTATTTAATGTCTCCTCCTAATACCTTATACACAGTGCACTGTGCCCCTTTTCTGGATCAATTGTCACTCCTTCCTTCCCCTATTTTCACCCTCTTCATTGCATCAACAGCTCATCTGTTTGCAGCAAGTTGATACTGTTTATAAAAATCGAGACACTTCATACTTTAGTAAGAGTCACAACTGCTAACTGTACCACGTTCATTTAGATTGCATTCGAGAAAACCTGATTACAGAATCTAACCATTCAACAATGCAATTTCTTCCTTTCTACCTTGTCAACACACTTGATTCTCCATATTTTACATTAAACAGTTAAAACTTAAGATCAAAATTGCGGAAAAAAACTTCGGTAACAGATAAGTCACAATTATGATTAGTAATTAGATATTCCACAATTGTAAAACCAGAAGCAATCATATTAGGGGCTCCATTCCAGACTTGTGTAGAGTTTACGCCTTAGCCTTTTCTTTGCCTAAAGATACCGATAAGTTAGTGACCTTTAACTTCAAGGTTTCATCCTGGGTCTGGCAATAAACTATATCTGGCAACCAGATCACTGATTGGGAGATTGGAGGCTTTGAGGAATGTGGAATCAACACTTAATTGCTGTTGTTTGCAGGTACACCCTCTCTTGAGTGGTAGCACCTATTAGGATCCCAGCTATGGTCGAATTGATATATCAACAGTACGTTTTCATAATAAAATGACCAGCAATACATTTTTATAGCAAAATGACAACACTAAAATATAGAAATACATTTTTATAGTAGAATTACCAACAATACATCTTATGCTCTCCAAACTATATATGTAAAAACATACCTTGACTCTGAAAGCATAAAATTATAAGATGTTTAGATTAAATTGGTTGACATGCCACTAAACAAAATCAACCAGTGAAACAACTAACATGAAAGAAATACAGTGTAACCGGGATATAAGAGACCCGGACTTAAGAGAAACCCGGATATAAGAGAGATTTTATCTGGTCCCAAATCAGAGCCATACTTACCTAAACAAAATAGACCGAACCCGGATATAAGAGAAACCCGGATATAAGATACTTCTTCTCCGGTCCTGACAACTCTCTTATATCCGGGTTACACTGTATAATATCCCACAATTTCTTAAAGAAATCAAATTGTATTCCATATGACATCAACAAAGCTACAACATAAAATACATCTATCAATGCATCTATTAAACATGTCCACAAACATGTATATACACAAAAGCTGAGTATCATCTACCATACATTCAATTATGAAATCAGAATTATATATATATATATATATATATATATATATATATATATAGTGTAACCCGGATATAAGAGAGTTGTCGGGACCGGAGAAGAAGTATCTTATATCCGGGTTTTCTCTTATATCCGGGTTTGGTCTATTTTGTTTTATTAACACAGGCTCTAATTTGGGACCAGATAAAATCTCTCTTATATCCGGGTTACACTGTATATATATCATATTTTTATTACTTCAAAGCTCACAAGTAAATTAAATTTTGGCATTAAATGACCCATAAGAAGTTGATATGCCATTAACCAATCAATCAATTCAAGACAGGCTTCCATCTAAGTGAAGAAATTTTGCAGCTAGAATAATGATAATATAAAAATCATATGCAAAAACAGACAATTCCTACCTCTGCAATGTGGCACATTCATCAATACAAATTCTGGCAAAGAGACGTTGCATAGAGATGACTACTTTGAGAGAAATGATAGGCAGAAAAGAAACTGCTGAAATATCTTGCATACTGACTGATGAACGAATTGCAGACACCTTGACAAAGAAAGGAGTGCCATTGTTTAAGATTCATGTGTTCATATCAGAATCCTCTGTGTAATGAAACTACATTCCCCTTTTTTTTTTGCTGATTAATACATATATATATATATATATATATATATATATATATATATATATATATATACTACCAGTCAAAAGTATTTGGCAACCCTCAAAAATATTTATTTCTCATCGCAAAAGTGTTATTTTTAATGAAACAAGTTAAGCACAACACCACAATGGTTATATTTATTATACTAAATACAAGTCTTCCTCAGTAATTTTGACTTTAGTATAACCAGAAAGGACTTTTTCTTCTTTAGTACTGAGCATGAATAAAACGTTTTCCAAAAGTTAAATTATACCACCACTTGAACTCACATTAGACTATATTGTGTTGAACTACTGCTTGCTAGATATTACCTGTTTTACCTATGCTGCCAAAGTACCTTGCCCACTAGTGAAATCTGTTATTTTTATTTTGTTTAAATTGCTACTTTTTTCGGGATCAAAAATTTTTTTCTCAACAAAATGCCCCAAACATGTTAACTTACACTTGAACAAAGAGACAAGATTACTACTTTAAAAAAGAAGGATATTCAAGCTAAGAAATTTAAAAAAAAATAAAAATTCCCAGAACTGCAGTGGATTATACTGTTAGGAGACATCACGAAACGGGACAAAACAAAACCAAAATTAGGGCTGATAGACCAAAAGCCACAAAAAAAGCAGCGGACAATTTCATCAAAGTCACCAACTTGCATGACAGAAGGATGACTGCTCCAAACAGCACTACACAACTAAACCAATGTTTGAAAAAAATGTGTCAACATCCATTGTGAAGAGAAGACTCTGTGAAGCTGGACTATGTGGCAGAATTGCTGTCAAGAAACAAAGGCTCCAGTGGGTCAAGGTGCACAAATACCGAACAATAGAGCAGTGGAATAAAGTCCTATGGACTGATGAATCAAAGTTTAAAATATTTGGGTCAAATAGGAGGGTTGATGTGCAGCAAAGAGTTGGTGAAAGAACTGCCCCCCCCCCAACAGTATTACACCAACTGTAAAGCATGGAGGAGGCTCTGTTATGTTGGGGGGGATTTTGCCAATTGCAATGTTGGGGATTAGCGCCAAGTGAAGGGCAAATTGAATCAGACCGTTTATTACAGCATACTGCAGCCTCAGGGATTTGTACTCATGCAAGATAATGATCCAAAACATCCTAGTAAACTCTGCCACAGTAAAAAGTAAAAAAGAACAAGTAAAGAGAAACAGCACATCCTTCAACTGATGTCTTGGCTGTCACAATCAGCGGACTTAAATTCCATTGAATTGGTGTGGGATGAACTTGACTGAAATGTCAGAGCTTAACAAGCCACAAGTGCGGTTCACCTCTTGCAATGCTTGCAGGAACTATCTTCAGTCTACCTCTTCAGTGTTTGGTGGAAAGAATGCCAAGAATCTGTGAAGCAGTGATAACAGCCAAAGGGGGTCATTTGGTGAATCTAAAGTTTAAGAAGTTTTTTCTGTTTTTTGGTATAACTTGTATTTAATGTGGTCCAGGAGGACTTGTATTTAGTATAATAAATAAAACCATTGTAGTGCTTAACTTGTTTCATTGAAAATAACACTTTTAGGATGAGAAATAAAAATTTTTGAGGATGGCCAAATAATTTTGACTGGTAGTATATATTTATTTAGAGAGAGAGAGAGAGAGATGATACAAATGATGAAAAGCAAAGAGACACAGATTAATCTGCATCTCTTTGCATTTTATCTTTTTTTATTATTTCGATCTCTGGCGAAGCTTTAATAAAGAGAAAACTTGTTAGATTAAGATATGTTTCCTACTTGTTCTTTATCCTATCCTATCACATACTAATATATATATATATATATATATATAATTATAATATTTTTTTTAAAAGCTCTACTTATGTATGGAGCACTGTCTTTTTTAAAAATAAAACAAAAATACTAAAGAACTCCAGATTATTTAGCTAACGTATTCTTTCCTATTTTTCTGCAATACCTGCATATATATATATATATATATATATATATATATATATATATATATACATACACACACATACCGGATATAACACCAAAATTGTCCATTTGTTAAATTAAGCTTTGAACAGTTATATCTTAGAAATGATTAAAGATATCTTACTGGAATACTCCAAGGTTTTTCTAACACTCTTGGACTCTACTTGTAACAATAAGAATGCATAATTACTCCTCTAAGCTTAACAGAAGAATCGTGATGAAATCGATCATAAACAAAAATGACATGTTCATCATTAATTAATCATAGCTAAGGATCAAAAGCTCATGAAGGATTGATATAAAGTTCAAATATATATATATATATATATATATATATATATATATATATATATATTATTCCAGGATCATTTTCCAACTTGTTCAAGATGATTTCCACCCTCTCTAACTTTCTGAACAGGAGTAACAGGGAGCCTCACATGCTTCACGTACAATTTAATTTTCAAGTCTTTTTCCACTGCTCTTTGGACTGTCATAGCTGAAACTCCTTTTTCACGTACCAAACATGTTATAAATTGAGTTGGATCTTTTCTAACTGATCGCTTTAGCTCTACGTTGAAATGATGATCCCTCTTTCCATTAAAACAACATTAAAACAGTACACTGGCATATTCGGATTTTGTCTTGTCTTTTCCATATTTTTCATCATACCGTCGGATCTACATTCACATATTTGCTTACATGTATATGTGTGTAAATGTATATACTGGATGTAACAGCAAAATGTGTCTAAATTGTGTAACAGCAAAATTGTCCATTTGTTAGATTAAGCTTTGAACCATTGTATCTTAGAAATGATTAAAGACATCTTACTGGAATTCTACAAGGTTTTAATAACACTATTGAACTCTACTTTGAGCAATGAGAATGTATAATTACTTTCCAAGCTTAACAGAAGAATCATGATCATAAACATTAATGACATGTTCATCATTAATTAATTATAGCTAAGGATTGAAAGCTCATGACGTATTGAAATATAGTTCAAATATATATATATATATTCCAGGATCTTTTTCCATCTTATTCAAGATGATCTTCACCCTCTCTAAGCTTCTAACTTTCTGTCCTGGAGTTAATTGCTTCTCATGTTTCATGTACAATTTAATTTTCAAGTCTTTTTTCACTGCTCTTTGGACTGTCATAGCTGAAACTCTTTTCTCCCGTGCCAAATCATCATTTCAAGTTAGAGATAAATACATTCTTATTGTTCAAAGTAGATTTCAATAGTGTTCTAAAAACATTAGAGAATTCCAGTAAAATTTCTTTAATCATTTCTGAGATACAACAGTTCAAAGCTTAATCTAACAATTGGATAATTTTGCTGTTAAACCCTGTGTGTCATGTGTGTGTGTTTATATATATATATATATATATATATATATATAAGAGGCTCAACAATAAAGGAAAGAAAAAAGATGAAGAACTGTAAAGCTTCCCTTGGGAACTCTCAAATAGAGGAAGGTACAGTCCTACCCAAAAGAACAAAGCAGCCATCTTTACTTGGGCCCATGCGGAAAATGAAAATCTCTGATTAAATCATTTTCTCTTCATCGCTTATCCGAGTTCCTTACTGTGAATTTACATGTCCTGCAATTTAAGCAATAGTTGGAGGAAGATGTATTCATACTTTTCCCAAAGGCATTAGTGTGAAATGAATGAAACAGACTTTGTCAGAATTTGAACTCAGCATGCTGATTCCAATTTTACCTTTTATCATTATGCCACCTACACATCATTTATTATAACCTAGTTATATATAACTATGTTTCATTTTCCATAAGTGTATATATAGGGACATTTTACAAAATAATACATTAAATGCATTGATTTCCCGCTGTAATGAGACTAACCACAACTCTGAAATGTTACTCTGATCAAAGAAGAAAACAATTCACTACAATGTAAATGATCACAATGTCATCTACAGCAAATTTGCACCTTGGCTCTTACATATCACCATTCCTGGCAGATCTTCTATTATCACAGTGTGGGATACCTACTAACAAAAGGAAAAAGACTCTAAATGAATTCAGCTAGATATAAAAAAAAAATTCTAAACTCCCCAGCATCTCTCATTTGTGTGTATATGTAGTCATACCAACATTACAAATCAAAATTACTCTGATGAATTCCTAAAGGACAAAATGCATCACAAGTAACCTTTTTCCATATTGTCACGTTTTCCCCAATAGATATATATATATATATATATATAAGCAAATATGTGGATGTAGATCCAACGGTATGATGAAAAATATGGAAAAGACAAAACAAAATCCGAATATGCAAGTTTACTGTTTTAATGTTGTTTGACTGTCGACGTCAGACGTTTCGGTCGAGTTGACCATCTTCAGGACATGGTTATTAGAAACATACTCAGGATTAGACGATATTTAAGTCAACATGAAGAGACGATAGGCACAAGACTAGTCAGAAACAGAACAACTGAAATTCTAAAGTCAGCGTTCCCTTTTTTGGGATTCAGTCACGTTGGCGTCGCACTCCCAAGAAAGTGACTTTATCTTAAGTGGAAAAGAGGAATTCTATTTGAATCTAGAGCTTATCAGTACGTTTGTCAAGCATTAATCTTGCCAGGAACGGGGAGATGTTAAAGAAGCCGGGTCTAGTATTTACTGTACGTGAAATGGATATTATGCCTGCCTCATAAATCCGTCTAAGGTTTTTTATTATGAATATATTTTAAAATCTTCACAGAGTCGAAATCGAAATTATGATCAGATTTAGCTAAGTGTACAAGTAAAGCATAAAGCGGATTTTGTTTTGTCTTTTCCATATTTTCACCATATATATATTTATATATATATATTATTTTTAAAAAATATGATTCCATAGACATCACCAAATGTTTGCCTTAAATAATTAGCATTTTATAAATGGACAAAAAAAAAAATAATAATAAAAATTTCCAAATCTATTAACAAGTACAATTAAAACAATAAATTTAAAAACACAACCCAATCATAATCTTAAAGCCATTTTAAGAAATCATCAACAAAAAAAAACAAAAAATAAACACCAAAAACTACCAGAACTACAACATCAATCAGTTAGAGTTTTAGCAGGGTGTCTGATAAGATTAGCCATTGTATCCAGACAAAAAAAACCCAACCCAACTTTACACGACTCCAAAAACTTGGCATATAACAAACACCCCTACCTCAATCAAAGCAGTGAACCCTTGATAATGAAAAGCAAATCCTAGAACAAACCTCCATTTCAAAACTATAAATAACTAAATCATTCCGTAGCATAGTTATTCCAAACATCGCCTGAGGATGAGATTGTCACTAGGTAGCTAGGGTTTAATATTGAAATTAAACCTGAATACTGATGACCTGTTTTGAAACATAGTAATTTCTGTGTCACGATGGAATCATATTTTTAAAAAATAATTATAATCTAGGCTCTACTTCTGTATCGAGCACCGTTTTTAAAAACAAAAATAGTAAAGAACTTCGGATCATCAATCTAACAGTTCTTTCCTGTTATATCAGTACACACACACACACACACACATATATATATATATATATATATATATATATATATATATTGAAATCCTTGAATAATACTTCAGTCAGTTTCATTTAAGTTCTGCAGCATTTTCTACACTTTGAATCCTATCAGTTATTTGGGTTCTCTGGAAGATGGGTTCAGTTTAAACTCAAAACTGATTTATATATTTTACAAAAATAAAAACAGTAAAAAGAAACAGAATAAAAAATTCAATTATTCACTGCAGAAAGAATTCCAATAGAATGTTGCATATGCATTAAATCATATTTTTGCTTTCTTGCAAAAATCTTATATTTTTTTCTGTACAAGTTTACACTATTTTTCCCACCATACAATGTACACTTTTCTTCCCCAGCATTTTCACTTTAAGAATCTTGCCTGAACCTCATACCACAAAGATCATATAGCTGGTGAGAACAAGATACTTTTATTTACTAGGACACCCTACAGAAAACCGCAAATCCAGACAAATACATTTAGTGTTTTTGAAGAAAAACTTAAAAAATCTATATAAATTAAGATTTCCCTGAAATTAACAAATTAAGCAGATTCAAATTATAGCTGAGACATTACGAGAACATATTCTTTTAATTAGTTCTAGGCATATATAATATATATATATAGTCTATATTATAAATTAACTGATTCAAAATATGGTGCAGTGGGTCACACAAAAATATTAAGTTGGACATCCCTGGTTTAGGCAAAGTATATTTGGGATATGAGATCAGGGAAAATAATTATTCTAGTAAAAAATTTGCAGATCAATGAATGTTCCATTGCAGGCAAAATGGATAAATCCATTTTATTTATTTTAGTGATGGTTATAGAAGATAGTGAAATTTAGCAACCATCTTCCCATTCTGTTCAGTAAGCTACCAGATGGCCTTGGCATTAACGGTAAGGCATCAGGAACAGATAGGTTGGCACTGACCATTTATGTGAATTATGTCTACAAGACATCCAGTTCATTAGATTTGGGGCAGACCATTAATGTTATCATTGGGGATCAGATCGAAGCTCCAACAGCAGTTGGGGGGGAAAAAAATGTCAGTAGGAATATTACAAAGCATAGGTAAAAATGTTTCCACCCCAAAAACACTATAATTTTTACTGCAAAGAGGAAAGCCATAAGACGAATATAGTTACTGCATTGATTCCAATAGGAAACCATTTTCTGTTTCCAGAGATTGTTTTATTGTGTATGTTACTGATCTTCACATGCATACTGTCTTTCATGGATGCACACACTCACTCACATGTATACACATAATTCTTACTCTCTCACACACACATATACACACTAATATATATATATATATATATATATATATATATATATATATATATATATATATTTTCCAAGCGTGGCTTAGATGTGGCACAAGGACGAAAGTATGGGACACCCAGTGAGGGTTGAACTCACTACTTAGTCGTAATTGTTCTAGCAAGACAAGCTTGCTAACCATTACACCACCTTGAGGTACCCCACTTATATATATATATATATATATATATATATATATATATATATATAAAAAGAAAAACAGACCACTTTAAGGCTTCATAGTAATAATTTATTTCACCAGAGCCCTTTTAAAGAGGGCAGCGAGGAGTGGTGTGAGAGACATGGTTGAGTTTAGAGAGGGCTTATTTTAATATTTCTTTCTATCATACTTAGTATTGAGGAAGGAGGGACCAGACATTGGCCTATTTAATCGGTTAACTTAACGGAAGTGATATATTGAAAGGGAAGGAGAGAACAGAGAAAAAAAATGATAAAAGAAAGAAGGGGGAAGTAAAGAGAAAGAAGCTGCAATTAGGTTTTACGGAGGAAGAAGAGGGGTGGTAAAGTTTTAGCAATTTATGTACAAAACAGATTTTAACGTTTGAAAGTAATTTAAATGTTTAAAAAATCCGCAAAGAAATTAATTTGATGCTTGCTAGCAATTTAAATATTTAACTCTTTTACAAATAATGTAGGGATTTAATATGAGTTAAATACTATATTTAACAGCACATTCATAGAAAATACATTAAAAAAATTTATTTAAAATATAACAGTTTACTGATACAGTGTAACCCGGATATAAGAGAGTTGTCGGGACCGGAGAAGGGGTCTCTTATATCCGTGTTTCTCTTATATCCGGGTTTGGTCTATTTTGTTTTATTAACACAGGCTCTAATTTGGGACAAGAGAAGGCCTCTCTTATATCCGGGTCACACTGTAGTAATCTTTTAATATTATAAATGGCTGTAGATAACATCTTTATCAGTTTGAATCTAATTCATGAATGTAATTTGTAACTATTTTTAGATGGGTAATCTTTCTTACTTAAAGTTTAGGTTTCAAATTAAGATGGAGTAATATTTGAAGGCAATATTAAAGATTTTGTTTTTTCATATATATATATATACCACACATACACTTACATAAATCTTACATATACATATGTTCATTTACATGTGCAATTACACACATAGGCATATATATATATATATATATATATTACTTTAAATTTTCTTTTTTAGTAGATACTCATATTTGAGTAGACGCTTTATTTATTTATTTATTAAACAGTATATTTATTCATTTTTATCTACCGGCCTGAATGTTTGAGAAATCTCATTGAATGAAAAAAATGCAATATCTCTTTTTCATAAATTACAAATATCCAATAACAAAAAAAAATAGAAAAAAACATTTCAAGTGGTAAAAAGCTGTCAGATTGATAAATAAAAATCTATTACCCTCCAAAATTATTTTGTTTACATTTAGATATGAAATTGAGCATATTATATATATATATATATATATATATATATATATATATATGCACATTTCATTGAATACGACAGACAAAGTGCTTTGACTTAATTTTTTATACAATTTCTCATGCAATCTAATAATTTTTTTCTTTTCAGATGATAATTTATATAAAGACTGTCCGAATGTTCTTTTATTTTGAGTGCTTTCAGCTATACATTTTACCATTTTCAAGGATAAAATATTTTAACTGTTAAGTAAGAAATAGTTTGTTGCATTTGTGTATTAATATATTGTTGTATTCCTGATCAATCCAAATTTGTAAATAATTATATAGGCCACACTACAACATGTTTGACACGCCGACTCACTTTACACCTTTCTGACCATAGCTCAATTAGATCTCATTTAAATATTCATGGAGACCTACCGGACACTATTTGTAACATACTTGTTGACAACACAAATATGATATCAACTTCTACATGCAAAATAAGACTAAAAATAATGGAAGCCTTATTAATAAAAACAAAAAAAACAACACTTAATAATATCAACTATGAACATGGACACAATATCTTGACTGTGTTTTGAAAAATGAAAACATTATATAAATACATACATGCAACAAACTATTTCTTATTTAACAGTTAAAATATTTAATCCTTGAAAATGGCTAAATGCATAGCTGAAAGCGCTCGGATTAAAAGAACAATCGGACAGTTTTTTTATAATTTATCATCTGAAAAGAAAAAAATTATTAGATTGCATGTGAAATTGTATAAAAAACTAAATCAAACCGCCTTGTCTGTCATATTCAATGAAATGTGCATAAAAGAAGGATTGCTGCCTAAATACACAAATATATATATATTAGATACATACATACATACATATATATATATATATATTATCCCCCCCCCCGGTACCACAATTCTGAGCCTCATGCGCAACACTATCGTCAGGTGCTGATTGAGAACAGTTCACAATCAGCACCTGACGATAGTGTTGTGTATGACACTCAGAGTTGTGGAAACTGTGAGGGGATAACAATGTATATTTATTAATAATGTCATTTATAGATTTTTTATTATACATCAAGTACTATTTTATTAGCACCAACAATCAATGTGTAATATTATATATATATATATATATATATATATATATATATATATATATATACATATATATATATATATATTTATTTAAAATAGAGCTCAGTAAATGCTGGTGGTAATAAAACAGTGCTTGGTGTAAAATAACAGAACAAAAATTTATTCTAATAATAAATATACATTTTGTTCCACACCATTTGGTACAACTCTGATGAAACTCAGACTTGCACCAAACTGTATGGAATCTAAGATGAAGGTAAAATTATGGTAACTTTTTATTTAGTTCACTTTCCCCTCACCAAGTGCAAAGATTATATATTATGTACATATTATTTATTTAATCTTTTATTACACACACACACACACATATATATATATATATATATATATATATATATACACATACATACATTCATACATACACACACATATATATATATATATATATATATATATATATATATATTTAATAACAGACAATGAATATCTATTATCTTTGATCATGAGCCATTCTAAACACCGTATATTTGCTTTAATTTCGCATGAAAATAAAGACAAAAGTCATCCAACATTTGGATATTTTTTATTAAGATGTTCCTTGATCTAAGCTTTTGGCTCAAATGATCTTCGATCTAGGAAAAGCTTAATAAAAATATATCCAAATGTTGGACAATTTTTGTCTTTATTTCCACCCGAAATTAAAGTAAATATACAGAGTTTAGAATGGCTCATGATCAAACATACTAGACATTCAGTGTCTGTTATATTAACAATATATGTTTAAAAAATTATCTGCTGCCCCAATACACTAAATATATATATATATATATATATATATATGTGTGTGTGTGTATATACAGGGGTTGGACAAAATAATTGGAACAGGTACAAATTCCATTCCTATATTTCAAAGCCCTATTATAAAACTTAAGCCTTTTAACTAAAACTTTGTAATAGAAGGTTATATCTATTGTGAATATGTTTATTTATCTAATTTACTGTCTTTGTCTTATTTATTTTTAGAATTTAGTAAAATTTAAGCTAAGTGAGGGACCTCTCCAAGTTCGAAAAAGGACAAATTGTTGGAGCTCGCATAGCAGGAGCCTCAATCACTACGGTTGCTGAACTGTTTGGTATTTCAAGAGCTGCAATATCAAGAACTATGCTGCAATTCGAGAAACAGGGCAAAACCTCTAGCAACCATAGCAATTTGGGTCAGACTTGAAAACTTACTGACAGGGACTGATGGGCATTGAAACGCAATGTGGCAAAAAAATCATTGGCTTACTGCGAACAAAGTGACTGCTGAGTTGAATAATCATTTGAATCGTCCACTTTCTACTAAAACTGTTCATCGTGAACTCCATAATGCTGCATATCATGGAAGAGCCTCCATAAGGAAACCTCTTCTCTCCACTCGCAACATTCAAGAAAAGCTGAAGTGGTGCAGAAGTCACAATCCCTGGTCTGCAGACCAATGCAAGCAAGTCATATTCTCAGACAAGTTCAGTTTTTTCTCTTTTCCCAACTTCAGAGTGAGTTTATGTGCGGAGGCAGCCCAAAGAAGCTTACAACCCTGACTGCCTTCTTCCAACAGTGAAGCATGGAGGTGGATCAGTGATAGTTTGGGCCGCCATATCATGGAAATGTCTCGGTCCAATACTTGTCCTGCATGGTAGAATCAACAGCAAAGATTACCTGAACATTTTGGGAGATCATGTTCATCCGGTGGCCCAGACTTTATTCCCTGATGGTGACTGAATCTTCCAAGACGATAATGCTCCAATACATACCGCTCGAATGGTTAAAAATTGGTATGAAGAGCATGAAAGTGAGCTAGAACACAAGGAGTGGCCTCCCCAATTTCCAGATATCAATATTATCGAACATTTGTGGTGCATTTTGGAGCGACAATTTAGGAGCCACTATCCTCCACCGTCGTGTCTTAAAGAGCTGGAGCAGGTGTTAATGGAAGAATGGCTGAACATTCCTCTGGATGAAGTCAGGAAGCTGTAGGATTCCATTCCTAGACGTATTAAACCTGTATGTGAGGCTAAAGTAGGACCAACTCTATATTAAATAAATTTTCTTTGAATTTAACAAGTGTTTCAATTATTTTGTCCAACCCCTGTATGTATCCAAATGAGAGAAGGAACAAATGAATTAAAAATACACAGTTTGAAGTAGTTTTTTTTTAAGTGCTCAGTACAAAGTAGAGCAAAATATTATTATTATATTTTTATTATAAGAGATTGGCTAGCCAAACTTTGGAAAACAAGTAAACACACATTTTATATATATATATATATATATATATATATATATATATATATATTTATGCAGCAAATTCTCTTTCAGGCATGTCTGATTGAATGAGTTACAAACATTATGTCTGCTTATCTTTATCATAATCCTTTCATATTCACAAATATTTTTATTTAACAATAATAATAATATTTAATAATAAAAACATTTTAAAATTGCAAAATGTTTTTATTATAATGTCTTATAATAAAAATTAATATATATATATATATATATATATATATATATATATATATATTTTGAGTATTGTTGTTATATTTGTTCAAAGGCATCTCCGATATTACATTGTGGTTTATCCCACTTGATTTTCTCAAAAAAAAATGTCGCTAGGGGATGCTCCTTAAACCAAAAATAGGAAGTGATATTCTCATCATTCTTTTACAGTTTCACAACGCCACCTATAATCTGTAGTCACATGTGGGGGAAAATGTGTCCCCCCGATGGGGCGTGTTCCTATTCAGTGTCTTATTTTCCTCTCATAACCTTTTTGTAATTTTTCACATACAACTGACTGAAACAAACTACAATATTCCTTGCACCTAAACAACTAATTCTTACTTACCATTCTTACTACTGCAACTAGAATACTTCAGAGACTCTATGAAATCCTAACTAGTCCCCATATATACAATTTGTACCATAGAGGTAAGTTCATCAGAATAATTACCATAAAAGTCTTGATAGAAAAGGCAGAGGGAAGCTGCTTTACAGTGGTGAGAAAGTGACTGAAGCTGAGATGTCAGGTCAGGATCAATAACATTGCAGATTCTTCTTTGGATTTTATAAAGAATCTCTCAATCTATAATAGGAGCATCAAACCAGATGTGGCAGCAATATCCAAAGCAAAAATGAATAATGTATATATATATGTCTAATTGAGTAAGTTACAAATGCTATGTCTTGCTTATTTTGATCATAATCCTTTCATATTCATGAATATTTTTGTGTATAATACAATTAAATGAGGCAAGAAATGCACTGTAACAGTGGAAATCCCTTTTATCACCCAAGTACATTTACAATTGTTAGTTACAGTGCATTTTTTGCCTCATTTAATTGTAATATATATAAAAATATTTGTGAATATGAAAGGATTATGATAAAGATAAGCAGACATAATGTTTGTAACTTATTCAATCAGACATGCCTGAAAGAGAATTTGCTGCATAAATATATATATATATATATATATATATATATATAAAATGTGTGTTTACTTGTTTTCCAAGTTTGGCTAGCTAATCTCTGCTGCAGATGCCTGCTCAAGCACATTTGTGTTTATTCAGCACCCACAGAGACTAATTAGTGATTTATACTGAAATGATGCTGAGCAGAGCTTAATTAGAGTTTCTGAGCAAGAGTGCTTATTCTGGCATGATTAGGAGTTGAACAAGACCAAGATACTAGTATATCCGCCACTGGTTTACAAGCAGTTCACAATATCACTGCATGATTTGAGCCTAGGTTTTATGGTTGGAACACAAACATTCTTAATACTCAGCTACATGTCCTATATACAAAGTCAGATCAAAATGTATCAGCACTGGGGCTATAGAAAGAAAACTACAACACATCTCAATTTGGCATTTAATCTGCTTTGACGTAGTCCCCTCTTGAAGCCATATACTTTATCCAACATCATTTCCGTTGCTGGAAGCATTTCAGGAACTTCCTTTTTGGAATAATGAGCAGCCACTTCTTTGCATCATTTTGGATTTGCTCCACATTTTGAAATCTTGTTTCTTTCAAATGGGATTAGATTTTTGAAGAGGAAAAAGTCTCCAGCGGTGAGATTTGAGAAATATCGTCGTTGTTGGACACGGCAAGTATTGTTTTCAGATAAAAACTCTCTGCACAAGCTATGATCAATGAGAGAACCATTGTAGTATGGTGAGACGACCACACTCTACACACTTTCCTTCCAAAACACTGCCATCAACAACAAAAGTGAGCAAGAATGTTATAACTTCCATGTGCATGTGCAACAGAGTTTAAGATCAATCTGTGCCAAGCGGCTTCACTTTCAGAACTTTCACTCCATTATCATAGGAACAGTCCTGATACTTTTTGATTGGACCTTGTGTGAGTGTGTGCGTGTGTATATATATATATATATATATAGATATAGATATATATAGATATATATATATATCAACCACAGATAGACTGTTTAACTGTACCACAGCTCATCTGTATGGCTAGACATCCGGCTGCTTCAAGCCGGAATTGAAACTCAACCAATTTGGCAACAGTCAGAGACTCTACCATTGACCTACTGGCACACAGTAGAGATGGGGAATCTTTTAATGTATTATATATGTGATGTATATCAACACTAAACCAGCAGCCAGAGTGCTCAGTTCTGATAAAGAGCAATGCGTAAAGCAGCAGCAGCAGTTAAAAATTCCCTTTCTCCATAGTGCTCAAGCGGCGAATGAGAGCATAGTCATAGCCACTGGCCTGTGTGTGTGTATATATATATATATATATATATATTTGGGAACCTGATATAAATTTTTAAATATTAGAACAATTCCAGGAAAATCTATAGAAAAGTGGAAAAATGTTTTGTGTTGCCCATTTCATCCTTTCAGACTACATCAGATTAAAGTGATGTTTATATTAATGTGCGTGTGCAGTCACATCAAAGAGAGAGGATTTTGAAATTTTAAATTTAAGTTTTTTTGGAGGGGGGATATAGAGCCAATTTCATTTAGTTTCTTTTTTCATTTAAATCCCTTTTGTTATTAAATATCTCATTACTTTCTGAGCAAAATGAACCGTTTAATTAATCAGTTCTTTTACGCCTACATTTCTTAGATTGCAGTCTTATTTGTTCCAGCTCTTCATGTGAGACACTCAGATACATCTGTCTATTAAGTGATTGTCTTGCTTCAACTTGATCTTGAAATAGGCTTTGCCATCTCCATCTTTGTTGTTCTATTGCTAATCTTTTTCTTCTGAAAGATATTCCCATTTCACTGTTATTAAACACATAAAATTTTTTAATATGAAAAGATATTGAGCAAAAAGTGATTTATATAATACGAGGAGTAAGGAATGAATCATGGATACCTTTGAACATCTAAAAAATATAAAGCGAACAGATTTATTGGCATCTATTTTAGATGTGAATTCTGAAGAATCAAAAATATGAAACTCACCCTCGCAAGGAAGTTCTCAACTAGTGCCCAGTTGGCAGACGAAAAGAAAATGGGCTCTAAGCTAATAGAAGTTATTTATTCTGTACAATACAGAATTGTGGCATAAGGCTGAGGGGGAAATAGGGCTGGTCTTCATTAGCTATCCTAGTCAATTTGACTCACGACTCATTCATTCATTAAAATTTACTCATTCACCACAAGAACTCGTCCATCACCTCTCAATCCTGCATATACCACAATATCACATATTTACAGGGGGGACCTACACCCCCCCCCCCCCATGACATAAAAATTTTATGAAAGTTCAAAACATATATAAAAATTTAATGAATCGTGAAATGATGGGGGGGGGGATGAACCCAGAAAACGAACTAAAAATGTAAAACTAAAAGTAAACAAATGTTAGTATGACTCGTTCACCCCTCATAATAATAAGAGTGGCCGCTGTATTCTGCCAATAGACCGAATCAAGAAGCACACTCAATAATGGAATGGGGAGGCTGTAACTTAATACATTCATGGTGTAATGATGGATATTTATTGAGCACAGTAGCCACACCAAAGTCAGCAGCCAATCAGGACCAAGAGAATAGGCTTACCCAAGCAGCAGAATGGAACATCCTAGTCTGTTATATAAACCACTCCGCAAATGGCCCAGACAGGTATTTATTTATTTTGTTATTTTAGTTTGTTTTGGGGTTCATCCCCTCCCTGCTCAATGTAGATCATGTATAGGATTTTATGATCATGAAATTTTAATGTCGTGGAGTGTTTTTTGTAGGTACCCTGGCAGTATGCGGTATTATGGTATATGGAGGATTGAGTGACGATGAATGGGTTCTTGTGGTGGATGTGCAAATTGTAACGAGAGAATGGGTCGTGAATCAGATTAGCTAGGTATAAGATAGCAAATGACGACTAGTCTTTACCCATTCTCCCCTTTAGGCGTTGTGCCAAAATTGTATTTTATATGGAATAAATCTCGACAACAATGACATTAGCGAGAGAGACTCATGATTTTGTTTAAAGACAGAATATAGCAGCCTCTCTTAAATCTTTTGAGGGTTTGATGGGTCCAACTAACATCACTTACCTTATTTTATTTGTGTTTGATATTTTTAGTTTGTTTGGGGGGCTCAGCTCCCCCCCACATGGTTTTTCATTTACAGATTTTTATGTTCATTAAATATTTATGTCATAGGGATGTGTTTTTTGTAAGTCCCCGAAAGTATGCGGTATTATGGTACATGGAGGATTGAATGATGATGGATGAGTTCTTGTGGTGGATGTGCAAATTGTAACGAGAGAATGGGTCGCGAATCAGATTAGCTAGGTATAAGATAACAAGTGACGACCAGCCTTTAACCATTCTCCCCTTTAGGCCTTGTGCCAAAATTGTATTTTTAATATACAATAAATCGATATTCAAACCAGGCTCAACTTCCAATACAGTCGAGTACTGTTTCTCCAACTAAATTCTACAAATTCTTTACCTCTGTTTTATTGAATCTGAAGACTTGTTTCATTGCATCTCACTATTAAGTTTAAAACTTTCTAAGAATTGCCATCGTTTTTTATGGCAAGGGTACAAGAGTACTGGAGATAATAATAACAGAAAACAGATGTACCATTTTTAAATAATAAACGGTTCCCTTAAAGAATTATTATATTGGAAAAAATATGTTTAAAGATTCACAGATGAAAACCTAAAAGATTTAACAAAATATGCTGTTATTTTTGGCAGCTAGCAGGATACTAAACTCAGCTTATGATAAACAACTAAGTATTATTGCATGATCATTGAAAGTGCCCACAAGGTTTATTAACATAAAAGAAAGATTTTGTTTGCCCAAGAAAAACATCAAACTTTATTAAAATCGTTTATGACTGGGTTTTTTTTAAGGAAAAAAAAAGGTATATTTTTTTTATTTATTTAGACCAATTCTAATTCATTTATTTATTTTTGTGTCTGTAAAAGTCCCTGAGAGAGAGCGATGAAATGTTTAAGAGTAGAAAAAGTAAGTAGAAAAAACAGAGTGGAAATATAAAAAGGAAAAAAAGATTAAAAAGTGGAGGTTGAAGAATATGAGGCAAGGAAAGAGGGAAGTAAGAGAGATGGAGAAAAAGGTTAAAAAAAAGCAGTTAGAAAGAGGAATAAAGAAAAAGAAGAAAAACAAAGCAAGATGAAAGGCCTGACAAAGAAGAAAAGGGTTAGTGAGAAGGAAAATGAAGAGAAACCTACAGACGATGTGTGTGTGTGTGAAGAGAAAAGTTGACAAGAAGGAAGAAAAAAAGATCTTCAATAAGAAATAAAATTAAAAAAGAAAGAGGGGTAGATGAAAAAGAAGGAGACAAAGAAAATAGTGAAGACTCTGAAAAAGTCACTTTGAGTTTAAAACATCAAAGAAGAAATTACAAGGGAGGAGACATGTTGGCTGATCAAAGTGATCACAAGCAGAATGGTCCGGCACCAGTGGGCAAGGAGACTTGGTGGTGGTAGGGGAGCAACTTCAAGGGTAAGGGAGAGGTAAAGTAAAACGAAGGCGGGAGGAGAATCGGAGGAAGAGAAAATGTCAAGAAACGGAGGAAGAGAAGGAGAAAAAAAGGGAGAAGATGTAACGCAAAAGTAGGAAGAAATGAAGAGAAAAAGACAAAAGTAAAGCAAGGGTAAGAGGAGTATAGAAAGAAGAGAATGAGGAGAGAGAGGGAAAGTAAAGTAAAAGTGGAAAGAGAAACTGACGAAGAAAATGAGAAAAGAAGAGAAGTCTAGTAAAAGGAGGCGGAGAATAGGTGGAAGAGAACGAGGAGAGAGAGAGAGAAGTAAAGCAAAAGTGGAAGGAGAAACTGGAGAAGAGAATGAGGAGAAATGGGGAGGAGAATAAGAGGAAGAGAATGAGAAGAGAGAGGAGAAGAAAAGCAAAAATAGAAGAATGAGGTGAGAGAGGAGAAGTAAAACGAAGATGGGAGGAGAAACTGAGGAAAAGGTGAAGTAAAACGAAGATGGGAGGAGAAACTGAGGAAAAGGTGAAGTAAAACAAAGATGGGAGGAGAAACTGAGGAAAAGGTGAAGTAAAATAAAGGTGGGAGGAGAAACTGAGGAAAAGGTGAAGTAAAATAAAGGTGGGAGGAGAAACTGTGGAAGAGGTGAAGTAAATCAAAGGTGGGAGGAGAAACTGTGGAAGAGGTGAAGTAAATCAAAGGTGGGAGGAGAATAGAAGGAAGAGAATGAGGAGAAAGGGAAGTTTTTTTTTTCAGAAATGAAGTTGTGGAAGGAGAGAAGATAAACAGAGATAAAAGAAAAAAGAGAAAATAGTGAGAAAAAAGGAAGAATAAGGGAGGATGAGGAGTGGGAAAAACAAAAAGGAAGAGAAAAAAGCTTTGAAAGAGGGACTGAGGAAATGGGAGAAAGTAAATAAGAAAGGAATTGAAAATGAGAAAGAAAGGGAGATGAAAACCTGAAAAAGAAAGAAAATAAAGAAAGAAAAATTTGAAAAACCCTTAAAAAAAAGACAAAAAGAAGAAAATATAAAAAAGAAACAATAAAAGAAAATGAAGAAAATAAAAAAAAATTAAAAAATAAGCCAACCTTGAAAACAAAGATAAGGGAAAAAAAACAACTTGAAAGAATGAAAATTAATAAAAACTAAAAAATCTAAGTAAAAAAAAAAAGTAAGATAAATCACTAGGAGAAAAAGAAAATATTTCAAAACTGAAAAACAGTCAAAATAAAAATTATGTATAAATAAAAACGGAAGAGATGAAGAAAAGAAATTTTATGATGATAATAAAAAAAAAAGGAAAGAAAGATAATGAAAAAGAAAAGCAAAGAAAAAAATAAAATCTCCAACAGAAAAGTAGCAAGAATCAGAGAGAAAAAAAAGAGAAGGAATTAACAGAAATTCTCAATCATAAATATCTGTCCAAACCTTAAGATTTTCTTAGAAGCCGTCACAACACACCAAAGTAAGATGTCTAACTAACATTTCTTTAAAAGGCTAGACTTGATCATCTTAGAAGTGGCTTTTACTACACAGAGCCCGAGGGTAATGTCCTCTAATAATCAATTTTCAAAAATTCAGCCAAGATGTGCTGCCGCGTAATGTTACAGTGTGAAAAGAGGATTCATATTATGTGTTTGTAATTTTAATATAGCAGTTGTAGTTTAGCCTGTTTGAAGAATGTTATTTGTTTTTTTTTAAACTTTTTTCTTCATATTAAAAACAGTTTTTATTGACTCCAGTCAATGTTGATAAATTTTCAAAATTTAGTGTTTAAATCACACGTTTCTTGATCTAAACAGTTGCACGAAAAATAAATTTGAAGAGACAGTTTGAAAAGATTTGGAAATAGTTGAAAAAGTTGTGTAGCATAGTTTTTGAATGAAAGTAATAACGTTACTTTTAAAAACGATTCACTGAAATATTGAATGCTATTTTAAAATTAGCCTTGTCATTTTCATTAAAAATATCTTTACATACTTATTTTAAAACCAATGTCTTCTTTTTTTGTAGGTATGTAGAGTTTCTCATTCTCTCTTGCCTCACTGTGTATCAGTTGAATAAGTCCGATGAGAAGACACATCCTTGTTTTGAATCATGACAAAAACCCAACCTCTTATCCCAAAAGTGGACAAAAATTCAGTCTCATATACTCTTGTAACCTAGGGAAGGTTACTGAACAGAATAATCACACGAAGGTTGGTAATGAACGATAATACTTAGGACACGAACAACACATATAAGATTCGCCAACAGTGCGTAGAAGTAGTAGTCAAGTGAATTCCACAATGAATCTCCAACTGCAGGAAATCTACTAACCGCCCCACGCGGTCAGATGTGGCAGAAGGCCGAATTTAATGTGGGGTATCCGAACCCGTAGGCTCGGCCAAAAATTCCCCTGGAACCCCTATAAAACGGGGTCGAGTAGCTGTTTCCCGACAAGAGACTCTGCCCTTTGACATAGCCACATCTGGGGATCTTCTCTGCCCGGAGGAAGAGAGTTTGACCAGCACAGTTGGAGACGAATCTCCGACTGCAGACCAACATACAGTATTTACTACTGTATTTATGTGAATGGCGACATACCCATTATCGTCCGTAGGTATGCTACAACATATACAAAGAGAAACAAATATAAAATTGAAAATTCAAGGAACTTTTAATTCAAATTTTAATGTCAAATTGAAACAAAAAAAGCTTTTTTTTTCTTTTTCCTGAAATAAATCTTTTATATAGGTTATATATTATATATCTTTCTGGGGCCTTACATTTCCAGAATTTACTAAAAGTGTTAAACAAAACAGAAAAAAATGGACACGATAATGTCAGAAACCTTCAAGATAAGGCCTAAAAATGGTGCCATTATTAAAGTAAATGATATATTAGGGTGTTTGGAAAGTAATTACGTATGTCGTCACCATCGTCAACCAACCAAGACAGAACCAAGGTTGATTGTTATGAAACTGTGTCTGTCACCAGTTTATCATATCTTCTATCTCAGAGTGTGTCGTTTATAAACGACACACTCTGACATATCAGAGTTTAACAAAGACGGAATTTATGTTCCGCGTGGTCTTTCCCTTGAAAAGCAACGGCAACATTTCACCATCTGCTGCTGTCTTTTAACCTGGAACCTTTTATTTTTGTACCGTATTGTTAAAGGTGATGAAAAATGTGTTTTGTATGTCAACAGAAAGCAAAAAAAAAAGACAGTGTTTATTAGAAAATGCGAACCCACTGCCAACATCAAAACCGTGAATCAACTTTTGACCCCCCCCCCCTCCAGTTGCTATATACTGCGTGAGATTGCAGGAATAGCAAACAATGTGACTGATGAGATTGAAGGAAAAATGTGTCAAGATATGCTAAATTAAAATCAACTGTATTGTCAACGTATACAGTGAAGCAATGGTAGCATATCTCTTGTGGATGAAGGAGCTGACGCCTGTGGACAAAGAGGTCTAGATCTTGGAAGATGGGTGTGAGGTTGTGTACTGGCTCCGCGTTGAAGTGGGGTTGTTGTTTTAACTTCACTTCAGGCCAGTTTGACGAACGTTCTTCGAGGGTCACTGAGCAGGCCCTGTTAACCACTCAAGGTAGATATATGACTCAGCATATTAGTGACAACATTCGTGATTGGTTCTTTAACCGACGTTTGAGTTTTAGTCACTTTCACTTTCCTGCTCGCAAAAAAACAAAACAAAAACAGCATGTCAAAAGGACAGTTATTTCCTCGACACCGCTATTATTTTGTACTACATTCACTTCCACGGCAACGTTTATTTGCAAGACTATAAAAATATGTGAACCAAGTACAATATTATATTTATTATTTACGTTTTATAAAGATTTATTGTTTACCATTTTATAAAGAAATACAACTAAAAAGAATTTTTTTTATTCATAGGTGTAATGGTTGACAATGCTTCATCTAATTAATATAAAAAAATATAATCTTACTATTTATAATACCATTTGGAAACGTAAAAACAATTCAGACTATTGTTCTCATCTTTGTCTCCGGCCTTCTTCAGGTGGTTGGAATGTCAAACTGAACCCTGGCACAGTGGATAAAGGCGTTGGTTAATTCCAGTGACAGGACACAAAGAGTTTGAGTTCAATACTCGGTTAATCGGTTAAGGCAGTGGAGAACTTGGAGAGAGGAATTAACAGGAGATAACTGATAACTGACATTCATTAGACATGGCACGTGGAACTAGAACAATCTACCCCAGTGAGCGAAATAAAGGGTTCGGTCCGACATTCCAACCACCTGAAGAAGACCATAATACCTCATCTCAGAAATATAGACAGATATTAAATTTTCATGTTTGAAAGACATTTTATAAATTAATAAATAAAAAAATATTTTCATATTTATATCTTTATAAATGATAGAAAATTGCACTATATTAGTTGGTTCACATATTTAAGATATTGTAAATATAAAATTATTCTTGTAAATAAATCAAGGATGCATTCCAGAAGCTGAGCAGAGTACTTCGAGACAGGAGGATTTCTCTGGTGACAAAGATAAGAGTACTGAGCTGCTACGTGACATCTGTCCTCCTACACGGCAGTGAATGTTGGACGGTCTCCTCAAAGATGAAAAAGAGACTTGAGACTACAGAAGGATGCTGAGGATATCATGGAGCGAGCGGATGAGCAACGATGAGGAGAAAAAGGAAAGGAGGGCCTGGAGAATCTGATACTCACAGGTTGAATAGAGGGAAAAACGACAAAGGAAAGCAACGCATGATATACCTGGCAGGCTTAACCAAATGAATGGCATAACGGGGTCTGGGGGAGTTGGCAGAGGCACGAAACTTATTGAGAGGCACAAGGGATAGGGAGTAGTGGAGAGCCATGATCGCCTACGTCCTGAAAGGACGCGGCACATGAAAAGAAAATAGTGTATAATATTTTTGTTGCAAATTCTCAAAGAACAAAGAAAATGTATAAATTCACTTTTTTATGTTTGGGTTTTATCAAAATTCTAATCCTCAGTTTTTAAAATAATAAATATTGCAGAGGGAGTGCAGGTAGTTAAAATAATAGCAGTGTCAAAGGAAAAACTACCCTTTTGACACATCATTTTATTACGGGCACGGAGGTTAAATATTGCCGAATTTTATTTTATTTATTTACTTTGATAGGAGGTTTTGTTTTGGGAGCCGGATGTGATACTTGGAGCCTATGCGCAGAGAGTGACATTTTTTCTAATTTTCAAATGTCGCTATTGCAGCTTTATGATTGCAATTTTTTTAAAATTGTAGAGGTGTTCGCTGAAATGAAGAAATAAAAAAGATTATTTATTTCTGTATTAACAGAAAATGTGGCACAAGACCGAAGAGGGGAATGGTGAAGAGGTCGGTCTTCTGTCTTAACTTCTAAACTTAGCTAGCCACAAACGCTGACCCAATCATACTAACAATATTTCTTGCACCAAAACAACACATTCTTACTTACCTTTCTTACCACACCCGCCATAATACCGCAAAGACTCCATGAAAATACTAACTAGACCACATATGCACAATTTATCGTCTGTGGGGGGGGGGGATAAAATAATAATTAAGATAAAAAAAGTAACCCCAATGTGAAGAAATAAAAAAGAAAATGAGGCGATAAGTCACCCAGTATTTATAGTGTAGGGAGAGAGACAACTAGTGACAATTAGGGAACTAAGGAGGAGATAACTCCGACACCATAATCACCAGATTTTCCTTTATTTCTATCCCGAGAATATTTCCTAAGTAGTAGAACAAAAGAAAGAAGAATTTGAAAACTGTCTTTGAAACTTTTTCCCAGAGAAAAACACAGATTTCTTTAGATGCAGAATCAGAAATTTGCCTTTCTGCAGAGCTGCAGCTGTTGAAAATAAAGGTGATCACCATTTTGATAATTATATTTGAATAAATTTAATTTGAATTCTAGGAAAACGTAATTATGTTCCAAACACCCTAATATTTAAATTACTTTCATATAGTTTTTCCCCTTTATATCCTTTCTAATAAAACGTCATCATTTTTCAAACACCCTAATATTTAAATTACTTTCATATAGTTTTCTCTTTTATATCCTTTATAATAAAACGTCATCATTTTTAGAACACCCTAATATTTAAATAGATTTAACTCGCATTTATTTTTTATCTATTCAAGTAAAACATTATTATTTTCCGAACACCCTAGTATCTAAATAAATTTAATTTACATTCATTTTTATACACTATTTACATTATTCGGACTATTGTCCTCATCTTTGTTGCCATATTTATTACAACGTTTCGGCCGTTGTACGCTCCGGCCTTCTTCCAGGAGTTGGAATGTTGAAATGAACCCTTTATTTCGCCCACTGGGGTAGACAGTTCTAGTTCCACGTGCCATGTTTAATGGATGTCAGTTATCAGTTATCTCCTGTTAATTTCCCTCTGAAAGTCCTCCACTGCCTTAACCGAGTATTGAATGAGACAGACACGAATAGAAGGAGACAGACACGAATAGAAGAAGACAGACAGGCACGAATAGAATGAGACAGACAGGCACGAATAGAAGGAGACAGACAGGCACGAATAGAAGGAGACAGACAGGCACGAATAGAAGGAGACAGACAGGCACGAATAGAAGGAGACGGGCACGAATAGAAGGAGAGACAGACAGGCACGAATAGAAGGAGAGACAGACAGGCACGAATAGAAGGAGACAGACAGGCACGAATAGAAGGAGACAGGCACGAATAGAAGGAGACAGACAGGCACGAATAGAAGGAGAGACAGACAGGCACGAATAGGAGACAGACAGGCACAAATAGGAGACAAGACAGGCACGAATAGGAGACAGACAGACACGAATAGGAGACAGACAGACACGAATAGGAGACAGACACGAATAGGAGGAGACAGACACGAATAGAAGGAGACAGACACGAATAGAAGGAGACAGACAGACACGAATAGAAGGAGACAGACAGACACGAATAGAAGGAGACAGACAGACACGAATAGAAGGAGACAGACAGACACGAATAGAAGGAGACAGGCACGAATAGAAGGAGACAGACAGGCACGAATAGAAGGGGACAGACAGGCACGAATAGAGGGAGGGACAGACAGGCACGAATAGAGGGAGGGACAGACAGGCACGAATAGAGGGAGGGACAGACAGGCACGAATAGAGGGAGGGACAGACAGGCACGAATAGAGGGAGGGACAGACAGGCACGAATAGAGGGAGGGACAGACAGGCACGAATAGAAGGAGAGACAGACAGGCACGAATAGAAGGAGAGACAGACAGGCACGAATAGAAGGAGACAGACAGGCACGAATAAAAGGAGACAGACAGGCACGAATAAAAGGAGACAGACGTGAACAGAATGCAATTGACAGAGAGGCGCCAGCAGACTGAGACAGATATTTTCAATTTCTATGTACGAGTCAATATTTAATTAATTCCTACAAGAAGACTTTTTATTGTTTTAAAAAATGATTTTCTTCGGTAAAGCTGAACTACAAAACAAAATACACCATTCGATGATCTTTTTAATTTTTATTCTTGTACGCTCCACAATAAAAAAAAATGTGACTTGGTTGGCTGGTAGATAAAGTTGCACAAATTGGTAAAGAATACAATATTTCATTAAAAAACTAGTCTGAACAGAAACTTTGAGAAAGAGAGGAACAGACAGATAGACAGACAGACAATTTACAAAACTTGAATAAACACACAAAATATCTACTGTAAACAAGCCCCAAATTCTCTTTCGACAATATAAAACACTTGGTCTATATTTTTCTAAAAATTATTATACCAGCAAAAATACTTGATTCGTGTCCGGAAACAGTTGGTTTTGGGAATCGTTATTTTTCATAGTTGAGAAATTTTGCCAATTCTTCCTGTAATTAACTTTAGACGAAACAGACGAAACTTCGGGACATGATTCTGCGGAATATGTACAAAAATCTGAAAAGAGAATCTCTCCCTGTCTTGGATTCAATTTTATTTTTGTTGTGAAATATATCTATGACCATTTTGACAATATTCTAAAAGTTATATAGGATTATCTCGCCTTGTCCGCCAGAGGAATTCGCTTAACACCCATTAGATTGCGTGTTGATAAGTGGTATAAAACAGGGGTCGGCAACCTGTGCCACACGTGGCACGCAGCCGCAAATTACATCACGAAGTCCGAACCAATAACTACTACAACGCAAAGAAGATATTTAGCTCTTTCAATTTTAATACAGTGTAACCCGGATATAAGAGACCCGGATATTAGAGAAACCCGGATATTAGATAGATTTTCTCTGGTCCCAAATTAGAGCCTGTGTTAATGTATATATAATAGACCAAACCCGGATATAAGAGACTTCTTCTCCGGTCCCGACAACTCTCTTATATCCGGGTTACACTGTATATACTAAAATATATATGCTATATATTACTAAATGAAATATATTGTAGAACAAATATATTCACGCTGACTTGTATAAAAAATACATATGCTGTTGGCACACTGAATGATTTTAAAACCCTAAGTCGGCACACAGCAAAAGGTTGCCGACCCCTGGTATATAATGTAAAGGAATAAACACTCTCACTTTTGCTCCCTTAGTCACGGGGGGGGGTCACAAGATTTGTCTAGTTTCCTCTTCCAGATAGACAGCAATCAGAAGAACCGACTTCTTAATTTAAACCGAGCCACATGGCGCACTACAACTAATCATATAAATCAAATTTTCTCTTTCTTTTTTTATTTATGTTTTTACTATATATATGTTCTTACTATATATATAATAATAATAATAATAATATAGTTTTAAGGTATGCAATATTTATGGGTTAAAGTGATCAATATTAGGGTCAGAGCGTATGTAGATATAAATGGAGACTGAAGCCAACACCCAATGGTGACTCTGTTTACATCTTTAAACACAATCGTCAGGCATTACTTTTAAGTATGAAACGGACTGTCACCGCTGGGTGTTGACCTTTTTATCTATATGACAGATCCACGAAACATGTATGAATACCACACACACCCCAACACCTAACCTATATTTTTAACTGTTCTGATTTAGCTATGACCATTCTTTTGATTAGTTAAATGAGACATTCCCATAAGATTTCAAAATCTGGATCACCCTCCATCTTCTTAACGCTTTAATAAGCAAGCATATTGTTTTCTATTTTCAAATGTAAATCATTTTCACCAAAGTTAACGAATATTGCCTGATGACGAGATAATGACTTTAAATCTCGAAACATAAATTTCCGTGTCGCAATGTAAAATATTCTTAATAAAAATATCATTAAAATATTATACTCTACGTTGGTATTGAGCACTTTTTGAAAAAGTAAATGTCAGAGAACTGTGGTTTCTAAATCTGTTTGTTCTTTCTCTTCATTGGGATATATATATATATATATATATATATATATATATATATATATATTACAGGTAATAAATCTGTTGGTATATAATACAAGTGAATCCTAGTAATATAAGATATTAAAACTGATCCACAAAAAGAGCTCCATGTATTTACTATAACAGAGCATATAAATTACACAACAAAATCCAAAATGACCTCACGTGGGGGGGACAGATCTGTTTCAACCGACGAAAATTATATCAGTCTTATTCAACCCTGGTGTGGAGACTGTGTTCATGTCAGAATTAGAAATTTAAAATTTACATTGACAGCCGTCAGAAAATTGATACAGAAATTATCCATTTCGATGTTTCGGTCAGACGAAATGCCCGAGACGGTGGAAGGTATTAGCCTTAAAGGGATGAGGTTTTATAAAATTAAACCCAGATATTAGTCTTATGACATTAAATTGGGGTTATATAGGAATGAGGTATTAATCTGAAACTAAAAAAGAGTATATATATATATATATATATATATATATATATATATATAGTGTAACCCGGATATAAGAGAACCCCGGATATAAGAGAGATTTTCTCCGGTCCCAAATTAGAGTCTGTGTTAATGTATATATAATAGACCAAACCTGGATATAAGAGAAATCCGGATATAAGAGAAACCCGGATATAAGAGACTTCTTCTCCGCTCCCAACAACTCTCTTATATCCGGGTTACACTGTATATATATATACCTTCTACTTGTGCAATTCTTTGATTTTAAAAATTCTTTGCTTCAGCTATTATAATTCTTAACACCTTCCCATTCAGTTCCGCTATCACTAGGGTTAACTTCTTCTTCAGGATATGGGCGATCATGGCTCTCCACAAATTCCTATCATGTTGATAATATAAATACAATGTTAAATCGATCCTGACTTCTTTAAAAAAAAGTATCTGTACCTTGTTTTTATTTGCAAATGTCAAGTTTCAAACTGTGCTCATGTCATTGATATCTGCTTAGTACTGATGATGGCCTTTTTTCCCCAATAGGTGATACACATAGTATGCACTTATCAATGACGTAAGCACAGTTACAAATTTGACATTTGAAAATAAAAACAAAGTCGTTCCGAATAATGATTTAAATTGTTGGATAAGCAAGAGAGGAATGAATCTGTTTGTTTAAATCGGAGGAAAGACTGGTCTTTCTCGCCTTGGGTGGCAATCAATCTTTAAAAAAAAAAAAGGAAAATAATTTTGAACCGTGGCAAAGTCAACCGGAAACCATTCTATTGACTTTCCCAAGAAGTCGTGACAATTTGCAGATAATAAAGAAAAGGAATCTGTGGAAAAGGCAATAGGAAACCACTAAGTCAGGGAAATTCGTAGATAATAAAGACAGGGAATCTGCGGTGAAGGCAACGGGAAACCACTCCACTATTTTTCCCAAGAAGTCATGGCAATTCACAGATAATAAATAAAAGGAATCTGTAGAGAAGGCAACGAGAAATTACTTTACAATTTTCGCAAGAAGTCATGGAAATTCACAGATAATAAAAAAAGGGAATATGTGGAGAAGGCAACGGGAAACCACTCCACTATCTTTCGCAAGATATCATGGCGATTCTCAAATAATAAAGAAACAGAATCTCTAGAGAGCCATGGTATTAAATAAAAACGGTGCCCACAATATTCAAGTATCTTTCAATAGACAGACTAAAAAGCTCTTGTTTTTTAATTCAAGATAAAAAAAGAAAGTGCTTTGGAGGGAAATGAAAAATATAAAAGAATAAAAAAAGGTAAAGAAAGAGAGAAAAGATAAAAAAAATGTTTTGTTTTTTTTCCCCCTATTTTTGATCTAGATCGAAAATAAAAAGAACGAATGACAAAGAAGAAAATATCTTAAAGAAAAAAAAAGATTGTGAATAAATGAACTAAAATGTTAAATAGAAAGGAAAAATTAAACTGGCGATTAAAAGCCAAAAAACAAATAAGAGACGAGGCGAATGAGACGCGGATCAAAGAAAATGCAGCCATTTTGTCTGTAAGTATTTCTTTGTTTGCGAGAGGAAAACCGTAAGTGTGCTCAGCAGCAGAAGGTGGCGGGTGGATAAAATGAGTCGGGGGATGAAGAGCCGGTGGGATAAAAAGAGACGGGAGGAAGACGGGCGGCGGTGATGTGCACAAAATGCGGAGAAACGGTAATGACTGACTGGAATGGATGAGTTACCGACTGTCAGCTACTTGGACAGTAAATGCAAGAAGACAAGGAGACAATCAAAGCAAATATTTAGTGGTTCTTTTTTTTTTTAAATTAAAAAAAAAATAAGAAAAGAAAAGAACTCTTCTTTAAGAGGGAGAGAAGAAGGGTCGGAGATGAGGGGGTTTGAAAGAGAGGTAGGAGTAGAGGAGTGAAAGAGAGGTAGGAGATAAGGGGAAGGGTTAAAGAGCAGTAGGAAAGAAAAGGGTTGAAAGAGGAGGAGGAGATAAGGGGAGATTCAAAAAGGAGGAGGAAATAAGGGGGAATGAAAGAGGTGAAAGTGAGAAGGGGAATGAAAGAGGCGAAAAAGGGGAAATGAAAGAGGAAAAAAGAAGGGGAAATGAATAGGGGAAGAAAGAAAGGGAAATAGAGGAAGAGAGAAGGGTGAATGAAAGAGGGGAGAGAAGGAGGAATGAAAAAGGCGGAGGAGATAGGGGGAATGAAATAAGGGAAGTAAGAAGGTTGAATGAAAAAGGGTGAATGAAAGAGAAGAGAGAAGGAGAATGAAAGAGGGGAGAGAAAGGAATGAAAGAGGAGAGAGAAGGTAATGAAAGAGTGGGGGGAGAAGGGGGAATGGAAGCGGTGGGAAGGGGATAGAGATAAAATAACAAGATAGAACAGAAAATTCTTTTTAATCATTTCACCCCAAGCAAGGCGATAATGCCACTAAGACGCAATGGGTTACTGAGAGTGGAAGAGAATGACAAGATTTTAGTGAGAACAAAGGACAAGAAAAGAACAGTTTTCGGGAAGACAGTACATGGCGACTGACGTTGAATATAAAGTTTTGAAGATTGGAGGTGACAGGGTAGCAAGAAATCAAGAGAGACTTCCACGGAACAGAAGTGCAAGGAAAGAAACGATTAGAATAGAACTTACAATGACATCGAGCTACTTCAACAGTAAAACGCTAAGGCCTAGTTGCCAATCTAGTAGTAGAGTTAAATTCACGCGGTCGAAAAGCCAAGGGAGAGAACTCTCTAGAACAACTGTTATGAAAATATTTTTAAAAAAAGACGGAACCGAACATTGTCACTGTGGTGGGTAAGTTACTGATGTCGAGAGGTCAGGTCAGGGCCTATAACATTGCGGACTATTCTTTGGATTTTGTTGAGAATCTTGAGATATACAGCCGGAGAACAAAACCAGATATATTTTTTAAATGATTTCACCCCATGCAAGGCAGTAAAGCCACTAAGACACAAGGGGTGAGAAAATAATTAGAAATAGAAACATTAGAAATGGGCGAGAACAAAAAGAGTAATCAGGAGGACAGTAGATAGCAGCTGACATTGCATTTAAATTTTTGAAGATTAAAGTTGGCTGCAAAGCATGGAAACGGAAAGGGGTTCCACAAGCGAGAAGTGCGAGAAAAGAAACTGTTAGCTTAGAACTTGCGGCTACATCTAACCAGCTCAACTGTAAATTGATGAGATCTCGATGCCAATCTAGTACTGCGCTTAAATTTGAAAACTAGGTACCATAGCGAAGAGCGATATTTATTTTCGCTTCAATACAGAAAATGTGGTACAAGGCCAAAAATTGGGAATGGGGAAAAGGACGGTCTTTATCTGTTTTAACTTTAAACTCAGCTAGCCACAAACACTGACCCAAAATACAATATTCCTAACACCAAAACAACGCATTCTTACTTAGCTTTCTTACTACATCCACCATAATACCTCATTGTCTCTATGAAATCCTAACTAGTCGCCATATGTAAAATTCATTGTCGTGGAGGGGGGGGGATAAAACAACAATTTAAAAACTAGCGCCAATATAAAAACAAAACTATTTACAAGAAACCAGATAAAATAATGTTAATAATAACCTCCACCCCCAATCCTCAAATGTAGCAGAAACAGCAGTTAACCGGACGAAATCAATGCCGGACTCTAATAATATAAAACATTCACTCATCCCATGCACACTCATTCAAACACAATGACAAATAGGAAAATCACACCCGAAACGAAAGGCGTCCAGCGTCCACCAGAGAACTGACATCACTGACCACAAATAAAGAAAAATAAAATAGGGACAGAAATAAAAAGGGCCGATGAGCACACAACCCCAAGCTAAGTTAACCATAGCGAAGAGCTCAGCCGAATAATTACCATGAAAGTCTTTATAGAATAGACAAAGGGAGACAACTTTACGGTGTTGGGAAAGTGACTGAAGCCGAACCCCCAGATTAGGATCGATAATATTGCTGATTCTTCTGTGGATTTTATCAAGGAACTCAAGGTAAATAGCAGGAGAATAGGAGCATATGTGGCAGTAATATTCTAAGGATATTTTAATGGTAGAATTATAGATATCTATGATATATTATGGAGAGAAAAATTGTTTTGTACGACACAGTGAACCAACATTCTTCACAGCTGACCTAGCAATGGATTCATCATAGAAATGTGTAAGATGGACTGATGTTGGGTTGTTGGAGCTCCCAAACATATAAATACGAAACTCTATAAAGGGAAATGAAAAGAAGGGTGCCAGAATATTTTTACCATTTTATTAACAGTAACAATGTAAACGACAATAAAACATGTCACAAACCTGTTACAAATATATACATTATTTGGACTGTTATCCTCATCTTCAGTGCCATATTAACAACATTTCGGCCGTTGCGTGCTCCTGCTTTCTTCAGGTCATTGGAATTTCGAATCGAACCCTTTATTTCGTCAACCCGAGGTAGATTGTTCTAGTTCCATATGCCACATGCCACTTCCGGATGCTTCGGTTATTTCCCTTTAACTCAACTCTGCAAGTTTTTGGTTCACCACTGCTGTGGCCTGGTATTGAACTCACAACTCTTTGGATCTAGTCGCTGGATCTAAATCTCCTTGAAGAAACGGCCGAAACCTTGTGAATATGGCAATGAAGATGAGGATAACTGTCCGAATAATGTAAATAATGAAAGTTATCATTATACCTCATCTCACAGATATAGACAGATGTTACAAATATATTACAAATATATGATGGTCATAGACACGAATTACAAATATATGATGGTCATAGGGAGGCACGGTGAAGTAATGGATAGCGGCTCGGATTGAGGAATCGGAGAGCCGAGTTCGAATTCCAGTCGAATCCGTTACATTCACTTACGTGCTAATACCCTTGGGACAGGTATGGGTAAATAGCAGGACAGTTGGTCTACCGCAGAAAGAAATGGCAACCTACTGTGGGAAAAAAATCTGCCTCGTCAGTCATGTATCGAAAGATACATGATCGTCTAAGATTGTATCACGTATGGATTATAAAGCTAACAGTTCTTTCTTTTTATTTTTGATATATATGTATTTGCGTATTTAGGCAGCAAATTCTCTTTTAGGAATGTCTGATTAAAGTTGCCTTGATCTATCCACTTCCCTTCTCCACATCCTTTCACCTTTCATTCCTATCTGCTCTCGCTCCAAATCTTCTGTAACCCCCTTGCCTTGATCGATCCACTATCTTTCTCCACATCCTCTCCTTTACCACTCCTATCTGCTCTTCCTCCAAACCTTCTGTAACCCCTTGCGTGCTAGTGGCTTCCAGCCTTGCTTGGGGTGATAAGCTTAAAAAAAATAAATAAATAAATTACAAACATTATGTCTGCTTATTTTTAACATAATCAGTTTATATTCCCGGATATTTTTCCGTGTATTACAATCAAATGGTGCAAGAAATGCGCTGTAACAGTGGAAATCACTTTTATTTCTAAAAGAAAAAAGCAAAAAAAAAAAAGAAAAGTTTTCACGCTTTAATGCGCGCCTGACCATGACATTCCAACGTAATTTTTTTTTTTTTTACTCCTGTGGCAGAGGAGACTTCAGGGGTTATTGGCCATCGTTCGATGGCGTTCCTTCGGAGGATTGGCGCGATTGCGTCTTGATTAAGGAACGAGCCTCGCGAAACGGAGTAGCCCTTGCAGCGTGTCTCACTGGCGATGGTTCGAGGTAATGCTTTCTCCATCATTGCGACTGGCAGAGGATAGAAAAAATTGTTTATAGTTACGTTGTTCTGGAATTGTCATCAATGGTCGACTGAACTTGCTTTGTTTCAATGACTTTTGTTTTGTTATTATTAGTTACTTTGTTCAATAAATGATTTCTTACTTGTTTAGATACCAAGAAAAAAAAATTCCAAAGTGGATTAATTTTCACGTTCCAATGAACGCTAAAGCATAATTGTCAATCGTTGCATTTAAACGCAAAAAGAAGAAATCAATAATGGATAGCTATACATAGTTTTTGTCTTACCAGTTGAACCCCTGATGATGATCTCCAAAAGAGATGGAAAGTACTTGGGAGATAAAAGTGGTTCTCACTGTTATAGTGAATTTCTTGCATCATTTTATATATTATACACGGAAAAATATCCGTGAATATGAATGGCTTATGCTAAAAATAAGCAGACATAATGTTTGTAATTTATTTAATCATATATATATATATATATATATATATATATATATATATATATATATATCTTCTTAAACAGCTTAGTCTCTATGTCACACTAATAGTCACAGTCACTGATTTAACAATACCGATCTGGTAAGTGATCGAGAGAAACGAAGAAATTGAAATAATAAATAAAATAAAAGTAAACTTTTATCTTCTTAATCTTAGAACCTTTGCAACCAACACTGTGTATAAATCACTAAACTTTTTATTGCATTTGATTGGTACGTTAAAACAAACTCGATAATCTGATATCGTAGAACCAATGACACCAATGACACAGAGGTTCGGAGTGAACCGCAACCCATCGCCGTAAAACCTATCTAAAAATGTCCCGTTGCGATCACCCTGAAATACAACCGAGCATAAAGATGGCCGCCGAAATCAAATACACCATTTCACTGGAGGTTAAACGTCCCAGGAAAAGAAAGAGAAAAACCGCGGGAAACGCATAAATCCACCATCACAAACGCTAACCGGAGTATATGCGAATTCAAATTGAATTGTGGCTTACAAAATTCAGGATTGGCTAAGGAGAGCCATGTTTTATTTGCATGAGTCTGATGTGCGGATGCTGTCACGTATTGGTATTATCGATGGAGTATATTTGTAAGATAAAAGTTGATGTTTTATATTTCAACGAGTTGAATGAACCAAATAAATAACAGAAACTAATATTTGAAATGTTCACATTATGTAATGCAAGAGATATTTCATTTTGATTTTTTTTTTTTTACAGTTTATCAACCCTTTCTGGATTATTTAAAGTTAAAACATTCATGTAAGAATAATTCTTTCTTCGTTTTTACTATTGAACATTGAACTAACATTTTGCGGGGATAATAACAATTTTTCCAGATACAAGTACTATTATTTAACCCACAATTGGGGGAGATGGATTAATACCCTTCCCAAGGATATTGTCGCGTAAGTGAATGTAACGAAACCGCTGTCTTATTCAGAACTGCTATCTCTTACACCACCTGCACATCCTTCCTACAAAAAGTGTTATAATTCGCCCCGACCGGTTGTAATATTACGTTTCGCTTAGGATACACACCGTGATGTCACTAGAAATTCTCCTCGATTGACTCCAACGGAGTGGTATTTACCTAGTCTCCCCACTGAGACGAGATGTGACACAAGGTCGAGTTTACTGTGGGTGACCGGAGCGTTTCCGCCCGGGCCACTGGTCAAAATTTACCCAACCCCTGCAAAAGCGGGCTCCGGGACAGAACTGGCCTGTTTTTCTCTGCTGAGTCTCTATTCGAAGATAGAGCCCTATTGAGTCATCCTTCGCACGAAAACAGAGCCAGTTCAGCGGACTTACCTAACTCACTTTGAGTTCTTTATTTAAGGCGTCTTGCCTAGTTCATTTAGTGTTACCGTGGGTGTCTTATTTACTCCAAAACAAAGAGATAGAAATATATAGATATCATACACAGAGATAGATTCAGGTAAGATAAATACGTTTACCTGAAAGGATTTTGTCAAAAAAGAATCAAAGTGTGTAATTTATGTGTGTACAGCAAAAAACAAAAAAAAAGACGGATATATTTAAATAATTTTACAATTACATAGTATTGTAACATAATTTCTGTATATGAACACATGCCGGCTAAGTATCAAAAATATTTAAGCTCAAACCCCAGCTAACCCGACCTTATATTATAGAGAAATATTTAAGTTTAAACCCTTGCTAACCTGACCTATATTATAAAGAAATATCCAACGAAAGCTAACCCGAGCCTTATTATATAGAAATGCCGAACGAATGCTAGCTGGACCCATTAAATAAGTGCCATACTTAAGTAATTTTCCAATTGCATTAATTATATTTTCTGAATACGTAATTTAAAATTTTCATCGATACTATTTATTCTATTATCACATGATTGGAAAAATTCTGCTTTTTAAATAATTGGAAATAAAAATATTAAATCCCCCCATGGCCACCTCACGCCTATAGAATAATCAAACACGACCCGTTCTACCAAAAACGACGGTCATATTTAAATACCGTATGTACTCGTGTATCATGCGACTTTTGAAAACCTAATTTTGAAGCTAATTTTAAGGGAGTCGCATCATACACGAAATATATAATGAGCATATAAATATAAAAGTGAACATTGAAGTCAACACTTAAAGGCGACAGGCTGTTTCAGGCCTGACGATTGCATCTAGCATGAAACAGCCTGTCGCCTCTAAGTGCTAACTTCAATATTCACATTTATATTTACACACATTCTATCTCTGATATGGAGCATTTTATCCCATAAATATAGCACACGTTGAGAGTATATTTCTTCATAATTAGCGTATATACTGTTGGCCCTGGCTACGCTGTTGACCAAACTATATATCCATTTATTGTAGTCAAAAGTACAGCTGTATTCAAAATAAAAATCTGACGTTACATATACGGTAATTTTGCGAACACGTCCGTCATATTTTCAGCTGAAGTAATTTAAAAAATATGTATGTGTTTCTTTAGCGGCATATGGTTCATCTAATGCGGAAATTTAACTTTTTGGGGAGCATTAGTAATTTCTTTAAAAAAATGTATTGCTGGTAATATTTTTTTCCTTAAAAATGTATTACTAGTTATTTTTTGTTACTATAAAATCTTTTATACTTTCATAGTGTTTTGACCCCAGTTTGGAGATTAACTAGGCACTATTACACTTTCGCACCCCCTCACCTTTTATTTTTAAAGAGTGTTAACTAATTTTTTTAATAATTTTATTTACCTTCTTTTTTTGTGTCTGTTTCTATTTCTGTAACAACTGCGCCCTACGGTAGTTGTCATTACCTTAGTCTTGGCTCTTTTAAAAAAAAAAAATTACGTTCGTTTTTATAGCCGGGGGGTGCGAAAGTGTAATAGCACCATTAACTATTTGCCCATAGCTGGAACCCTAGCAGGTGCTACCACTCCAGGTCAGGTTGGACCTGAGAACAACAACAATTAAGTGGTTATTCCACCCTTCTTAAAACCTCCCGATCAGAGGTCTCGCTGCCAGATGTAGTTTATCGTCTTAACCAGGACGGAATTTTTTTAAAAACAACTGACACTATTGTCACATGTAAGGAAGAAAAATATTTTAAATAATTTAAAAATAAAATGAAGACAGTCAAAGAAAGCTAATGCGAAACGAAAGTCAATATGTTATCAATCAGTTTTCACTATTTGCTAATCAAATATGCCGTTACCGTAACTACGGTATACGTCATTAATAATAAGGGGAGATCAGGCTGCGTGACTGATAAATTTATAGGCTCACTGTGCTTCATTCAGCACAACTTTAGCTACAAATGGAATACAATATCATCCCTTACCTAGCTTCAAGATACAGTGTAACCCGGATATAAGAGAGTTGCCCGGACCGGAGAAGAAGTCCCTTATATCCGGGTTCCTCTTATATCCGGGTTTGATCTATTTTGTTTTATTAACACAGGCTCTAATTTGGGACCAGAGAAAATATCTCTTATATCCGGGTTACACTGTACGTCATTTTTTTCAAAACATACCAGTGGCATTTAAATATTAAATAAAAACAAGGCTATGTTTCTTATCTATAAATGTAAAGGGTGGTGGGGAGGAACACACTCTCGTAGACAGATACTCGGTGCCGAGGTGTTTCCCACTTTGCAAATCTTAACTGACTATGGCAAGTTCAACGAAGTTTTAGAATCGGCAAAACGTCAAAAACGAAATAATGAACGAATGTGGCAAATAAATAAATGGGGGGAAAAGAGATACCAATGGACGCGGTGTTCCGGCTTGTGGGGACGATGGGAAACACCGATACGAACATACGAAAACACACGCGCGCGCGCTCAAATATAGCTGGTCATTTGTTTCCGGCTATTTCTGTTCAACACTCTGCAATGCTAAGCAGACTTTAGTTTACGGTTTCCGGGAAAGCACATTCGAATCCTCGGTCACGATGACTTGTTTCTTCATGCTAGCTCCCGAGAAGTTTCGTAAATCCAATTTCAATCACAAGGCTTGAGTTAGGACCAGTTCAAGGGCCTCGTGTCTCCAACTACATCTAAGATACGGAGTCCCCACCCTACTAGATCTCAATTTTCATATTTTTTAGAAATTCCACCATAACATTTTAAGTGCAATTTTCACCAAGTGGGTAGCTGTATCTTCTAGTTGTATCTTTTTGATATAATTTTTCTTTTTTTCATCTCTTGTCGCTTAGTGTCAAAATTAACAAGAAATCACATTTGGCACTAATTAAATTGACTGGTTCGCACGTAAAATAAAAAGAATAGAGTTATATATCGTGCCTATGAACACGAATAGGTATGTCCCAATCCTCATAAATACGTTGGACATTATTGTAAATGGGGGTAATATGCTGTCTAAGTAGTCCACCACCAGCAGTGGGTTACCTACTTCACGCCGCTGGCGAGTATTGTATTTTGTTGATGTTATAAAGATTACCATTTCATTTCCAACCTCCGTTTTGTCTATTCCTCATTCAGTAATCCTCTCTAGGTTACAAAAAATATGAAAATTTTTTTAACCATTTTTGGAGATTAGCATTCAATGTAGCTTTCTCAAGCCACCGCATTTTCAGAAATGACTTCTCCCTTTTGCTCTTCATAGAACCAGTTTTCCTTCTCTTAGACTGGTTTACTCGCAGTGATACTTTTAGTGTTAAGACTTGTAGGAATATTATTATTGTTATTATTATAAATAAATAAAAATAAAATAATAATTAAAATTATAAATAAAATAAAACAATAACATAAAAACGTTTCATAAAATAAATGAAATAAAAATTAAAAATAATAAAAAATACTCCCAGAATGCAACAAAAACTGTTCCTGCAGCAAATACTAACATCCTGTCAAAAGATGTTAAATTCAACCTGTTCACTACGAACCTTGGTACGGGTAACACGTGTCCGACGTCTCTCTGTGATATGGCTTCTAATACTACGGAATAAATTTCTCCTTTTTATCACGTGTACCATAAAACAATTGTAACCTTAAAAATATACACACCAATAAACACAAAAATATAAATAAATTGTATAAAATTAACATACAATTTACCCTGCTTTTCCTGTTATATCTGTACAAGTATACTTTATCTCCGTGAACATGAGGTTAATTTCTGCTGCTATGGTGTGAGTGAATCACCTACAGACTTCAGTCGAAGCTATAGATAAACTCCTAAAACAATTTCATTGCCTAAGTTGTCAGATTTAGGAAGCGTCCCAGCAGAAGACGGGAAGTGCGACACTGAAATCCGAAAACGAAATGGGATAGCGAAAGATGTATTCCAAAAGCTAAGCAAAGTATTAAGAGACAGAAAAACTTTGTTAGAAACAAAGAAAAGAGTACTGAACTTTTACCTGATATCTCTCTTCCTATATGACGATGAATGCTGGACAATCTCCTCAAAGAACAAAATAAAAAAAGACGATTTGAAACAACAGAATTGTAGTTCTACAGAAGGATGCTGATGATATCATGGACCAAACATGTGAGCAACGACGAGGTTTTATAAAAAAAAAAATGGGAACAAATAGGATACGTAAACTTAACATCAAGAATAGGTAGTTGAAATTTATGGGGTAAATAATGAGAAAGCAGGGTTTGGAAAATCTGGTACTCCCAAGACAGCTTGAGGGACAGAGTAAAACAGCGCCTAACATACTTGATGAGCTTGAGTAAATGGATGGTGGAACAGGGTTTAGAAGAGAAAATGAAAAGGCAAAATTTATTAAGAGGTACAAAGGGCGGGAAATTGTGGAGAGACATGATCATCTAAGGGAACACGAAACATAAAGAAGAATGAATAATTTTGCTTTGTATAGTTGGATTATTTTGGACGTAAATCTGACGAAAAATGGGGTCCAGGGTGAATAATGCAGGATCAATGGCCAAACCAAACTTTTATAAAAGTATTGCCCTCTTTTCGCGGTTTATAGAACCGGTCTCAATTCAAGGTTTTCCTTCTCCTCGACTGGTTGCCACATTTCATTTTCCGCGCCAATAACCGAAACGTTGTCTGAACGTTCATTTATTAATGCCACGTCCGGATACAGAAATTTAGAAACATTTGTCTGAAGAATATTGGTCCAAGGAATACTCGTCTAAGGACATTTGATTAAACAGAAAGATTTATTATTATTAGACACTGTGTATAAGAGGTCTACGGGCAATTTTTTACTCGGAACCTCCTACGTTAAAAACTGTCATTGTGCCACATCTTGTGGGGGAGGTTGGTAAATAGAAAGGCGTGTTTAGTAGATGTTGAGTTTATTTCTTAGGTTTTATTCAGCAAAGAACATGGCAATACACACGAATAAATAAATAAATATATAAATGAAAGGAGATAAAAAAAATCGTTGGAGCCTAAAATTCTCTACTGGGTGGTGAGTTTGATGCGCTAAAGTTTACAAATCACGAACGGGCGAGATTCACGCGTATTCGGTCGAGAGAAAGGTTCTTTATAAAGCAGAGAACTAGAGCAGAGGATTTTCATTGACAGACAAGCATGGAAATCTCCATAGAATATTACAGAGACAATATGGAAGCTGAGAGCACCAGCTACCGATAATGATACAGATGAATTATCTGTTGAGGAAGACGCTCCAGATGGAGACTCCTCAAAATTAGAGCAATCCCAGATTCAAGCTAGAACCACACGCTCAGGGAGATCTGTAACATTATCCAAAAAGAATGAGTTCATCAGTTTCAAATAATTAATGCATTTATAGAGCTCCGGTTCTTGGTGGGGATGGAGGTTTTTGAGGAACGTGGAACCACCTCTTAAATGCTGCTGTTCCAAAGTCCACCATGACCCGGTGTGATAGAAACTGTTATGGTCTCATCTATGGTTAAACAGTGAACCCCCAAACAAAATGATAGTATAAAAATACCTTTTGATAGAAAATGTTTTTTAAAAAAACCCCAAAAAACAGCAATACATTTTTGTATAAAAATTACCAACGATATCTATTTATAGTAAAATTACCAACGGTATCTATTTATAGTAAAATTACCAACGATATCTATTTATAGTAAAATTACCAACGGTATCTATTTATAGTAAAATTACCAACGGTATCTATTTATAGTAAAATTACCAACGATATCTATTTATAGTAAAATTACCAACGGTATCTCTTTATAGTAAAATTACCAACGGTATTTATTTATAGTAAAATTATCAACGGTATCTATTTATAGTAAAATTACCAACGGTATCTATTTATAGTAAAATTACCAACGGTATCTATTTATAGTAAAATTACCAACGATATCTATTTATAGTAAAATTACCAACGGTATCTATTTATAGTAAAATTACCAACGATACATCAAACAACATAAAAGAACGTTCATGACATTAATCCACATAATATCCTACAATTTTTTAAAGAAATCAAACTGTATTTCAAACTATAAGTCAACAAAACTACAGAAAATTAAAAGTAACAAAAATCGAATAAACACCTGGCTACAAAATGCAACTAAAACTAAATTACATCCCCCTACCTTTATATAATAACAACCTTTAAAAGAATTTGTCGGCAAAAATCATAAAACGACGCGATTCGGCACGAAATGACTTACAGTACGAAGCAAAGAAATAGACGTATCCATAGAAAGTTGATTTTTGTATTTTTTACCAAGACAAATGAGAAATAGAATTCGTTTCTTAATACAAGGTATTAATACAAGTGTACATATGTACATTATACATGTCAAAAATGATTTAATATTTTGTCGGGTACCCTTTTGCTTTAATAACGGCCTTAATTCTCCGTGGCATGCTATAGACTAAATTCTTTAGTAAGTCAACGTTCTTCACCAGATTTCTCCAGCATTTCTTTAATTCGCGAAAAAAGTTCATCTTCTGTGTTAACTTTCCTATTACGGGCACGCTTGTCCATTGTCGCCGAAAGGTTTTCAATTGGGTTATGGTCATGACTCTGACTAGGCCACAGGAAGAGTTGCAATTTACCCTCGTCGTGCTTCCTCTCTAGATAACGTTTATTCTTTAAGGCAGGATGCTTAGGATCGTTATCGTTACTAAATCATTTGTTGACTTGTATAATGTACATATGTACACCTGTATTAAGAAACGAATTTTATTACTGACTTGTCTTGGTAAAAAATACAAAAATCGACTTTCTATGGGTGCGTCTATTTGTTGCCTGGTACTGTATCTAAATCTGAGTGGGGACGTATTGTGGGAAAATGAAATGAAACCAATAAATGAAATAATAATAAAGAAGAAAAGCAAAGAAAAAAAAATTAATTTTCCCATGATGCAAGTTATAAAGAAACCGAAAAGGATTTTTGGTCACTTGAGCGATTTTATACCCCCATTTCCGGAAAAGACAGTATATTTCTCTTTTCCACTTTCCAACGACAGCGTTCGGACGTGTTTCAGCAGCTCTACTCATGGAGTAGAGTGAATTGGTCGTTCCAACTTAGCGCAAAGCTGACTTGAACTCGACCGTTTCAACCACTGTTATCATAGCTTACTTTTGAGCCGAAAAAGAAAACAGACATACTTAAAAAAAAAACATTGAGAAATTTGTTTCATTACAGTCACCATAAAAGGAATAAATGCCCGTCGTACAGACTGAAGTTCTTGTATGCTCCTTCTATCTTATTTGTTTACATACTGAACACGTACCTTCGGCTAAAATACACATAAACACGCAACTCCATGAGAGAGAGAAAGAGAGTGAGAGAGAGCGACACGTCGAATATCAGTGAGAAATGATAGTTTGAATCAAAAAGTGTCAACTGCTGTCGCGCGGGTCATTCAACACTTTCGAAGTGTGTAATTGCGTATTTAGTTTGCAAGATTCATAAAAAGACCCGTGCCAGTCGGAACGACTTACGCCTGAGATGCAATCAACATGATAGGAGTTTTTATGGTATTGACTTGTCTAATCAATGAATAAGACGAAACTTTCGCAGAATTCGAGGATATCGTGTGTAGTGTTGGGATACCATCATGATTGGTATTAATGAAACAATATATATATATATATATATATATATATATATATATATATATATATATATATATAAAAGTGGACATGGAAGTCAGCACTTAGAGTGCTGACTTCCATGTCCACTTTTATATTTACACACGCTCTATCTCTGATATTGAGCACTTTACCCCATAAATATAGCACACTTTAAGACTATATTTCTGCATATATATATATATATATATATATATATAAAAATGTGAATGTCAGTGTGTCACTTTTCAGATTTAGACGTCGTAGCCCAACGTATCATACTATTTTGGAATCAGGCTGACTCCGTGAGCAAATTGAAAACATTCCGAGCCGGATCCGGACCCACAATCCTGAATTTTTCAAGTTTTCATTACTGCGATTGTTTTCGGTGATTTTTTGGGACAATTTTTTTATGTGCGATAACAATTTTCATAACTTGGAAATAAATTTGGGAATAATCGAAATTAATTGTGAAATACAACGAAAGTCACCCATGAAATAAAAATAATTGTTTGTACAAAAAAGTAAGGACCTACGTACATCAAACTATCTTTAAATTAAATGGCGGTAGAAAAATTATCGTTGAATATTTACAAGTTAAGAATAAATATTAATGCAATACTTAAATGCAGCGATTAATTTTGAGTTCTGTAGTTGATTGTTGCCTATCGCATCTACTCTTCCCTATCTATTGTGATGAAAGCCCTTCCACAGAAGGGCTTTCATCACAATAACAAGGGCTCTGTGGAAGGGCTTTCATCAAAGCCCTTCCACAGAAGCTAACTTAAATGCCGCCTGATAGGTCGGCTTTTAAGTTAGGAGATTATATATATATATATATATATATATATATATATATATATATATATATATATATTTTTATTTTTTTTAAGCGTATCACCCCAAGCAAGGCTGGAGGCCACTATCACGCAAGGGGTTATAGAAGGGTTGGAGGAAGAGCAGATAGGAGTGGTAAAGGAGAGGATGTGGAGAAAGAGAAAGACAGTGGGTCGATCAAGGCAAGGGGGTTACAGAAGATTTGGAGCGAGAGCAGATAGGAATGAAAGGTGAAAGGATGTGGAGAAGGGAAGTGGATAGATCAAGGCAACTGGAGATGTCGAGTCGATTGACGCTACACTTAAACCGTTGGAGATTGTATTTGTCAGGGAAACAGTAATAGGGAAGGGAGTTCCATAGGCGAGATGTGCGAGACATGAAGCTATTGGAGTAGAAGAGACGTCTACATCTAACAGTTTCAACGGTGAAGGGGTGGGAACGGGATGCCAGCCTCGTAGGACGTTTAAATTCACGAGGCCTCGGTACAAGCGAAAGCAACTCCTCGGAGCAATTACCGTGAAAGTACTTGTAAAAAAGACAGAGCGAGGCAACATCGCGTCTGTGAGAGAGCGACTGCAGACGAGATGACAGATTAGGGCCAATCACATTGCATATCCGTCTCTGGATCTTATCAAGAACCCTGAGGCAAACAGCAGAGGCCCCATACCATATATGGCAGCAATACTCTATGCAAGGGCGAATGGTCGATTTATAGACTTGGAGGATCGATTCCGGGGAGAAAAATGTGACATTTATAAATTCCATAAGGTTCCTTGTTGTAAAACACATACGTTAATAAAGAATTATTTTTTTTAGTTTCAAGATTTGTGACCTTAAAAGAAAATATCTCGGAACAGATATAAAAGAAAAGAAGCAGGGCGTTCAGGACATAGGTGATCATAGCTCTTCACAACTTCCTATTCTTTGTAGCTTTTAGCAATGTTTCTCTTTTTACAATAATTCCCCCATCCCTGTTTTGCCATCCACTTACACAAGCCCGTTAGGTAGATGATCATGGCTCTCCCCAATTTCCTATCCTTTCTAGCTGTTAGCAACACTTATATTTTAACTATCCTTTCCAATGCCCGTTTTGCTATCCATTTACACAAGCTCGTTAGGTAGAAGATCATGGCTCTCCCCAACCTTCTATCCTTTCTATCTCTTAGCAATACTTATCTTTTTACTATCCGTCTCAATCCCTGTTCTGTTATCCATTTACACAAGCTCGTAAAGTAGATGATCATGGCTCTCCCCAACCTCCTATCCTTTCTAGCTCTTAGCAATACTTATCTTTTTACTATCCGTCCCAATCCCTGTTCTGTTATCCATTTACACAAGCTCGTAAAGTAGATGATCATGGCTCTCCCCAACCTCCTATCCTTTCTAGCTCTTAGCAATACTTATCTTTTTACTATCCGTCCCAATCCCTGTTCTGTTATCCATTTACACAAGCTCGTAAAGTAGATGATCATGGCTCTCCCCAACCTCCTATCCTTTCTAGCTCTTAGCAATACTTATCTTTTTACTATCCGTCCCAATCCCTGTTCTGTTATCCATTTACACAAGCTCGTAAAGTAGATGATCATGGCTCTCCCCAACCTCCTATCCTTTCTAGCTCTTAGCAATACTTATCTTTTTACTATCCGTCCCAATCCCTGTTCTGTTATCCATTTACACAAGCTCGTAAAGTAGATGATCATGGCTCTCCCCAACCTCCTATCCTTTCTAGCTCTTAGCAATACTTATCTTTTTACTATCCCTCCCAATCCCTGTTCTGTTATCCATTTACACAAGCTCGTAAAGTAGATGATCATGGCTCTCCCCAACCTCCTATCCTTTCTAGCTCTTAGCAATACTTATCTTTTTACTATCCGTCCCATTCCCTGTTCTGTTATCCATTTACACAAGCTCGTAAAGTAGATGATCATGGCTCTCCCCAACCGCCTATCCTTTCTAGCTCTTAGCAATACTTATCTTTTTACTATCCGTCCCAATCCCTGTTCTGTTATCCATTTACACAAGCTCGTAAAGTAGATGATCATGGCTCTCCCCAACCTCCTATCCTTTCTAGCTCTTAGCAATACTTATCTTTTTACTATCCGTCCCAATCCCTGTTCTGTTATCCATTTACACAAGCTCGTAAAGTAGATGATCATGGCTCTCCCCAACCTCCTATCCTTTCTAGCTCTTAGCAATACTTATCTTTTTACTATCCCTCCCATTCCCTGTTCTGTTATCCATTTACACAAGCTCGTAAAGTAGATGATCATGGCTCTCCCCAACCTCCTATCCTTTCTAGCTCTTAGCAATACTTATCTTTTTACTATCCGTCCCAATCCCTGTTCTGTTATCCATTTACACAAGCTCGTAAAGTAGATGATCATGGCTCTCCCCAACCTCCTATCCTTTCTAGCTCTTAGCAATACTTATCTTTTTACTATCCGTCCCAATCCCTGTTCTGTTATCCATTTACACAAGCTCGTAAAGTAGATGATCATGGCTCTCCCCAACCTCCTATCCTTTCTAGCTCTTAGCAATACTTATCTTTTTACTATCCGTCCCAATCCCTGTTCTGTTATCCATTTACACAAGCTCGTAAAGTAGATGATCATGGCTCTCCCCAACCTCCTATCCTTTCTAGCTCTTAGCAATACTTATCTTTTTACTATCCCTCCCATTCCCTGTTCTGTTATCCATTTACACAAGCTCGTAAAGTAGATGATCATGGCTCTCCCCAACCTCCTATCCTTTCTAGCTCTTAGCAATACTTATCTTTTTACTATCCGTCCCAATCCCTGTTCTGTTATCCATTTACACAAGCTCGTAAAGTAGATGATCATGGCTCTCCCCAACCTCCTATCCTTTCTAGCTCTTAGCAATACTTATCTTTTTACTATCCGTCCCAATCCCTGTTCTGTTATCCATTTACACAAGCTCGTAAAGTAGATGATCATGGCTCTCCCCAACCTCCTATCCTTTCTAGCTCTTAGCAATACTTATCTTTTTACTATCCGTCCCAATCCCTGTTCTGTTATCCATTTACACAAGCTCGTAAAGTAGATGATCATGGCTCTCCCCAACCTCCTATCCTTTCTAGCTCTTAGCAATACTTATCTTTTTACTATCCCTCCCATTCCCTGTTCTGTTATCCATTTACACAAGCTCGTAAAGTAGATGATCATGGCTCTCCCCAACCTCCTATCCTTTCTAGCTCTTAGCAATACTTATCTTTTTACTATCCATCCCAATCCCTGTTCTGACATCCATTTACACACGCTCGCTATGTCGATTATTGATTTTATCCCTCTGGAGCCTTTTGCCTGCAATCCTGTGAGTGTCAAATTTTCCAAGCCCTTTTTCGTTATGTGTCCCAGAAATTTCAACTGTTTTATGATTCTAAGTAAAAGTGTCCTTTTTATTTTCATTCCACTTAAAACTTGCTTGTAACAAACATGCATTGTACATATCATTCTCAGCATCCTTCTGTAGAACCATATCTCTGCCCACCCCCCCACAAGTTTCCTCTTCATCCATGAGAAAATTCACTTTTATAAAGGAAGACTGATATTATGTTGCAGTTGTGTACACTTTTCTTTGGTTGCAATGAAATTTTTGTATTTCTTAATACTTTGCTTAGCTTTTGGAAGGCTATTCCAATGTGCCTTCAGATTTCAATGCCGCTGGCTTGAATACAGGAAGAGAAAAAGCCATCTGAATCTCGTGTTTTCAAGCATTTTGAAGTGAACAAATTTTTAAAATCAATTCTTATACATTCCATTTGTCATGTTTGATGAATTGCTTCATTTTGATACGCAAGAAATCTACCGGGCGGAGTTACTTAATGTCTCATTTTGTGCCAAATGAAAAGCTTTTGTAGGCAACAATGGAGAGATCAAACCACAACTTTCCAATCTTTTTGGTTTGATTCCCTCACTCAACGAGGGTCAACATAACACCCACCACCATCACTAGCAACAGAATATGTGTGAAGAACACTTCAGTAGCAGACCTACATTTTTCCAACCCTGAAGCTTGAACTGATATGATGCCCCCCTTTAGAACCAGCAACAATAGATTTGAGAGTCCAACTACCAAAATGTAGTCTATAAATAGATTCTGGAGAGCTCAACAAGCCTATACAGGTGGGGGCTCAAGTGCTGGAAGGCCGAAAGAAAATCATGAAATTTGACCGTGTCTGGAAATTTGGCCGAACGGACGTTTCACTGAAAAAGTACAAGTAAAAATAGTAACAAGCAATACTTTTAAGTATTTTAATTAGTAGTACTATAAGGTAGAATAGGACTAAAAATTACAACTGAATTTCAAGTGATTAAATCACTAAATCTAAATTTAAAGTTAAAAGTTTTCTTATTTCAATATGTTGTAACCTAGGGAAAGTTACTGAATAGAATAATCACATGAAGGTTGATAATGAACGATAATACTTAGGACAAGAACAACACATATAAGATTCGCCAGCAGCGTGTAGAAGAAGTAGTCAACTGCCAGAATTGAGTCAAGTGAATTCCATTAATTAATCTCCAACTGCAGACCAACATACAGTATTTACTATTGTATTTATGTGAATGGGGACACACCCATTATCGTCTGCAGGTATACAACAACACAATATTTGTATATTGAAATTAGTATTTTTTTAAATATTTGAGTGTATTTGGGTAGAAAGTAGAACCTAATTATTTGAATTCGTATTTAACAGTAAGATAAAAGCTACTTCATCCCTTTAAGATAATGATCATTAAAAGCGAAATTGAAAGATCTTTCATATCGTAAAAGCTTAAGTTTTTTCTATAGTAAAATGTGCTTTTTCTCAAAATACTTATCATCTTACAGTAATATTTAAAGTAAAATATAATATATACAGAATAGCTTTTAAAAAAAGCCTGTCAAAAAACCTGAGAAATTATAAATTAATATAAATATATATATATATGTAGCACATTACAATAAAGAGTGTGACATACATGTCAATACACCACTACATTTTTGGCCAAATGTCCAAATACCAAATTTGACCAATTACAGAGAAATTTAGGGGCCATATGAAATGGGTATTAGAACATATTCTAAGGCCATCATTAGCTACTTCAACCCATTGGCTTACGATTCTATCACTAGAATGGCCTTATTTTAATAACAAGCACTTAAAAATAAAACCTATTTTGTTGAAAAATTCATTCATTAAAAAAGTTGCCTCAGGGGTCGCTCTGGGATTAGGGGCCCTGAAGCTTAAGCTTTATTAGTGTAGTCGGACTAAATGCGTCCTAAATGGGTTAAACGTACAGAAACGTTACAAACTTGTAATAAAGTGTTATGCAGAGTAATCGAGTTGTGGTCGCTGAACACTACTCCTTCCTCTCGACTACTCCTGACTCCTACTTATAATAGGTGGGAGAGTCTATTATCTAGACAAGGTGTCTTTCACTATAACAATTAGTTTCATAATAAATCCACCACTGCAACAATTATTCACTGACCTATTAGTAAAGGACAATTATCAATTCATACAGTTACCCACAAGTATTTGATGTATATAATGGCCAATTACTTGTTTCCAAGCACACCCATCTGGTCGAGCAGCTAGCCAATCTCTATGACAGACGACTGCTCAAGTACATTTGTGATTATTTAATACCAATAGAGGCCATCTGATGTTTATACTACAAAAATGCAGAGGGGACTTTTACCTACAGTTTCTAGGAGAAAGCACATTACAATGCTGGTGCACTCATACCCTCGGTCACAATGACTTGTGACTTTGTACTAGCATAACCATTGATAGCTTCCCAATTTCATTCACAAGACTTGGGCACTTTCCAACGGTGTTGCACATTGGAGTAATATCAAGAAGTCATCTAGCTGACTGGCTCAGGGATTGAACTCACAGTTCATGAACCAACCAAATTCATGAACCAACATTTTAATCCACTTGTAAAAACAGGGCAATGCAATAAATGAGAAGTACTAAATAAGAACTCGATGGGGTATTCAGAAACATGGTCAGCAGAATGAGAACACTTGTAGATAAAATGAAGGGTTCGGTTCGAAATTGCCAGTAGGTGACCTGGATTGACAAACACCTGATGAAGGCTGGAAGGCACAAGAACTGAAACATTGTGATAACAACAACATAGATGAGGATACCAGTTTGACTGTAAATGTAAATAATAAAATCAATTTCTAGTTTAATAAATATTATCTATTTATAAATTTGGAATTTTACCAGTAACATTTAGTCTGTTAAAATATTACTTATTTCATCATTGCAAATTAAATCCTTTTCTTTAAAATATATTAAATAATTAAAATATTACTTATTTCATAGTTATAAATTAAATTATTTTCATTAAAATAAATTAAATAAATTAAAATATTACTTACTTCAATGTTGTAAATGATTTTCATTAAAATATATTAAATAAATTAAAATATTACTTACTTCAATGTTGTAAATTATTTTCATTAAAATATATTAAATAAATTAAAATATTACTTACTTCAATGTTGTAAATTATTTTCATTAAAATATATTAAATAAATTAAAATATTACTTACTTCAATGTTGTAAATTATTTTCATTAAAATATATTAAATAAATTAAAATATTACTTACTTCAATGTTGTAAATTATTTTCATTAAAATATATTAAATAAACTATTGCTTATTTCATATTTGTAAACTATATTATTTTTATTAAAATTTTAATCAATTTCACCCCAAGCAAGGCATGAAGCCACTGAGACAAAAGGGGTTACTGGATGTGAAAGAGTTAGAAACATTACTAATTAGTGAGAACAAAAAGAGTAATCAGGAGTACAGTAGATAACGATTGGCATTGCATTGAAAGTTTGCAGATTAAAATTGGCTGTAAAACATGGAGCCAGAAAAGAGTTCCACCAGCGAGAAGTGCTAGAAAAAAAAAACTGTTAGCATAGAACTTATAGCTACATCTAGCCGGCTCAACTTTAATTTGATGAGATGCCAGTCTAGTACTGTGCTTAAATTGAAAAAGTCTAGGTACCATAGCGAAGAGCGATATTTATTCTGTATAAATTACAGAAATGTGGCACAAGGCCAAAAGTGGGGATTGGGGAAAGGACGGTCTTCTTCTGTCTTAACTATAACTTAGCTAGCCGCAAACACTGACCCAATCGTACAAACAATATTCCTTACACCAAAACACCACATTTCATACATACCTTTCTTACTACAACCACCATAATACCATAGCGAAGAGCGATATTTATTCTGTATACTCTACAGAAATGCGGCACATGGCCAAAGGGGGGATTGGGGAAAATAGGACGGTCTTCATCTGTCTTAACTATAACTTAGCTAGCCGCAAACACTGACCCAATCGTACGAACAATATTCCTTACACCAAAACACCACATTCATCCGTACCGTTCTTACTACAACCACCATAATACCTCACTGTCTCTATGAAAATACTGACTAGTCCCCATATGTACAATTCAATGTTTGTGGGGGGAGGGGGATAAAATAACAAATTTAAAAATTAACCCCAATGAGTATATACAAATGATTACAAAATATTTACAAGAAACTAAAGAAAATGTTATTAGTAAATAAAAACCCCCACAATAACTAAATGTGGCAGAAATACCAGTTCGCTGGCCGAAATCAATGCGGGACTATTATATTATACCATAGCGAAGAGCTCATCCGAACAATTACCATGAAAGTATTTATAGAATAGTGGTAAGAAAGTGACTTTATCAGTGACTATTATCAGTCCTGATCTGGCAGCTCGGATTGCTGCCAGATCAGGACTGATAATATTTTTTATTATAATTTTCTTTGGATTTTAGATTAGATAAATTAAAATATTATTTATTTTCATAATTGTAAATTTAATTGTTGGGATGTGTGCTGTGGGGTAATGGATATCGATTTGGAGTATGAACCGGGAGATCTGAGTTTCAATTCCAGTTGAGTTTGTTGTGCACAAATACCTTTGGGGAAATGTATGAATCCATCTCTTCTCCCTCCCCAGCTATGGGTTAAAAAGCAGGACAGACTGGGTTCTTTGGCTTTGGTTGGCAACCAGTCTACCGCAGAAATAAATGGCAACCTGCTGCGGGAAAAAATATGCCTCGTCAGTCATGTATCAAAAGCTACGTGATCACCCAAGCATCTATCATGTATGGCACTTAAGTGAGTGACTGAAATTATCATAATCCCCCATGTATAATATACTTTCATCCATAATACGCAAACCTAAAACTGTGGTGAAAGAGTGAGAAAATGTTTTTACTCATGCATAATACGCACCTCTCCAATTTCATTATGATCAGCGTTTCCTACTCTTATTAAAAATAATGGTTTTAAACATAGAATAATATTATTCTAATTTAGTTTTATGATAATTCTTATTTTATTCTACATATGTAAGTATTGTTAGGTACATATGTTTGTATTTGACATCCTTATGGGGTTGCAATCGCCAAATGTTAGCGTTAAATTGTCGTATGTTTGTGGTGAGACGTCATTTCGCAACTGAAATCGACCTATGAAACGGCAATTTTTTAAAGACATTTTGTATCTGTGCATAATACCCACTCCTAATTTTGCTTATTATTTTTTACAAAAAAAATGCGTATTATACATAGGGGAATTACAGTATGTGTGTGTGTATATATATATATATATATATATGAAGAAATATAGTTTTAAAGTGTGCTATATTTATGGGATAAAGTGCTCAATATCAGAGATAGAGCGTGTGTATATATGATATATATATATATATATATATATATATATATATATATATATATATATATTAGGTTGGTGCAAAAATAATGACGTTTTTTGACGTTCAAGATCATGTAAAAAAACGTCATTATTTTTGCACCAACCTTATATATATATATATATATATATATATAGCCGCCATAATAGACTACTCACAATAAGCTATATAAACAAATTTTTACTGCGTTAATAAAAACACCAATCAAAATAAAATAAATATAAAGGATAAAAAACAAAAATAAAATTAAATAAAAACAAGCAAAATAATTTGAAACAAATAAACGACTTCCGGTAAAATATCTGCCAAAATAGACTACTCACCACTGACCCGTATATAAATAGCCGAGAAAAATAACAGCACTCGTGGCCTGACGATTGCATCTAGCATGAAACAGACTGTCACCTCTAAGTGTTGACTTCTATGTTCACTTTTATATTTACACACACTATCTCTGATATTGAGCACTTTATCCCATAAATATAGCACACTTTAAGACTATATTTCTTCATATATATATATATATATACACAGTGTGTGTATTAATAAAAATAATTGACATTTTTTGTTGATTGTTCTTTTTTTTACTAAGTTTTCACTTTCACGCTTTCCCTGGACCTTTTCTAAAAATACTTTCATGATAATTGTTCAGATCAACTCTTCGTTATCTACTGTCTTACATATATAAAGATTTAAGAAACAGCAGATATTTTTATATATAGTGCTCAATATTGTCGTTTTTATATATATATATATATATATATATACCATAATTCCCATGTATAATACGCCTTCCTCCATAATACGCACCCCTAAGATTGTGCTAAAAGCATGGGAAAATGCTTCTACTCATGCATAATACGCACCCCTTGTTTTGTAATCAAACCCTATAAATTGTACCTTACCAATTTTATTACAGCCAGCGTTTCCTACTCTTATAAAAAAAAAAATAGTTTTAAACATAAAATAATATTCTAATTTAGTTTTATGATAATTCTTATTTTATTTTACATTTCTAAGTATTGTTAGGTACATATGATTGTATTTGACATCCTTTTGGGGTCACAATCGCCAAATGTTAGTGTCAAAATGTCATATATTTGTGGTGAGTAGTCATTTCACAACTGAAATTGACCTATGAAACAGCAATTTTTTAAAGATTTTTTTGTATCTGTGCATAATACGCACTCCTAATTCTGCTTATTAATTTTTAGAAAAAAATGCGTATTATACATGGGGAATTATGGTAAATTATTTTTATTTAAATATATTAAATAAGTTAAAATATTACATATTTTATTGAAAATATTACGCATTTTAAATGAATTTATTTATTTCTTCACTGTCCCCTTTTCTACTCAAAAGCCGAAGTTAACTTTTCTTCTATGACTTTTTTCCGATCCACCAAATGCTTAGCCATCATCAAACAAAATATTCTTGCTTCTTTCTCCCCTTCACTCAACAGGTAAACCAATGAAGCACCATTCTATTTTAACAAATTATTTGATGTCTTCTACTCTTCAGTTTTCTAATATCCAGCTTTTTCATTCTTGCCGCATCATACATGATTTAGTTCCTTTCTGTTCTTGCATTCTAGACACTTCATTTGAAATCCTTCAACTTTTTATCTTTTAGTCATTAAATTTTGCAAATTTTATTTTGTGTGGTTAAAATAAAATGACTCTGTTTTTGCTTTATTTTTAGTGTTGGTGTGCTGTTTCTCAGTAATCAGAATTTTTACATCTCAATAATCTTAAGGAATATTTTCTTTTGAAGTCAGACTATGCTATTATGGCTGATTATTGTTATTATTATTATTATTATTATTATTTTCTGCTCTTCTTCTACACAGTGACTATAAATGCAAGATCTCCAGTTGAAAATAAAAAGAACTGTGGTGTCATGGACGCTAGATCAGAAAGGAGAACCATAACAGCCGAGTTCGAATTCCAGCCGGGTTCGTTATATTCACTTAAACAAAAATAACCTTGTAAACGGTATGAACCTATCTCTCCTCCCCCCAGCAATGGGTTAAATAGTAGGACAGACTGAGGCCTTTCACTTTGATTGGCAAGCAGTCTACCACAGAAAGAAATGGAATCTTACTTGACAAAAATCAAGTGTGTATCATGTGTAGACAGCAACCATTGCAGAATATTTGCAGGGCCAAGCAATAAACAGATTAAAACATTACCTATTTTCTGCACAACTTTTTCTATCAACAAGCTAAAGTTAACTTTTCTTCTTTGACTTTTTCCTATAACATTTTTTTTTTTATCCACCTCACCCTGAATGTTTTAGCCATCATCTGGTGGGAAAATAAAATAACATCAATAAATAAAATAATAATAAAAAATAAAATATAAATACATTTTCCCATGATGCTAGTAATAATGTAATCGGAAAGGGTTTTGGTCATCTGTGCAAATTACCCAACTTGACTTCGGCAAATGCCTATTAGGTAGCACCGTTTAATTTCTATAAGAAAACAGACATTTCCTTCTTCAAGACGTAAGATGGGCGTTTGAGGAAAGAATATAGAGAAGGACTGGGATCAGGATCAAGGCATCAGAAGATGTCGATTGATATTACACTTGAATATTTGAAGATTACAGCTATCAGGGAAGCAACTAAGAGGAAGGGAGTTCCACTGTCGGGAAGGGTGAGAGAAGAAGCTGTTGGAGTAGAAGAGGCATTTACATTTAACTGTTTCGACAATGAAAGGGTGACAGTCGAGATGCCAACCTAGTAACACACTTAAATTCATGCAGTGAAAATAGCTTGACAGAGTGACTGGAGTCGAGATGCCAGGTCAAGACCTGTCACATTGGGTATCCGTCTTTCTGATGAACCATTATTTTTAATTTAATGAGTGTATAAGCTCCTTGCAAGTTTCGACATTGAAAGGGTAGGACCAAGATGCCAACCTAGTAGCACGCTTAAATTCCTGCAGTTCAGGTACAAGTGAAAGTGTCATGAAAATATTTGTAGAAAAGAGGGAAGCCACAGTATGTCTGTGAGAAAGTGACTGTAGACGAGATACCAGGTCAGGACTTATCACATTGTATATCTGTCTCTGGATTTTGTCGAGGACCTCGAGATGAACAGCTGGGGCACCAGTATTCAATGCAAGGACGAATGATAGATTTGCAGATTTGTAGAATGGACTCAGGTGAGAAAAATATTCTGCCACGAAACAGAGAACCAACTTCCCTTGTAGTCGCTGAAACTGTGGATTCAATGTTGTTGTTTTACCTCAGGTCAGTGGAAAGCGTAAGACCAAGAAGGCACAGAGAGACGCTATTTGCACATAAGTGAAATTAATGAACTGGAATTCGAAATCAGTTCTTCGATTTCTCATTCCAAGGCATTAAGCATTACACCACCCACACATCCTCTGGCCCAAAGTGAGTTAGTAAATTAGTTTGGAAAAAGGTATACAACCTTCAATTTTTATGTGAGTTCTTAAAATCCAGAGGCAGACACCAAACTTTTGACCTATTGTGTAAATAATACAAATCATGATAACTCCTCACCCCAGAAATTCAGTTAGAAGTACATTTAATTGTTTATGGGCATGAATATATATAAGTTTTAAGATTTAAGAAACAGCAGATATTTATATGTATAATGTTCAATATTAAATATATTAAAATAATATTAAAAATAGAGCATTAATGATTTTATATGAAGAGATTACGTAACTTTTTAAATATCAATTTTATCACAACACTGAAGTTTCTTGGTAAAATTTCCAGTCTTCAGGGGTTCCGGTTTTAAAGGGTATTTCCAATATCTCTTTTTCCTTTAGAAAAAAAGAGAGAAAAAAAAATTGGAAATACCCTTTAAAACCAGAACCCCTAAAGACTGGAAATTTTACCAAGAAACTTCAGTGTTGTGATAAAATTGATATTTTAAAAGTAATCTTTTCATATAATATATTATGAAATGGATTTATCCATCAATTATTTTAACATATTTTCTGTGTATACATTAATTTTATAGATACAATTAAGTAAATGCTCTGTGTGTAATAATTCAGACCGTTAAATGTAATTAATACTGTTTATTATAAACAGAGCATTTACTTAAATAATTGTATCGATACAAATAACATATAAACAGAAAATATATATATATATATATATATATATAGTGTGTGTGTGGTTCTGTTTATAAAGTAATTGTATCTTTTGTAACCTCCATTTTACTGTTGTCTTCGGCTGGGCCTTTGTCATACCACAGAGCAGGATTCAAATATTATTTTACTAGCCTCAAAAGATAGCATGTCAATCCAGGCGTACAGAGGCTGGTTACACAACTGGAAGGTGTGAATCTGCGTCTAAGTGAAACTGACAAAGGAAGTTATTCGATGCAAGATTTGAATGATGTATGAGTGAAAAGAAAGAGAGAAGGTGCCATTGTGCACAGGAGATGAGGAATGAAAGAAAAATCTACTTTGTTGGGACAGGTGACTGTGGGTAAGGCAAGCAGGGCGCGCTTGCAAGTGGAAGGTATATAAAAATGTGAAGGAGAAAGGGTGGGGTGAAAACAAGTAGTCCACATAAAGGAGAAGGGATCAAGAAAAATACAAACACACACTCATATATATGTGTGTGTGCGTGTGTGCATGTGTGTGTGTGTGTGTGTGTGTAGGTATGTAGAAAAATTAGTCTATGCAGATCAGACATACCTATATAACTTCTGATTTTATAGATATATACACACATCATATATATATATATATATATGTGTGTATATACATACATACACATGTGGATATACCGAGTGAGAGTGTTAGAGACAAGACACACACAAATGTGTGTGTGTGATGATACAGCAATTATATTTTTTATATATTTTATAATGATGCATGCTGCATAGACACACATCAATCTATTTATATATATTATATGTATTTATATATGCATATATATACATAAATATACACCTCTCTCTGTATATATATATATATATATGTATATATATAACAGATAATTTTGTGCATGTATATACAGACACATATACACATGTTAGATATTTATAAATAAAAAATAAATATACATGAATGTGTGCATATATGCATGTACATATAGAGAGAGAAAGAGATATATATATATATATAAATGCACACACCGACTATATATATATATATATATATATATATATATATATATATATATATATAACATTTATATAAGGAATGTTTTTTATATATATATATATATATATATAGTCTGTGTGTGCATTTATATATATCTCTCTCCATATATATGTATATACATATATGCACACATTCATATATATATAACATTTATTACAAAGAAGGTATGCAAGAAGGAATGGTGGGGAAGATATGCATGCATTTTTGAATGAAAAAAGATAAGAACGTGTAGCTGCAGGGTAAGTTTTATTCTATTTATATATTTTTTTTATTAACAAAAGTATTTTTTTAGCCAAAAAATACTTACAAGATATCTGCTCCTTGAGTAAAAAAGGGAAAAGAAAATTAAATTACAGAAAAATGGTAGAGAAATCAAGGTAAAAAGAAAGGAAGGAATCAAGAGAGAGAGAAAGAAACAAAATGGACGAGAGAAAACTGTTTGGAAGGAGTTTTTAATTTGACAAAAATGGCAAAAATAAAAATCATATCTAAGAAAATAAAAAAGGAATTGTGATGAAAGAAAAAGGAATAAAACAAAAGTAAAGCCTCAAAAGATAGGGAATAAAGATATGAGGAGAAGAGAAATTGTGAACAACTGAAGGAATGTGCTGTAGAAGTTATCAAAAAGTGAAAAATAATAATTTTTTTTGTTAGAATAAAAAAAAAAATGGAAAAATAAAAGATAAAAAATATAAGTAATAAGTAAAAAAAATATAAGTAATAATTAAATATCACATTGTTGAATGTAATGTTAGGAAGAGGAGAAGAAAATGGAAAAAGAAAACTTTTTGAAACAATTAAAATAATATAACGTAATTCTCCATGTATAATACGCCTTCATCCATAATACGCAACCCTAAAATTGCGCTGAATGTATGAGAAAATGTTTCTCCTCATGCATAACATGCACCCCTTGTTTGGTAATCAAACCCTATAAATTGTACCTCCCCAATTTCATTATGGCCTGCATTTCTTATTCTTAAAAAAATGGTTTTAAACACAGAATAATATTATTCTAATTTAGTTTTATGATAATTCTTATTTTATTTTATGGCAATGTTTTAAAGATTTTTTTGTAGCTGTGCATAATACACAACCCTGATTTTGCTTATTATTTTTTAGAAAAAATGTGTATTATACATGGGGAATTATGGTAATAAAGAAAAAAAGTGTTTATTATACATGGGGAATTATGGTAATAAAGAAACAAAATGTGTATTATACATGGGGAATTATGGTAATAAAGAAAAAAAATGTGTATTATACATGGGGAATTATGGTAATAAAGAAAAAAATGTGTATTATACATGGGGAATTATGGTATTAAAAAAAGCACATATATATATATATATATATATATATATATATATATATATATATATATATAAATGAACACCATGTAGCGACAATATTGAATTTTAAAAAAGGAATCCATTCAAAAGTTGAATAAATATTGAAAGTAAGAAGGTATTTAAGGGAGAGAAAATTATTGGAAAGGAGGACTCTATTAAAGAAAGAATGAAAAGGAATGAAAGTAACTGGAAAAAAAATGAAAGAAAATTTTTAAAAGATTTAATGGTTGGAAGGAAAATAGCAGATAAATAGATATTCACAGAAAAAATGAGAGAAAGTGTAAACATTAAGCTGAAGGAAAAAATAATGGAAGATAAAACTAAAGAAAGTTTATGATGAAGAGAGGAAAAAGTACAGGAAGGAAAAAAATGGAGTTGAAGTGAAAGTAAGAAACAATGAATGAATGTAATAAAAAAAAGAGAGAAATAATGAGGAAGAATGAATTAAAGAAGAAAGAATGAAAACAAAAAAGAATGAGTAAAAGAAGAAAGAATGAATACAAGAATTAATGAATGAATGAATGAAAGAAAGAATGAATACAAGAATTAAAGAATGGATGAAAGAAGAAAGAATGAATGGATGAAAGAAGAAAGAATGAATGAATGAAAGAAGAAAGAATGGATGAATGAAAGAAGAAAGAATGGATGAATGAAAAAAGAAAGAATGGATGAAAGAAGAAAGAATGAATACAAGAATTAAAGATTGAATGAATTCAAGAATTAAAGAATGAATGAAAGAAGAATGAATGAAAGAAGAATGAATGAATTCAAGAATTAAAGAATTCAAGAATTAAAGAATGAATGAAAGAAGAATGAAAAAATAATGAATAAATGAAAGAATGAAAACAAGAATGAATGAATTAAAGAAGAAAGAATCATAACAAGAGTGAATGAATTAAAGAATGAAAACAAGAGTGAATGAATTAAAGAATGGAAACAAGAGTGAATGAATTAAAGAATGAAAACAAGAGTGAATGAATTAAAGAATGAAAACAAGAGTGAATGAATGAAAGAAGAAAGAATGAAAACGAATGAATGAATGAAAAAAGAAAGAATGAAAACAAGAATGAACGAATTAAAGAATGAATTAACAAAGAATGAATGAATGAAAGAAGACTGAAAGAATATTATATATATATATATATATATATATATATATATATATATATATATATATATATATATATATATATATATATATATAGAATATTGCGCGCTGCTGAGAATAAATAATAATTTTCAATCAGCACCTGCCGATTACATTGTGTATAAAACTCAGAGTTGTGCTATCGGTGAGCACAAAATGTATATATATATATATATATATATATATATATATATATATATATATAAATATATAAATTTAAAAAGGTATTAATTAAAATCTACTGGAATTGGTCAATTTCTTTGTAGACTTTGCTCAGTAGTTGATTCAGTCAGGATTATATATATATATATATATATATATATATATATATATATATATATATATATATATAGATATAGATATATATATGAAGGAAGAAAATAGCTAGGAAAAGACAGGAAAGAAAAGAAGTGACATTAAATCTGGTATTGAAAATGGTGGTAAAGAGGACAAAAGAAAAAAGGAAAGGAAAGAAAGAATGATTTCACCTTGAGAAAAGCGAAGAAGGAGGAAAGAAAGAAACGAGTGAAAGAAGAAGAAACAGACCAGAAAGAAAGAAATAAAGTGTTGGACTTGGGATGGAAAAAAGGCAAAGGAGAAAAGATAAAATCTTTATAGTAAAGAAAGTAATATGAAGAAAAAAATAGAAAATAGATGAAAATAAAACAAAGATGGAAAAAAAAGAATTAATTCATCTGAAGAAAAAAAAAGTGTTTATGAAAGATAAAGAGAAATAATATGAATGAAAAATAGAAAAAGGATGAAAATAAAAATAAGTTTAGAGAAAAAAAAGAATTAATTTATATGAGGGGGAAAAAAATGAATAAAAAAGAGAGAGAGAAATGAAAGAAAAATAATTTAAAGAAAAAAAATAGAAAAAACGAAGTAAAGAAAGAAATTAACATGAATGAAAAAGAAAAAAATAGATAAAAACGAAAGAAATTAATAAAAAGAAAGAAAGGATGAAGCAACAAATGAATGAGAAATATTCAAAAGGAAAACTGACAAATAGAAAAGACCGAAAACAGAATGATAGAAATAAAAGAACTATCAAGTAAATAAATAAATATCTACCTAAAAATATGTAAAGCATCTTTATTTTTACTGTTTAAAACCCTCCCAATGATAGGAACCAAGGAAAAATATTTGTATAGTCACTCATTTATGTCTCGTATCTATTTTGGTGGATGGTGTAGGGACCAGAGAATATCACTTGTATATTTTTTTTTTGATTTTTCAAATTTGACTCTACATCATTTTTCCAGGAATTTGTCAATATTATCTTCAAGAATCATTACTCGCTTTTGCAGCATCAACAAGAATATGGAAGAGAATCAATCTATGGTACATTGCCTTAAGTTCAGTTCATTTCATGAAAACATAGCAGATTTATTCTTTTATTCAGATTCAAAATTGTCTGCTTCTCTTTCTCACACATTTTCTGACATTCATCTTTTTTCTTCCTTTTACTTATATATCAAAATCATGTTCAAGTCATTTAGACTGATGTACACGTGCCTCCGAGTGTTTATATACACTTGCTGTCGATTACATTATTGTGAATTATATCTAACTTTATAAATATTTAATTCAAAGCATGTTAACTTTTCTTTAATACCATATTTATCAACATATACAAGCTTGTCTTGTCAATTTTTAATACTTCAGTGATAGTTTAACTATAGCATCAAAAATGTGTATATTTTGCCAAGTCCTTACTATTAGGAAAAGCTTTTCAAACAAGTCTTTCCAATAATTATGCTAACATGTGGTGATTCAATGTTGGGGATCATTTTATTACTTATTAACAATAGAAAATCGATCCCCCATTTATGTCTAATAGAATCTTATATTACTTTACCAGTCCCCATACAATTACCAAAGTTAAGCAGTGTCAAGCCTGATAGGTACCTAGATGAGTAACCGTTTGTGAATGCCAGGTGTTGTAAGCTTGGATGTGCAGGTGGTTTAATCAGTAATAACTTGGAATTTTTAATCAGAGAGCTGAGTTCCAATTCCAATTGGGTTCATTATATTCACTTACACACAAATATCATTGGAAAAAATGTGAATCCACCTCTTTTCCCCCAGTTATGGGTTAGTTAGTAAGACTTGTATCCCTAAACCATTATTATCTCAAAAAAAAAATTCTTACACTCTAAAACTATTTTCTGGCATTAAATAACCTGCAAAGGGTTGATAAGCCGTAGAGAATGAATGAATGAATCAATGAGCATGTTTTTATATTTATTTACATTTTCTAGAATATTAATGTATAGAAACTACTGTGACTACAAAGTGCGGGATCAGTTTATATATTGATTGTAATATAGAATTGATCCCCCACTTTTTATCCTCATAATTTCTAGTCTGTTTAGCAAGTTCTAATTATTTATGAACCCAACTGTTCTCCCCCCAGCTATGGGTTAATTAGTAAGACTTGTATCACTAAACCATTATTATCTCAAAAAAAAAAAATCTTATAATCTAAAAATATTTTCTGGCATTAAATAACCCACAAAGGGTTGATAAACTGTAGAAAATGAATGAATCAATTACTTTCCCAATGCTATCAAAAATGACTATTTTGCTAGGTCGTTATTATTGAGAAAAGGGCTTCACAAGTGGGATTGATATGATTTTTTACAGCTTATCAACCTTTTGCAGGCTATTTAAATCCAGAAAATATTTGTTAGATTTTAGCATGTTAGACATTTCATTCAAAGTCTATTAAGGTTAAAAAGTCCTCCATCATATCAATATCTGATGTCAACTCCTTGATTGTCTGGAGGAAGTTTGTGATATATTTGCAGCCAGATACAAGGAGAATAGCATAGGTGCCAAGACACATCCTTGTTTTAGTCTGCATATTATTGGAAATTCTTCTGACAGTGTCTTTCGGTGGAATATCCTTCCAGACATATTGTTGTGCTTTGCTTGAACCATTATTATTATTTAAGCTTAAGTTATTTAACAGGTAAAAGCATAATTTCCTTTGAAATTTTTTAATCTGATTACAGTGGCAAACTATCACAAATCCAAACTGAAAATAAAATTTATCACTCCCAGGGAAATGGGGTGCTTTTGAAATAGGCTTCTAGTTCAAGCCTTTAGTTGCATCATGAGTAAGTCTGCAGTATAGAATCTCATGATATGAGCACAATAACTAAAAAAGGGGAAAATTACTACCTGAGAATCAGCAATATAAATTACATTTAGACCTAGTAATTAATCCTTCTGCTTACAGAGGGAAGGCTGACTAGACTTAATATATATAGAATCCCTATTATTTATGATTACACTATTACAGATACATATACTGGTAGTATCTGGGAATATATTAGCCTACCGCATATGCCAATTTCACATATAAGATATTGGATATTTTTTTTGAATGTGAAGCAAGTTATGGTAAATTTTAACATATAGTTTATTGTACCCTGAGTTCAAGTATACACTACCCATCCCAGAGATTTTGACAGATATCTGGTTGATGATCAATTGGACAATGCATAAATAAGAGCAGGGACAAGGGAAAGGTTACATTGCCCACTTCCAAATCTATGATACACTCTGTGACATCTCAATTTTCATAAGGTAGTAATCATATAAAACACAAATTTTATTGTAACCTAAATATACAGAATAATGGAATCATATGCAATATAGGTGAATAATTCAACTAGAAAAATTGAAAATAAATACTATTAGAGACATGTCATAAGTGGGCATTCCAATTTTTAACATCAGCTTGAAATTTTTCTTATTAAAGAGTTTAATAATTTTTACAAATTCAATATTATGGACAAAAATAAGGAATTTTATACAGTTTTTTTTTTATACAGTGTTTTTTTGAGATTTAACATGAGCAAAACAAATTCACAGATTTGGACAAAAAAACAAAATCAGGAATTACATCAAAATCCGAGAAAATTTTCCATCTTTTTAATAATCAGTTGTGCTAAGTTTAAATTTTAACATATATAAATGTAGGTAGATAAAAGTAAATGTTGCTAAGATAGTTGCAAAGCACTGCCCAGGGCCCCCAGACAGGCTCATCATCACCCCATTTTGGGATGTTCAGGGGTAGTACATGACAGCCCTAAGAACAATGGATATAAAAACAAGAAAATATGATATTCAAAAGATAGAACTAAGTTGATAGGTTTTAAAATCGCAATCTGTCTTTTTGATTAATCCAAAGTTCGACTTTGTTGCAAAGG
>OZ038499.1:52665736-52688236 GCA_964036315.1 Acanthosepion esculentum
TGTGTGTGTATATATATATATATATATAAAGTATGTGGTGCAGTTCAATTTATATTACATGAATCATTAATTTCACTATCTGCTTTTTGTATGAATGATTCATGTAATATATATATATATATATATATATATATATATAAATAAAAAGAAAGAACAGTAAGATATAAAATCCGGTGTTCTTATAGATATTCTTATTTTTACACAATAGTGCTCAATATAAATTTACAGAGCATTAATATTATAAATTAATTGATTTAAAATATGGGTTTTTCGCTACACAGTGATAACCATGTTTCAAAAATGGAAGCTAAAGCCTTCGAATTTAATTTTGTTATTAAACCAAAGACATTAGTTCCATTTCCTCGTCAAATTTTAAATCAATTAATTTATAATAATATATATATATATATATATATATATAAATTTCAACTGTCTCTTAAGTTGTTTTATATATATATATATATATATATATATATATATATATATATATATCTGAAACAACTTAAGAGACAGTTGAAATTTCTGGGACATATAATGAGGTAAAAAAGGTTTGGAAAATCTGACACTCACATGACATATCAAAGACAAGTGGGGAAGTGTTAAACTGTGAGTAACTGACCTAAGAACCTTGTAAATGGATCATGGCATGGGAAGGATAGTAAGGAAACAAATATTGCTTAGAGCTATGAAGGATAGGAAGTTATGGAGAGCCATGATCACCTACCTAAAGAGCTTGTGTAAATGGATGACAGATCAGGGAGTGGGAAGGATAGTAAAAAAACGCAACCTTTGCTCAGGATTGAAAAGGACAGGAAATTGTGGAGAGCTATGATCGCCCATGTTCTGAAGAGACATGTCACATAAAAAAGAAAGTTGCCTTTTTAGTGAGGTTTAAAATGCATTGACTGCATTCCTAACAAGCTTGTGTAAATAGTTGGAAGAACAGGTATTAAGAGAGATAGCAAAAAGATAATTTTACTCAGATGTACAAAGGAAAGGAAACTGTGGAGAGACATGATCGCACATATCATGAAGGATCATGACACTGTGAAGAAGAAGAATGCTCTTGTGTAAACTATTGGCAGATAAGAGATTAGGAGAGACAGCAAAAAGATTAAATTTACAAGGAGACAGGAAATTGTGGAGGGACATGATCGTTCACGTCCTGAAGGGACACGCAACATAGAAGGTTTCATTCCCTGCTTACCTTTTGAATCAAATACAAACTGAACTGATGTCTAACACAATGGATCCTATAAACCATTTTAGGGTCACCCTGCATGCAATCTGCTGGAATACCACTAGTAATTAGAGGCTCACCATTGGCCTGCCAGTGGCTGTTACCAGCATTATAGCTAGCATTGCCATCAGTGGTTCACTAGCTTGCATGTAGGGTGGTTCACTATATATATAATACAACCAGGGCCCAAAATTAATGTCATCTCAGAGATGTCAGAACATGAGTTTGGGACAAGTTGTTAGATTTTGGGGACAATGATGGGATGACAGAATTTTAATTCAAAAATTTGTGTCAAAAAATTTGTGTTCTAAAAGCAGCTTCTTGAAATAAAATAATAAAAGTTCTTCCTTTTATCTTTAAATCATTTCACCCCAAACAAGGTAATAAAGCTACTAAGACGCAAGATAAGGTAACATAAAAATGATTTACTGAAGAGAAATTCAAAAATAAGAAAGCCTCCGAAAGGAAATGAGGGAGGACGTATCCCATAATCTAGTAAGCTGTCGGTGTGCCATACAATGTAATTCCTTTTCATAGCATCTCTCAGGACAGTGTTCAGTGGGACCTACTTAACAATGTCTATCTCCTTCCAAACATGCAACAGGTTGTACTAGGTTATATGGCACAAGCAGCAAGGAAAGATGCCTAACCTTTGTCTACTATTGAACATGCTAGATGTTATGCTTTACAGGATAAAAAAAGGTTCCATTTATTGTGCTATTTACAAACAGATGGAGCTGAAGGGAAAGGGAATCCATTTTTTTTTTTTAAGGGCATGAATGCAGAGATAGAATAGTCCAGGCCTTGGCATAAATCCCGTAAAATTATATACCTAGAGAAGTCTAAGAAAAACTTTGGTACTATTCAACCATGTCGTTAGTTTGCTCTGAGAACACAGATTTTCAAAATGGCGGAAAAAGGGGCACCAGGAAATATGGCCATTAAAAATGAACATAATGTATAAAATGTGTCTTTTTTTCTTATGCCATTCATTTTTTATTTAATCATTTCACCCCAAGTAAGGTGATAAAGTCTCAGCATTTGACTGTTGTAATGGCTAGATGTAACAGTAAGTTCCATGCGAACAATTTATTCTCTCACATTTCTTAGTTGTGGAACTCTCTTATTGCGTTCTAGTAAGCTTTGTTCTTCAAAAATTTAAATGCAATTCCAACTGTTATTGTCTGTCTTCTTAATTCCTGTTCTTTTATTGTTCTCTCTCATTAATAATACTTTTTCTTTTCCTCGTGTTCTCTAACATGCAGTAACTCCTTACATCCTGGTGGGTTTATTGCCTTGCTTAGGGTGAATGATTAAAAAATATACAAAGCAAATATGTTTCAGCTTCAGAAGTTTGTTATGGTAAATCACCCATACACGGATGGACTCTTCAAAGTTACAAATAAAAGCAGGTACTGCTTTTGTTAGAGGCACAGTTTTTTCCCCAACAGTCAGCTCTGACAGTTCGGACTTAACATTCTTGCTCGTTTGTATATTATTGTATTACCGATTTTCGTTAATATGTTTGTTAACTCAAATCCATTCTTGTGTCTTTATTCTGGCCCCAACAAGGCCACAACAAAGTTAATAGCTAAATAAATCAAGACAGATACAAGTGGTCAGATAGATATCTGACCACTTGTCAGAATGAATGAAAAGTATATATATATATATATATATATATATATATATATATATATATATATATATACAATGAATCATTTGTACCGAAAGTAAATTAGTAAAGTTAATGAAATAAAATAGCGAATTCACTTCACTAACTAAATTGTTCAATAAGTAGAGAAATGTCTCAGTTGTTATTCCAAAAGTTCACACATCGGATCAGTTCTTTTAAATCAAATATGTGGTGCAGTTCAATTTATATTACAATGAATCATTCATACAAAAAGTAAATTAGTAAAGATAATGAGATAAAATGGTGAATTCACTTCACTAACTAAATTTTAAAAATGCATTAACCCACTAACCACTCAATGAATTTTATGACCCTTGATTTTTAAAATTATAAACTATACTAGGTCTTCCTTAAATATGCAAATATTTTCTACAGGTTCTCCGGTCATCATCAGGCATGGAAACTATTTACTTTTTGGTAAAATTCAGATGGCATCTGAGACGAAAAAATGTAATGCAAATCAAAATATGTTATATTTTTTTCATCTCAGATTGAAGGAAACTTGTTTACAGTTTTTTATTCAAAGCCAGCAGACTGGAATCTGGGACAGATTCGGGTGCTGGCTGCTCGCTACCAGAAGATCCTCAAGAATGATGGACTCTATTTTGAAGAATAAATGTTGGTGTGCTCCATAAAATTTTGTTGCTTTCTTTCCGCTTCCTAAGTGAGTCAGGACTTTCTGGTCAACCTAATATATTATGCTTTGGAATTGTGGATTTTTGCTATTATAAATTTTATAAGATCCATTAATTCTTGAGATCCTAATATTATTTAAAGTTATATTAAATATACAGGGAAATTATAATGTTAATAGATTATAATAAAAAAATAAGCAGTCAAAAGCATACTTGATTAAATAGAGAAATAAAATATAAAATGGTAAAAGGAATAAATGAATCCCAAAATTACAGGAAATTTACCGTTAATCTGTTCTAAATGAAAATGCAGACGGAAATATGTTCAAAGAAAGCATTTGTGTTTTACAAGAGGTTAAGTGAAGTTTTTCATTAATATCATTTCTTGTCTTTTGAGAAGTTGTCCTGAAATATTATTGAATATTTACCACTGCCATTGTTTTCACTTGTCTTTTTGTTTCCTCATTTCACAGGCTTTTGTTTTGCAATGTTCGTCTCCATTTTTCTTTCAGTTTAAGGAATTTAAATATTTTATTCTTTTTTATTTATTTTACTGGTGCCATTTTCTTTGTATAAACAGTGGACTTATGGAACTCTATGATCTTTTCTAACTGATTCGAAGGACAAGAACCAAAAAAAAAAAGAAGAAATAACTGAAAAACAGGTAAAAAAAGATGAAGATAGAAGGAAAAATAAGACAATGAATTAAGTCATATGGAAGATGAAAATAAAAGATGAATATAAAAACCTTTCAAAAAGTAGCCGAAGCAACAGAATGAAAGAAAGAATGAAATAAAAGGTCATAGAAAAGCAGATAAAGGAAAGAGAAACCAGTAGTGGGGAAAAAATCAAAGAAGCAGACAACAATAAGTTGTAAATTTTCACATACAGAAACTGAGAAAAATAATAAGTTTATATCTATCCTGTTAGTAAAAAGAAGAAAAAAATATTTGAATCTATTGTTGATAGACTTCAACAAGTCCTTTTGTTCCATTTCATTTCAATTTTGGCAAGATTTGTGCAGAAGTGAAAGAGAGTTTGGTATATTTTTGTTTATTTGTCTTTAAGACTTTTTTTTTGGTCAGTTACTCTTTAAGTTTTCAATATTGAACAATACCTAAAGGTGAAGTACCAAAGTTTATGGTTTGTTAGTGTGTTTATTTATCTATTTTTAATGGTTTGTTGATGCTGTCAAAAAATGTAAAAAAAATAAAGAAAAACAGAAAGAAGAAAAAAACAACAAACCAAAAAATTTGGAGAAACAAAAAATCATAGAAAACACAAAGAAAGGAGGGAAAGTGAGAAGAAAAGAATGAGAAAAAGAAAGAAAGATAAAAGCAAACAAAGAAAGAGAGAGTGAAAGAAAATAGAAAGCATGAAAAGAAAGAAAGAAAGAAAGAATGAAAATAAGAACATGGCAAACACATGAAGGCCAGAGAGGAAGAAAGGAAGAACAAGGAAAATACATAATGACAAGAAATATAGAAAGGGAAAAGAAAGAAAGAAGAAAGGAAGAAATGAAGAGAATGGATAAAGCTGAAAGAAAGGAAGGGAGAAGGAAAAAGAGAAAGAATAAGGAAAACACAAGAGGAAAAGAACATTAGAAAGATGAAAGAATGAAAAAGAAAGAAATTAAGAAAATAAGAAAGAAAGGGGAATTTGTGAAACAAAAGGGAAATAAATTGGAAATAAGAAAAATATGAGAAGAGAAAAAACATTTCTAATTATTTTTCAAATTCTGTTCCATTTTCTTTTTCATCTATTCAAACAAGACTTTCAGAATGAGGAGAGATCAAAAGATGCAATAAAGGAAAGAAAAAGAAAGAAAAAACACAGGAAGTGCATAGTGACAAGAATTATAGAAAGAAAAAAGAAAGAAAGAAAGGAGAAAGAAAGAAAGGAGAAAGAAAGGAGAAAGAAAGAAAGGAGAAAGAAAGAAAGGAGAAAGAAAGAAAGGAGAAAGAAAGAAAGGAGAAAGAAAGAAAGGAGAAAGAAAGAAAGGAGAAAAGAAAGAAAGGAGAAAAGAAAGAAAGGAGGAGGAGGAGGAGGAAAGAAAGAAAGAAGGAGGAAAGAAAGAAAAGGAAATTAAAGAAAAGAAGGAAATTAAAGAAAAGAAGGAAGGAAAGAAAAGAAGGAAGGAAAGAAAAGTAGGAAGGAAAGAAAAGAAGGAAAGAAAGAAAGAAAAGAAGAGGAAAGAAAAGAAGAGGAAAGAAAAGAAGAGGAAAGAAAAGAAGAGGAAGGAAAAGGTAGGAAAGAAAAGAAGGAGGAAAGAAAGAATGAAAAGAGTGTGAAAGGATGAGGAAAAGTCATGAAAAAATAGGAACAACAAAAAATGAAAAAGAAAGAAAAAATAATAAAAAGGAAATAATGAAAAGAGAATTGGCAAAAACAAAACAAAAAATTTGGAAAAGGAATACTTGAAAAAAAAAAAGAAAAAAGTAAATAAAAAAGAAAGAAAAAACAATGTTACTTTCAGCTAATCTGCTTTTTTTCTTTTGCCACAATAAAATGATTGACATGTTACATGCTTACAGAGATATATTGACAAAATAGAAAGAATAAGAAATATAAACAAATTGGGGTGAGTAAGTCTCTCATGTAGCATCAGGAAAAAGGAAATCAAAGCAACCAACACATATTGAAATTAATTCCTGACTTGAGACGTAGAGATGATCAAATGTAACATCATGAAAGCGGAAATTAAAGCAACCGACACATATTATTGATATTATTTCCTGACTTGAGACGTAGAGATGATCAAATGTAACATCATGAAAGCGGAAATTAAAACAACTGACACATATTATTGATATTATTTCCTGACTTGAGACGTAGAGATGATCAAATGTAACATCATGAAAGCGGAAATTAAAGCAACCGACACATATTATTGATATTATTTCCTGACTTGAGACGTAGAGATGATCAAATGTAACATCATGAAAGCGGAAATTAAAACAACTGACACATATTATTGATATTATTTCCTGACTTGAGACGTAGAGATGATCAAATGTAACATCATGAAAGCGGAAATTAAAACAACCGACACATATTATTGATATAATTTCCTGACTTGAGACGTAGAGATGATCAAATGTAACATCAGGAAAGCGGAAATTAAAGCAACCGACACATATTATTGATATTATTTCCTGACTTGAGACGAAGAGATGATCAAATGTAACATCAGGAAAGAGGAAATTAAAGCAGCCGACACATATTATTGATATTATTTCCTGACTTGAGATGTAGAGATGATCAAATGTAACATCAGGAAAGAGGAAATTAAAACAACCGACACATATTATTGATATTATTTCCTGACTTGAGACGTAGAGATGATCAAATGTAACATCAGGAAAGCGGAAATTAAAACAACCGACACATATTATTGATATTATTTCCTGACTTGAGACGTAGAGATGATCAAATGTAACATCATGAAAGCGGAAATTAAAACAACTGACACATATTATTGATATTATTTCCTGACTTGAGACGTAGAGATGATCAAATGTAACATCAGGAAAGCGGAAATTAAAACAACCGACACATATTATTGATATTATTTCCTGACTTGAGACGTAGAGATGATCAAATGTAACATCATGAAAGCGGAAATTAAAACAATTGACACATATTATTGATATTATTTCCTGACTTGAGACGTAGAGATGATCAAATGTAACATCATGAAAGCGGAAATTAAAACAACTGACACATATTATTGATATTATTTCCTGACTTGAGACGTAGAGATGATCAAATGTAACATCATGAAAGCGGAAATTAAAACAACCGACACATATTATTGATATAATTTCCTGACTTGAGACGTAGAGATGATCAAATGTAACATCAGGAAAGCGGAAATTAAAGCAACCGACACATATTATTGATATTATTTCCTGACTTGAGACATAGAGATGATCAAATGTAACATCAGGAAAGAGGAAATTAAAGCAGCCGACACATATTATTGATATTATTTCCTGACTTGAGATGTAGAGATGATCAAATGTAACATCAGGAAAGAGGAAATTAAAGCAACCGACACATATTATTGATATTATTTCCTGACTTGAGACGTAGAGATGATCAAATGTAACATCATGAAAGCGGAAATTAAAACAACGGACACATATTGATATTATTTCCTGACTTGAGACGTAGAGATGATCAAATGTAACATCATGAAAGCGGAAATTAAAGCAACCGACACATATTATTGATATTATTTCCTGACTTGAGACGTAGAGATGATCAAATGTAACATCAGGAAAGAGGAAATTAAAGCAGCCGACACATATTATTGATATTATTTCCTGACTTGAGATGTAGAGATGATCAAATGTAACATCAGGAAAGAGGAAATTAAAGCAACCGACACATATTATTGATATTATTTCCTGACTTGAGACGTAGAGATGATCAAATGTAACATCATGAAAGCGGAAATTAAAGCAACCGACACATATTATTGATATTATTTCCTGACTTGAGACATAGAGATGATCAAATGTAACATCAGGAAAGAGGAAATTAAAGCAACCGACACATATTATTGATATTATTTCCTGACTTGAGACGTAGAGATGATCAAATGTAACATCATGAAAGCGGAAATTAAAACAACTGACACATATTATTGATATTATTTCCTGACTTGAGACGTAGAGATGATCAAATGTAACATCAGGAAAGCGGAAATTAAAACAACCGACACATATTATTGATATTATTTCCTGACTTGAGACGTAGAGATGATCAAATGTAACATCATGAAAGCGGAAATTAAAACAATTGACACATATTATTGATATTATTTCCTGACTTGAGACGTAGAGATGATCAAATGTAACATCAGGAAAGCGGAAATTAAAACAATTGACACATATTATTGATATTATTTCCTGACTTGAGACGTAGAGATGATCAAATGTAACATCAGGAAAGCGGAAATTAAAACAACTGATACATATTATTGATATTATTTCCTGACTTGAGACGAAGAGATGATCAAATGTAACATCCGGAAAGAGGAAATTAAAACAACCGACACATATTATTGATATTATTTCCTGACTTGAGATGTAGAGATGATCAAATGTAACATCAGGACAGAGGAAATTAAAGCAACCGACACATATTGATATTATTTCCTGACTTGAGACGAAGAGATGATCAAATGTAACAGCAGGAGAGAGGAAATTAAAGCAACCGACACATATTATTGATATTATTTCCTGACTTGAGACGAAGAGATAATCAAATGTAACATCAGGAAAGAGGAAATTAAAACAACCGACACATATTATTGATATTATTTCCTGACTTGAGACGTAGAGATGATCAAATGTAACATCAGGAAAGCGGAAATTAAAACAATTGACACATATTATTGATATTATTTCCTGACTTGAGACGTAGAGATGATCAAATGTAACATCAGGAAAGCGGAAATTAAAACAACTGACACATATTATTGATATTATTTCCTGACTTGAGACGAAGAGATGATCAAATGTAACATCAGGAAAGCGGAAATTAAAACAACTGACACATATTATTGATATTATTTCCTGACTTGAGACGTAGAGATGATCAAATGTAACATCAGGAAAGCGGAAATTAAAACAACCGACACATATTATTGATATTATTTCCTGACTTGAGACGTAGAGATGATCAAATGTAACATCAGGAAAGCGGAAATTAAAACAACCGACATATATTATTGATATTATTTCCTGACTTGAGACGAAGTGATGATCAAATGTAACATCCGGAAAGAGGAAATTAAAACAACCGACACATATTATTGATATTATTTCCTGACTTGAGATGTAGAGATGATCAAATGTAACATCAGGAAAGCGGAAATTAAAACAACTGACACATATTATTGATCTTATTTCCTGACTTGAGACGAAGAGATGATCAAATGTAACAGCAGGACAGAGGAAATTAAAGCAACCGACACATATTATTGATATTATTTCCTGACTTGAGACGAAGAGATGATCAAATGTAACATCAGGAAAGCGGAAATTAAAACAACTGACACATATTATTGCTATTATTTCCTGACTTGAGACGTAGAGATGATCAAATGTAACAGCAGGACAGAGGAAATTAAAGCAACCGACACATATTATTGATATTATTTCCTGACTTGAGACGAAGAGATGATCAAATGTAACATCAGGAAAGCGGAAATTAAAACAACTGACACATATTATTGATATTATTTCCTGACTTGAGACGAAGAGATGATCAAATGTAACAGCAGGACAGAGGAAATTAAAGCAACCGACACATATTATTGATATTATTTCCTGACTTGAGACGAAGAGATGATCAAATGTAACATCAGGAAAGCGGAAATTAAAACAACTGACACATATTATTGATATTATTTCCTGACTTGAGACGAAGAGATGATCAAATGTAACAGCAGGACAGAGGAAATTAAAGCAACCGACACATATTATTGATATTATTTCCTGACTTGAGACGAAGAGATGATCAAATGTAACAGCAGGAGAGAGGAAATTAAAGCAACCGACACATATTATTGATATTATTTCCTGACTTGAGACGAAGAGATGATCAAATGTAACAGCAGGACAGAGGAAATTAAAGCAACCGACACATATTATTGATATTATTTCCTGACTTGAGACGAAGAGATGATCAAATGTAACATCAGGAAAGCGGAAATTAAAACAACTGACACATATTATTGATATTATTTCCTGACTTGAGACGAAGAGATGATCAAATGTAACATCAGGAAAGCGGAAATTAAAACAACTGACACATATTATTGATATTATTTCCTGACTTGAGACGAAGAGATGATCAAATGTAACAGCAGGACAGAGGAAATTAAAGCAACCGACACATATTATTGATATTATTTCCTGACTTGAGACGAAGAGATGATCAAATGTAACATCAGGAAAGCGGAAATTAAAACAACTGACACATATTATTGATATTATTTCCTGACTTGAGACGTAGAGATGATCAAATGTAACATCAGGAAAGCGGAAATTAAAACAACCGACACATATTATTGATATTATTTCCTGACTTGAGACGAAGAGATGATCAAATGTAACATCAGGAAAGCGGAAATTAAAACAACCGACATATATTATTGATATTATTTCCTGACTTGAGACGAAGAGATGATCAAATGTAACAGCAGGACAGAGGAAATTAAAACAACCGACACATATTATTGATATTATTTCCTGACTTGAGACGAAGAGATGATCAAATGTAACAGCAGGACAGAGGAAATTAAAGCAACCGACACATATTATTGATATTATTTCCTGACTTGAGACGAAGAGATGATCAAATGTAACATCAGGAAAGCGGAAATTAAAACAACTGACACATATTATTGATATTATTTCCTGACTTGAGACGAAGAGATGATCAAATGTAACATCAGGAAAGCGGAAATTAAAACAACTGACACATATTATTGATATTATATCCTGACTTGAGACGAAGAGATGATCAAATGTAACAGCAGGACAGAGGAAATTAAAGCAACCGACACATATTATTGATATTATTTCCTGACTTGAGACGAAGAGATGATCAAATGTAACATCAGGAAAGCGGAAATTAAAACAACTGACACATATTATTGATATTATTTCCTGACTTGAGACGTAGACATGATCAAATGTAACATCAGGAAAGCGGAAATTAAAACAACCGACACATATTATTGATATTATTTCCTGACTTGAGACGAAGAGATGATCAAATGTAACATCAGGAAAGCGGAAATTAAAACAACCGACATATATTATTGATATTATTTCCTGACTTGAGACGAAGTGATGATCAAATGTAACATCCGGAAAGAGGAAATTAGAACAACCGACACATATTATTGATATTATTTCCTGACTTGAGATGTAGAGATGATCAAATGTAACATCAGGACAGAGGAAATTAAAGCAACCGACACATATTGATATTATTTCCTGACTTGAGACGAAGAGATGATCAAATGTAACAGCAGGAGAGAGGAAATTAAAGCAACCGACACATATTATTGATATTATTTCCTGACTTGAGACGAAGAGATGATCAAATGTAACAGCAGGACAGAGGAAATTAAAGCAACCGACACATATTATTGATATTATTTCCTGACTTGAGACGAAGAGATGATCAAATGTAACATCAGGACAGAGGAAATTAAAACAACCGACACATATTATTGATATTATTTCCTGACTTGAGAAAAGGACGATCAAATGTGGAAACAAAAACAAGCAATAAATATTACTGATTTTTCATTTGAGGTCTTGAGAATCTCTCCGTGGAATTAACTTTTATTCCAGGTAAAACTCTAATTAGGAATATCCAAGAATGTCACTTTACCTTTTTCATATATATTCCATCCATCATCTTATATATAAAGTACAGTGTATGTGTTTGTGTGCATGTGTGTATCCAAGCAACTCCTCCACTCCCACTGGTCTGATTTCAATGATTCATAGCTCATTCAAAACCCTAGACAAGTTAGGCAGCGGGAATAATTTTAAAAAATATACATTAATATAATATACTAGCCATTATCATTGTTTTCATGGTTCAAATGGAGTAAATCTTATTATACACCGAAACTAAAATTGCCCGCAGCCCCCGCAAGCAGTGATCCTTCACTTTAGTGCAATTAGAGGGCAGCTGTTCCCCAAGGCTGGGGACCTCTCAGTAAAATTTCAAGAGTTGCACCTCTGTCCTTTGATGGAGCCGCCTCTGAGCACACTCTGCCCAAAGACAGATAGCTGGTCTTAGCTGCTGGTCCTAGCTAGTCATAGCCATGATACTACCAGTAAGCATCAGAATGTGTATACCATTTGGGAGAGCAGTTGATTTACTTGACCCACCACTGAGTCAGATTGTGACACAAGGTCATTCTTCACTCAGGCTGCTGGTCTTAGCTGGTCATATCTTCTCCAAGTTAGTCATAGCTGGTTTTAGCTTTGATACTATGGGCAGAAGGATGGTAAGTATCAGAACGTGTATATCACTCAAGAGAGCAGTTTACACACTAGGTATTTATTTACTTTGTCTCCCAAATAAGATGACTCAGGCCACTGGTCTTAGCTGGTCAGAGCTAGTCTAAGCTAGCTCATATCATAGCTGTGATACTACCAGATCCCTGTGACTGGCAAGTATCCGAATGTGTAAATACCGTGTGAACCCCTCGCTGGAGTGGTTTACACGGTATTTACACAGTATTTACCCCCATTGAGTCACAAGGTCAGTATCCGAATGTGTAAATACCGTGTGAACCCCTCGCTGGAGTGGTTTACACGGTATTTACACAGTATTTACCCCCATTGAGTCACAAGGTCAGTTTTTAACGTGGGGACCCGAGTGTTTTCACTCGGGCCGCTGGTCTAAGCTGGTCCAAGCTGGTATAAGCTAATCATAGCTAGTCTTGGCTTGTCATATCTGGTCCAAACTGGTTAGAGTTGGTCCAAGCTAGTCATGGCCATGATACCAACACAGAGCCCTGTGACCGGTAAGTATCCGAGCGCATACACCCACTCCAAAGTGGGGTTTACACAATAAAAGCTCAATATCTCTATTATATATTATTTACTTCTAGGCAATATCACTCTTCAAATTTAACTAATTTGCATATTGATTTTAAAAATGTCTATTTCATAAATTAACTGTCCTTCATTACTGTTCTTTTATTCAAGGATTGTTTTGATTTTCATATCAAAAACACTTCTGTTTAGGAATATCATCTTATATAGTAGAGAAAAGCATTTGAAATTTGCACTTTACTTGGCCTTCAACAAGTTGGCATCTATTTGTAAAACTTTCCTTAACTATAACAAGCCAATTTATGAATGAAATGTTCATTTAAAATTTTTGTTTCAAAGATTTCAAGTAGCGAAAAGTAAAGGAAGATATATTTTACTTTGCAAAGCGATAGTGCGCAGGCAAAGCTTGCTAGTCTCTTATATAGAATATATCTTCCTTGTAAAATGTCCACATTTCCAAAATATGTTTTACTCTAATACATTCAAAATATGAATCCTGTACTTCTGGTCTGATGAAAAAATATATATGTTTGAAAATTATCCTAATTCTAACATTTTCACTGATGTATCTATACGTCTGTAGCCCTTCATGTTGTTAATAATCGATTTTGGCTTCACATTTTCACTGTATTTTTTCTATGATTCTATTTAATATTCACATTTCAGTTATGTTTATTAGCAGGAAAAGTGATTATGAGGGAAATCTAGCATTAAAATAGGTGCTTTTTTAGCATTAGTTTATGGATTTATTGATGTACCTATATATACAGGGTGCAACAGATAAATTGTCATCTAAAGGATGCAAAAATGAAAATAACACCGACATCTCATTTTAACAGATATATTTAGCGACATTACACAAAAATATTTTGAAATATGAAAGAGTAAATTTATTCAATAAAATCACCACCGGCTCCAACCAAGGCCTCCAGACGACCTCAGAATCTCCTGCATATCTTCTGGACAGTCTCCTTGTTTAATTTGGTGAATGCTGCCCTAATCCTTGCCTTCAGTTCATCTTTGGTGTTACAAGGAGTTTTGTTGGTCTCTTATTCAACTGTGCCCCACACTTAATAATCAAGATGGTTGCAGTCTGGAGAAGTAAGTGGCCAGGTGTAAGTAGTGATGTGGTTACAGAAATTCTCTGACAGCTGTGACTGGAATCTTCTGCTTGTGTGGCATGGTGCAGAGTCCTGTTGCCAGACATAATCTTCTAGCAGCTACCCTCTTGATCCAGGACAGCACTACCTCCTCAGATTACTCGATGTGGGCCTCCATGTTGTGTCTGAGGCCTGTGGGAAGAAGAATGGAGGTATAACGTTGACATCACTAGTAATCATTTCAAATGCCTTCGTAATCACCATTAGACTCATCCAACTCTTTCTGAATCCTCAACACTGTTCTCAGATTGACACGCAAACACCCTGAAATGTTCGTAGTGGTGCATCAGATGTAAATGCCAAGCAGTACAGCCTGCTGTTTCCAAATTTTTGGTGGAGTGAATTGTGTCATGGTGCTCCTTTTCTCACAGATGGTGCCCAACTGACCCCACTATACTGTGCAGTTGACAAAATCAAAAACAAACAATGTGCACACATCAAATAAAAAATATAATATGGCGGCAATTCACCCATCACACCCTGTATCACCAGGATATTTTGGTTTGGTTTATTTTGTTTTATGGCATATCTACCTCAATGGGTTATTTAATGCCAACAACATTTTTTATTGCTGGTAATGTTTTGTTTTGTCAAAAATCTGTTTCTGGTAATATATTCCTTCAAAATTGTATTGCTGGTAATAGTTAACTATTTGCCCATAGCTGGGACCCTAACAGGTGCTACGACCCTGAGTCAGGGTGGACCTGGGAATACCGGCAATTAAGAGGTGGTTCCACGCTCCTCAAAACCTCCTGATCAGAGGCTTTGCTGCCGGACATAGTTTAATGTCTTACCCAGGATGCAGATGTAGTTTAACGTCTTACCCAGGACAGACCAGGATATATACAAGAGTTTCTGATAATTTCTTTGACTGATCAAGAAGGTTTTCTTCCAAATGTCTTGTTTGGTCATTTAGTCAAATCTCTGTTGGCTTATAGCTATATCACATTGAAACACTGATTTTTGCATGATCCCCAAAGTTAAGCAATGTTGAGTCCGGCCAGTACCTAGATGGGTGACCACTTGGGAATACTAGATGCTGTAAGCTTGGATGTGCAGGTGATGCAACTGATAACAGCTCGGAAAGAGAAACCAGAGAGCTGAGTCCTAATTCCTATCAGAATAATTATGTTCTCTTATACTCAAATACCCTTGGGAAAGGCATGAATCCACTTCTCTCCATAGCTATGGGTCGAATATTATAAGACTTGTATAAAATTTACTTATTATCTCAAAAACATTGTCTGGCTTTAAATAATCTGAAAAAGACTGATAAAAAACAAACCAATCAATCAAATTTCTACAGTAGTTGGGGCCCACCCTAATTTTTTTTCTTAAGGACCAGGAACCACTCAAGGTAGAATGTTATAGAGTAAGAGGCACATTTTATGTAGATAAGTGGTGAAGGTACTGGTTAATCCTAGACTTGTACAGGTTAACAATGTAGTGATCAAGAAAACACCCTTGGGAGCTGTGGTTAACTAGAACAGTCTACCCCAGTGAGTGAAATAAAGGTTTCATTCAACATTCCAACCACCTGAAGATGGCGACAAAGATAAGGACAATAATGTAAGTAGTGTATATTCTTTTTAATTTCAGAAAATTTCAGAACAAACATGAATACATGGGGTCTTGAAATTATTTCCTGTAACTATAGCAACTATACATTGGCCTTTAAGCATATAGGATTACTGAGAATACTATGGATGGGAGTCTTTAGGAGAATAGAAAAAAAAGGACTCATATTTTAAATCAGAAGAAGACAGTTGAAATTTGTAGGAGACATAAAGAAAGAAGGCTTGGATAATTAGACACTCACAGGTCATATTGTAAACAAGAGTAGCAGAGTTTAAACAGAGAATAATCCACCTTATGAGATTGTGTAAAAGGATGGCAGAACATGAACTGGGAGTGAAATTAAAGGGACAAACATTGCTAAGAGTTGCAAAGCATAGGAAGTTGTGGAGAAGCATGATTACATTCTGTAAAAACATTACACATAAAATAATATTAAGTATAGTAAAAGCTACATCTATCAATATCTGTCTATATATCCGAGATGAGGTATTGTAACTATTTACACTATTTACATTTTCCAGACTTTTGTCCCAACCTTCGTTGCCATATTCACGATGCTTCGGCCTTCTTCAGAACCTGTCTATACTTCTGAGATGAGGTATTGTAACTATTTATATTACTTAGATTGTTAGGACTGTTGTCCTCATCTTTATTGTCATATTCATGATGTTTTGAGCCATTGTATTCTCCAGCCTTCATCAGGTTGAAGTAATCTAAAAAGTGACTTGACCCCCAAGAGTTCAATACCTGGCCACAACAGAGGTGAAGAAAAACTTGGAGAGTTGAGTTAGTAAATGGAAATAGCTGAAACTGAGATATCCAGAAAAGACATGGTATGTGGAATTAAAACAATCTACCCCCATATATATATATATATATATATATATATATATATATATATATATATATATATATATATTTATACACATATACATATCTTTATTGTTCAAGTTGCGACGAATGGGTAGAATCAGGGAGAATCAGAGAGGTTAGGACTGAGCACCCAGGAATTGATGAAGACAAATTTTCAGTGAACCTCTAGAATCGAATCGGGCCAGTAATATAACATTTGGGCACCTACACAACTTTGTATGGCCACACCTCTTCTGGCATGCAACCATGCAAACATGCATTTCCTTCTGCTCGGGACACCTGTGCGCCTTGTTTATTTAAAGCTCAAGCCACCTGTACATCTTGTTTATTTTAGTCACTGGATGCATTTCTTGTTTATGCTATCACCAGTTCCAATTTCTGCTTACACACTGATGCAGCAGAATTAAGGCCAAAGGTCTTGCCTCAATGGATATCCAACAAACCTCCCTGCTGAGTTTGAGTGAATGGATGGTGGAGCAGGGTTTGGGAAAGATGACAAAAAGATAAAAGTTATTAGGTGCTACAAAGGACAGGAAATTGTTGTTTCAAGATCAAAAAGTCTTGAAGGGATACAGCACATAGAAGAAGAATCCTCACCCTTGATCTATCATCCATTTATAAAAAGCTTATCCGGTGTTTACTTGGTGTTTCCCTTAAATCTAGAGTAATGCACAAAAGAAGCATGTGTCAAAAAAGAGAGGGGGAAAAATGAGTAAGTGAGAAAGAGAAAATAAAGGCATGAGTACAGATAAAGTTTAAAAAGTAGGAAAGTGTTTGTGTGTGTGCGTATGGCAATATAGAACACATGAGAGCAAAGGAAAAATTGCTGAGTCCCTGGTGCCAGTATCACAAAGGTGTCAGAACAATGCTCAAGCTGCCTCTTAAAGTGCAATGGGGAGGTACAACAATGGCGTTAGAATCCCCAGGAGAAAGCTTGCATTGTTTATACCGCCTTTTGCCTAGTCTTGCCCAAAAATGAAAAATGCAACAGATTTCAGCCAAAAGGCCCCAGGGGCTATAACAGGCATTAACCAATTAAGTTTTAAAATCCTAATGTCATACTGACATACTCTTGTTAAAACTATAAATGAGAAAAGGCGATAAATTATTCCTCATAATATTATAAAAGAAATAAACAAAATGGTAGCGAATATCAATGTAACCATCAAGATTTGTAAAGATAAGAAAATTAAATTCAGCAAAATTAATATTGTGGAGAAACCATCAAACAGAATACATTAAAAGCATGGACACTCTACTTTAACCTAATTTGATGGATCCAAGCCGAAAAGACCCCCCACACACACACACACACGCAATTTGCAAAATACCTTATGAAATTTTCTTCTTTGATTGATAAAATTCCTTATTATGTTTAATGCATCTAATCCTTCCTGATAAATTATACATGACAAATATCTTCTGCAAGGTTAAAATAGCTCCTCCTTTGACAGGAATCTGCTACCATTTATTCGAGAAGTAAAAAAAAAAATGGATCTGGATGGTAACCCTATTACCACTGTCTGAATTTCTAGGATGAGGAATTATAATTATTTACATCTTGTCTTCATCTTTGTTGTTGTTATCATTTCTGCTGTTATGATCTCTGGGCAGGATGTGCTTGTCAATTCAAATAACCTTCAGGTATTATGTTGGCCAGAAAGTCCTGATCCACCGAGGAGGTACAAAAAAAGCAACAAAAATTTTATGGAGCAACACCAACATTTATTTGTCAAAATAAATCCCATCACTCTTGATGCTTTTCTGTCAGCGATCAGCCAGCATCAGAAACTGTCCCCAATACCAGTCTGTTTGCTTTGAATCAAGACACTGCAAATAAGCTTCCTTCACTTTCTCAAAGGTGTTAAATCACTGGTCCTGGAGCAGAATAAGCCATAGTCGCTTGGAGTAGAATTTGGACTGAACAGTGGATGTGGCCTCACATTGTCTTGCTGAAACAAAGCTTGACCTTGACTGACCAAAGTAGGATACTTAGTTTGTCATACATGTGGTCTAGCTGCTTGCAATACAGTTCAGCATTGATAGCACAACGATGTGGAACAAGCTCAAAATGCAGTACTGCTTGGAAATTCCACCAAATAGAGATCAAGATTTGTTGTTTTCTTCCGACTTCCTAAGTGAGTCAGGACATTTTGACCAACCTAGTAATTTTGAATCAAAAGTTTTATTTAATTTACAGGCACGGATTGATCTCAATTTGTTGTCCATGTTTTGGGATATCTTGTCTTGTCCTTAGTTTATGCCAAAACCAAATCCAAAATCAACTCCCACCTACTGGAAGGACCCCTTCCTGATTGACCAGGTCTTCAGGGGTGTAGTCATACTCAACACAGTTGGTCATTTGCAGGTTGGTGAGGCTATTTAACCCATAGTTGGGCATAGATGGCCATTGACTCTGAGGAGTTTATCCACCCTTTAACAGCTCCAGTTTTTGTGCTGCTAGGGTTTCACTTACCTTCCTCACAAGACCAGGGTCTAGTAGCAGAGACATTTTGGTCACTGACCACTCAGGTTTTAAATTCAGTGTTGTCCTTCTCTTAGTCTGGTTACCACCCAAGGCTATAGAAACCAGACTACCCTGCTATTTATCCACCGCTGGGGAAAGAAGAGGTGGATTCATACTTTTCCCAATGGCATCTGCGCATAAGTGAATGTAACGAACTTGACTGTAATTTGAACACTGATTCCTCAATTTGAGCCACTATCCATTACTCTAAAGTGCCACCTCAAATTATTACTGCTCATTTATTGGATTACTATGTGACAAATTCACAAACCAATGCTTTAATTCACTAAGCTTTTGTTCCATAGGACAATCCTGAGTATAGAACTTGGAGCCTTAAACCTACTTTTCCTGCTGCTGACAATGCATATATCCTTAATGATTGTAATCAGAGACATCTGGCTAAAATATTTTATAGGATTTAATTTGTTTGAACAATAACAGGGGTAGACTACTCTCATGTTCATTTGGCATTATTCTTCTGTGATTTTTTTAAGGTGCTGGTTTATTGATTATACAACCTCTTGTGGTAACAGTTCTTTTAGAGTCTGGTCATGGTTCAATTAACAGTGGCTTCTCAGCTGTGATTGGTTCTTTCTGGCTGGGTTCCCAGGGAATTACTATTTTTCTGGGTTGGAACTGATGATCAGCTTCTCTCAGTGGTTGTATATACCTTCAGTAATTTAATTCACTAGGCTGTTGTTCCATAGGACAACGTTGATTACAGAACTTGTAGTCTTAAACCTATTATGACTGCCGACAATGCATATATCCTTAATGATTGTTATCAGAGACATCTGGCTAAAATCTGTATTTATTGGACTGCAAATAAAAAAAATTGGAACATTTTTTTTTAATTGGTATCACCTCATGCAAGGCAGTAAAAGCCACTAAGACACAAGCGAGTTATTGGGTGTGCAAGAATTAGGAACAGAAACATTAAAAATGAGCAGGAAGAGCAAAAAGTAATCAGGAGAACAGCAGAGAGCAACTGACATTGTGTTTAAATTTTTGCAGATTAAAGTTAGCTGGAAAGCATGGAGCCAGAACGGAATTCAACAAGCAAGAAGTGCGAGAAAAGAAACTGTTAGCATAGAACTTATGACTACATTTAATGTTATAGTAATTTACCCACACATGCATGGACTCTCCCAGCTATAAACAGGAGCAACTACTGCTTTTTGGAGAGGGAAGTTTCCAGCAGTCAGCTCTGAGAGTCGGACCAAACATAACACTCTTGTTTGTATATGTTTGTATTACTGTTTCTGTTAATATATTTGTTGAACTCAATTCCTCTCTTGTGTCTTTAATTCTGGCCCCTAACAAGGCCACAACATTTAGCCGGATCACATGTTAATTGATGAGATCTCAATGTCAGTCTTGTACTGCGCTTAAATTCATAAAGTCTAGGTACCATAGTGAAGAGCTCGTCCAACAATTACCATGAAAGTATTTATAGAAAAAGCACAGGAAGGCAACCTTACTGTCGTAGGAAAGTGACTGAAGCCAAGCTGCCAGATCAGGACTGATAATATTGCTGATTCTTTGGATTTTATCACGGAGCTCAAGGTAAATAGTAGGGGAACCAGTTTATATATGGCAGCAACATTTAATATTCTAAGCATGGGTGAATGGTAGACTTATATATGTGTATGACAGATTCTGGAGAGAAAAATTATCTCACACAACACAAGTATAAAGAAAATTTAAACATTCATAGCAAAGTTTGTAAAATCAGTTATTCTTTTTCAGCAAATATATGTATGGCGTATGGCTCTCATTGAATAATGGGAATACAGAATGGATTTCTTTGTGTAACAAGGAAAGAATCGAGAATATTTCCAAGTTAAAATTAATGGAACAAGCTGTGCACACGACTTAAGGATTTTACAAGCATAGCTGTTACGATTTATATTTTCTCTTCTTCACTACTTTTTAATTTTGCACTAAAAAAAAAAAAAAATGATATTTTTTTTTAACTGAGAATTACATAAGAAGGCTGTAGATTGAATCAGCGAAAATGAGAAAACAATGAAAATCATATGGGAAAAAATAATGAGTTGAATTTTGCAAACTGGTTACAGTATTTTACACACAAAAAAAAATTCTTAATTATTTTTCCAGTCAGCATTAAAATTCATAAGATAGTCTTTGCCCTCAATTTGAACCTCTTAAAAATAGTTTTTATTTTTTAGATTATTATTGACTTGGTGTGTAGTCAAAAATTTTAAGAAAACTGATCCGGCAGATATTTTTGTTTTAATGTTAAAAACAAACAAATTTTGATATTTCATTTCTTTATTTATTTTTGTTGTAAAAAAACATCATTGTTTGTTTCGTTTGCGGTAATTTTTACTTGATAGCATCCTAATCTTGGAAAAGCTGTCTTTTTCAGCTTAGCCGAACCAAAGACAAAAACACATTAGCACAGTATCAAGTGATAAAAATAATATCACTAGATGAATTTTATTGTCCATTTGGGAAAGACAATGCCGAGGTACTTTGGGAAGAATGTTCAAGAAAATAGATGCGAATTTAAGATTTAATATTTAAGACTTTTAAAATGAAAAAGAAAAGTGCCAAAATTTTCTTAGTCTTGTATTACCACTTCCGACCATTTTTTTATTCCGACCATTTACTAAAATCTTCATTTTTGATTATTTGATGAAATCTGATCTTTTTACATTAAGGTAATATAAAAATTTGGAAAAAAAAGAAAAAAAAAGCTTAATTTGGTCTGTGAAATAATATCCATTTTATATATATTTTTATATATATAATACGATAAAATATAGTTTTAAGGTATGCTATATTTATGGGTTATCGTGCTAAATATCAGGGATAGAGCTTATATATATATATATATATATATATATATATATGTGTGTGTGTGTGTACATATATATGTATATATGTGTGTACATATATATATATATATATATATGTATATGTGTGTATATATATATATATATATATATATATATATATGTATGTATGTATGTATATGTGTGTGTATATATATATATATATATATATATATATATATATATATATAAAAGTGGACACTGAAATCAACACCCGGAGGTGACAATCTGTTTCATGCTAAACACATAAGTCAGGCCATATATATATATATATATATATATATATATGTGTAGTAATCCATTGGTATAATCCAAGTGAGTCCTATTA
>OZ038499.1:52693236-52725736 GCA_964036315.1 Acanthosepion esculentum
CTTATTATTAAGATCCAGAGACGGATATGCAATGTGATTGGCCCTGATCTGTCATCTCGTCTGCAGTCGCTCTCTCACAGACGCGATGTTGCATCGCTCTGCCTTTTCTACAAGTACTTCCACGGTAATTGCTCCGAGGAGTTGCTTTCGCTTGTCCCTAAGCCTCGTGAATTTAAGCATCCTACGAGGCTGGCATCCCGTTCCCACCCCTTCACCGTTGAAACTGTTAGATGTAGACATCTTTTCTACTCCAATAGCTTCATGGCTTGCACATCTCGCCTATGGAACTCCCTTCCCCATTACTGTTTCCCTGACAAATACAATCTCCAACGGTTTAAGTGTAGCGTCAATCGTCATCTCCAATTGCCTTGATCTATTCACTTCCCTTCTCCACTTCCTGACATCTTTCATTCCTATCTGCTCTCGCTCTATATCTTCCGTAACCCCCCTGCCTTGATCGACCCTCCGTCCTTCTCTTTCTCCACATCCCTTCCTTTACCACTCCTATCTGCTCTTCCTCCAACCCTTCTGTAACCCCATGCATGATAGTGGCCACCAGCCTTACTTGGGGTGATACGCTTAAAAAAAAAAAAAAAAAAGCATTAGTCAAAAGAAGTATGTAAATTTAGGACCAACGTACAACCTGCAAACAAAATTTGTCCCACTTGTAAAGAAAACTGAAATTTAAGTCTCACACCAGTCACTATCCTGACTCAAAGCTTGAGAACTAATTAATATATATATATATATATATATATATATATATATATATATAAAACATATCATCCATACAGTGCTGGTATTAATAAAACAGTGCCCATTGTAATACAACTGAGCTATTAAGTATATATTAATTTAAATTTTTATAAAAACATTTAGTTATTGTAGTTGTCAATATATTTTTAAAAATTAAAAAACTGCAATCCCAGTATAATACATAACTGCGGCAACATTGCGATAAACAAATATTTTTATTAAAATTTAAATGATGTAACAGTCAGTCCATACCCAGCACCTGAAGATGGCATTGTGATATTCTCAGTGAGGGATAATATATATATATATATATATATATATATATATATATGATGGATGGACTCTCCTGTCGAACTCGACGTATGAGGGTCAGACACATCAGGTCCCAGAAACTGAAAGCCCGACACCCGCACAGGATTTGATTATAGTGGTGAAGGCTTTGTGCAGGGCCATTCACACTTTTTGGAGGGACGAATACAGGGACCTGGTGCAACGGATGCCACAAGGTCCCCAAACGACCCTCCGCAGGTTTTGAATTCAGAGTTGTCCTTCTCCTAGACCAGTTGCCATCCAAGGCTATAGAACCCAGTCTGTCCTGCTATTTACCCATAGTTGGAGGGAGAAGAAGAGGATTCACACCTTTCCCAAGGGTATTAGCACGTAAGTGAATGTAATGGATTCGACTGGAATTCGAACTCGGCTCTCCGATTCCTCAATCCAAGCCGTTATCCATTACTCCACCGTACCTCACTGAAATTAATTTTTCAGGAGCCTATATATATAAATATATATATATATATATATATATATATAGGCTCCTGAAAAATTAATTTCAGTTGAGCTCTCTGGGGAAGGACGTGTGGGTTTGTAAACAGTGACTATTAAGGCTGATATAGCACGACTCTTCGGTAAAGCGAATTGAGTCCTGTCGGTCACTGGGTGTTTATCTAAAAATAAATACGCTAAAATTCACCTTCATCCCTGCCTTGCGCCGATGGCTTAGTGGTAGAATTTCCGACCGACACCAATTCAGTCAGCTTTCGATCCTAGCTAAAGGCAACTGGAAGTCTAGCCACACTGAAGAGCTGTGATGCAGTGAAACAGTCTGTCTGTGGATGACAATAATATATATGTGTGTGTGTGTGTGTGTGTATTTTGTCAGTATGTTTTCATTAAGACATATCAATTAAATAATTTAGACAAGTTTTGTCTACTTATTTCTTGTAATTATGCACAAGTTTCTTAGTATCCTTATTAAAGAAAGAAAATTACCATGTTGATGCATATTCATTTTATTCTGAGTACTTTTGACATTAGCGCAATGTCATCATCAGGGTGTTGTTTTTCTAAGACAAAATTGTTGTGTTCATCTGAAAATTAAATTTTTACTTGTGAAATGAAAAACACTAAAGTTATGTACAATTTTTAAATTTTATGGTGTCCACACATGACAAACCACAAGGGCAGTAACTAACTTATTGAAATGTCTATATATTTATAAAAAATATTTCAAACTATTTGTTAAAAACCTAGATATTTTAAACTATCTACTGTAAATATTTAAAAATGTGCAGTATTCATAATTAATTTTATTAAACGTTGGCTTCAATTTTGTAATATAGATAGCTTCAAGAATTTTTTAGTTTATAAGGATATTAAAAAACTTGTTCGCAATTATGAGAGGATCCTATTAAAAATAAGTAGATAAAATTTGTCTAAATTATTTAATGACATACACACACACATATATATATATATATATATATATATATATATATATATATATATATATATATATATATATATATATTTAAACATGTTGTGTTGAATGTTAAAGACAACATCGTCCTGCATATTTTCTTTTGAATTTTCTCATATTTTCTAATGAGACATTTTTATTTGAAAATGATATCGAATAAAAAGTCTCATTAGAAAATATGAGAAAATTCAAAAGAAAATATGCAGGACGATGTTGTCTTTAACATTCAACACAACATGTTTAAAAGAAAAGTTGCTGCCAAATTACACACACACACATATATATATATATATATATATATATATATATATATATATATATATATATATATAATGCTGGTGCATACTACTGGGGTGGGGGCTCAAACCTGACTAAGATGCTAAAAATCAGAATTTTTGAACACACCTATGCCTTTTCTCAACAAGAAATAAAGAATGAAGTTGGATTAAATTTGGGAGGGAGATAAGAGGGGATTATTTTTGCATCTGTTATATTATTTAAATCTATGAAAAGGCAAACATATTTTCTCTCTCTTTTTGACTCTTGCTTCCAGATGTAATTAAATGTAGAATAAGAACACTGCCGATGGGGCGTGTTTGCTTCCTTGGTCCTCTGTTGACATTTAAACTCTGTCACACACGTCACATCGTGTCTATCACGAATGCTTATTCCACACATAAACACACACACATTCTCATAACTTGATTCAATATCTTTTCCTTTTATTTCAGTTGTATACGCATGAAATGACTTTTGTTAAGACATGCATATAATTGGTGTTTTAAATTCATTGTTTTGTGGTTTTCATTTATACCTGGACTCATATGAATCCAACAATATTGTTTGTGGAGCTAATGTTCCAGGATCTCATAAATATTTACTATACAAGCATCCACACTCATATCAAAAGTGTTGATTCCCACTACAGGTTACTATATCTACATATTATAAGGAGCATATGTGTACAATCTTGCTTTACTATTATACAGGGTGACCAAAAAAAATGGGAACTTTTTAACAATCCAATAAACCCAAGAGTGATGGAAGAAAAATATTTAATTCATATTAATTGAAACCTTAAAAGATGCCATTTAAGAAACAATGATGGAATTTTCATTTTTTTTAAATTATGTCCTGTAGATGGCGTCCTCTTGTACGAATGCATTCCTGAAATCTGCTGTTGAGATTCCTCATTGACTGCTGCAACATCTCAGCTGGGATACTGTGAATTTCATTCTCGTTACTAAAATGGCAAAATGTTTACTTGCTCAAGGTCACTGTCTCACAATGTTGCCCCTTGCTCATGTCTGGCAATACGCACTTCAAAATTTCCCGTTTTTTTGGGTCACCCTATATAAGTGGACATTGAAGTCAGCACCAGACTAAACAGTCTGTTTCAAGCTAAATGCACTCATCAGGCCATATATATATATATATATATATATATATATATATGTATATGTATGTGTGTGTTAACAGAATATAGAACCCCAACAAGACTTTTTTGAAAATAAAAACACAGTTTACTTCTTTCATCCCAACCAAAAGACACCAACAGAACAAAAAGGCATTAATGACTTTAGTATAAAAATCACACTGTTTTGTTTTCATTCTGACCAGAAGATACTGGCCTAACAAGTAGATATTAATGATTTAATATTAAAATACACACGCACAAAGACAGATACAAACAAGGACACACACAAATACACACACACCAACAGAAGAAAAAGGCATTAATGACTTTAGTATAAAAATCACACTGTTTTGTTTTCATTATAATTTTCTTCTTTTCTGGATGTAAAATATATAGAAATTTTCAAAATGTTTTGTGTATCTCGAACATACAAAACATTTGGACAATTTCTACATCCAGAAAAGAAAATTATAAAAACACAGGAAAAATTAAATAATATATATATATATTATAAATTAACTGATTTAAAAATATGGTTTCATCGCTACACAGGAATTACCATGTTTCAAAAACAGAAGCCAAAAACTTCAAATTCAATTATATAATTAAATTAAAAGCATTATTTCCATTTCATCTTTAAGCAAATTTGCTTGAAGATGAAACAGAACTAATGCTATTAATTTAATTATTTAATTGAAGTAGTTGGTTTCTGTTTTTGAAACATGGTAATTCCTGTGTAGCGATGAAACCATATTTTTTAAATCAGTTAATTTATAATATTTATCCTCTGTAAATTTACATTGAGCACTGTTTTGTAAAAATAAAAATATCAATAAGAACACCGGATTATATATCTTACTGTTTTTCTATTTTTACTATAAAATATATATCTTTCTTTTTTTACAATAAAATATATACCTTTCTTTTTTACTATAATATATATATATATATATATATATATATATATATATATAAAATACCAATATAAAGTTTGTCACTTAGCTGATTGGTGTTACATTCAGCATCCCGACTCCAGAGTTTCATAGATGGACCCTCCTGAATCACTCCTCAGGGGGTATCAGCAATTGACTGATAATATTTCATGTTTTCTCTTTTATATATGCACTCTTCATTGGAGTATGATTGATTTTTATCCATTTTATAGTGTGTGTGTTTAATATTAAAATACACACAAAGGCATATATACTCATACAAAGACAGATACAAACAAATTGCTTCATCCACCGCAAGGAAAGTTGGCTCCCTGTGCCGGGCCAGGAAATTTTTCTCCCCAGAATCGATCCTTCAAATATACAAATCAACCATTCGCCCTTGCATGGAGTATTGCTGCCATATAGGGTCCGGAGCCCCTGATGTTTGCCTCAGGGTTCTTGATAAGATCCAGAGACAGATATGCAACGTAATTGGCCCTGATCTGTCATCTCGTCTGCAGTCGTTCTCTCACAGACGCGACGTTGCCTCGCTCTGTCTTTTTTACAAATACTTTCACGGTAATTGCTCCGATGAGCTGCTTTCGCTGGTTCTCAGGCCTCATGAATTTAAACGTCTTACGAGGCTGGCATCCCGTTCCCACCCCTTCACCGTTGAAACTGTTAGATGTAGATGTCTCTTCTACTCCAATAGCTTCATGTCTCGCACCTCTCGCCTGTGGAACTCCCTTCCTTATTCCTGTTTCCCTGTCAAATACAATCTCCAACTATTTAAGTGTAACGTCAATCAACATCTCCAGTTGCCTTGATCTATCCACTTCCCTTCTCCACATCCTTTCCCCTTTCATTCCTATCTGCTCTCGCTCCAAATCTTCTGTAACCCCCTTGCCTTGATCGATCCACTATCTTTCTCCACATCCTTTCCTCTACCACTCCTATCTGCTCTTCCTCCAAACATTCTGTAACCCCTTTTTTTTTAAGCTTTTCACCCCAAGCAAGGCTGGAAGCCACTTCCAGCCTTGCTTGGGGTGAAAAGCTTAAAAAAAAATAAATAAATAAATACACACACAGATTTCTGTCATGATGACCAGAAGAAGTACTTTGTCTGATTTGTTAATATATATACACACACACACACACACGTTTCATTAAAAATAACTGACAAGGTACTGTGGTTAAGTTTTTATCTAATTTTTCATGTGTTCTTATAATTTTCTTCTTTTCTGGATGTAAAATATATTGAAATTTCCCAAATGTTTTGTATGTCCAAGCACTTTTGACTATGCTTTTAGCTACTATCAAGGATGAATTTTATTTTAACTTTCAACTGCATGTATGGATTGTTTTATGTGTGTATCTAGAATTATAGGAATGTTTTATTTTCCAAAAAACAGTCATGTAAAACATTTGGAGAATTTCTATATAATTTGTTCAGAAAAGAAGGGTGATATACCAAAACCAAACCCTTTATTTTGTCCACGGTGGTATACTGTTCTAGGTCCACATTACTCTCTAAGTTTTTGTTCCCTCTACTGTAACCAGGTATTGACCTTAAATCTCTTTGGGTCAAGTCACTTTTTGGATTACTTCAACCAACACCTTTTATCCACTGGGTCATGTGTCCTTGGGGGACAATCTACCCCTGTGGTCTGAATAAAGTGTTTGTTTTGAAATTCCATGGTATATTACCTGAAGAAAGCCAAAGGATACAATGGCTGAAATGTCATGAATATGTCAATAAAGATGAGGGCAACAATATATATATATATATATATAAATAAATAAATAAATCGACCTTGCTAACCAGATGCTTCTTTGTGGCCGAACGGTTAAGGCACAGCACGCGAAATGATGGTTCCGTATAGGATACAGGTTCGATTCCTGTCGGAGAACGAAAATATATATATATATATATATATATATATATATATATATATATATATTATATGAAAAGATTGCTTAACTTTTAAACATCAATTTTATCCTGACTTTGAAGTTTCTTGATAAAATTTACTTTATTATTTATATCATATTTAAATTTATCATTTTAACATTCTATTCAGGATTATATTTAAATCCATTATTATAAGGAATTTAATATTATAAGAAACAAAATTTTGGGCATTTTTTGAAAACAAGAAAAACCTGAATATAATGATTAATAATAAGATGAAAGAAGCATTTAAAACATTAAATACATATGTTGTTTGTTCCTCTTCTTTCCACTTTTGCCTCCTCCTTTTTTCTTTCCTTCCTTCCTTCCTTAATTTTTATTTTTCAAATTTCTTAAAAAAATAGTTAAAATTCATTTCTTTAACAAATATATTTGCATTGACGAGTCCCAGGGAGAATCTCCCGGAGATGAAATGGCCATCTGAATGGGGTAATTTGGGTTTCATTTTTGTAATTCACTTATATGCTCTATAATAAATATATTGAGCTCTCTTTTGAGGATCAGTTTTAATATTTTATATTAATAGGATCTACTTGGATTCCTTACCAATGGATTTATTTATATATATATATATATATATATATTCCATTGGAATCGTAAGAACGATCCAATTCATCAGACCTACAGATTCAAAAAGATTTTTTGAATCTGTAAGTCTGATGAATTGGATCGTTCTTACGATTCCAATGGAATAAATTATGACCATGGAATATTAGTGTTTAAGTCTTTTTACGATATATATATATATATATATATATATATATATATATATATATATATATATATATATATATATCCTTAAGCGATCAGCAGCTTATCAGATGCTCCAATGATCACTTAATGTATGAAACTTCCAATCACTATGCAGTGTTGATTTCTATATCTACACTGTTTATATTTTTTCAGTACCTTGGCATAGTTAGCAAGGTTAGTTGAATTAACCATTACTATGGGGTAGTGAATATGACCCTCACTGGGTGCCCATTATAAAATTCAACATTAAGTAACCCAATAACGGTGGATATGTCATCTATTCAAACAGCCTATCTATGTAAATGCTTCCTTCATCATAATGTTTCAGATTGTTGGCATCACTTGTGTCCGAGTTTGGTTCATCTGGTGCCTCCATAATGCTTGAAGCCGACATGGCTCAGGAGGCCAAATCGGGAATTGAACAGTCTTGGGCATTGATTGCATGGTCGGGTGGATGATGGTCTTATCTGTAGTTGCCGGGTGTTGCATTGCCTTCTTTTTACTCCATCTCCAGTCTTTCTCCTCTTCTCAGAAGTGGAACAACTGAAATGAATTGGTATTCTTCATGTTTCATATATATATATATATATATATATATATATATATATATATATATATATATATATATATATATATGAGAAAGAGATTATTGTGTATTTGGGCAGCAAGCCATCTTTTATATATTTCAGTGGATATACCACAATATGCTTATCAATATGACTGACTTCACATCTCTTAGACCATAACTCAATTAGGGACATTTAAACCAATGAAAACCTACAAATTTTGTCTGCAACATACTTGAGGGAAATATGGCCATCATTGCCACATCCAAATATAAAAAACGGCTAAAAATTATGGAAGCATTAATAATAAAAAAGAAAAAAGCCAGCACTCAATTATATCAACTACGAACATGGCCACAATGTGCTGACCATGTTTGTAAAATAAAAAGATACATTTGAACCACTATTGATATACATATATACAAATCTACATATTCAGTTAAAAAAACTTTGATAATGGCAAATAGAATTCTCAAAAGCATTCGGATATAGAGAACATTTTTGACAGTTTTTACCCACTTTATGTCTAGAAAAGAAAACACTTGTAAAAATGCAAGAGAAATTGTTTTAGACCCACTGGTGTGACACGTTGTAATCGATTTCTATTTTTTCCTCAGATTAGGTGTGAAGTAATATTAATCTATTTTTGGGGGTATGATGAAATTTGTTTGGCATTGAAAAATATTGCATCATCCGTGATTGCATCAGATTTTTATCAACCCAGACACTATTGTCTTGACAGTCGATTAGTTGTCTTATGGCCATTGTCTGCAATTGATGTTACTTCAAGGAAGCGTACAAAAATTGTAATATTGCATGAACACAATAGCAAGCCTTACCAATGAGCAAATCAAAGTATTATTGACTAGCCCAGAAACTCTCCTGATTTAAATCCAATTGAGAATCTGTGGTCAATCTGCAAGGAATGACTTTGTGGAATGGACATACGAAATACTAACATGTGCACTGGGTCATGTTTCATTGGATGTGATAAAAAGTAAATAATAACAGAATTATTGATTTTGTTTCAATTAATTTGCACAAGGGTATAGGCTTTATTTACGCAGTGGCACATGTAAAAATATCTCCATTCCTGAAAGAATTACTCCTTTCTCAAGCCAACATACATGACTATAAAAAAAATGTTCAAAAATTAAAAGAAAACAGTTAAATTCATAACCTCATGTCATTTAAAATATATAACATATAAATTAATCCCAAACTGAAATAATTTAATTACTAATTTGCACGTAAAAAAATAAATATTTATGAGCATTCTTAAATTTAAAAATTTTGAAAAATCAATAATGTTTTTGCTTTTGTATATAAATACTTGTTTCAAAATAAAATCCTTGCATTTGCCTGGATAATGTCCTTCTTTTCCATTCTCCTTGTACTCTCTTTTTCTCCCCTCTTCTTATGTCTCTCCTTTTTTTGCACCTCCTCTACCATCCTTTTCTCCCCTCTTCTTATGTCTCTCCTCCTTTTGCACCTCCTCTACCTTCCTTTTCTCCCCTCTTCTTATGTCTCTCCTCCTTTTGCACCTCCTTCTCTCTTTTTCTCCCCTCTTCTTATGTCTCCCCTTCTTTTCCACCTCCTCTACTTTCCTTTTCTCCCCTTTTCTTATGTCCCTTTCTTTTCCACCTCCTCTACCTTCCTTTTCTCCCCTCTTCTTATGTCTCTCCTCCTTTTGCACCTCCTCTACCTTCCTTTTCTCCCCTCTTCTTATGTCCCTTTCTTTTCCACCTCCTCTACCTTCCTTTTCTCCCCTCTTCTTATGTCTCTCCTCCTTTTGCACCTCCTCTACCTTCCTTTTCTCCCTTCTTCTTATGTCTCTCCTCCTTTTCCACCTCCTCTACCTTCCTTTTCTCCCCTTTTCTTATGTCCCTTTCTTTTCCACCTCCTCTTATGTCTCTCCTCCTTTTGCACCTCCTCTACCTTCCTTTTCTCCCCTCTTCTTATGTCTCTCCTCCTTTTGCACCTCCTCTACCTTCCTTTTCTCCCCTCTTCTTATGTCTCTCCTCCTTTTGCACCTCCTCTACTTTCCTTTTCTCCCCTCTTCTTATGTCACTCCTACTTTTGCACCTTCTCTACCTTCCTTTTCTCCACTCTTCTTATGTCACTCCTTCTTTTGCACCTCCTCTACTTTCCTTTTCTCCCCTCTTCTTATGTCACTCCTCCTTTTGCACCTCCTCTACTTTCCTTTTCTCCCCTCTTCTTATGTCACTCCTCCTTTTGCACCTCCTCTACTTTCCTTTTCTCCCCTCTTCTTATGTCACTCCTTCTTTTGCACCTCCTCTACTTTCCTTTTCTCCCCTTTTCTTATGTCCCTTTCTTTTCCACCTCCTCTTATGTCTCTCCTCCTTTTGCACCTCCTCTACCTTCCTTTTCTCCCCTCTTCTTATGTCTCTCCTCCTTTTGCACCTCCTCTACCTTCCTTTTCTCCCCTCTTCTTATGTCTCTCCTCCTTTTGCACCTCCTCTACCTTCCTTTTCTCCCCTCTTCTTATGTCTCTCCTCCTTTTGCACCTCCTCTACTTTCCTTTTCTCCCCTCTTCTTATGTCTCTCCTCCTTTTGCACCTCCTCTACCTTCCTCCTTTTGCACCTCCTCTACTTTCCTTTTCTCCCCTCTTCTTATGTCTCTCCTCCTTTTGCACCTCCTCTACTTTCCTTTTCTCCCCTCTTCTTATGTCACTCCTCCTTTTGCACCTCCTCTACTTTCCTTTTCTCCCCTCTTCTTATGTCACTCCTTCTTTTGCACCTCCTCTACTTTCCTTTTCTCCCCTTTTCTTATGTCCCTTTCTTTTCCACCTCCTCTTATGTCTCTCCTCCTTTTGCACCTCCTCTACCTTCCTTTTCTCCCCTCTTCTTATGTCTCTCCTCCTTTTGCACCTCCTCTACCTTCCTTTTCTCCCCTCTTCTTATGTCTCTCCTCCTTTTGCACCTCCTCTACCTTCCTTTTCTCCCTTCTTCTTATGTCTCTCCTCCTTTTGCACCTCCTCTACTTTCCTTTTCTCCCCTCTTCTTATGTCACTCCTTCTTTTGCACCTCCTCTACTTTCCTTTTCTCCCCTTTTCTTATGTCCCTTTCTTTTCCACCTCCTCTACCTTCCTTTTCTCCCCTCTTCTTATGTCTCTCCTCCTTTTGCACCTCCTCTACCTTCCTTTTCTCCCCTCTTCTTATGTCCCTTTCTTTTCCACCTCCTCTACCTTCCTTTTCTCCCCTCTTCTTATGTCTCTCCTCCTTTTGCACCTCCTCTACCTTCCTTTTCTCCCTTCTTCTTATGTCTCTCCTCCTTTTGCACCTCCTCTACCTTCCTTTTCTCCCCTTTTCTTATGTCCCTTTCTTTTCCACCTCCTCTTATGTCTCTCCTCCTTTTGCACCTCCTCTACTTTCCTTTTCTCCCCTCTTCTTATGTCACTCCTCCTTTTGCACCTTCTCTACCTTCCTTTTCTCCCCTCTTCTTATGTCACTCCTTCTTTTGCACCTCCTCTACTTTCCTTTTCTCCCCTCTTCTTATGTCACTCCTTCTTTTGCACCTCCTCTACTTTCCTTTTCTCCCCTCTTCTTATGTCACTCCTCCTTTTGCACCTCCTCTACTTTCCTTTTCTCCCCTCTTCTTATGTCACTCCTTCTTTTGCACCTCCTCTACTTTCCTTTTCTCCCCTTTTCTTATGTCCCTTTCTTTTCCACCTCCTCTTATGTCTCTCCTCCTTTTGCACCTCCTCTACCTTCCTTTTCTCCCCTCTTCTTATGTCTCTCCTCCTTTTGCACCTCCTCTACCTTCCTTTTCTCCCCTCTTCTTATGTCTCTCCTCCTTTTGCACCTCCTCTACCTTCCTTTTCTCCCCTCTTCTTATGTCTCTCCTCCTTTTGCACCTCCTCTACTTTCCTTTTCTCCCCTCTTCTTATGTCACTCCTCCTTTTGCACCTTCTCTACCTTCCTTTTCTCCCCTCTTCTTATGTCACTCCTTCTTTTGCACCTCCTCTACTTTCCTTTTCTCCCCTTTTCTTATGTCCCTTTCTTATGTCCCTTTCTTTTCCACCTCCTCTTATGTCTCTCCTCCTTTTGCACCTCCTCTACCTTCCTTTTCTCCCCTCTTCTTATGTCTCTCCTCCTTTTGCACCTCCTCTACCTTCCTTTTCTCCCCTCTTCTTATGTCACTCCTTCTTTTGCACCTCCTCTACTTTCCTTTTCTCCCCTTTTCTTATGTCCCTTTCTTATGTCCCTTTCTTTTCCACCTCCTCTTATGTCTCTCCTCCTTTTGCACCTCCTCTACCTTCCTTTTCTCCCCTCTTCTTATGTCTCTCCTCCTTTTGCACCTCCTCTACCTTCCTTTTCTCCCCTCTTCTTATGTCTCTCCTCCTTTTGCACCTCCTCTACTTTCCTTTTCTCCCCTCTTCTTATGTCACTCCTCCTTTTGCACCTTCTCTACCTTCCTTTTCTCCCCTCTTCTTATGTCTCTCCTCCTTTTGCACCTCCTCTACCTTCCTTTTCTCCCCTCTTCTTATGTCACTCCTCCTTTTGCACCTCCTCTACTTTCCTTTTCTCCCCTCTTCTTATGTCACTCCTCCTTTTGCACCTCCTCTACTTTCCTTTTCTCCCCTCTTCTTATGTCACTCCTTCTTTTGCACCTCCTCTACTTTCCTTTTCTCCCCTCTTCTTATGTCACTCCTCCTTTTGCACCTCCTCTACTTTCCTTTTCTCCCCTCTTCTTATGTCACTCCTCCTTTTGCACCTCCTCTACTTTCCTTTTCTCCCCTCTTCTTATGTCACTCCTTCTTTTGCACCTCCTCTACTTTCCTTTTCTCCCCTTTTCTTATGTCCCTTTCTTTTCCACCTCCTCTTATGTCTCTGCTCCTTTTGCACCTCCTCTACCTTCCTTTTCTCCCCTCTTCTTATGTCTCTCCTCCTTTTGCACCTCCTCTACCTTCCTTTTCTCCCCTCTTCTTATGTCTCTCCTCCTTTTGCACCTCCTCTACTTTCCTTTTCTCCCCTCTTCTTATGTCACTCCTCCTTTTGCACCTTCTCTACCTTCCTTTTCTCCCCTCTTCTTATGTCACTCCTTCTTTTGCACCTCCTCTACTTTCCTTTTCTCCCCTCTTCTTATGTCACTCCTTCTTTTGCACCTCCTCTACTTTCCTTTTCTCCCCTCTTCTTATGTCACTCCTCCTTTTGCACCTCCTCTACTTTCCTTTTCTCCCCTCTTCTTATGTCACTCCTTCTTTTGCACCTCCTCTACTTTCCTTTTCTCCCCTTTTCTTATGTCCCTTTCTTTTCCACCTCCTCTTATGTCTCTCCTCCTTTTGCATCTCCTCTACCTTCCTTTTCTCCCCTCTTCTTATGTCTCTCCTCCTTTTGCACCTCCTCTACTTTCCTTTTCTCCCCTCTTCTTATGTCACTCCTCCTTTTGCACCTTCTCTACCTTCCTTTTCTCCCCTCTTCTTATGTCACTCCTTCTTTTGCACCTCCTCTACTTTCCTTTTCTCCCCTTTTCTTATGTCCCTTTCTTATGTCTTTTTCTTTTCCACCTCCTCTTATGTCTCTCCTCCTTTTGCACCTCCTCTACCTTCCTTTTCTCCCCTCTTCTTATGTCTCTCCTCCTTTTGCACCTCCTCTACCTTCCTTTTCTCCCCTCTTCTTATGTCACTCCTTCTTTTGCACCTCCTCTACTTTCCTTTTCTCCCCTTTTCTTATGTCCCTTTCTTATGTCCCTTTCTTTTCCACCTCCTCTTATGTCTCTCCTCCTTTTGCACCTCCTCTACCTTCCTTTTCTCCCCTCTTCTTATGTCTCTCCTCCTTTTGCACCTCCTCTACCTTCCTTTTCTCCCCTCTTCTTATGTCTCTCCTCCTTTTGCACCTCCTCTACTTTCCTTTTCTCCCCTCTTCTTATGTCACTCCTCCTTTTGCACCTTCTCTACCTTCCTTTTCTCCCCTCTTCTTATGTCTCTCCTCCTTTTGCACCTCCTCTACCTTCCTTTTCTCCCCTCTTCTTATGTCACTCCTCCTTTTGCACCTCCTCTACTTTCCTTTTCTCCCCTCTTCTTATGTCACTCCTTCTTTTGCACCTCCTCTACTTTCCTTTTCTCCCCTTTTCTTATGTCCCTTTCTTTTCCACCTCCTCTTATGTCTCTCCTCCTTTTGCACCTCCTCTACCTTCCTTTTCTCCCCTCTTCTTATGTCTCTCCTCCTTTTGCACCTCCTCTACTTTCCTTTTCTCCCCTCTTCTTATGTCACTCCTCCTTTTGCACCTTCTCTACCTTCCTTTTCTCCCCTCTTCTTATGTCACTCCTTCTTTTGCACCTCCTCTACTTTCCTTTTCTCCCCTTTTCTTATGTCCCTTTCTTATGTCCCTTTCTTTTCCACCTCCTCTTAATATCTCTCCTCCTTTTGCACCTCCTCTACCTTCCTTTTCTCCCCTCTTCTTATGTCTCTCCTCCTTTTGCACCTCCTCTACCTTCCTTTTCTCCCCTCTTCTTATGTCTCTCCTCCTTTTGCACCTCCTCTACTTTCCTTTTCTCCCCTCTTCTTATGTCACTCCTCCTTTTGCACCTTCTCTACCTTCCTTTTCTCCCCTCTTCTTATGTCACTCCTTCTTTTGCACCTCCTCTACTTTCCTTTTCTCCCCTTTTCTTATGTCCCTTTCTTATGTCCCTTTCTTTTCCACCTCCTCTTATGTCTCTCCTCCTTTTGCACCTCCTCTACCTTCCTTTTCTCCCCTCTTCTTATGTCTCTCCTCCTTTTGCACCTCCTCTACCTTCCTTTTCTCCCCTCTTCTTATGTCTCTCCTCCTTTTGCACCTCCTCTACTTTCCTTTTCTCCCCTCTTCTTATGTCACTCCTCCTTTTGCACCTTCTCTACCTTCCTTTTCTCCCCTCTTCTTATGTCTCTCCTCCTTTTGCACCTCCTCTACCTTCCTTTTCTCCCCTCTTCTTATGTCACTCCTCCTTTTGCACCTTCTCTACCTTCCTTTTCTCCCCTCTTCTTATGTCACTCCTTCTTTTGCACCTCCTCTACTTTCCTTTTCTCCCCTTTTCTTATGTCCCTTTCTTTTCCACCTCCTCTTATGTCTCTCCTCCTTTTGCACCTCCTCTACCTTCCTTTTCTCCCCTCTTCTTATGTCTCTCCTCCTTTTGCACCTCCTCTACCTTCCTTTTCTCCCCTCTTCTTATGTCTCTCCTCCTTTTGCACCTCCTCTACTTTCCTTTTCTCCCCTCTTCTTATGTCACTCCTCCTTTTGCACCTTCTCTACCTTCCTTTTCTCCCCTCTTCTTATGTCACTCCTTCTTTTGCACCTCCTCTACTTTCCTTTTCTCCCCTTTTCTTATGTCCCTTTCTTATGTCCCTTTCTTTTCCACCTCCTCTTATGTCTCTCCTCCTTTTGCACCTCCTCTACCTTCCTTTTCTCCCCTCTTCTTATGTCTCTCCTCCTTTTGCACCTCCTCTACCTTCCTTTTCTCCCCTCTTCTTATGTCACTCCTTCTTTTCCACCTCCTATACTCTCCTTTACTCCCCTCTTCTTATGTCTCTCCTTCTTTTCCACCTCCTATACTCTCCTTTACGCCCTCTTCTTATTCTCCCCTTCTTTTCCACCTCCTCTACTTTCCTTTTCTCCCCTTTTCTTATGTCTCTCCTCCTTTTGCACCTCCTCTACCTTCCTTTTCTCCCTCCTATACTCTTCTTTACTCCCCTCTTCTTATGTCTCTCCTTTTTCAGCTCCTCTACTCTCCTTTTCTTATGTCTCTCCTTCTTTTCCAGTTCCTCTACTCTCCTTTTCTCCCCTCTTCTTATGTCTCTTTCTTTTCCACTCCTTCAACTCTCATCTTTCTTTTTTCTCTCATTTTCTCCCCCTATGCTTATGTTTACCTGATCCTTTTTTATTCTTTTTCTCTCCTTTTCTCCTCCTTCTCCACCTCTTCTCATGTTTCTCTTTCCTTTCCTTCTCTATTTTATTTCTCATTTTCCTTTTTCTCTCCTTTTCTCCCCTCTTTTTATCTGTCTTCTTTTCCTTTTCCTTTCTCTTTCCTTTTCTTATCTCTCTCTTTTTCTCCTCTTTATATACAAGCGATTAATGGATTTTTTTCAATCTGATAATTGAGCCTTGTCTTGGTAAAGGATCTTCAAGACTGAAATGGTAATACAATGCTAAGCTAAATGGTAGTTTGCCAGAAAATAGGAAATTCAATTCCTACTGATTTGTACACTTTCTTTAATATGACATTTGACAATCTAGGCCAGTAGATGTTAGCAGATAAACAGCAATATCTACCCACTAAAATAATATTTATAGTAATATTATATATATGCCCAGTATTTGCTCTTCATGCTTCACTGAGTCTAAAAGCATCTACGCATCCTTGTGGGTGACAAATTATTTTCCACCCTACAACCTCTTTCTAACAGACGTGATGTTGCAAGCTTCCTGCTGCTCTATCGCTATTTCCATGGAACAACTTCTTCCCATAAATGACTCCCTTGTGGAACCAACTCCCAAGAGTAGATTCCTTGGCCACTATAATGCTGTTCAAATCTATGGTTAACTGTAATCTTCGATATATATATATATATACAAAAACATATTCCAAAAACCCTCTAACTTGAATAACCTCCAGGCTTTGTACTGGGCAAACACCATTGTTATATATATATATATATATATATATATATATATATATATATATATATATATATATGTATGTATGTATGTATGTATGTATGTATGTATAAATTACACAAAATAGAAATTCAAAATTACCCCATTTGAATAGCTATTTCACCCCACTATTTATATATGCTCTTGTATAATAAATACATTAGGATTCACTTGTATTATATACTAATGGATTATTGCCTGTATGCATATATATATACACATATATATATATTTTGAAAAAAATTCTCAAATTGCCATATTAGTAAAGAACACACTCACTTAAATTTAAAAAAAAAATTTAACCTTAGCATTGTGACTGCACACTCCACAAATTTGTATCTGTTATCAATAACACATATAAAAAAAACATATTTCGATTCGCATTATAATTTTTCATCTCGGATGCTACCTGTATTTTTTATTACTTTATATAGAGTATATACACAGTATATTGTGTCTGTGTGTGTATATACATATATATACATACACACACAGCATACATATATATGGGCATGTGGCTGAATGGTTAGAATGCTCACATTCTGACCATCAGACCCAGTTTCGAATTTCACCATAGTCGATTTGTCATGAAGGAAACTGATGTTATCATACTGGAGGTGTCGATCCCAGCGTGCAACACCTTTAGAAAGTGCCTGGAAACCATACCATATGCATATAGATCAAGTATGGATCTGTCAAAATAATAGGATAACGAACAAGTAGGAAACCAATCTTAATCTAACATGTTTCCCTTTATTAAAGCTTTGTCAGAGATCAAGATCAGAATGATAAAAAATGATAAAAAACAAAGAAATGCAGATAAATGATATGTTGTGTCTGGTTATTTCTTACTGTTCAGATACATGTCATGTGTAATGAAGTAACAGAAAATATTCAAATAAGTATAAGAAAAACATTCTGGATGCTAAAGTGTGTAAAAGTTATTGAGACACTGCAGAATGTTTTGAAAAATTTTGTTTGGTTAGTTTTTTTCATTAAAGTATATCTCGTGCATATTTTTTTTTATATATATTGATTTTTTATGTATTCGGAAGAAATAAGTTAGATTCATGAAGAATGAATCTGTAGAAACATGGTGATGTAATGTAGTTTTTAAATGTGTGTTAATAGTTGGTAATATTGCCAGAAATATATATTTTCAAAATATTTTCTCTTTAAAGAGTTATGTTTTTAAACAATATCAGATGCACTGTGTTGTATACTAATATTTTTTGTTTTATTATTTAAATTAGGTTCCTTAACTAGTTTTGGCCAGCATGGCCATCATCAGGAGAAAAAAATCCCTGATTGTTAATAGCAGTGTACCAGAGGAGTAAATGACTGTCTTTGTAGTTTTCATTTGTTTTTTATTGTTAACTTTGGTCAGTTCTTGTATTGGTTAAATGGCCCCTTTCAAGCAGAGGTGAGAAAAAGGAGGTGGAAAAGAAGGGAAAGGTGGAAAAGCAGAAGAAAGTTCAGATAAAAGGAGAGAAAGGGGAGGAAGTAGAAGAGTGTTATAACCTACAGAGGATTACTGAATGAGGAATAACCAAAATGGAGGCTGGAAATGAAAATGGTAATCTTTATAACATCAACAAAATACACTACTTGCCAGCTGCATGAAGTAGGTAAACCACTGCTAGTGGTGGACTACTTAGACAGCATATTACCCCGACTTACAATAGTATCTAACATATTTATGAGGATTGGGAAATACCCATTAGTGTTCATAGGTACAGTATACAACAAAGAGAAAAGCAGAGGAGAGGAGAAGAGAAGAGAAAAAGAAAGGGAGAGGTAAGAAGAGGGGAGAAAAGGAGAGAAAAAATAAGAAAAAAATAAGGAGAGAGAGAGATAAGAAGAGGGGGGAAAAAGGAGATAAAATGGGGGAAGAAATGAGGAGAGAAAGTGTTAGTCAAAAGACATGGGAATTGTTATTCAAAGAAAAAAAAGGGGAAAATAAAATTTTGAACATTGTCTATAAAATATATTCACGGTAGCAGAAGATGAATTAGTCAACAAAAAACAAGAATAAAGTCGACAGATTGAAAACAACTTCAATGCCCCTCCAATAATAAGCATTCATCATTCAAAAAGATGAATAAAAATGGAGGCAATCTTTCATGGAAGCATAATAATGAATAATGATAAAATCCTAAATTATATTATCTATTTAAATATGCAAGCAAATCAAATCAAACCAATACGGCATACAGACACATCATATTAAAACACCATACAATCACCAAAGTTAAGCAACGTCAAGCCTAGCCAGTGCCCAGACGGGTGACCGCTTGGGAATACCAGGTGCTGTAAGCTTGGATGTGTGGGTGGTGTAACGGATAATGACCCAGAATTGTTAATCAGAGAGCCGAGTTTCTATTTCAGTCATGTTCGTTATATTCACTTACATGCAAATACTCTTGGGGAAGGTATGAATCTACGTCTTTTCCCCAGCTATGGGTTAATTAGTATGACTTGTACCAATAAAGAATTATCTCCAAAAATAAAATTGTGTACAAAAAAAAATGTTTAGATTTCGGCATTAAATAACCCATACAGGTATTGATATACCGCTAAACAAAAACAACTAACAAACCAATATGAAACTAATAATAGAAACAGTATTAATAAAAATATCATTATAAACAAAGAAAAGACTACCGAATTGTTATGTAATATAGTAGTAAATACTGGACAATCTCCACACAGATGAAGAGACTCGAAACAACAGAAATGTGATTCTACAGAATTATGCTGAGAATACAATGGGCTGGACATATCAGCAAGAATGAGGTTCTAAAGAAAATAGAAACAAAAAGGACAGGAGAGAATTGAAATTTCTAAAGTACATAACAAGGAAAGAGGGTCTGGAAAATCTGATACTCACAGGACATATTGAAGATCAGAGGAAAGCAGCACATGACCTACCTAACGAACTTGCGTAAATGTTTGACTAAACAGAGATTAGGAGAGATAGCAAAAACAAAAACTTTACTAAGTGCTGCAAAGGACATGGAATAGTGGAGAGCCATGATCGTTCACATCCTGATGGTATATGACACAGAAGGAGGAGGAGGAGGACGAGCTTGTGCAAATGGTTAGCAGAACAGGAAATAGTAAATATAGCAAAAAGACATCCTTTACAAAGGACAAGATATGGTGGAGTAGGGATATCAAAAAGAGAGAGATAAGTTTCTGGAGGCACATAATGAGGAAAGAAGGCTGGAAAATTTGATACTCACAGGACAGAAAAGAGGTCAGAGGAATGCAACACCCAACCTTCCAGTTGAGCTTGAGTGAATGGATGGTGGAACACGGTTTGGGAGAGGTGGCATAAAAACAAATTTTACTAAGAGCTACAAAGGACAGGAAATAGTGGGGAGCCATGATCGTCCATGTCTTGAAGAGACACAACACATCAAAAAAGAAAAAAGCTTCTGAAATTATTTACATTGTTCGGACCGTTGTCCTCATCTTTAATGTCATGTTAATGACATTTTGGCCATTGTATGCTTCAGCCTTCTTCAGGTGATTGAAATTTCGAACTGAACCCTTTATTTCATCCACCAAGGTAGATTGTTCTAGTTCCACGTCCCATGCCTATTCCGGATATTGCATTTATCTCCCTTTATCTCAACTCTCAAAGTTTTTGTTCACAACTGCCGTAGTCAGGTACTGAACTCACAACTCTTTGGGTGAAGTCACTAGATCCAACCAACACTTTTATCCACTGAAGAAGGCCAGGGTGAACAGCGGCCGAAACATTGTGAATATGGTAATAAAGATGAGGACAACACTCTGAACAATCAAAATAGTGTAAATAATTACAATACCTCATCTCAGAAATATAGACAGATCCTGAAGAAGGCCTTAGCGTACAATAGCTGAAATGTCATGAACATGACAATAAAGATGAGGACAACAGACGGAACAATGAAAATAATGTAAATAATTACAATAGCTCATCTCAGAAATATAGACAGATCCTGAAGAAGGACTTAGCGTACAATAGCCGAAATGTCGTGAAAATGACAAGATGAGGACAACAGTCAGAACAATGAATATAGTTTAAATAATTACAATACCTCATCTCAGAAATATAGATAGATCCTGAAGAAGGCCTTAGCGTACAATAGCTGAAATGTCATGAACATGACAATAAAGATGAGGACAACAGACGGAACAATGAAAATAATGTAAATAATTACAATACCTCATCTCAGAAATATAGATAGATCCTGAAGAAGGCCTTAGCGTACAATAGCTGAAATGTCATGAACATGACAAGATGAGGACAACAATCGGAACAATGAAAATAGTGTAAATAATTACAATACCTCATCTCAGAAATATAGATAGAATTGTTGTGCTTTTATTATTAAATCTATTGGAATTAAAGAATGACAGCTTTATTTTTGACCCATTCTTGTATGACTATTAGTCTGTGATTCCTTATCAATTCAATCCATTCTTTCGAATTTAGCATAGAGTTTCTGTGTCAACTCCTTCCAATCAGAGTTCTACAAAATATCTTAAAGAGTTCTATAATAAATATGTATAAGCTAAAACAATAAAATATTTTCTAATAAGTGTAAAAATTTCTGCAGACAGTATTTTATATGTTTGATAAAATCCCAAGAGAAAAGCAAAAAAAACCCCAAAACTGATAGCTGTCTGTCAAGGAAAATCTATGAGTGTGTTAACAAAATATTGGACCAAAAATTCCAGAATTGTATCAAACAGGATTGAACCTCATGTCAAGATTTTTTAATCATTTCACCCCAAGAAAGGTAATAAAGCCACTAAGATGCAAAGGGTTAGTGGGAGTGAAAGAGTATGAGAAGAATTCAAGAGAAAGAATCTCCAATTTTGAGCTATTAATTTTGATTGATGCTTACCGTTGTTTTTGGGACCCAATTGTTATCATCTCACTCCTCTTTACATATAGAGTATAGCCCAAAACATGCCCCCAATTTTTTAAATTTCTATTTTAAGCCTGCTCCATCACTTTGCCATGCTAGATAATTTTTCTAGACAGAATCTATCTTGCACTTTTGTAAGTCTACCATTCTTCCATGCATCGAATATTGCTGCCACATCTGGCTGAATAGCGCCTTGCATTTTAGTGGCATTATTGCTTTGCCTGGGGTCAATTGATTAAACGAAAAATATCTTGTGATTCTTGACAAAATCCAATAGAAGAAATTTTTTTTTTTTAATTGTATTCACCCTATGCAAGGCAGTAAAGCCACTAAGACACAAGGGGTTACAGGGTGTAGAAAAATTAGGAACAGAAACATTAATAATGAACAGAAAAAGAAAAGAGTAATCAGGAGGATGTTAAATAGCAATTGACATTGCATTTAAATTTTTGAAGATTAAAGTTGGCTGGAAAGCATGAAGCTGGAAGAGAGTTCCACAAGCAAGAAGTGTGAAGAAACTGTCAGCATAGAACTTACAGTTACATCTAGCCAGCTCAACAGTAAATTGATGAGGCCTAGCTGCCAGTCCAGTACTGCGCTTAAATTCATAAAGTCTAGGTTCCATACTGAAGAGTAATATGTATGTATATATTTTTTAAAAATCAGAATCACCCCAAGCAAGAAGGCAGTAAAGCCACTAAGACACAAGGGGTTACAGGGTGTGGAAAAATTAGGAACAGAAACATTAATAGTGAACAGAAGAAGAAAAGAGTAATCAGGAGGACAGTAGATAATGATTGACATTAGTCTTCAAAAATTTAGATGCAAAGTTGGCTGGAAAGTATGGAGCAGGAAGGGAGTTCTACTAACAAGAAGTGCAAGAAAAGAAACTGTTAGCAAAGAATTTATGGCTACCTCTTGCCAGCTCAACTGTAAATTGATGAAATCTCAAGGCCAGTCTAGTACTTCGCTTAAATTCATAATGTCTAGGTAACATACTGAAGAGTTAATCCGACCAATTACCATGAAAGTATTTATATAAAAGGCACAAGAAAGCTATATTATAGTGTGTGTGTGTGTGGGGGGGGGGGAGTGACTGAAGCTGAGATGCCAGGTCAGGACTGATAACATTGCAGATTCTTTGGATTTTGTCAAGAATCTCTATATACATAACAGAAGCACCAAATCAGATGTAGCAGCAATATTCAATGCACAGATGAATGGTAGACTTATAGATATGATAGATTCTGGCCTGGTATATTGGCTTCAGTTTACCTTTTTGTCCATGCATCGAATATTGCTGCCACATCTGGCTGAGTACCTCCTTGTGTTTTAGCAAAATCATTGCTTTGCTTCCGATGAATTGTTTAAAAAATATCTATTGATTCTTGATAAAATCCAAAAAGGTATCTGCAATGTTTTTGGTCATGACCTGGCATCTTGGCTTCAGTCACTTTCCAACAAACATAATGTAGCTTCCCTTCACCTTTGCTGTAAATACTTTCATGGTGATTATTCTAATGATCTTTCCTCTTTGGTATCTTGACTTCACAAATTTAAGTGCAGTACTAGATTGGCAGTTAGGTCTCATAATTTTACTGTTCAAATTGCTAGTTGTAACCTTAAGTTCTATGCTAATCATTTCTTCTCACATACGTCTCACTTGTGGAAATTTCTTTTGGCTTCTTGTTTTCCTGTCAACTACGATCTTATAAAATTTAAATGCAACATCAAACACAATATTCTGTCTCACTGAAGCAGGTTCTATTATTGTCCTTTCTACTTAATAATGTCATTCTCAGTTTCTTCCATTCTCAGTAACTCCTTGTGTCTTAGTGGCTTTATTGCCTTGCTTGGATTGAAATGACTTAAAAAAATGGTTAATACAACTTCAGTTTCTTCTTTATATGCCATTTCTATTCAGAACATAAGCGATCATGGCTCTCCACAATTTCTTGTCTTTTATAGCTCTTAATAGATTTTGTCTTTTTGTTATTTCTCCTAAACATTGTTTCATCATCCATTTCTGTTTCTTTCACTCTCTAGTCTTAGTGGCTTTATCGCCTTGCTTGGAGTGAAATGATTTCAAAAAGTGCACTATTTTATATTTTTATATTTAAAAAAACTTTCTCATTTTTTTATTGTGCGTTCAGACAAATCTGCAAGAACTGCAATTTATTGATCAAATTTGGAGGAGGAGGAGGGGGGAGAAAAGAAGAGCTGTTAAATAACGTACACATGTGGGACCCTAAACACAGAAAACGGATGAGAGATTAGACATATGTGGATCAGCAAATACACAATACTGGATTGAGGAGGGAAGATTTAATGAAGGATAGGAGAAACTGTTGGGTCTCTCGGAAAGATCTTCCTATTTTTAGATTTAATAAAGTGTTTATCTTTCTTTGTTACTTTTACTATCTTATTACATTGTTAATGGAGAATACCACTGAAACGTGACTGAATTTTACTTTTTCAGATTCCCAAACTGCAACCCCCAAAATAAAGATGAGTATGAGGAGGATAAACTTCTACTCCTTTTCAAAACATGTATGTGGACTCATAGGGGCTATACTTGTGCATCACGGAAAGAACACAAACAAGGAGTTCTATGAAAAACAAAGTGTGACTGAATCACTATGGATTAGAAGATTGCTGTTCATTGGGATTTTTTGGAGGGGGAAAGAGCTTTTAAGTACTCTTTTCATAATCAATATGAGTATAAATAGCTTTCACTTTTGATAAGTGACCAGTCAACCTACAAGAGTGTAATATGACTAATGTAAGAATTTATCTTTTTTTATTATTATTATTAATGTTGAAGATATCACTCAAGAATTTATAAAGAACAGCGTTTTTATGTAAGGGGGAATGTTGGTGGTAATAATCAGAACACAAGTTTTAAATTTTTTAATTTTAGAATTTATCTAAACCGGAATGAACCGGAAACAGGATAAACATCATCTTCTGTTTAAAAGGCTGGGGAGGAGTGTGAACCGGACTATAGGCAAACATATCTGCTCCTTTTGAGGAATAAAAAGTAACTAAATGATAAATAAAAGTTCATATGGAGATGTTAGAAGTATAGAGCTGAAATAGACCTTCGAAGGAACCAAAAATCCAATCCTAAAAAGCAAACAAGGGATAAACCTCTACTCCTGTTCAAAAGGCCGTAGAGAAGTGTGAACTGGACAATAAGTAAACCTTTCTCCTCCTATTAAGGAAAAAAAAGTAATGAAATAATAAGTAAAATTTCTAAGTTTAGGAGGAGACATTAGGAGTAAAGAGTTGAAGTATACATGAAAATGAACCGGAAACACAATCCTGAACAGGAAACAAAGGATAAACCTCTTTTTCTGTTCAAAAGGCTGGGGATGAGTGTGAACCGGACGATAGGCAAACATATCTGCTTTTTTTGAGGAAGAAAAAAGTAACTAAATGATAAATAAAAGTTTATATGGAGATGTTAGAAGTATAGACCTGAAATAGACCTTCGAAGGAACCAGAAATCCAATCCTAAAATGCAAACATAGGGATAAACCTCTACTACTGTTCAAAAGGCCGGGGAGGAGTGTAAACCAGACGATAAGTTAATCTGTCTATTCCTAATATGTTTTCAGAATTCTATGTCCCATTTTACATTGTCTTCAAAAGAAATGGCAGACATTCAATAAGAAGAAAAAGATGGCTCAACTATTTTTTGCATACTGCTTCACTGTGCTAAATGCCACACCCATGACTCGGGAACTGACCAAACCATCCAACCTTTGGTATGTTCACCAATTCTTACATAATAAAATCTTACACTATGTATTGACAGAACACTGAAGCCTGTTAATGAGAAAATTATTCTTCATAAACAATACAATGGATTTAATTAAGGGGTTTTAAACTAATTAATAAGTAAAATTAAATTAAGTGAAAATCAAGTTAATCAAAGATTTTAGTTATAGAACTTATACAATTAAGAATAATTTATAAAAAAAAACACACTCTTAAAGAAATAATTAACAAGAATTATTTATTTTAACTGTTTAAATTTTACTTTCAAAATAATTTCATCATCTGTATATTTTTCCCAGAATTCCCTGTACAAAAGGCATACATACATTCATACACAAAGACAATCTAATCAGTGTATATAGATTAATAATACACAAAGAGGGAGATGATCAAAGGCATTAATCACTTAAAATATATTTGCTAATCTTAAACAATGTGTTCATTAACCATTTTAGTACTGTAGGCTTTGTCACTCCAAGGCAAGCAAGATTATCAATGACTCTGATTAGCAATCAGCTTTTGTTCTTTCTTTTTGCCATTTGAAAATTATACAAAAACAAAAGATATATAATTTTGTTTTTTTTTTGTTTTTGTTTTGGTTTTTCATCTCCGTCAAAGAACAAAACATCTCGACAGCCAACACCATCACGTCACTAAATTATGTCTATTGAAAGTTGTTAACATTTCTGAAAATATTTTACAAGCGGTTACAACAGTAATAAAATGTTGCGATTCTTCTTCTTTTTTACTTTTTTTGTTTTCTTTTTTTTTTAAACTTGCCTTTATTATTGAAAGGTTGGATTTTTCATCTTTAAAAATTAAGATGAAGAAAATAAATATTTCTAAAAAGAATAAAAAGTAAAAATTAATTCTTGTATGATCTCCCGTGTCAATTTAATAAACCAAATATTTTTTTTAATTTACTTTGAGCATTATTATTTTATTTTTATTTATGTATTTATTTAATTTTATATTTGTTTTAATTTTTGTTTTAAATTTTGTTTCTTTTGCCTAAGTTTGTTTAGAAGAGAATTATATAAGAATAAAAGTATTTTTTTAAATTTTTGTGTAAATGAATTCAACAGAAGAATAAAAATAACAAAAACAGGCCAGATTTTGCAGTTTTATAGATGTTAGACATTGTATGAAAGTAAAAAAAGCTTTTTGCGGTCTGAATATTTGTTCAGTTAAGACAAACACGAAATAAAAACGAGATATAATAAACGAATAAGAATGAATACAATATTTAGTTTCTATTTTCTTTTTTACTTGTGAATAAACAATAAATAAATTTATACATTATTGACGCTTTTATCGATTAAGAAGAATTATATTGTAATCTATATGTGCGTGTTTTTAAGCATCTTTTACATACGCAAACTACATATATCGACAAATAAATAAGTGCATATATAAGCAAAAATATATAATTCTTTAAAAGTATTGTCACACTAACTGAATCTTAGTGTGTATGTGTGTGTGTGTATTTAGGCATTTCTGATTGAATAAATTACAAACATTATGTCTGCTTATTTTTATCATAATCCTTTCATATTCACAAATATTTTTCTGTATATTACAATTAAATAAGCCAAGAAATGTGTTGTAACAGTGAGAATCACTTTTATTTCCCAAGTACTTTTCATCTCTTTCAGAATATGAAAGGATTATGATCAAAATAAGCAAACACAGTGTTTGTAATTTATTCAATCAGACATATATATATATATATATATATATATATATATATATGTATGTATGTATAGTTATATATACTCATTGAGTTGAATAAAGCCAGCACATTCAGGTTGGTAGAAATAGTCTATACTCATGAAGTAATTTTGATTTCCCTTTTATGTAATTATATATGTTCTGTTATAATAAATACATTGAGCTCTTTTTGCGGATTAGTCTTAATATTTTATATTATTAGGATCCAATTGGATTATATAGCAATGGATTTATTATCTTTACTATATATATATATATATATATATATATATATATATATATATATATATATATATATATATATATACTCAGGAAGTATGGGTAATCAATATATACCTATATATATATATATAGATAGATAGATAGACAGATAGATAGAAAGAAAAATGTGCCTAAAATGAATGGTTAAAAATGGCAGTGACCAAGGGAATCTATCATTCTTAAATCATTGAACTGGTGTTACACAATCACAAAGAACTATACCAAGTAACAAAAACCACATCACTTGAGGAAAACCAACAGTAGCAACAACTAAAATGGATAGCACATGTAACTCAAAGAAAAAATAATGACATAATCGAGATGTTGACATTCTACACGACTTCAAATAAAAGGTTAGGAAGGAAACTCCTAAAAATAATGGAAAGAGTGACAACAGCTACTGGGCTTGAGAAGAGAAAATAATGACATAGTCGAGATATTGACATTCCGCACCACTTCAAACAAAAGGTTAGGAAGGAAACTCCCATCAATACTGGAAATACGATAACAGCTACAGGAATTGACAAACCTATTTTCCCCGAAAAAATTTTGTTTTAAGAGAAAGGTTTTATAAATTTCATTTGAAAGTAGTATTGGCTGCTTGCTCAATGAATGCTGAATGTTTCCTTAAGGAAATGTCTAATATTACCATTAGACATTAGCCATTTTCTTATAAGGAAATATTTTTCATTCATGGACAAAAGAGCTTGTGCTACTGTAGTTACACTTTCCTTCACTCCCTGGCCATCTGGTTGGGAATAAAGCATAGTATTTGTTTAAATCCTTCCTAATGTATAGCTCCCTATATTGTTAACAACTAGTCCTCCAAGGCCCAAGTAATGAATGCAGGTATCCTCCAAGTCCCAAGTAATCAATGCAGGTATCCTCCAAGGCCCAAGTAATCAATGCAGGTGTCCTCCAAGGCCCAAGTAATCAATGCAGGTGTCCTCCAAGGCCCAAGTAATCAATGCAGGTATCCTCCAAGGCCCAAGTAATCAATGCAGGTATCCCCCAAGGCTTGCTTCACAGTCCAAATCTCTTTCTGCTATACATAAATGATCTGCCTAAGAGTATACTCAGATGTTTTGTGAATATCAATGCTGATGATACAATGGTGTACCTCCAAAACTCTAGATGACCAAAGACTAGCTGCTGATCTATTCTCTGACCAAGTTCTAACAGGTTTTAAAGTATAACTGACCTTAGGCAGTGATTGATAGATAAGTAGATAGATGGAAACTGTCTGAGATATAGATTGATAGATAGATAAATAGAAGCACACTGATAGATAGATAGGAACAGACTGAGACACATAGATAGATGGGGAACAGACTCAGACATAGATAGGTAGATAGATAGATAGATAGGAACAGACTGAGAGATAGAGAGGAACAGACTGAGAGTTAGATAGAGAGGAACAGACTAAAGATAGATAGAGAGGAACAGAATGAGACATCGATAGATAGGAACAGACTTAGAAATAGATAGACAGGCACAGACTGAGAATTAGATAGATAGATAGATAGATAGATAGGAACAGACTGAGAGTTAGATAGATAGGAACAGACTGAGAGTTAGATAGAGAGGAACAGACTGAGAGTTAGATAGAGAGGAACAGACTGAGAGTTAGATAGAGAGGAACAGACTGAGAGCTAGATAGAGAGGAACAGACTGAGAGCTAGATAGAGAGTTACAGAATCAGACATAGATAGATAGGAACAGACTTAGAGATAGATAGACAGGCACAGACTGAGAATTAGATAGACAGATAGGAACAGACAGAGACACAGATAGATATATAGGAGCAGACTGATAGATAGATAGATAGATAGATAGGAGCAGACTGCAACACAGGCAGATAGATAGATATCCAGATAAGAACAGACTGAGACACAAATAGATATGATCAGGCTGTGATAAATACAGGTACAATGGCTGAATTGTCATCTAAATTATGCAAAAAGGAAAGTAACACTGACATCTCATTTTAACAGATATATTTACCACAATTACACAAAATATCTTGAAATACTAATGAGTAAATTTATTCAATAAAATCACCATTGGTTTCAACCACAGCCTCCAGACAACTTTGGAATCTCCTGCATATCTTCTGGACAGTCTCCTTGTTTAAATTGGGGAATACTGTCGTAATCCTTGCTTTCAGTTCATCTTTGGTGTTACAAGGAGTTTTGATGGTCTCTCACTCAACTGCACTCCACACACAATAATCAAAGAGGTCGCAGTCTGGGGAGTTAGGGGGTCAGATGTAAGGGGCGATGTAGTTGCAGAAATTGCCAGACAGCCATCACTGGGTTATCCTGATTGTGTAGCATGGTGTAGAGTCCTGTTGCGAGACATAAGGTCTTCCAGCGGCCACCCTCTTGACCAACGTAGCATTACCTCCTCAAGGCACTTGATGTAGGACTCCATGTTGAGTATGCTATGATGTTGACGGGATATATCATCGAACTCTTTCTGAATCCTCTGCACTGTCCTCAGATTGATGCCCGAACACAAAATGTTCATATTGGCTCTTCTTGCGTGAATGCCAAGCAGTACAGCATGTTGTTTCCAAATTTCTAGTGGAGAGAATTGCGACATGGTGCTCTTTATCACACAGATATAGCTGACCCTACTATACTGTGCAGTCGACAAAATCAAAAACAAACACCGCACATGCACGAATTAAAAAATATAAAATGGTAACAATTTACCCATCACATCTTTTAGACAGATATGGACAGGCTGTGACTGATAGATAGACAGGCTGTGATAGAGAGATAGATATGGACAGGCTGTGACTGATAGATAGACAGGCTGTGATAGAGAGATAGATATGGACAGGCTGTGACTGATAGATAGACAGGCTGTGATAGAGAGATAGATATGGACAGGCTGTGACTGATAGATAGACAGGCTGTGATAGAGAGATAGATATGGACAGGCTGTGACTGATAGATAGACAGGCTGTGATAGACAGATAGATATGGACAGGCTGTGACTGATAGATAGACAGGCTGTGATAGACAGATAGATATGGACAGGCTGTGACTGATAGATAGACAGGCTGTGATAGAGAGATAGATATGAACAGGCTGTGACTGATAGATAGACAGGCTGTGATAGAGAGATAGATATGGACAGGCTGTGACTGATAGATAGACAGGCTGTGATAGACAGATAGATATGGACAGGCTGTGACTGATAGATAGACAGGCTGTGATAGAGAGATAGATATGGACAGGCTGTGACTGATAGATAGACAGGCTGTGATAGAGAGATAGATATGGACAGGCTGTGACTGATAGACAGGCTGTGATAGACAGATAGATATGGACAGGCTGTGACTGATAGATAGACAGGCTGTGATAGAGAGATAGATATGGACAGGCTGTGACTGATAGATAGACAGGCTGTGATAGAGAGATAGATATGGACAGGCTGTGATAGAGAGATAGATATGGACAGGCTGTGACTGATAGATAGACAGGCTGTGATAGAGAGATAGATATGGACAGGCTGTGACTGATAGATAGACAGGCTGTGATAGACAGATAGATATGGACAGGCTGTGACTGATAGATAGACAGGCTGTGATAGACAGATAGATATGGACAGGCTGTGACTGATAGATAGACAGGCTGTGATAGACAGATAGATATGGACAGGCTGTGACTGATAGATAGACAGGCTGTGATAGAGAGATAGATATGGACAGGCTGTGACTGATAGATAGACAGGCTGTGATAGAGAGATAGATATGGACAGGCTGTGACTGATAGATAGACAGGCTGTGATAGACAGATAGATATGGACAGGCTGTGACTGATAGATAGACAGGCTGTGATAGACAGATAGATATGGACAGGCTGTGACTGATAGATAGACAGGCTGTGATAGACAGATAGATATGGACAGGCTGTGACTGATAGATAGACAGGCTGTGATAGACAGATAGATATGGACAGGCTGTGACTGATAGATAGACAGGCTGTGATAGACAGATAGATATGGACAGGCTGTGACTGATAGATAGACAGGCTGTGATAGACAGATAGATATGGACAGGCTGTGACTGATAGATAGACAGGCTGTGATAGGCAGATAGATATGGACAGGCTGTGACTGATAGATAGACAGGCTGTGACTGATAGATAGACAGGCTGTGATAGACAGATAGATATGGACAGGCTGTGACTGATAGATAGACAGGCTGTGATAGAGAGATAGATATGGACAGGCTGTGACTGATAGATAGACAGGCTGTGATAGACAGATAGATATGGACAGGCTGTGATAGAGAGATAGATAGATATCATCAGATTGAGATAGAGAGATAGATATGAACAGACTGAGATAGACAGATATGAACAGACTGAGATAGATAGATATGAACAGACTGAGATAGATAGATAGATATGAACAGACTGAGATAGATAGATAGATATGAACAGACTGAGATAGATAGATAGATATGAACAGACTGAGATAGATAGATAGATATGAACAGACTGAGATAGATAGATAGATATGAACAGACTGAGATAGATAGATAGATAGATATGAACAGACTGAGATAGATAGATAGATATGAACAGACTGAGATAGATAGATAGATAGATATGAACAGACTGAGATAGATAGATAGATATGAACAGACTGAGATAGATAGATAGATATGAACAGACTGAGATAGATAGATAGATATGAACAGACTGAGATAGATAGATATGAACAGACTGAGATAGATAGATATGAACAGACTGAGATAGATAGATATGAACAAACTGAGATAGATAGATATGAACAGACTGAGATAGATAGATATAAACAGACTGAGATAGATAGATATAAACAGACTGAGATAGATATGAACAGATTGTGGGATAGATATATAGATAGTTATGAACAGGTTAAGATAGATAGGGAAGAGACTTAGATAGATGTGACCATAATGCGATAGATACAAACAGACTTTGACAGAAAGAT
>OZ038499.1:52733236-52755736 GCA_964036315.1 Acanthosepion esculentum
TCCTTCCAAGGAATTCACCGCGTCCGGAACGAAGGCCGACCAAGCACGGCAATCCGTCGCCAATGCTGAAATGAGCGACAGCCATTCCCGATTCCAACGGCGGCGAATTCTTGAAACGGAGTAACAAGGGAGTTTGAACTTCACACGCAGTCTCCACACCTCGCGTGCTATCCCAGTGGAGGTAGGAATATGCTCTTACTTTCCGCAGAATTTCCACAGACGCAGAGGCAGGAGTAACCAAGAGGCCGCCGGATGCCGGTGCAGACGCCGAATGGTTTTGAATTCAGAGTTGACCTTCTCCTAGACCAGTTGCCATCCAAGGCCATAGAACCCAGTCTGTCCTGCTATTTACCCATAGTTGGAGGGAGAAGAAGAGGATTCACACCTTTCCCAAGGGTGTTAGCACGTAAGTGAATGTAACGGATTCGACTGGGATTCAAACTCGGCTCTACGCTTCCTCAATCCGAGCCGTTATCCATTACTCCACCGTGCCTCCATTCCAGATGTGTAAGTTAGTGTAAGTGATCTGGGATTGCAAAGGAAATATTTGTTGCAGATTACTTCCACAATGCAGAGAATAAATCACTGTAAGTTCAGACTTGAAAATCGGGGGCAGAAAGAAATGCCGAAATCTCGATTTGCAGGTACTATCTTATAAATCACAATGCACATAACTAGTCAGAAAAATAACTCACTCTCCGACAAACATGGTAGCCAAAATACACCAATTTTATTATCTCTTTTGCTTTTATCGGCCGAGCATTTTTTCATTCGTCGACAACTGGGAAAGGACGCTCAATTTTTGCATATCAAAATACTTTTAGAGCGACTCATGCAACTGACTTGTTTCTAAACTATTCCATCTTCAGCATGTCATGTGGAATACATGCCCTTTTCTTTGGTAAGTAATTTTCTTTTTTGCCATATATCCCATCATAGGATACACACAACACGCTGTCACTTGGTTTGATGAGGTAAATCGCCGTTTTCTTTGCTATAGTTAGTTAATCTACATATCTGGGTATTCTGGATATGTTAATTAGTTAATTTGCATATCACTATAACCAGTTGTCCTAAAAAAAACTGTTTTAAGTGAAAGATTGTATAAATTTCAACTGAAATTGGCTGCTTGATCAATGAATGCCAAAGGAAATGGCTAATATTACTATTAGTATACAATATATTCCCTGAGCCAGAGAGGAATTCAGTTTTATTTAATGATTAAATTCTAGCATTTTTTTAAGGTTGAAAATTAAGTACCTAAAATATGAGTCCAGCTAAGAAACGACCAAAGAATAAAAAGGAAAACAATATTAAAAATGACACACAGAAAATATTAGCGGTAAATATTATCCTTTTCTAATTAGGAAACATTAAGACAACCAGAAACTGTCGAACATAGCAAACTCGTATCTCCAGTCCTAATCATTGTATAATATAATAGAGTATGGAACAATCCTATTAAGGAAACAATTAGATGAGATTATTGCAAAGCTGAAGAGGTTGGGGAAACAAGGGAAATAACTCTTGAATCTTTATTTGTTTGCTTTCTTTGCTCATTTTTATTTTCTAGTTATTTGCACTTTTTTTGCCTTTATCTCTTGCTGTCATAGAAAATTTGGAACCTGGCCAAAATCTCTTCTACCACACACTACCCATTCCTGACACACTGTACCCAACGAAAACCTCCAAGAGTGTAACACATGGCAGAAACTATGTTCATTTGCTTGATAATCATAATAATTGTAAATAGGTCAGCCTTAAAGAAACAAAATTGGCCAGCAATACAGAATGAAAACCAAATAACTTTAACAAATAAAAGAAAGCACCTTAAAGAACATTGTCAGCTGGCGCTACAGTATCAAACACAAAGAAATATACCAAATTACAGAAAGAACCTGAAAGAACAATGTGGGTCAGCACTACAGAATCAAAAACAAAGAACTTTACCAAATCATATAAAGTGCTTTAAATAACATTGTGGTCTGGTGCTACAAAATGAAACACAAAGAACTTTACCAAATGACACAAAGTGCTTTCAAAAACAAGGAACTTTACCAAAGGACATAAAGTGCTTTAAACACTATTGTGGGCTGGTACTACAGAACCAAAAACAAGGAACTGTAACATAAGACAGAAACCATATCATTTGAGGACTTTTAACAGAATCAACAGTTAAAATGGATAGCACATCTAATTCGAAGAGAAAATAATGATATAATCAAGATGTTGACATTCCACATGACTTCAAATAAAAGGTTAGGAAGGAAAACCCTATTAATACTGGAAAAATCAATAGCAGCTACTAGACTTGAGAAAACTTGTTTTTCCTGAAGGATTGTTTTAAGTAAAAGGTTTCATAAATTTCAAATGACAGCAGCACTGGCTGCTCAGTCAGTGAATGCCAAATGTTTCCTTATAAGGAAACAGATATTATTACTATTAGCATTAAACAAAACAAAGAGTGATATTAAAAAAAAGACATTGTGGAACATTGAGGGTGTGAAATTTTGGCCTTGTAAAAATATTCACCTTGTCCACAAAAAATGCTTTTGAGTGAAGTGATTATATACACCTGATCAAAAATTTAAGACCACTTGAAAATTTTTTATAAGAGACTGTTTGTCATGGATACATGATAAACTTTTTCTTACTTAAGGTTACTAATTCTATAATCTAAAAGGGTATGTAGACAAAAAATTATAATCCGATCAATTTATTCAGAAATGGACATTTTTATAAAATGAGGCGTTTTACACTTGATCAAAATTATAAGACCAGGGGTATAAATTGTTAGATCTAGGGTAATTCCAATGTTTTTAGTTCAGTTAAAGATTAGCAATCACTGCGTAAAAGTGTCACCATGCCTAAAGGAAGCAAACTTACCGAAGTTGAGCGTGCTCAAATTCTAGATTTCCATAAACAAGGTTTGTCACAGCGGGCGATCGTAGCTAAGGTAAATCGCAGTAAAACTGCGATTTTCAACTTTCTAAAGGACAGTGCGGATTATGGAAATGCAAAGTCTACTGGTAGGCTCCCCTAAAATTCTCCGGCATAGAGTAGGAGAATAAGACGGGTTGTTGTGAAAGCCAGTGGACTTTCTTCTAGTCAAATTAAGGCAGCCACAGATGCTGATTGCAGTCCAGTAACCATCAGACGACACTTACAACAAAAAGGCATGGTAAATAAAAAGCACAAACAAATTCCTCAGCTGCTTCCACGTCAAAAAGTGAACCGTTTATGGTTTGGTCATGAATACCAAACATGGGACATTGAGGAGTGGAAGAAAGTCCTGTTTTCTGATGAGAAAATTTAAATCTAGATGGTCCTGATGGCTTCCATCGATATTGGCATAACAAAAACATGCCTCCTGAAATTTTCTCCACACATCATAGTGGTGGAGGGTCCCTAATGGTATCGGGTGCCTTTTCTTACAGAGGGACGATGGAACTCCAGGTGGTGCAGAGTCATCAGACAGCAGCTGGTTATGTTAATGAGTAAATAATTACAAAATGTTATATATATATATATATATATATATATATCTAAAAGTGAACATAGTAACAGTCTGTTTCATGCTAGATGCAATCATTGTGGCCTGATGATTGCATCTAGCATGAAACAGACTGTCGCCTCTAAGTGTTGACTTCTATGTTCACTTTTATATTTACACATGCTCTATCTCTGATATTGAGCACTTTATCCCATAAATATAGCACACTTTAAGACTATATATATATATATATATATATATATATATATTTGAAAAATATATATGTATTTGTAGCCGATCATGCTACCTTGGTTTCAACCTTTCGGTATCTTCAGGCAATCTGGGCTAAATAATTTCTTAACACTTTATTATTTAAAAATATATAAATGCCCAACATAAAGTGTAATAGAAAGGGAGGAGAAAAACAAGGGTATTGAAATTGTATCAGAGGGGGTTAGTATAAAGTACCTGTTTTCAAATGAACTCAAAAAGATTTTTTTTGTGTGTAAGCATCATGTCATTATTTCTGCTCTTTCATTCAAAAAGCTTGCACACAAAAAATTCCTTTTGTGTTTGTTTGAACCAGGATGAAAACACATACATTTCATACAACCCCACTCTGATACAATTTCAATACCCTTGCTTTTCTCCACCCCTTATATTATGCATCACATTATGCGTTTATATATTTATTTTTTATAATAAAGCGTTAGGAAATTATATCACCAGAAGATACTGAAAGGTTGAAACCAAGATAGCATGATCAGCTGATCTAATTTTTTCAAATTTAAAAGCTCTGCATGTTAAATTTTTCCTTTCCTTTCTTTATATATATATTGAGCACTTTTTTAATACTATGGTTTCCTGGTCTAATTCAACTCTGACCAATAACTTTTATATATATATATATATATATATATATATTATAATAAAAAGAATGAATAGTAAGATATATAATCCGGTGTTCTTAATTGATATTTTTATTTTTACAAAACAATGCTCAATGTAAATTTACAGAACATAAATATTATGAATTAACTAATTTAAAATATTGTTTCTTTGCTACATCGAAATTACCAGGTTTCAAAAACCGAAGCTAAAAACTTCAAAATTAATTATATAATTAATTTATTTGGAATAACTTAATTTTAAATTTAAAAATAAGTTATTCCAAAATTCGCTTGATGATGAAACAGAACTAATGGTTTTAATTTAACTATATAATTAAATTTGAAGTTTTTAGTTTCAGTTTTTGAAATGTGGTAATTCCAATGTAGCAAAGAAACCATATTTTAAATTAGTTAATTTATAATATATATATATATATATATATATATATATAAAGGAGGTAGATTATCCCATTTGCCTATTGTTTTTCTCCCTTCCATTTTTAATTTCCATAATGAAAGGGGAAAAAAAACCACCATTAATAGAATGGGATATCATAAAAAAAGATGAAGGAAAAAACCAGAGGAAGAAATTTCAATCTATGAATGGCGGAGAAGATAAAAAAATCATAGAATTCAAGAACATGAATGGACTAATAAACAAAACCCATCATATCGTAGACAAAAGGTACAGTGTGAGGCAGTGGGTCACCTGGGCTTATTTGAATCGATGGCAGAATGATGAGTGACAGGGATGGTAAGGAGACTAAGGCGTACAAAGGAAAGGAAGTCGTAGAAACCATCCTGACAGGGACAGGACACATAGAAGAAGGTGAAGTTATTCTGGTAATATCTGTTCCTGTCTTTTTCATCTTCTTTGTTTTAAACTTAGACAAGGTCAGAGTTTCATTTCTTGTTTTACTAATAGACTGGCTATTTCAAAATATTGAAAAAAAAAACAAAAAACAAAAAAACAGACAGTTAACACAAAGGGGGAAATAAAAAAAATGGATCTTTCACAAAATTTGTGTATGGCAGGTTTGTTCAGAAATAATAATTGATACTGACTGCGAGTGATTTGGCCAAAGACATGCACATCTCCCAAGATGTTTTCTCCTCGTCGTCATCGGATACCAGATGATAAAAAAATACATTTCAGGTTCACAAGAGAGAGAGAGACAAGAAAATCGTTGAGCGATCATATTAGTAGAATTTAGTAGCCACCAATGAAACAAAATGGTTCCATGTCTTAACAATGTCTGCTAAGGTATCTGGATTAATCAGAAAATTTCCGCCTAAAATTCTCATCCAATGTCATTTTCTTGTTCAAGAATGTTTTTTCTTCTGTGTAGTGTTTGCATAGGCAACAGTGCCTCCTTGCGAATGCTATGAACCCTCAAGGAAGTGTCAAGTGTTTAAGGGAGTTACTGGAAGGGAGCAAAACTTTTAACCAGGTAGTAAATGCAGTTAACTCCTTGAACCCTTACTGAGACAATATTATATATACAGTTTATCTTCTTGTCTATAAAGTCAGGCAGTTTCAAAGGTTCGAGCAAATGAATGCACCTTGTTTCTGACATGGCTACCGGCTGTTTTGTTTTGTTTTACGGCATATCAACACCTCAATGGGTCATTTAATGTCGACAACTTTTTTTTTCCTGGTAATATTTTTGTTTTATCAAAAATCTATTTCTGTTAATATTTTTTTCCTCAAAAATGTATAGCTGGTAATATTATTTTTTCAAAAACACATAGCTGGTATTATGTTTTTTTATTCAAAAATTTATTTCTGGTAATAATTTTTTACAAAATATTTCTGGTATTAAAACCTATTTTTACACTTTTATAATGCTTTTTACCTCAGTTTGGACGTTAACTATTTGCCCATAGATGGGACCCTAACAGGTGCTACCACCCCGGGTCATGGTGGAACACCAGCAATTAAGAGGTGGTTCCATGCTCCTCAAAGCCTCCTGATCAGAGGCCTTGCTATTGGACGTAGTTTAACGTCTTACCCTGGACGTGGATGTAGTTTATCGTCATACTCAGGACAGGGCTACTGGCTGGTGATTGATTCTGCTCTAAAGTGTAAACGCATGATGTTAACTCAGTCGTACTAGCTCTGCTCGGTTTTATTTTATTATTGTTTAATCTTAACCTTAAACAAAGTTTGACAATGGTGATATTTCCACCACCAAATAAGAACTGATGAAATCATTGATCAGTGACATTATGTTGATGTTGATGACTGGGAAGACCAAACTGAGACACACCTTGTTGGATAATGAATACCAAACACCTGGCCCATACACCAGGCAATCATGACATTGCCGGTGAAATTCTTGGTCTTGAGTTCGGCTAGTTGCAAATCTTTCAAAGACCTAATGGCATAGTGTTCTCCAACTGTTGCTCTAACTTCCAGTTCTTGAAGTCTATGATTTTTTAGCTTCTCCATTTATAGATTAAAATTTCTTCATCTTTATATATGATATCTCATTCTATTAATGGTGTTTTAGCATTACTTTCATGTCTCCAAGTTCACAACAGGCATCAGGAACACGTGCACATTAGAGAGTTGCCATGTGTTCAGTCCTGACCACTAAATGCAGAAGTATGTGACTGCATATCTGCATCTATTATTGCAAGCGTGAAAACAAGAATAACGGACAGATGGATATACAAACAACAGATCTAGGCAGTCTCTCACACACCATCAGTCAATGTATCGGACAAGAATCCTCCAGGGAATGCTTGCATACTACAAACTGACTGAAAGTAATTGATGAACTATTGGAGTGAGTTAAATGTTGAAAATTCAAGACTGGTGCTATCATTATTAATGGCATGACTGATGTCATTAGGCATCTATTAGGTTGGTGCAAAAATGATGTCGTTTTCTCACATGAAGTTGAACGTCAAAAAACGACATTATTTTTGCACCAACCTAATACTAAAAAATAATGCAAAATTCTTCCATAAAAAAATTGTCTGTTTTTAAAAAAACTAAAAATAATCTTAGTGCCTACCATATCGCAATGGCGTGTGAAACAAGATGAGTGGATAAGTCTTGCACTGTTATTGGCTGGAGGCAAAATTAATTTCTGTAATTTTGAGTGAAATCCATTACATTCACTTTTATGCACATGTTTATGCCCTTGGGAAAGGTATGAATCCTCTTCTTCACTCCCCCCACCCCCAGATATGAGTAAATAGCAGGACACACTGGGTTCTATAGACTTGGATGGCAACTGATCTACTTCAGAAAGAAATGGCAACCTACTGCAAGAAAAAATCTGTCTCGTCAGTCATGTATCATAAGATACATGATCGCCATTACCATGTCTCACGCATGGCACATAACTGACTGACTGAATTTTGGGAACAGACATTCCCCCACTCTGGCTCACACTACTTTTATCTGTTGTTTCTCTTTTGACCAGTCCTTTCTTTGCCATACAGATTGTGCAGCTGAGAAAGGCCATGAGATACGTTGCAACAACCTAAACAGAATGAGGTCAATAGCCTGAAAAATCTGTGGACTTGGTTGCGGATAGGTACTATTTTAGAAAGAAAGAAGTTGCATACATACATATTTTATATAAGGAACAACATAAGCTCACAAAAGAAGAGAAAGGGAAAATTACATTTATGTCTATAAAAGATAGTTTAAAAAAATCAGAAAAACAGTTAAGGGTAAAGCAATAGCATTTATGTGCTACATGGTTGTGTCAAATTAAGATGTTGGGGAAATAAGTCTCCCCCTGGCTGGAATGACTGAACATGTCTTCTTCCTACCACAATGTAATGCAAGAATTTTTCCTGGCTGTGTGTGTGCGCACTTGTCAGTGTATAAGAGTGGAATGAACAAATCCAAGGCTCACAGTAACTGTTTAACAGTTTTTATTTGCAGTTGAAAGAGAGCGCAAAATAGTGGTATATTGAAGGAACAAAGATCTTCCCCTGAGTGGGCGTTTTGTAGAAAGAGATTTCTCTGCTTGTTCCCACAAAGAACAAGAAATCCGAGTGTTAGACTGCTAGGACTGATACGACTCTTCTGCAGCAAGGTTTGTGGGTAGTCTTTCGGGTAGGTGTCTCAAAGGGAGATTTCTCCGCTTGTTCCCACAAAGAACAAGAAATCCGAGTGTTAGACTGCTAGGACTGATACGACTCTTCTGCAGCAAGGTTTGTGGGTAGTCTTTCGGGTAGGTGTCTCAAAGGGAGATTTCTCCGCTTGTTCCCACAAAGAACAAGAAATCCGAGTGTTAGACTGCTAGGACTGATACGACTCTTCTGCAGCAAGGTTTGTGGGTAGTCTTTCGGGTAGGTGTCTCAAAGGGAGATTTCTCCGCTTGTTCCCACAAAGAACAAGAAATCCGAGTGTTAGACTGCTAGGACTGATACGACTCTTCTGCAGCAAGGTTTGTGGGTAGTCTTTCGGGTAGGTGTCTCAAAGGGAGATTTCTCCGCTTGTTTCCACAAGGAATGAGAAATTCCAGGATAAGCCATGTGTCTTCTGCAACAATGGTTGTAAGTAGCCCTTCAAGCTGGGCCTTGAAGATAGTGGCCACTGAAAAGAAAGATTTGAAAACACCGAATATGGCTTAGTCAGCATTTTTAAGACTTCTGGGACTTCCAGTTGTTCTCTGCTGATTACTTCCATTGCTGCTACTGCTGAAATAAGTAAAGTAAGGAAGCCTTGACATGCCACAATAACCAACAAGTGAGATAGTTATTATAGTAACCGAATGAGCAAGAGTGAGAAAGGCAGCTTATAAGCCTTCTTTTATAGTCCTAAATATGATGCCACCTACCTGGTGGAATAATTCCACAGTCTAAGTGGGTTAACACAGCAGGCAGATAGAAAAGAACTCAAATGAAATATGTCATTAATGGATTTTTTAAATTACTAATTTTCTAAAAATGTCTTATTTTTTAAGACAAATAAAATGAGAGAGAGAAAAAAAAACTTCAGTTTAAAACGACTGCTTAATGAAAGATAAGCACATTATGATAAGAATATTTTTTTTTGTCTATGTTTTTTTGCAAGAGGATTTAAAAAAAAATTCCAATCAATAAAAAAAAAAGCTTCTTTGTACACATTGGGAAACATGTAGGCAAAAAAGACAATCCAGTGAATTGCACACACCAACACAGAGTAAATCTTTAGTTTTCAACATAATCTCCTCCTCCTCTGTTGATGCACTTAATTCGGTGATGAATATGTAGCTACATCAATAAGTCAGCAGCCTAAGATGCAAAAGAATTTACAAAATTAGTTAGAGACATGTCACTGAAATTATTGTCCATCGCTAGCCACTACATTTTCCCATCTTTCTGACAGCATTTGAATTCCATGTCGGAAAAATGGCACGTCTTTTGAGGCTAACAATTCAACCCATTTTTTTGCATCTTCATAAGAATGAAAGTGCTGCTCATTCAGGCCACGTGCCATCGATCGGAACGAGTAATAGTCAGATGGGGCAATGTCTGGTGAATACAGCGGGTGGAGTAGTACTTCCCATTTAAGCGTTTCCAAGTAGGTTTTCACCTGTTTTGCAACTTGAGGCCTTGTCATGTTGAAAAATCACTTTGTCCTGTCTCTGCTCAGCTCAAAACCATCAATTGTAGTTGATAGCGATCTCCTGTGATGGTTTCAGTTGGCTTGAGCAGCTCATAATAAACTACACCCAGCTGATCCCACCAAGTGCAGAGCAGAATCTTCAAACCATGGATATTCGGCTTTGCCTCTGATGTTGATGCATGGCCAGGTTTACCTCACGATCTTCAACGCTTAGGGTTATCGCAGTGTATCCACTTTTCATCACCAGTCACGATACGATGCAAAAAACCTTTCTTTTTCTGTCGTTGAAGCAGCCGTTCACATGTGACAAGACGCCGTTCGACGTCTCTTGGCTTCAACTCGTACGGCAGTCAATGTCCTTGCTTTTGAATCATTCCTAATGCTTTCAAACATTTCGAAACTGTTATGTGATCAACTCTTCGTGATTCTGCAAGTATACCTTGTGCCTGACATGAGTCTTTATGAAGAAATGCCTCCAATTCTTCGCCTTCAAACTTTTTCGGTGCGCCAGAGCGTTCTTTATCTTCAACATCAAAATGTGTATTTTTGTAGAGTCTATACCAATCTCTGTATGTTGTTTCCGACAGAACATGGCTACCGTAAGTCTCAACAAGAATTCTGTGCGCTTCAGCTGCAGATTTCTTTTGAATAAAGTAGTGCAGTAAAATTACCCGCAAATACACTTTCTTTGGCACGAAATCCGACATGTTTAACGCTATGAAAAACAAAGTTGTTTGCACTTTGGTAAAATGACATACACTGGATTCCAAGCGTGCTTATAGTACTTCCCTAGTGATGCGTTACCATCTGAAACTACGTGCACGCAGTTCTTGGAACGCCATCTGTTGGAAAACTGCGAGAACTTATTCAAGGTCCTAATATTTGTCAAAATAATCACCTTCCTTGTCAATTCACCCCACCAAATGAAAGCTTTTGCATTTATCATGTAGATTCAAATATTATGCAGTTAAACTAAAAATTCAGTGCATAGTTGTATCAGATCCCCTTTACTTTGCTCTGTCCCTCTTGAGAAATAGTTAACCCTAAAACTGAAGCCAAAACATGAAAGTATAAAAATACATTTTCATAGTAAAAATACCAGCAATACATTTTTGGGAAAAAAAATGACCAACAATACATTTTTGCAAATGAAATTACTAATGCTGCCAAGAAAATTAAATTTTGGCATTAAATGACCCATAAGGAGTTGATATGTCGCTAAACAAACCCACCCAATCCTCTTGCCTTCAATATGTACTGTCAGTGTTAAATTTTCCAAGCCCTCTATCCTCATTATTTGTCCTAGGAATTTTAAGTTTCTTTCTGATTCTGACTATAAGTATCCTTTTTTTATTTCCATTTTCTCTCAAGCTTTGTTGTTGCTCACATGTTCAGTACATGGTATTCTCAGTATCCTTCTGTAGAACCACATTTCTGTTGCCTCAAGTCTCTTCTTCTGTGAAAACATTGTCCAGCATTCAGTGCCATATAGGAGGACTGATATTAATAATTCAGTAATCTTTGCTCAACTTATGGAAGGTACTTTGCCTATCCCAATTTGAACCTTCCAATTTCATTGTCGCATTTTCTATCCTCTGCTAAAACACTCCCTAGATATTTAAATTTTTCTTTGAGTTTTTTTCTCATTTATATATGCATGTTTCATTGAAAATGACTGATAAGGCACTTAAATTTTTCCTTGTTTTTCTTGTATGTGAACAAGAGATTTCTTCTGTTGACATAGTGTATGCACAAATTGTCCAAAATCTGATCTTCAAAAATTTAAATGCAATATCAGTCTTTATTTTCTGTCATATTAATTCCTGTTCTTTTATTGTTCTCTCTTCTCAATGTTTTCTTTTTCTCATATACACTCGCATTCTGTAACCCCTTTTGTCTTAGTGGCTTTATTGCCTTCCTCTTCCTTTAATGTCTAGATTTTCACTAAGATATTGGAAATCTATGTAAACTTATGTCTAAACATTTATTTGCTGCTGCTCCAACTCTCTCCTCTTTCTTTTTTCTTTATTTTCTTTTTCTTTCTATCTTTCTTTCTTTCTATCTTCCTCGTCTTTTACACTTTAAATGTTTAAATTTTAATCACTTATCTCACTTCCTAACATTTCTGAATTGATAAGGTCTACAAGAAAATTTGTGAATTGAAATAGCTATTTTCCGTATAAGGTAGTTTGGGATTTTTAATCTATGTATTATATATATATATATATATATGTAAGCAAATATGTGGATATAGATCCGACAGTATGAGGAAAAATATAGAAAACAAAAATTCCGAATATGCAAGTTTACTGTTTTTTATGTTGTAATGTTCATGTTGACTTGAATATCGTCTAATTTTAATTATGTTTTAATAACTATGTCCTGAAGAAGGTCTACTAGACCGAAACGTCTGACGTCGACATTGAAACAACATTAAAAACAGTAAACTTGCATATTCGGATTTTTTGTTTTTCCATATTTTTCCTCATATATATATATATATATATATATATGTGTGTGTGTGTGTGTGTGTGTGTGTATAAGATCAATTGTTAACTTTTCTTGTTTTCTAGTCGGAATTTCGTAGAATTCCATCCACTCTTCAGGAGACTTGATTGTAAAATTACATCCATTCATCAAGAGTCTCTTTGTTTGATTCTAAATGTCCATATAATTCCTGTTCTTTTATTATTTTCTCTTCTTAATAATGTTTTTCTTCTAATATTTCACCATTTGCGTCCGAGCGGCTTTATTACTTTGCTTGGAGTGAAGTGATTAAATAAATTGTTTTAACCAATCTTTTTCAATCATTGAACTGAGAAAAAGGTTGTATATAAATGGCAGTTTAGACATTTCTGAGCGAATAAGACGCCATGACATCTAAAGAGTCTAGATCTGACGACACTGTTTAAGAAGGTTCACAAATATTACGAAGAAAAAGAAAAGCCAGAAAGCTGTGGAGAACCATGATCGATCACGCTCTGAATGGATATGGCACATACACAGAGAATGACAGATACACATATTCTTATTTTACCTAAAAAAAAAAAAAACTACTCGATTTGTTCTTTCCTTTGCCGACGGGAAATGTAAAACGAATGACGAGGAGAGACAACGTCAAAGCAAAGGGTTTTGAAGAGCCCTCTTTTGCGGAACCAACACAGAGTTATGGATGGGTTTAAAAATAAAATAAAATAAAGGAAGTCGCTTCGTTGAAACAGGCAACAGACCTGCCACCTTTGATCAAGTCTATCAAACCAGAAGTACACAAGAGATGAACTTGTTGCGATCACTCCCGACTGCACAGCTTGGTCGACATAATGATATCAAGAACCATCAACGTCGTTTTGAAACAACATTTTTTTTTTAGCTTTTCTTTGCTGGTTTCCTTTCGAACTGTGCGTTCTGAAATGATAGATTGCCGTTACGTTACAGAACAAAACTATGCGACACAACAGTAGATACTTGTATCTTGGCCTTGTCTCCTGTGACCGTTTAAGTCGACAGCGAGTGAGTGATGCGAAATTTAGAGAAAGGAGGTGGACGAAAGATTCCCGCAGAAAAAGAAGAACGATGAGCGGTGGTCGAAAAAGATAAATGTAGTGCGGGGTTTGTGTGTTAGATAGAAAAATAATGACTGCGATGAGGAAGTAAAAAGAGAATAGGAAAAAATAAAGGAAAAGGAAAGAAACACAAAAAAAAGCCAACGACTGTGAAGAATAGGGTGAGAAGAGAAAGAAAGAGATTGTGGAGAAGTAGAGCATAAGAAGAGGAAAAAGAAGCTATCAACCGCGGAGAAGAAGATGAAAGAGAAAAAAAATGTGGAAACAGAATCTAGCAACTGTGAAGAAGAAAGAAAGAAAGAAAGAGATTGTGGAGAAGTGTGAAAGAAAAAGAAGAGGAAACAAGGGAAGACAGCCCGAGAACAAGAGGAAAGAAAGAAAGAAAGAAAGAAAGGCGGAAACAGGAGCAAACAACCTTGAACAACAACAAAGAGAAAAAATTCTGATAAAGGTGCAAAAAGAGAGGAAACAGAAGCGGGTAAATGTGAGAAAGAAAGAAAGAAAGAAAGGTGAAACAAAAACGAAAGAAAGAAAGGTGAAACAAAAACGAAAGAAAGAAAGGTGAAACAAAAACGAAAGAAAGAAAATGAAAGAAAGAAAGGTGAAACAAAAACTAAAGAAAGAAATATAGAAAGGAAATCGATTGTGAAAAAGAAAAAGAGGAAAAGGAAACAGAAGTTAGTGACTGAGAAAAAGACGAAGAAGAAACAGGTGAGATAAATTATGAAGAAGAGGAAACAATACGATAGAAAATAAAAAGCAGTCGAAGAAAAGACTGATGAAAAGTTTATTAAAGAATGACGCGAACGAAGACTCTTGTCAATGAAGAAAAAAGGGATACAATAGTGAGAGAAGAGAATAAGTTGGAAGAAATGGGAAATGAAAGAGAACAGTAGATGGATAAGAAAAAGAATGAAAGACAAATAGAAAGAATAAGTCTGCGACGTGAGAAGGCGTCACGTGTTAGCGATGTTGTTTTTTTTTCAACAATTGGAAAGAAAGAGTAAGAAAGAATAAGCCAAAAAGAAAAAAGAGGAAAAAGAAAGAAAAAGTGGAAGAGACAGAAAAGGAAGAAAAAGCTAAAGAAAATCTGAAAAGGTTTTTTTTTTGTTTTTGTTATTTATCCTTTTCGAATTTTCAAAAAGAAAGAAAGGACAAAAAAGAATAAAATTCACTCGGCGCATACATTCGGCCATTTGAAAGAAAAGACCGATAATATGGAAGGAAAGAACGAAAACAAAATAAAGAAAAAAAAAAGGAAAGAAATACAGTAAAATTAAGAAAGGCAAAAGAAAAGAAATAAAAAATCAAATAAAACTCCACAAGAAGAATGTATTTCCTCGTCATTTACACAAACTCCAGTTTCGTTGCCTTGTTTCGTTTTATTGTTATAATGTCGTCGTCGTCGTAGTCGCCTTCGTTGGATAATGAAGGTGATTTTTCTGTTTAGTGCCTCTGTTTGCAGACGAGACATCGGGAATAGTTCCGTTCGCGCCATCACGAAAACCTGCCAGACACCCACCCCCGAGTTCTTTCGCTGGTCCCCACCCTCGTTTCAAACCTTACCGAATGTCGCATATCATTCATTCATTTTCTCGCGCGACGGACAGAATTGGCAAGAACAACGTTGCAATGATAATAAATGATAGTGTGCTTGGCAACACACGCACACGTACGTGTGTGTGTGTGTGTGTATATATATATATATATATATATATATATATATATATATATATATATATATATATATGCGTGAGATTTTCCTGTTATCTTGGTAACTATATTTGCTTATTGATAGACGTTTACTCCCGCTACTGTCGTTCTAGTGAGAGGCTCTTAAAAAAAAAAATGACATCTATTACTGATGATGCTAAAGAAATGGCAAATCTAACATTCATCATTACAGCGACGACTTGGTGCCTTCCCTTGTAGTAATGGTTAACGAGCTAGACTTCTTCTATGTGCCGTGTTCCATCTCAAACGTGGGTGATCCTGGCTCTCCACAATTTCCTGTCTTTTGTAGCTCTTAATAAATTTTGTCTTTTTGCTCTCTCTCTCTCTCTCTCTCTTAACCTCTTCCACGTTTTTACCGAAGTATCCTTTTTCAGACACAGACGAATAAACACGTCCAAAACATATCGTTCAAAAACCAGCTACAGACGTTTATTCGTCGATCTTGATTCTTTTTATGCCCTTCTGAGCGTCAAACAAGTCCAGTAGTTAACTCATACGTCTGGTAGAGGTGTTAGCCACCGTTCGGGTGCTTCAAGATGCCCCAGTTTTTTACTTACTATAGAAATAAATAAAAAACAGGTCTGAAAATGAAACATTTTCCCCAAATAAGGGGAAGGGGTTAAATGCTGTTCCATAATTCATTTACTATTCAAACTCTCCAGGTAGGTGATGCGTTGTTTACCCCTGTCAATCTTGTCACCAATTTTTCTTGTGAGTATCAGATTTTCCAAGCCCTCTTTCCTCATTATGCGCCCTAGAAATTTCAACTCTTTCTGATTCTAAGTGTCCTTTTTGTTTCCATTTTCTTTAAAGCTTCTTCATTGCTCACTTGTTCGGTCCGTGGCATCCTCAGCATCCTCCTGTAGAACAACTTTTTTTCTTTGCTTGAAGTCTTTTCTTTTTCTCTGAGGAGATTATCCAGCATTCACTGCCATATAGGAGGACTGATATTACTTAACAGCTCAGTACTCTTTTCTTTGTTTCTAATCACATTTTCCTAACTGCTGCAATGAGTTCGATCCTCACTGGGTGCCACACGCCTGTAACCCACCAACCTACAATAACCAGAGAACGTGGCTACCATAAAAGCGTAGTTAGTAAATAGATCACTATTTCAATTGTTGCGAGTTTGAGCCGCACTGAGTGTCTCAAAGCTGTTCCATCATTCATTTACTATTCAATCTCTCCAGGTACGTGATGCGTTGTTTACCCCTGTCAATCTTGTCACCAATTTTTCTTGTGAGTATCAGATTTTCCAAACCCTCTTTCCTCATTAGGAGATTTTAAAAACTTTTAACGTCTTTACTTAATAATAATATTAATAATAATGTTAACAACATTCCTAATCTCTTATATTGTACAGGGTGTCTCTAAGGTCTGGACACATAGGAAATCTCATTCACTAGATTTCTTTGACCTCCACAGATAAAACATGGCTTTGTCGAAAGAACTGACTTCTTTTTTCTGGGGCATGCTAAAGGAGAAGGTGTACTCAATGAAAATCACAGATGCAACACGCTTGATTGAAAAGAGAGAATGTGCTAAAATTGACGTCGGTGTGGAGTTATTGCATCGAAATCACGTGAATCTTGCAAAGCGCATCAACCTTTGCATCACAAATGATGGAAATCATATTGAAGATGATATCTGTTAATATTCCAATTGATAAAATGTTGAAAATTTAATTTCTTGAAAATATGCATTTTTGTCTATAGAGACAGCCTGTACAATTGACATATTATATTAAAGAGATTATTAAAGAGATTATATGAAAAGATAAGCTTTTACCTATAATTTTTATCTATCAGAGTTATCTCCCTTGTATTAACGACTTCCGATGTCAGTGTCTTTGTTATGACAAAGGCGGACTGTTCGAGGACGTTTATGAAGCCAACAGATAAAAAAGATCGACTACGTGAAAGGACAGATAAATGCAATCATAATTATCAAAATTAGACAAAGATTGGCGCATGAAAATAAATAGGGACATTCATAGGGTACATGCCGAGGAAAGGGCTTAGAAAGTTTGACACACTCATGGGACATATTGAAGGCAGGAGGTACAGAGGAAAAACAGCGTCTAATCCGCCCAACGAACCTGTGTAAAATGGCTGATAGAACTGGGTTTAGGAGAGAAATGACAACATTTACTAAGAGCTACAAAGGACAGGAAACTGTGGAGAGCCATGATCAACCACGTTCTGAAGAACTGTCATGTTTTATGACATTGGTTAACTAGCATTAATATAAGGAGCAGGCGTTTATCAGCCGCTTACTGTTTAGGATTGGGTTTCCGGTTCCTTCTAAATTCTACCTCAATTCTATACGACTAACGTTTCTGGCTAAAATCTGAAATTTATACTATCATTGGGTTTCTGTGTCCTCCTAAAGCAGTTATCCCCACCGTGGCCGTGCTCCGCCTAAGCATCTCTAAAATCCTGACGACCCCCACCCATAACATAGAATTCTTATTATTCAAAAAGTGAACTCCTGTTCACATGGAGGAAGGCTAAAAGGCTTAAAACATGTAGTTTAAACAAGCTTCCATAAAAACATGTGGTTTAACGCCCAAAGAACATGGCATCCATAAAAGAGGAACAGGAAAGAACAAAAGGACAGTTCAAGTGCTGAGGAAGAAAGAAATTGCTAAGAAATTGTTAAAATATATATATATATATATATATATATATATATATATATATATATATATAATTACACATGTGCATACATATGCACAAATATTTTTACGTATGCATCATCATCCTTCCACCTCCCTATAGTTGGTTGGAACTCCATTGACAAACCCTTTCCACACTGTTCGGTCCTGTATTGCTATCCCCAATGTCCAACTCTGAGTCCCGATAGTCAATTTGCATGCGAAGACACTTCCAGAAGGATACCATAGGTGTAAGGATGAGATGAATTCCCTGCCCACTCAGTGGCAGTGGCCAGTAAACTCTAACCATTTTTGTTTGAGTTTAAGGGATATTGATCTCGGTTTTCTGTAAATTGCATTAAGCATATATGTATACGCACTATATTAACTCACACGCACACTCATACTCACTAGAAAAAATTCAGTTGAGAACTTATTCTCAATTTGCAACCCTTAAAAATCAAATTGCCCCATGGCTATGAGGACTTTTTCTCTTTCAGCATCTCCTTGAGTCTTTGTGGCATTTCCGCCTTACTTGGGGTGAATTGATTTAAAAAATTTATACTATTATTGGGTTTCCATGTCTTTCCAAAGCAGTTGTTCCCACCCTTTTTCCTGGCCGTGCTCAGCCTAAGCATCTCTAAAATCCTGATGACCCCCACCCATAACATAGAATTCTTATTATTCAAATAATGAACCCCTGTTCACATGGAGGAAGGCTAAAAGGCTTAAAACATGTGGTTTTAAAAAGCGTCCAAAGAAAATGGTATCCATAAAAGAGAAACATGAAAGAACAAAAGAACAGAGCTGAGGAAGAAATTACAAGTTGTTCCATAGCCGGAAATCTCATGTGGAATATACTAATTCTTAGTCGAATTGTTTGCCGTTTACATTAACAGGTTAGCATTGATGTTCCTCAAGTATTTATATTAGCTTATTCAGGTAGAATAATTTGAAGCGCAAATTATATCACTTTTTCACCACATTAAAATTGTATTTTTTTTTCCGACCACCCGCTGGCAAGAGATTATGATGGGAGAAGAGAAGCCACTTGGCAGAAATGCTAAACGAAATTCCAAGAAGCACGAATTGACAAATAATGAACGTAGTGCTGTGTTGCAAGCACTGCTGGAAAGATCCACAGATCGTGTCCTGAAGCGTGGAGCAATAAAACAGGTTGCAGATGAATTAAACGTAGCTGCAGAACGTCTGGCTTTGCAAATTGAATAGGTTTGCCAGCCTCCAAATAGTCCTGATCTCAATGTCCTTGATCTGGGTTATTTTAATGCAATTCAATCAATTCAGCACCAGCAAGCTCCAAATAATGTTGACCAGCTCATTGAAGCAGTGGAAGAAAGCTTCAATAAACTTCAGAAGTCGTTATTTTTGTTATTAATTTAATTGTTTATGTATATCAGTTTCGATATATTTCACACTTATTTATATGACAATTCACTAATATTACTCATTTACTGTTGAGTATGGGAATAAATGATATTTTTGTTCCTTTTGGTGTTTTTTTATCTACTGGAACAATTATTTTGGAACAACTATTGCGGAACGGAGGGAGTATATATTAATACATAAAAATTCAAAATTACCCCATTTTCGTTCCTCTTTCACCCTCCCCATGACCAACTATTGTGCCTTTCGTCTGACTGAAACATTGAAATGGATAAATTCTGTATTAGTTTTTCGACAGCTGTCACAGTTAAATTTTTAATTCCGACACGAACTCATTTTATATACCGGGGTTGAATAAGACTGACGAATTTTTCGTCGTTTGAAATAGTAGAAAGTAGCGTGACGTCCAATCGATCGCTATTTCTAGTCTATCCTCTATTACTATACGGAGCGCTATTCTCTACTTTATTCACTATACTATTCCTCTATTCGGATCACTATTCGGTGGTTACTTTTCGAGCGAGTATTATCGAGCAAGTACTATTAGTGCGAGTGATATTCGAAGGCGTCTGACTCCAGTATTGTTCAACGGCGTTACTATAGTTGTATCTGCGACTATAATGTCTCTACTATAACAAGCATTACGAAAGTGACAACGAGTATTCGTTGACATCACAAAAGTGGCAACGAGTGTTCGCTGACATCACAAAACTGAATATGTAAGCAACGACAAAGTTTTGGGGAAAATGCAAACAAAAAGGACACTTACACTTAACATCAAGAAGAGACAGTTTAAATTTATAGGGTAGATGATGAGGAAAGAGGGCTTGGAAAATTTGACACCCACAGGACAGATAGAAGGTAAGAGGGACAGAATCAAGCAGCGAAAAACTTACATAACGATCTTGTGTAAATGGTTGGCAGAACGGGGATTAGGAGAGATAGCAAACAGGAAAACACTGCTAACAGCTACAAAGGGTAGGAAGTTGCGGAGGACAATGATCGTCCACGTCCTGAACGGACACATCACATAAAAGAAGAAGAAGAAGAAAGCGTAAAATTGTTGCCCCTTGGTAGTATAGCATGACAACGGCAGGTGCAACAATTTGCTTGGGGGTGAACTTCATTCGGATAAAGTAGGGTCGCTCAACTCCTCAAGGTATTTCAGGTGTTCGCGCTAAACTTTTGTCAACTAATACGAACCTATGGATCAAAAAGTAGAACGTCTTTTCCTTGATATCTTGAATGCTGGTTTAAAAAGATAGCAATTACAGTTGTGGTGCGGCCACGACGATAACATTAATAACCAATACATAAAATATTTATTTTGTCCGTAACATTTGCGTAAATTTTAGAAATTCCGTCCAAAAATTCACTGGTATATTCATTTTTAAGCAAGTTCACCCCAAGCAAGGGAGCAAAGCCACGAAAACACAAGGGGTTACTGGACGTGGGACTATTAGAAAACAAACAAGAATAAAGAGCGGGAACAAAGGAAGTGTAATCAGGAGGACAGAAGATGACGATTGACATTGCATTTATATTTTTGAAGTTCAAAGTTGACTGGGAAGCAAATGGACAGAAGAGAGTTCCACAAAGATAAAGCATGGCTTTAAGTCTCAAGTACTTTCTAGAGTGGTACAAAGAATCGACTATTTCTCTGCCATTGTATAGGTTCGTATACAGAAGGTGAACTTGAGTCTCAAAGCAAGCAGTTTCCTTGTGTGTACTACTGTTCATCATGAATGCGTCCTGGGTATGACGATAAACTACATCCGCGTCCTGGGTATGACGATAAACTACATCCGCGTCCTGGGTATGACGATAAACTATATCCGACAGCAAGGCCTCTGATCAGGTGGTTTTGAGAAGCGTGAAACCACCTCTTAATTGCTGGTGTTCCCAAGTCCACCATGACCCGGGGTGGTAGCACCTGTCAGGGTCCCAGCTATGGGCAAATAGTTAACCACCCAAAGGGGGTCAAAACACTATTAAAGTAAAAAAAAAAAAAAAAAAGGTCTTAATACTAGCAATACATTTTCGGAAAATTTTTATCGCAACACATTTAAAAAAAAAAAAAAATTACCAGCAATAAATTTTTTAAGAAAAAAGATTACCAGCAATACATTTTTGGAAAAGAAATATTACCAACAATACATTTTTGGAAAAAAATTATTACCAGCAATAAAAATCTTGTCGACATTAACTAACCCATTGAGGTTGATATGCCGTAAAACCAAACAAACCAAACTGTTTGTTTTTTCGTTATTACCAGTAATCAATTTTTGAAGAAAATAAATATTACCAGCAATACATTTTTGAATAAAAAAAAATTAGCAGCAATATATTTTTGAAAAAAAATTTACCAGCAATATAAATCTTGTCGGCATGAAATAACCCATTGAGGTGTTGATATGCCGTAAAACAAACCAAACTAAACCATCACGACTATTGTGTTTGATATTACAGAATATATAACAAATGCAATGGTTTAAATACGATTCAGCCATGTTCTATATTTTCTGGTTTTTCCATGTTTCCCAAAGGTATCTACTTTTTTTGACAAAGAGCAGCAGTCAATAGGGGTAATTAAGGCCATAATATGACAAACGTGAACGAGATTTATCGCTCTAAATGGGGGGGGGGACATGTCCATTGAAATTCGGACGTTATGGAAACTATAGACTTTAGGCAAGGTTCTTCTATTTATCATGTTTTTCTGTCTCTTTTACGTTCACCAACTCGAGTCATGTCCTTAAATAGCCTCGTCAGATCGAAACTTTCGTATGGATGTCATGCATGGCGCCAAACCCTCTTCAGAAATATCTAAACTGTCTGCTGTATATTATCAGATTAATTGTTAAAATGCCTTTGAGGAATGAAGTCTTGAGGTCTTGACGAAGACCTTCCTTCTTCGAACCTCGTAAAATGGCGATATAGAATCATAAACTGTGCCGTATAACAGAAACTACATCACTTGAGAACTTCCAACAGCAGCAACAACTAAAATGGATATCACATCTAAACCAAAGAGAGAATCACAACATAATCTAGGTGTTAACATCCCATATGATTTCAAGTAAAAGATTAAGAAGGAAATCTCCTTTTATACATGAAAGAGCGATAACAGTTACTGGATTTAAGAAACCTCATGATCACGAATCCTCTTAGGGTCGTAGGGT
>OZ038499.1:52763236-52845736 GCA_964036315.1 Acanthosepion esculentum
GTTGGGACAAACGCAGGGGTCATCAGTCAGAAGGAATCATCTTGCATCAAACGGTGCAGACCATCAACGAGCTGGGCTGGGAACTGCTCCCTCATCCCCCTTACAGCCCAGACCTTGCCCCTTCAGACTTTCACCTGTTTGGTCCCTTGAAAGCGTTCACGAGAGGCACGAAGTTTAAAAGTGACGATGAAGTCAAAAGTGTTGTGAGCGACTGGCTGAGACATCTGTCCAAAAAATGTTTATGCTGAGGGAATACGGAAGCTTGTGCACAGATGGGAAAAGTGTGTGACAGTGCTGGGAGACTACGTTGAAAAATAATTAAAAAGTAAGCTTCTATCTGTATTAGAAGTCCTTATACCGAAAAATTCACCTTATTTATTGAATGACCCTCGTATAATCAGTTTTCAGGAACAAAGAGAGAAAGTCAGAAGTATATGTAAGACGTGAACTGACAAAAGCCAAGAAAGTTATGCGTATTTAAGAAACCATTTGTGGCTAATGGCCATATCCCGTTGAAACACGGGTTCTTGTACGCTCACTGAAGTTAAGCAGCATTGAATCTGGTCAGTACTTAGATGGGTGACCTCTTGGGAAGCTTGAATGTGCGTGTGGTGTAATGGATAACGACTTCGAACTGGAAATCGGAGATCCGAGTTCCAGTTGGGTTTGTTATATTCAGCTTTGCGAAAATAAAATGTAAGTATATAAATACACTTTTCTCTCCCTCCCAGTTATGGGTTAAATAGTAGGACTTGCATCAGTAAATCATTGTTATCTAAAAAAATAATCTTACTATCTAAAAATATTTTATGGTTTTTAATGGTCGATAAGCCACATAAATTAATCAATTGAAATAAACCATTTGTGGAAAAAATAAATAAATAACATTTAAAAAATTAAAATATTTGGTAAGTGTTTTGACAGAGGATGGTAAGTGCGACGCTGAGATCCGAAGACGGATTGGGATGGCCAAAGACGCATTTCAAAAGCTCGGCAGAGTATTACAAGACAGGAGGATTTCTTTGGTAACAAAGAAAAAAGTACTGAGGTGCTACGTGACATCTGCCGTCCTTTACGGCAGTAAATGTTGAACGGTCTCCTCAAAGATGAAGAAGAGGCCCGAGGCAACGGAGGTATGGCTCTGCAGAAGGATGCTAAGGATATCATGGACCGAGCGTGTGAGCAACGATGAGGTTTTGGAGAGGATGCAAACAAGGAGGAAGCTTATACCTAACATCAGAAAGAGGCAGCTGAAGTTTCTGGGACACGTAATGAGAAAGGCGGGCTTGGAGAATCTGATACTCACAGGTCGAGTACAGGGAAGGAGGGACAAGGGAAAGCAACGCATGACATACAGAGCGAGCTTAAGTAAGTGGATGACAGAAGATGGCCTGGCAGAAGTAGCAAAGGGACAAAACTTATTCAGAGCTACAAGGGATAGGAGGAAGTGGAGAGCCACGATCGCTTATGTTCTGAAGGGACATGCCACATAAAAAGAAAAGAAAAGACTATACTGGCGACGCAGTCTCACCAATTGACAGTTGAGCTGGCTAGATGTAACCGTAAATTCTATGCTGTTTCTTTTCTCGCACTTCTCGCTTGTGGAATTATCTTCCGGTTCCATGCTTTCCAGCCAACTTTTTATCTGCAAAAAATTTAAATGTAATGTCAATCGCCATTTACTGTCCTCCTGGTTACTCTTCCTCTGCTCTGGCTCCCTAGCAATTGCTCCTGAATGTAACTCTTCCACGCCAAGTAACCCCTTGTGTCTCACTGGCTTTACTGCCTTGCGAGGGAGCCAGAACAGAGGAAGAGTAAGCCGGAGGACGGTAAATGGCGATTGACATTACATTTAAATTTTTTGCAGATAAAAGTTGGCTGGGAATCATGGAACCGGAAGATAATTCCACAAACGGGAAGTGAACTTGATTTTTTAAAAAAGTAAAAAAAAAAAAAAAAAATACATAAAACTTACCATCCGAATTTTGATGAGCTGGATGCACAGTATAATTAACCCCGAAATAAGCCAATAAAAGTTCGGTTTCGTTAAAGACACTTGAACAAGGAATGCAATATTTATGCCCAGAATTATATCAGAAAGAGCAATACAAATGCAGGAAGATGTATACTATGTTTCACAGATTATGCCAAAGAGTTTGATAAAGTACGTCACAAAGAATTGGGAATGATATTAGAATTATCCAGAACTTATACTTCGATAAAACCACTTGCATGTGAATAGAAAGCAAATTCAATAAATATATAAAAATAGAAACGAGCGTGAAACAAGTAAGGTTTCTTTGTACTGGATTTATTCAGTCTTAAGTGTGAAGCAATTCTGAGAGATGTAGAAGTTCTATTAGAATTCATTATTGGCGACCACAATCTTAACATTAGATATGCAGATAGACAGTGTTGATAGCAGACACAGAAAGGAAACTAAAGGAACACCTATAGAAGATAGTAAAAGAAGGCGAGAAGAAACGACTAAAAATCTATTATAAAAAGAAAAGCCTACTGTATGGTTGTCAGCAAAAGAAACAGCCCAACATGCGAATTACGAATTGCAGATTCCAAGATCCAGTTTGCATAAAGATTTAACTATCTAGAAAATTGGTTAACCGAAGACGGAAAATGCGACACCGAAATCCAAATGCGCGCTGGGATAACGAAAATGCTTAGCTTCTGGAAGGCATTAAGAAACAGAAAAAATCATTAAAAACAAAGAAAAGATATGGTAATCACTATATATCAATACAGTAGAATCCCTGACAACCGTACTAAGAAGACCTACCGGATATGAAGAACTGGTTACAAAGTTCGGATATGAGGGTTTATATGTAAATTAAAATAAAAAAAAATTAAATCAGGTGTAGCATTTATTTTCAATGTTTTATAGTAAACAAAATAAACTAATGGAATTGATTTTAAGGAAAAAGAAATAAATTATGTAATGTTCATGAAAATTCATTAAATTAAGTATGCCACGTATGCAAAACAAATAATGTAACGAGGATTTTTTAATCGGCGTTGCATGATGATTCTTTCTCTTCTAATGTCATTCTCAAGTATTTCTGCATTTCGTTTTGCTTTTGTTCTTGAAAATTTTTTAAACGAAAGACACTTTTTAACTCTGTGTGCGTTATTGCAATCGTCATAGCTGAATGCTGGCTTTCTTTCCATAAAACTGATAACCTTTTCAATAACTTTTTTAATTTAAGTCCAGGTTTCATCGCTATCATGTTTTTGTTTATTTCCTTGTTCATTGTGACAGTGTGAATGCTAAAGAATAGTTTCTTTGGAAGATTTTATATCATACAATGTTGACTTTCCTATGTTGAACTAAGCCATTAGTTACAACAAACTTTCACCAGCGTCTAGTCTGTTTAAAATTTCCACTTTTTGCGATAACTTTAAAGCTGCTCTTTTCCTCATATTCCCATCATCTTTTGCACCAATACAAGCCATTAGGGTGAAATAAGCATAAGCAATTATCCAAAGTAACTTCCTTAAGAACAGAAATTTCAAATCAGTTACATATCACCCAAATAGTTCAAATATACAAATCAAAATCATGACCGGATATGTGAGATTCCAGATATGAAGGATTCTACTGTCTATGATAATCAATGTTGGACAATTTCGTAAACCGATGAAGAAAAGACTCGAGGAAGCAAAAATGTTGTCCAACAGAAAATAGTTATTATTTTAAACAAAATAATATCTACGTCTACTGCAAGAAAAGTTGGTTCACTGTGTCTTTCCTGAAAATGATAGTCCTCAGAATTCATCTTGCACATTTATAAATCTACCATTCGTCCGTGCATTAATTGTTGCGATATCTGGTCTTGTGCTCCTGCTGTGCATCTCCAGATTCTTAATAATATTCAAAGAAGGATCTGCAATGCAATAAATCCTGACCAAGCATTCTGTCACTTTCTCACTGACGTGACCTAGCTTCCCTCTGTCTGTTCTACAAGTATTTTCATGGCGACTGTTCTGATGAGCTTTTGTTTACTGGTACCCCGTCTCCATGAATTTAAGTGTGCTACTAGATTGACAACTAGGTCTCACCATTTTACTGTTGAACTAAAAAGATGCAACAGCCACTTCTATTCTAACAGTCTCTTTTCTCGCACATCTCACCTGCGAAACTCCCTTCCGGCTTCTTGCTTCCCTGATAACTACAATTATCAAAAATTTAAAATCAACTTCAATTGTGTCGCCCTCAATATGCCCTGTGAATTGAATTCGCCGAGCCATCTTTCCTCGTTATATATTACAACTGTTTCTTTTTCACCTCAAGCAAAAGTGTCCTTTTCGTTCCGATTTTCTTTAAAACTTCCTTTTATTTATTCTGTTTATTATTATAACTTTTTTTTTAATCATTTCATCACAAACAAGGCGATAATGCCACTAAGACGCAGGCGGGAGTTACAGGGAATGGAAGTGAAAGAGAACGAGAAGGATTGAGGAAAATGCAGTGATTGCTTTCCGCGATCCAGAGGCTACGATCAAATTGTAGTATCTGTTCGGTGGCCTTGACCAGCTATGTCCTGCTAAGACAAGCTTTGCGCTCGATCCCGCGTAAGATCTAGGTAAATTTTGACCAGTGGCACGAGTGTTCGCGCTCGGGTTCACCACGGTAAATAACCGACCTTGTGTCACAACCTAACCCAGTCTGGTAGATACCGAGATGGGTTGAGGAAAGGACGAAAAAGGAATAGGATTCAAGAAGAGGCAAGAATACGATTGACATTGAATTAAAATTTGGGGGGGGGGGTAAATTCTGTGTCATCATGTCTCTAGATCCTCCACGTTAAATTTATGTCCAGGTTTTTACAAGGCTTCAACTTTCTAGGGAGAGCTTCTATTACCACAATGTGGGATAATTAATGATAAAAGTATTAAAAACTGAAAAAGAAACAAAATGAACTTGACTAGATTAAATAGCCGTTTTTTTTTATCCCGTGACACGTAGGGTCGTAGGGGCACCATTTGTACTGCTGCCGCAGTAGAAGTGGTGTTTCTTGGACAAGATAGGGCAAGACGGATAACCTGATGGAGCCCAACCTTCTCCAGACCGGTTTGAATTCGGTCTTGAATTCCCTAGACTGGTTGCCACCCAAGGCTATAAAACCCAGTCTGTCCTTACCCATAGCTTGTAGAAGAGAATTCATACCTTTCCCAAGGGTATTAGCACGTAAGTGAATATAATGGATCCAAGTGGAATTCAAACTCGACTCTCCGATTCCTCAATCCGAGCCGCGATAGTAGTTACCTAAATACATATTTTAAAAAAATTTCAAGTTTAAAATTTCAGCATCTCTCTCCGTATGTGTAGTTACATCAATGTAAACGCCGATTAAGTCCCAGAGGACAACATATGTCACACTCACACACAACGAAAATGTTACCACTTCATCATTAATAGATAAAAATCCGAAGAGTAATCATTCGGAAATGTAATTATAAATTTAATTCAATATGGCTGTTATTTTTTGACGGCATGGTTGTGTTAAAATTCTTTGGATATTTTTATTTAATGTTTTAAAAGCAGAATTCTTTCTGATTTGGCGACAATACAATTCGATGTATAGATAAAAATACCGATTGCTCTTCTACAACCAATGCAAGCGAAAAAAAAAACGATCCGTACCTTTTCGATGGTATAGGTCATGTTAGGTTTCATCGGATTCTTTTTTTTTTAAATTTGTATGATTTAAAAGCCAAACCTCTTTCTTACGTGCAACAACAAACTCAATTATGGAGATAAAAATCCGAGATTACTCAAGCAGAAAATATAACCAACGCAATTGCAAAACTACTTAAATATGGCCGTCCATTTTATTTAACGGCACGTGTCGTGTTAGCTTCTTGGGTAAACACTTTCTCGCTTTGCTTGTCCCTACCAGAACACTAGTCGGGGTATCAAAACAACATGCTTAGTTCATTTACCTTGAACTGTTTACCCTTAAAAGGAAAACGTTCAAAAAGGTAAAGGCGAAACCGAACAATGATTATTTTCGTTCCGTGCGAAAGCGTTTGTAGAGTGTTTTCTCTTCTCTCTCTCTCTCTCTATGTATATATATATATATATATATATATATATATATATATATATATATATGTGTGTGTGTGTGTGTGTGTGTGTGTGTTGAGGTGGGTAAATCAAATAACTAAACGTTAGCAATAATTGTATATACGCGCGTTAGCGAGTATATACAGGTAAGCGAATAAATATTTACTCAATTTAAGGTATAAACAAAACAGTGCTCAATGTGGTTATTAGACAGAGCTAAGAAATTATATATATATATATATATATATATATATATATATATATACACAGTGTAACCCGGATATAAGAGAGTTGTCGGGACCGGAGATGAAGTCTCTTATATCCGGTTTTGGTCTATTTTGTTTTATTAACACAGGCTCTAATTTGGGACCAGAAAAAAATATCTTATATCCGGGTCTCCTATATCCGGGTTACACTGTATATATATATATATATATATATATATATATATATATATACACATACCTACGTTCGAAGTGCAACTTAAGAGAAAATGTCTTTAATAAATTGTCGGACTATGTCCAATTCAAAAAATGTATGACGTCATTTGTTTACATTTGATACACTAAGAGCAGATATGAATAGAAGAGTTTCATGGAAGATTTAAGTTTAAAGATAGTAAAATCGACCTTGCTAACCAGACGCTTCTCTGTGCCCGAAAGGTTAAGGCACGTCACGCGAAATGACGGTTCCATATAGGATACAGGTTCGATTTCTGTCGGAGAACGAAAATTTTCTATGAAAATTTCTCGGACATTCAGGCCGGTAAATGTTATTTAATACTGTTTATTATAAACAGAGCATTTGCTTAAATACTTGTATCTATAAAAAGAACGTTAAACATATCAAAAATGTATTTAATATATATATATATATATATATATATATATATATATATATATATATATATATCCGAATTTAAAAAAGTAGTTATTAATTAGAATACATAAGTAAAAACAATACACACAAAAACAAAAGAAACATAATCCGGTTTAAGCCTTCTAATAATAATATAATAAAAACAGGAAAAATATTATTTAAATTAATTGAAAAACGCTTCTCTAAAAATAGTGAACTCTCAAAAATCATTAACAAAAATACATTAAAATCAGTTATAGTTGTATGAATAATATGAAAAAAAATAAACATAATAAAAAATATTAAATAAAAACAATAGAAATCATCCGTAAAATAGCAATAATAATTGTAACTGCCGAAATAAAAAACAACTGTCCACTTAATAACTGTTTAGCTAATAATATATAAAGCAACTGTATCAAATAACATTAACACAGAAGGAAAAATGTACAAAAGAGCAACCGAAACCACTTTTGAAGAAACATTTAATAATCGTATGATTTAATTTAAAACAGATAAATACGCAGATAACACATTATCAAAATATATATGGGGCCAAAAAGAAAATAATATACCTACTAAAGTTAAAGGGGTAATTATAAAATAAAAAAAGTACCTCCATAACATTTGGAAGAAAAATTATCAATATTAATTTTTAGTCATCAAATTAAATTATTAAATAAGAAAAATGAGATAATGGGTCAATGCCGACATTTTAACCATTACTTTGTTACTTTAATAATAATATAACATAATAAATCAATTAAAATGTTATAATTTAATTAATAATCCAAATTTAACAAATCCTACAATTTAAGTAATAATATAACATAACTTCGATATAAATCATTAAAAAATTTAATTTCGAAAAATTTACAAGTGAAAGAAAAATCTACAACTGAAAAAATTACGATACTTACAATCAAAGACGTAAAAGCAAAAAATCATGAACGTGCGCGTGTAACAGAACGTTAAATTCATGAATACGCACGTGTATAAAACGGATCGAAAAAGACGCGGAATAAATTGAAAAAACTGGAAATATCATTTAAAAAAAACAGGACCTCTTGAAGAATGGATTACCAAGAAACTTCGAAGTTGGGGAAAACAACAACAAAATTTTGATATATTAAAATTAAGTAATCTTTTTTTAATGATCTAATTTAATATTATTTTAATATTTTAATATTGGGCACTATATATATAACATATGTGCTGTTTCTTAAATCTTCTATTATATATTGAAACATGTCCAATTAAACAATTTACACATATTGTGTTTATTTATCTTCAACAAGATCCTGTCGCAGTTAGCTCCTCCTAAGTTTCCCTAATCCTTCAACAGGAGTCTCTCTCCCCTGACTATAAATACTGGCTGACCCTTCTCTCTATCTCTCTTTTTCGACCCAGGCCTTGGGCTGCTACCTTGCGCGTGAGGCGAGGTAAAAAAAACTTTCTCTTTTTCACTTACACCAATATGTGACCTCGCACAGAGACAGCGTTTCCAAAATTCTGGGAACACGCTAAAAACAATATACGCGTTCGTACGGACACTCAACACACACATAACTTCTCCATACAAACACCCTGTAACTTTTCATGTCTTCATGTCATTGTAATTTGTTATTAATATATATTTGTTTGCATACATGTATATCGGTCTTGTTTGTTTCCTTATCTTCTTTGGACTCCATTAAAGTCCAACATTCCTATGTAGCTGGACCGGCCAGCAGGAAATCTTAACCCAGAGATATCTCCTCTCATCTTCACACCCCGTGTCCACTACAATCCTTTCGTAATCATGTATAAGCTTTCTTGCTTCATGATTAAAGACACCAAGAAAGGTACTGTGGTTTTATTCATTTTTATTTTTTCCTAGTGCTTTCGATATTTCAATATCATCATGTTGTTTAATCGGAGAATTATATTGTTTGCTTTGTATATATTGTTTACCTAGTAATTTAAAAGTAAAACTGATCCACAGAGAGCTCGATGTATTTATTTATTATAACAGAGCATATGTATTTTTTACAGCGAAAAAACAAAAAAAAGACCTTAACATGGAATAGTCTTTCAAGTCGTTCTGTACGCGGCTACCATCGGGTCCATAAGCCACGTACAGAACATCTTGAAATAGCCTATCCTTATGTTGAGGTAATTTTTGTTTTTTGCTATATATATATATAGATAGATAGATGTGAGAGAGATGGCCTTACGGTCACATTACGTTGAAATTTTTTTTTTATAAGCTTATCACCCCAAGCAAGGCTGGAGGCCACTAGCACGCAAGGGGTTACAGAAGGTTTGGAGGAAGAGCAGATAGGAGTGGTAAAGGAGAGGATGTGGAGAAAGATAGTGGATCGATCAAGGTAAGGGGGTTACAGAATATTTGGAGCGAGAGCAGATAGGAATGAAAGGTGAAAGGATGTGGAGAAGGGAAGTGGATAGATCAAGGCAACTGGAGATGTCGATTGACGTTACACTTAAATAGTTGGAGATTGTATTTGTCAGGGAAACAGGAATAAGGAAGGGAGTTCCACAGGCGAGATGTGCGAGACATGAAGCTATTGGAGTAAAAGAGACGTCTACATCTAACAGTTTCAACGGTGAAGGGCTGGGAACGGGATGCCAGCCTCGTAGGACGTTTAAATTCATGAGGCCTAGGAACCAGCGAAAGCAGCTCCTCGGAGCAATTACCGTGAAAGTATTTGTAAAAAAGACAGAGCGAGGCAACGACTAGTTTCTGTACGATTAACGAAGTTAACTAACATCGAGTCTGTTCAGTACCTAGACTTGTGCGCGTTTGGGAATGCTAGGTGCTGTAAGCGTCGATGTGCGAGAGGTGTCTCATAATTGAAAAGTTAGAGGAGCCGAGTTCCAATTCCGGTTGGATTCGTTATATTGCGCTTGAATACCCTTCTCCTCCCAACAGCTATCGGTTAATTAGTAAGACATTTATCACTAAATCATTATTATCTCACCACCACCACCACCAAAAATTTTACAATCTAAAATGTTTTCTGGGTTTAAATAACCTGCATGAGCCATAGAAAGCCACTCAATCAATAAAGCGACTACCCTTGGGAGGCTTATTAATTCACCACATCTCCTTCCAGCTATGGGTAAATTAGCAAAACTTGTATCACTTAATTGTTATTATCTCAAAAAATAAATTTTATGCGAAATAATTAACATATATGTAAAATAATCGAATGACAAAATAAAAAAAATACTGAATAAAGTGCTTCGTCATTAACAGTTTTATCAATTAAATCAGTCTCTCTCATATATATATATATATATATAGCTGGCCAATCGTATTCGAGGGTACCCATCTACTAGGGCGGCTAGCCAATCCCTATTGCAGACGCTTGCTCAGGCGCATTTGTATTTATTCAACACCCACAGAGCCCACATGTGGTTTATACTGCAACTATTCTGAGCAGAACTTAGTTACAGTTTCTGGGAAAGAGCGTGTTATTTAGTGTGATCAACAATTTGAACAAGGCCAGCACGCTCAAGCCGTCGGCCACGATGACCTGTGACTTCGTGCTAGCGCAGATATCAAATTCCGTCTACCCAATTTCACTCACAAGGCTTGGGTCAAACCGTGGTATGGTTTTCAGGCACTTTCCAAAAGTGCCACACGCTGACACACCGACCTTGATCCAGTCTGTTAACATCAGGAAATCTCCTTCCTGACAAACTGAGCATGGTGAGATTCGAACCCAGGTTTCATGGCCAGAATCTGAACATTTTAACCACTCGGTCACGTGCCCATATATATATATATATATATATATATATATACACACACATACACACACACACACACTTTTTCATGGTAAGCATAATATAGGCCGTCCTTGGTTAGACTTCAAGAACAAACTTAAACTACAATTTAAATGCGCCAAACATCCCTATAGAGGAGTTCTAACTTGCTGTTGAAAACCGAGCCAACTGGAGAAACACCTGCTACCAAGGTATAACTAACTTTGAAAAGAATCGTCTCAACCATTTGAGAGAATTAAGAACCAACACTAAATCTCGGTCTAATACATCAGCCCATATGACGGTCAACCCTTCAGCATGTCCCTCATATGGACTTGTTTGCAGATCCTGTGCAGGATTGTTGTCTCATACGAAGCAAACATAAAAACTGAAAGACATTCATACGTCGAAAACGACGAGAGGGTCCATCATCATATATGTATGTATATATATATATATATATATATATCCCCATGGAACGAGAAAACTGGAAGTAACAGAAATGTGGTTATACAGAAGGATACTGAGAATTCCATGGATGGAATGAGTAAACGAAATGAAAGTCTTAAAGAAAATGCCAACAATAAAGATCAGTTGTGGTCAGAATAATGAGGTAAGAGGAATAAACTTAAAACTCACAGGGCATATTGAGAAGTGGAAGGCAGCGAGTCAATGGATGACAGAACGGGGATCAGGAGCCTTAACAAAAGGAGAAACACTTATATGGGACACAATGGATAGGAAGTATTGTAGAGCCATGATTGCAGATGTCCTGATGAGATGCGGTACATATTATTATTATTATTATTATTATTATTATTATTATTATTATTATTATTATAATAATAATAATAATAATAATAATAATAATAATAATAATAATAATATGGGCATGTGGCCAAGTGGTTAGAATGTTCACTTTCTGGCCATGAGACCTGGGTTCAAATCTCACCATGGTCCATTTGTCAGCAAGGAGACTTCCTAATGTTATAGGTCTGGAGGGGATGATCCAGCATGCAGCACCCTTGGAAAGTGCTTGAAAACCATACCATGAGTTGACTCATACCTTGTAAGTGAAATTGGGTAGACGGTACTCCTGGGAGCCGTCGATAGCTGAGCTAACCTTAAGTCACAAGTCATTGTGACCGAGGCTTTGAGCATGCTGGCCTTGTTCAGATTATTGATCAAACCGGATAACACGCTCGTTCCAAGAAACTGTAACTAAGGTCTGCTCAGCATAGTTGCAGTATGAACCACAGGTGGGCTCTGAGGGTGTTGAACCAATGTGCCTGAGTAGTGTACCTGGCTGCCCTAGTAGAAAGGTATCCATGAATATGAGTGACCAGCTATACATATAATAAAAAAAAAAATTTTGAAGTGTAAAAACCTGGAAATCGAAATAGAAAAAAAATGTGGAGATTGAAAATAAGAATAGTAGGAGTGCTTGGAATGATAAAAAAAGGAGCACAACAAAAATTCCCTGAGAATCCCAGCTTTAGAGAAATACAAAAATGGTCTTGATAAGTATAGCCCACACACTAAGAAGAACTTTATCCACATAAGTCTATTGATGTTATGGAAGTTAGAAAAACAAATCACGAAATGTCGCCATAACAACACACCACTACCTGCCTTAGGTCTTCCCGCAGATTTGGTAGGTAGTGTGACCATAGCAGAAATTGAAATATGATTATGATGATAATAATAATAATAATGATAATACTACATGCGTGCAGGCACGTCATGAGAATTGGTCAAATGACCACTGGATTGAAACTTTCAGTGAGCGGTTTGTATATTCTGGATCAAGTATTCACCTTTGTCTGGTCAAGACACTATTTACTGTCTTGGTCTTCCATATAATTATTTGTCAACCATATGAAATTATGAGTTGTTTTACACTGGTGAACGCGACACAAACGACGTTAATGATCTTTTACAATCAAACATCATGCACAGAAACACATACGTACACACACTGTATCACGCATGACGGCATTACAAGAACAAATACATAAATATACACACATACCAATATACGATTGTGTATACGCAAGCAAGATCTTGTGTGTGTAGGTACAGTCTTCTTTGTGCTATGTCTCTTGAAGACATGGGTGATCATGGCTATCCACAACTTCCTCTCTTTTGTGATATAGTAATTTTTGACTCTTCATCATCCCTATAGTGCACAATCTGTCATCCATTCATTTTGCTTATGTGGCATGTCCTTTCAGTATATTGGCGATCATGGCTCTCCATTACTTCTTGTTATTTTTTATCAAAGTAAACTTTTGACATTTTATTATGCGCCTTTCTCCTTGAACTCCCATCCATTCACTTCTTTAATATACTTTGTCCTTTCAGGACATCAACGATGATGGCTCTCCACAATTTCCTGTCTTTTGCTGCTCTAAATAACTTTTAATCCTAAACCTTCCCTCGTTGTCATTAATATGCTATCCATTCACTTATTCATTCATGTATCATATCTCTTCAGGACTTAGGTGATCATGGCTCTCTACAGCTTCTTGTCTTCTGTTGCATGTCCAGAGGAGGAAATTCAAATGGACTTAGCATAATGACAAAGAAGAAATTTTATGAAATAGATGTCTTGCAGAAAATGTTGTTTATAGAAAATTTTAGAGAGGAATTTAACAAGTCCAAACATTTACGTATCTAAGAAGTGTTTTAACGGAGGATGGAAACTGTGACACTGAAATCCAAAGGCACATTTGGACAGCAAAAGATGCCTTCTTAAAGCTAATCAATGTATTAAGAAACAGGAAAATTTCATTAGAAACAAAGAAAAGTGTGCTGAAATGCTGAGTATATTCCGATTTCTTGCTTCCCTGTCACCTAAATTACAAAAATTTAAATGCAACGTCAATGGCCATCTTCTTCCTTCCTGGAATCAGTTATTTTATTGACCTTTCTCCTCACTCAAGTCTTCTAAGTCTATTTCACTGCCAGTAACTCAATTGTGTCTTAGCAGCATTATTGTTTTGCTTGGGGTGAAATGATTATAAAACAGACTCAGAAATCAGTGCACTATCAATTTTCACCTTAGTAAATTACTTTCTCTTTCAATTAAACCAGAACCATCAGATTCATTACAATGATACTGACTCCTCTAAGCTAACTCAGACACTAGAGAGGCTATGTAAAACAGTTCCTCAGCAGAACCGGGCGATTCAAAGACTTCTATCATGAACCGTTTTGACATGAGCAACAGCGTCAAACCAATCAGCATTTTAAGTCTTAGAGAGGGTCAATCTTTGTCAAGCTGCGTGAACTGACACCACAGAATCCCAAACAAAGAACGGTACCAAATCACAGGAACCACATCATTTTAGGACTTTCAATAGAAATAATAACCAGAATGGATAGCACATGTAATATGGAAAGAAAATACCGACATAATGAAGATGAAGCCTCTAGGTCATAGTGAGGATCAGGCTTCTTTTAACCTGGCACTACAGAACGACAATCAAAGAATGATACCAAATAATTTGAAACCACATCACTTGAGGACTTTCAATGTAAATAATAACCAGAATGGATAGCACATGTAACATGGAAAGAAAATAAAGACATAATGAAGTCTGTAGGTCATAGTGAGGATCAGGCTTCTTTTAACTTCATGAACTGGCGCTACAAAAACACAATCAAAGAACAATACCAAATAAAAGAAACCACATCACTTGAGGACTTTCAATGTAAATAAAAGCCAGAATGGATAGCACATGTAACATTGAAAGAAAATACCGACATAATGAAGGTGAAGCCTGTAGGTCATAGTGAGGATCAGGCTTCTTTTAACCTGGCACTACAGAACGACAATCAAAGAATGATACCAAATAAAAGAAACCATGTCACTAGAATAGATATCACATGTAACTCAAGAAAATAATGACATAATCAAGATGTGGATGCTCTACACTACATTAAACAAAATGCTAGGAAAGAAACTCCCATCAATACTGCAAAGTGTGATAACAATCATTAGACTTAAGAAATCTATTCTTCTAAAATTTTTTATAACAGAATGATTTTATAAATTTCACTTGACGTTAGCATTCCTGCTCAGTGGACGAATGCTGAATGTTTTCCATACAAGGAAATGGTTAATATTATCATTATCATAACCATTGCACTTTAACTAAAGAATTTGGCATTGAAATACTTTGTCAGACAGTGTTACATTGCTTGTGAGAAGTAGAGCCTTATGAAAGTTTTTCTGCTATTAAAATCCTCATATGCAAGAACCAAGAAGCTAGACTTGCCTTTGCAGACAAACATGTTGTCTAGACCTATGAAAACCGAGTAAAGGTATTCATTAATGACGAAAGTAAAGTTTAATTTGGTTAGCTCTGACGTCAAGGAGTCAGACAGCATAAAAACGAGAGATTGCTTGCCAAATGAGTGAAAAAAAAAAAAAAAAAGTTACATTAGGATGTAGTAGCGTATTGGTGTGGGAGCTGTTCGATAACATTAGTGTTTGCCCATTCATTCAGTTAGATGACAACATATATGCTGGCTTCAGTTTATAAAACATGTTGTTCCTTCTCTGAGAGCATATCCTGCCCGGTAGCCTGTTGAAGCGTATTAGGGATAGGATGGTGGTTGCATTAGAGTTTTGCAAACAAGAGAGGAAGAACGAACATATAAACAGTTACTTACAATTAACAACATATTTTATTGCCTAAGGAAACTTAACAGAAAGAATACAAAAAGGGTAGAATGAAAAGTACGTAGCAATTTCCTTATAGTCTAGGTTTACAGCCACATCATGTGGAAACACTGGTTCCTGTATGATCACCAAAGTTAAGCAATGATGAGCCTACATGGAGGACTACTTGGGAATACCACGTGCTGTAAGCTTGAATATGTGGGTGCTGTAAAAGACAATGGTCTGGAATTGTTAATCAGAAAGCCGAGTTCCAATTCCAGTCGGGTTCGTTATATTCACTAACATGCAAATGTCCTTAGGAAAGGTAAGACTTAATCTCTTCTTCCCCAACTATGGGTTAATTAGTAAGACTTGTATCACTAAACCATTATTATCTCCTCTCCACCAAAAAAAAAAAAAAAAATTGCATACATTATATTTATTTCAACATTAAATCACCCATAGAAGTTGATATGCTGCTAAACAAAAACAACCAACAAACTTTTGTATGCATGTAATGAAGGGGTGATGTTAACAGAGTATCACAGGGCGAGGAACCTTCTCAATGCCGGTCACTAGCCAGGGCAGAAGGGGTCATTAGATGAACTGGACCAAGACAAGCTACCAAGTTGGAGGACATCGGCTGTGGTCTAACCTGGAGATGGATGTGCTTTGCCAGGTTAAAATGTGCAAGATACGCCACAAGAGGAAGAAACTCAGAAACCATTTGTGGAGGCCCAGGCTCTGGAACATGTCTGTAACAGATGGAGGAGAATGGTGGACATCTCAGGATGTTGGCACCTTAACAACTCCTTCTGGGGTTAAGGGGGAAAGAAGAAGAAGAAAAAGAAGAAATCCATGAAGAAAAAGAAACGGAGGAATTTGGCAAGGAGAAGAAGAAGAAGAAGAATGAACAAAGTTCCTGTGAAATGTTGAGAAAGGCTTACATCTGAGAAGAGTTTTTGATCTGTTGGTTTGTGAGTGTAACAAAGAGGTGCTACTTTGTAATGGCCGAGGCTGGAAACATTCGGGATAAATGATATATTCATACATAAATAACAACATTGCTCACAAAACAAGAGAAAGTGAAAATGATGTTGATATGTACACATAGAGATAAAATAAAAAAGAAAATATCTATGTACTTAGCTTTTAATGTTAGTGCGTGTGTGTGGTACTATGTGGTAGTGTGAAATTAAGTAGTTGGTTTGGTCAGGAACTAAGAAGTTTTCCCAGATACAAACAACCTATTGTTGCTACTACATCCTGGAGCAAAAAGAGAGCAAGAGATTTTACACCCCTTCCTTTTATAGTCCTGATTAAAACACCACCTAGCAGGTATCCTGATAGCTAAGGTGGAGTAATCCCTTCAGCAGAATTATTAGTGTTGTAATCTAGAAAAGGTTACTGAATGAGGAATAACCAAAACGGAGGTTGGAAATGAAATGGTAATCTTTATAACATTAACAAAATACAATACTCGCCAGTGTCGTGAAGTAGGTAAACCACTGCTAGTTGTGGACTACTTAGACAGCCTATTACCCCCACTTACAATAGTGTCCAACATATTTATGAGGATTGGGACATACCCATTAGTGTTCATAGGTACGGTATATAAAAATTAGATTTTCTTGTTTGTAGTTCAGTAAGCTTAGGGCATTGGCTTTGTTTAGTTTGTACTTGATATAACTTGTTACTACACCAATGTTGTTGCAGAGGTTGTGTTGGCTGTAGAATGTCAACTCTTTTCTGACACAAGTATATTGACAATTTGTTTTTGTCATAAGAATTTATCCATCTTAATCCCCATTTAACATAATACCAAAGATATCAGCTAAAACTTTGTTTAGCCTAATTCAAGACCAGAATCAATGAGTGGCTTGCAAGAACTTGTAAGTAAAATTCACTACAATAGATGCTGTTAAGATTGGTGAAAGAAAATGAATATTCTACCCAACAATTCTAAGATTCAATTAGAGCTGATTGGCTGAACTAAATACTGCAATAGAATGGTACAAAAAGATAAGAGGTCTCCGTGCGATAACAACTTATAAGTACAAATATGAGCCAAAGGTATTAAAAGCTAACTTTTTCAGGTCTCCAAGCAATTTAACGTGCTGAGAACATTAATCAAAGAGAAATACTGGCAAGATATATAAAATTTCTTTAAAAAATATGAAGGAGAAACAGTCTGCCCCCTTAAAGTAAGACTGCAAGAACATCGTAAAGTGGTAACATGAGGGGGAAATAGAAAAATTAGACCAAGCTGACCACATATGGAGGGAAAAGGGAGATCACCTCCACCTGTGGGATGAGGTTGAAGTAATAGTCAGAGAACATCACTGGAAAATATGAAAACTTAAGGAATCAGCACCTATGCTAAGCCACAAAAAACTCCTGAGCTGACCAAACATAAAAATGAATACAATAAGGAAATGAGTGCTATAATAAAAAGCCATAATAAAAACAAAATTGCATTATGAGCTCTGGTAAAAAAAAATGCACTAATATATCAGAAAATTTGTAATATGAGCACTGGTAAAAAAAATTTGGTTGCTGAGTCATTAGGTTTATAAGTTCCAGAAATTCATACACAGATGTCCTCAAGAACACGTGGCCCAGTGGATAAAGGTGTTGGTTAGATCCAGTGAAGAGTTGTGAGTTCAAATTTAGAGAGTTGAGTTACAGGGAAAATAACCGAGACATCTGGAAGAGGCACATGGAACAATCTTCAAAATTCCAAAGAAGGTCGTTGCGAATATGGCGATGAGGATAACAGTCTGAACTTTGATCTGCAAAAAATTTATATGTAAGTGTAGATGTCTATATTTCTGAGATGCAGTATGATAACTATTTACATCAGTCATCTTTACTGTCACATTCACAACGTTTCGGTCATTGTATACTCCAGACTTCTTCAGGATCTGTTTATATTTCTGAGATGCGGTATTGTAACTGTTTACATTGGTCATCTTTATTGTCACATACATGACGTTTCAGTCATTGTACACTCCAGCCTTCTTCTAGATCTATCTATATTTCTGAGATGAGGTAGTGTAACTATTTCCATTGGTCATCTTTACTGTCACATACATGACGTTTCGGTCATTGTATACTCCAGACTTCTTCAGGATCTGTTTATATTTCTGTGATGCGGTATTGTAACTGTTTACATTGGTCATCTTTACTGTCACATACATGACGTTTCGGTCATTGTATACTCCAGACTTCTTCAGGATCTGTTTATATTTCTGTGATGCGGTATTGTAACTGTTTACATTGGTCATCTTTACTGTCACATACATGACGTTTCAGTCATTGTACACTCCAGCCTTCTTCAGGACCTATCTATATTTCTGAGATGAGGTAGTGTAACTATTTACATTGGTCATCTTTACTGTCACATACATGACGTTTCGGTCATTGTATACTCCAGACTTCTTCAGGATCTGTTTATATTTCTGAGATGCGGTATTGTAACTGTTTACATTGGTCATCTTTACTGTCACATACGTGACGTTTTAGTCATTGTACACTCCAGCCTTCTTCAGGACCTATCTATATTTCTGAGATGCGGTATTGTAACTATTTACATTGGTCATCTTTACTGTCACATACATGACGTTTCAGTCATTGTACACTCCAGCCTTCTTCAGGACCTATCTATATTTCTGAGATGCGGTATTGTAACTGTTTACATTGGTCATCTTTATTGTCACATACATGACGTTTCAGTCATTGTACACTCCAGCCTTCTTCAGGACCTATCTATATTTCTGAGATGCGGTATTGTAACTGTTTACATTGGTCATCTTTACTGTCACATACATGACGTTTCAGTCATTGTACACTCCAGCCTTCTTCAGGACCTATCTATATTTCTGAGATGAGGTAGTGTAACTGTTTGCATTGGTCATCTTTACTGTCACATTCACAACGTTTCGGTCATTGTATACTCCAGACTTCTTCAGGACCTATCTATATTTCTGAGATGAGGTAGTGTAACTGTTTGCATTGGTCATCTTTACTGTCACATACATGACGTTTCAGTCATTGTACACTCCAGCCTTCTTCAGGATCTGTCTATATTTCTGAGATGAGGTATTGTAAGTATTTACACTATTTACATTGTTCGGACTGTTGTCTTCATCTTTATTGTCACAGTCACGATGTTTCGGTCAATGTATTCAGGCATTTTCAGATGTCATTTGTTGGACACATGACCCAGTGGTTAAAAGCATTGTCTGATTGATCCTAAAAGTGAATGGGACAGCACAGATAAGGATAACATTCCAAACAATGTAAATAGTAAGTGTAGGTAACTATGTTTATATCCTAACATCAGTGCCATACAATCTCGAAATGCATAAACTGATACTAAAAAATGCAACATGAATACGGTAAATTACAATATCTCAAGGTAAGTAGACTAAGTTCTGACTAACCTTGCCTATCTCAGCATACGCAGCGTGGGTCCTCTCCTTATTTTAACTTTAAGCAGAAAATTAAAAAAAAAAAAAAAAACTTACATTACAACAGAATTTTTTTATTGATTCATTTTCTATGGCTTATGGACACTTTGCAGGTTATCTAAAGCCAAAAAATATTTTTAGACTGTAAGAATATTTTTTGGAGATAACAATAATTTTGTGATACAAGTCTTACTATTTAACCCATAGTTGAGGGTGAGAAGAGGTGGATTCATAACTTTCCCAAGGATATTTGCGCATAAATGCCTATAAAGAGACCCAGCAGGAATTGGAACTCTGCTCACAGATTAACAATTCCAAGCCATTATCCATTACATCATCTGCACATCCAAGCTTACAGCACCTGATATTCCCAAGTGGTTACCCATCTAGGTACTGACCAGGCTCAATGTTGCTTAACTTCAGTGATTGTACGGGGGAAATGCTGTTTCAATGTGATGTGGCTGTAAGCCCACAAATTTGTCTATATGAAAAAATAGTATATTATTCTAAAGTAGTGTTTTATCTAAGTTTAGATAATTTAAGACTATTATTACTACTACTACTAGGTGTTATATAACTAATTCTTAACTAACATTCACCCAATACAAGGCCCAAGGACAACCCAAGGTAAAGGCTTAGTGTGTGGAGTTGTATTAGTGTAAGAAAGGGCAAGATAACAGGAAAGACAGCTAACTCTAGATAGACTTGAAGAGGTCAAGATTTAAATAGTGAATAAAATTTCAGAGTTCAGGCAGAGATTTTAGAAGTACGGACTTGGAGTAAAATTTAGAAGTTGGAAACAAGCGGTGAACCTCTACTCCTGTTCAAAAGACTGCGGAAGAGTGTGAACTAGATGATGGGCAAATCTACCTACTCCGATTGGGAGAGGAAATAATAATAATAATAATAATAATTACTGAATAAAATTTCACATTTCAGGTGAAGGCATCAAAAGTACAAAGAAAAAGGAACTGGAAACCCAATCCTAAACAGGAATCAAGGGATAAACATCTACTCCTGTTCAAAAAAGTTGGGGAGGATAATGAACTGGACATTATCTATTCTAACTGGGGGAGGAGAAAAAATAATTGGTGAAAAACAATTCAGAATTCAGACTGCGAGTTGAAGTAGACTTTAGAAGGAACCAGAAACCTAATCCAAAACAGGGAACAAACGTTAAACCTTGACTCCTGTTCAAAAGATCTAGGAGGAGAAACCGGGCGATAGGCAAGCCTAAGTAATTTAATTTTATAATCTAATAGATTTAGTCACTTTAAACATTATTTTCAGTGGATACTCATATTTGAGTAGACTCTCCGTTTATTTATTAAACTATATTTTCATCTATTGGCCTGAATATTCAAGAAATCTTATTCAAGAAAAATATGAACTCTCTGGCAGGATTTGAACCTGCTTACCACTGGCCAGAGGGAACCACTGTTCAATCTGACATACTTTAATCAATTCAACTACAAAGAATTTTTGCTGATAAAGCAAGGTTGAATAGTGCCTTTAAATAAAAATCCTTCTCGTAAAAGACACTTGAAATTTCCATATCTACTCAGTTTTGTATCCAAACGTATACAAATCCATTTTGAATGAAGTAATAGATTTTTTTCATTTATTAGTCTGACAGATTTTAATAAAATTTCTCAAATATTCAGGCCAGTAGACCAAAATTTATAAAAATATTGTTTAATAAATAAATGGACGATTATAAATATATATATATATATATATATATTTGTGTATTTAGGCAGCAAATTTCTTCTAGGCATGTCTGAATGAATAAATTACAAACACCACGTCTGCTTATTTTGAATATAATCCTTTCATATTCATGAATATTTTTCTGTATATTGCAATTAAAGCATAAATGTCAGCCATAACATTCAAGCACAAAAGCAAAAAAAAATTCAGAAATGGATAGCTACACATAGTTTTTGCCTTACCAGTTGTACCCCTGATGATGATTTCAGAAAGAGATGGAAAGTACTTGGGAAATAAAAGTGATTTTCATTGTTACAGTGCATTTAAGGATTATGATCAAAATAAGCAGACATAATGTTTGTTTTATATATATATATATATATATATATATATATATATATATATATATATATATTTAAGTTACAAAAAATTTGGTAATCCATATAGGTAGTCCCAAGGAGGATGAAATCCTGAGAGCTCAATGTAAATTCAGAGCTAATAATTTAAAGAATAACAGACCACTTTAAGGCTCCATTGTAATAATTTATTTCACCATAGCCCTTTTAAAGGATGCTGGATCATCAGACTTCACTTCCAAATGGTGAAACGAAAAATGAAATGAACATTTACAATTTTGATGGGTAGTATTAAGTTTATGTAATTTAACAGAGAGGGCAGTGAGGAGTGGTGTGATATATATATATATATATATATATATATATATATATATATATATATATATATACTTATTAATAAATAAACAGAGGATCTACTCAAATATGAGTATCCACTAAAATAGTGGTTTAAAATGATAAAATTTGCTTGATTACTGAGCCAGTTAAAGCATGTTGGGTCCTTCTGCTCAGGGAGATGCAGGTTCAAGCATGAAATAAAATCCTTACAGTTTTCAGAATTTTTCAATTTAAGAACGCTCATAAATATATTCAGGTGAACTGGAAATCAAGGTAAATTATGGAGGATGCTAAGTGATGTAATTTAATGTCTAATAAACTGTGGAGGATGCTAAGTGATGTAATTTAATGTCTAATAAACTGTGGAGGATGCTAAGTGATGTAATTTAATGTCTAATAAACTGTGGAGGATGCTAAGTGATGTAATTTAATGTCTAATAAACTGTGGAGGATGCTAAGTGATGTAATTTAATGTCTAATAAACTGTGGAGGATGCTAAGTGATGTAATTTAATGTCTAATAAACTGTGGAGGATGCTAAGTGATGTAATTTAATGTCTAATAAACTGTGGAGGATGCTAAGTGATGTAATTCAATGTCTAATAAACTGTGGAGGATGCTAAGTGATGTAATTCAATGTCTAATAAACTGTGGAGGATGCTAAGTGATGTAATTCAATGTCTAATAAACTGTGGAGGATGCTAAGTGATGTAATTCAATGTCTAATAAACTGTGGAGGATGCTAAGTGATGTAATTCAATGTCTAATAAACTGTGGAGGATGCTAAGTGATGTAATTCAATGTCTAATAAACTGTGGAGGATGCTAAGTGATGTAATTCAATGTCTAATAAACTGTGGAGGATGCTAAGTGATGTAATTCAATGTCTAATAAACTGTGGAGGATGCTAAGTGATGTAATTCAATGTCTAATAAACTGTGGAGGATGCTAAGTGATGTAATTTAATGTCTAATAAACTGTGGAGGATGCTAAGTGATGTAATTTAATGTCTAATAAACTGTGGAGGATGCTAAGTGATGTAATTTAATGTCTAATAAACTATGGAGGATGCTAAGTGATATAATTTAATGTCTAATAAACTAAAGTGAGTAAATGTTATTGCTGAAATTTCTTTCAATATAATTATAATTTATTTTAGTTTGAGAAATTTGTTTATGTATTTATCTATTTTAACATTTTTCTTTTCATTTAAAAAAAAATTTATAGTCATGTATGTTGGCTTGAGAAAAGAGTAATTCTTTTAGGAAAGGAGATATTTGAAAAAAATCTGGAGAGGACATTGATATTTGATATTCAATAGCTGCAGTCTCAAGAATCTTCCATCTAAGTTGTTTTCTCTTCTAATAAGAGTGGCATTTATTGGATCAAAATTGTGGTTGAACTGATTTCTATATAAAAGTAATACATTTGATAAATTGTGTATTAGATCCATTTTGTGTTCATACATAGTTTTTTTTTTTATTTCTGCAAGTTTCCTCAATGTAGATTGAAGAGAAAATTTGCAAGATTTTATTTTATATATACCTGCTTTAGAATTATTATGGTGATCAACATTTTTTGGTCATGATCATCTTCATAATAATTTTGGATGTAGTTGTAATTATTTTCATATTGTTAAAATTGGATAAATTGTTTTGTAAAGTAGATGTTACAGAGTTAGCAGCTAATATTGTGTGTCTTTCTCCAACTAATGTGGATGAAATAATGAGGATATTGGATTTTTTTTAAATTGTTTTTTCTCTCTCTCACATATGTGTGTATATATATATATATGTGTGTAATTTGGCAGCAACTTTTCTTTTAAACATGCTGTGTTGAATGTTAAAGACAACATCGTCCTGCATATTTTCTTTTGAATTTTCTCATATTTTCTAATGAGACTTTTTATTTGAAAATGATATCGAAATAAATATTGTCCGTACGATAACCTAGTACATTCGAACATCATTGTTCATCTTCAGGGTCAAAATTTTTTAAAAACATTTGCCAATTGGATTGTAGCAGAATCATGTTGCTACATTTTTTTACAAACTAAATAAACGTTAAAATCCTTTTAATTTCAAAAGACGCGATGATATCATATATATATATAAAATTCTATATTATATATATATATGAGAAAATTCAAAAGAAAATAGGCAGGACTATGTTGTCTTTAACATTCAACACAACATGATTAAAAGAAAAGTTGCTGCCAAATTACACACACACATATATATAAAAAATCATAATTCTGCTTGTTAGTAGCCTAGTTTGCATGTATGTTCAATCCTGCCATTATCTCATATAAATAATAGGTCATACCATTTTATTTGTGAGGCAAGATGAAAGAATATAGGCTATGTTTGATTTTAGTAAGAAAAAGAATGTGTATATAATAAAGAAAGAAAGAATGAAAGGGAAGATAGAAGAGGCTATAATGTTCACATTTGTTTAACATCTGCTTCAGTGAAATGAAAAACATAGTTAATTCTGGAACTTTTTGATTTGTACCCTCTTACTTCTTCAAACAATGACCTGCATTCATTCTTATGATTTTTATTGAAATTTTTGAAATTTAAAAAAAAATTTGTTAAGCCCAAATATTTAATGATATAGTTGGGGAATTTCTGCAGCTGTGCAACAGACAATGAATGAGCTTATTCAATCATTAACTTAAGAATTAGGATTTATCAGAAAATGAAAATTGGCATCCGTTCCCACTCCTTCACCGTTGAAACTGTTAGATGTAGACGTCTCTTCTACTCCAATAGCTTCATGTCTCGCACATCTCACCTATGGAACTGCCTTCCCTATTACTGTTTCCCTGACAAATACAATCTCCAACGGTTTAAGTGTAGCATCAATCGACATCTCCAGTTGCCTTGATCTATCCACTTCCCTTCTCCACATCCTTTCATCTTTCATTCCTATCTGCTCTCGCTCCAAATCTTCTGTAACCCCCTTGCCTTGATCGACCCACTGTCTTTCTCTTTCTCCACATCCTCTCCTTTACCACTCCTATCTGCTCTTCCTCCAACCCTTCTGTAACCCCATGCGTGATAGTGGCCTCCAGCCTTGCTTGGGGTGATACGCTTAAAAAAAAAAAAAGAGATAAAAAAAGGCAAACCTTAAACTTTTAACAGGTATTGCTTGTAATGGAAATACTAATATTAGCCATTTCCTAATAAGGAAACATTCAGCATTATTTGATCAAGCAGATAGTGCTACCTTTGGTTGAAATTTGTAAATTCTTTTTATTAAATCTTTTTTTTTTTCAGGAATATGTTTTTCAAGCCCACTAACTGTTATCACTCTTTCCAGTTGTAGTGGAAACAAAATGCAGATGGAGCTGCCTATTGCTTCTGATAAAGGTACCCATCCCCATCGATCAAAGAGACTATGTTTAGTGTGCTGTCTCTGCAAAAAGAAAGCAAATAGCTGTCCTACCAGAGGAGAGCCAGTGAGAACCCCTTGGACGTGTGGTTTTGAAATCATGACACTGAGCGGAGCTAGCCGTGTAAATGATTCCTTTTGTTATCCTACCACTAAAGTTTGAGACTCCATAAAAGCAGGCACATTTTCCAGGAAGAGGCTGTCTGGCAGTCCGCTGTCTGTCTCTGGCTCACTATTGTCAAATTCTCTGTCTTTGGGCAAAGTATGACACAGCTGGGGCTCTGTCTACAGAGAGAGACTCAGCTGAGAACAGACAATTCAAAGTGCCCAATCCAGCGCTTGTGGGGGTTTGGTAAATTTTGACCTTTGGCCTGAGTGTACACTAAACTCGACCTTGTGACACATCTCATCCCAATGGGGAGACTGGGTGAATACCAATATGGCAGTCCCCTGTCCAGCTCTCTATTATCATCTCTCAAATTTTTTGACTTGGTCCATGTGGCTGGATTTGGTCTCCCCAGTTTAAACTGGCCTTGTGCCATATCAAGTCACCATAGCCCGAGTGGAGTGCAAGTTAATACCAAGTGAAGAATTTGTTCTCACCAATAATGGTAGTTGTAATATTAGATATTTTCTTATAAGGAAATATTCGGCCTTCTTTGAACAATTAGACAGTGCTATCTTTGGTTGAAATTTATAAATTCTTTCTATTAAATCAATTTTCCAAACTTTTACCGCATTTTTCAGTAATTATTTTATTATTAATTACACATATTTTAATTTTTATTTTCAATGCAAGTTATTATTCATATTATGCAATATTAAGAAATTTTTATAAAACCCCCATTTTTTGTTAAATTTATAATATTAAGTTTGTAAAATTTTATTGTTTCAAGTCTCTACTTTATCAAAAGCAAATTTAAAGGTAGCTACTTTGTGTCCAGCCCCAAAATGAAAGATGAATCATAATATCCATTAATGAAAGGTGAAATCAGTGTGGATGTTTAAAATATTTGATACTAATCAATAGTACATAGTTAATACATTCAGTGAAGTTTTTGACTAACAGGTTAAAACTGGTATAGAGTGCTTAAAACAGATTTTGTCTGATTAAAATGGTTATATTTTTTCTAGTTGATTGTTTCAAAATAATACAGGAGAATTCTTCATATCCGGAGGGCCTCATATTTGGAATCCCACACATCCGGACATGATTTTGATGTGTATATTTGAACTATTTGGGTGATATGTAACCGATTTGAAATTTCTGTTTTATTTATTTTATTGCATTTTCCGGTATATTGTCTTCTTTTTTTACTTTTTTTTCCTTCAAAGTAGTTGGAAGTTCAACATCTTGATTATACCATTATTTTCTCTGAGTTACATCAGCTATCCATTTTAGTTGTTGAAAGTGATGTGGGTTTTGTCATTTTGTACAGTTCATTGCAAGATTTGAACAAGGATTGTCCTCATTAAGGTTTCATTCGGCCAAAGCTATTTTTATGCCACTGATATGAGAAAGTGTTTGCATACAGCTGTGAGTGTAGATATTTCTGAATGAATTTAGCAGCATGCATGGCATCAATATGGAAATCCTGATTTGCTGAGGCTATTTAAGAATATAAATGCTGTTTTAACAGCTTATTTCTTTACAGTCAAAATCGGCCTTTTGGTACTGTTATATATAGTTGCATAATACATTTCAGATGCATCAAGGGGCGTCTTCAGTGATACACTGCCCTCATTGCTGATTTCAGGTTTTGCATCATATTTGCTCAAGTAGCAACCCTGACCTGACTCCAGAAGAGTCAGGCCACCTCCTTGATAGCATTGTTCTATGCACCTCGACATTGGAAAGAAAAATTTAAATACGGCTAGGAGTCTGACAGTTCTTATTGATATATGTCAGTCAACATCAGCCAATGAAAAATAAAGGCTTTTCACGCTTCCTTTCTATAGAGTGTTGTCTTTTTACTCCATTCGGTTTCAATTTGAGCTATTTTCCCAGAGTCCATAACGAGTTAAGCTGGACTTTTTCTTGCATAGTTTAATCGAATGTTTTATATATTTTAAATACTAATCCCATAACAATATTAACTCTTTAACTAAACCTTAGTTACCACTTATAGTAGCATTTCTAACAAAAAAAAAAAAATTATTCATTATTCTTACTATCATATAAATCTTTAAGTTTACATTATAATTATTATTTGAAATTTCTGATGTTTTTTTTTGTTTTTGTATTATAAATATAAAATATACTTTCTTGTTTGCGTTTGGCAGCACAAAATTGGCAACTGCCCCAACTGAATGGTGTTGTCAGAAGAGGCACTATCGTCATTATTCATTTACTAAACTTTGATTTATGGAAAGGTTGCATGTCAGTACAGTCACAAATACTGTTCACTAACACAATCAGTCTTTTAAAAAGATTTCAAATTGACAACATAACTGCAGCACAACCCAACGAAAAAAATCTTCTATTTTGTTTATCTGTTTTTTTTTGGGGGGGGGGGGTCATGTTGCACAATATAGGTGTTGTGATGAGAAATAATTTTTTAAAAAGTTTTTACTAATTTTTATAAAAGTTAATAGGGGGTTTAATTTGCAATGTAAAGTCATTGTAAACTGATACACTTTCTTCTTCATGTGCCATATCCATTCAGAACATAGGTGATGATGACTCTCCACATCTTCCCGTCCCCTGTAGCACTCAACAAATTCTGTCATTTTGATATTTCTCTCAAACCCTGTTATACCATCCATTTACACAAGTTAAACAAGTATCTGTCTATATCTCTGAGATGAGGTATTATGATTATTTGCATTATTTACATTATTCCAACTGTTATCCTCATCTTCATTGCCATATTCACAACATTTCAGCTGTTGTACCTTCCAGCCTTCTTTGGGTGATTGGAATTTCAAACCAAACCATTTATTTCATCCACCGGGGTAGAATGTTCTACTTCCATGTGCCATGCCTCTTCCAGATGTCACAGTTATTTCCCTTTAACTCAACTTTCCAAGTTTTGGTTCACCACTGCTGTGGCCTGGTATTGAACTCACAACTCTTTGGGTCTAGTCACTGGATCTAACCAACGTCTTTTTCCACTCGGCCATGTATCCTTGATAACAAATTTTTTTTAATGCCTTTTAAGAAATATCATTGTATCAGCATGTTTTGTTTTGGTTTCTGAAGGGGGAACAATTTGCAATGAATTTACATAGCAATCTGGACCCCCAATTAAATGTTTTAAAATTTAATTTTTCTAAGATATTAGTGATTTGGCTGAAGTTAAGCAACACCAGTACAAAGATGGGTGACCATTTGGGAATATCAGGTCCTTTAAGCTTGGGTGTGCAAATAGTGTAATGGATAATAAGCTTAGAATTGAAAATCAGCGAACTGAGTTCCAGTTGGGTTCATTATATTCCCTTATGCGCAAATACCCTTGGAAAAGGCATGGACCTAACTCTTTTACCCCCAGCTATGGGTTAATTAGCAGAACTTGTGTCAGTAAACATTATACCTGAAAAAGATTTTACAATCTAAAATATATATTCTGCTTTTAAAATAACATACAAAAGGTTGATAAGCCATAAAAAAATGAATCTATTAGTGATCTGGAGTGTAGAAATCATGCAGTAAAAGTTTGGGTTTCTGTGGGCGGGGGTATAAATTATACGATAAATTTGTATAACAAACTGGACTTTTATAAAATTTGATAAAAAATTTGGTTCCTATGACCTGGAGTGCTTGATTAATCTTCTTTTTCAGGATGTGGGCAATCATGGCTCTCCACAATTTCTTCTCTTTTGTAGCTCTAAGTAAAATTTGTATTTTTTTTCTATCTCTCTCAATCCCTTTTTAGCCAACTATCTACACAGGTTTCTTTTTCTCCCATTCAGGCCTTCACAACAGGGAAATGCCATGCTGCTTTCATGGTGTTGAATCTTCCTCATTCCCCCCATGTTCCAAATGTAAGGAGAATGTTCTGTTCAGACAGGTTTTCTCCCTGAACTGCTACTTTTTGGAACAGGCCCCCCCAGGTGTACACTTCTCTTAACCTTCACAAATAAAGGGTCAATCATTTTCTATTCTCTTTATCCTCATAATCTCCAGTTTCTACCACTTCTGGTTTCATTCGTATCAGCCTTTGCATTCATCATTATCCTTTTAATCATGACTGTCTACCATGAGGGGGTCTCGAGTCTTGCGTTGGGTGAACTTCAGTAAAGAAAAATCTAACAGTAGAAGCTATATTGAAGACTGCATGTTAGAACATTTTCAACATAATCACCTTCCTTTCCAATGCACTTAATTCAGTGGAGAATATACTTTTTAATAAATATTTTCATGGCAATTTTTCTGATCAGCTCCTCTTCTTGGTACTCAGATTTCATGAATTTAAGTACAGTACTAGATTGGCAATTAGGTCTCATCATTATAGTGTTCAAACTGCTAAATACAACTTTTTTTTTTCTTTTTAATCGGCATCACCCCATGCAAAGGCAGTAAATGTCACAGCCACTCGCATCCAAGGATGGCAGTCTACTAGAGTGGCTAGCTAATCCCCATTGCAGACGCCTGCTCAGGCACATTTGTGCTTGTTCAACACCCATAGAGCCCACCTGTGGTTTATACTGCAACTATGCTGAGCAGACCTTAGTTTCTGGGAGAGAGAGAGAGAGTGTGTTATCTAATATGATCAACATCTGAACAAGGCCAGCATGCTTAAACCCTCAGTCATGATGACTTGTGACTTCATGCTAGCACAACCACCGGCAGCTCCCAAGGGTTCTGTTTACCCAATTTCACTCACAAGGCATGGGTTAACCTGTGGTATGGTTTTCAGGTACTTTCCAGAGGTGCTGCATGCTGGGATCACCTCTTCCAAATGGATTACATCAAAAAGTCACTTAACAAAAGAATATTGTTAAGGAATTCAGTTATTTCCCCTCCCCAAATTTAATGGATGGTTCCAAGCAGTAACAGCAGCAGGTTCGTCTCCCTTTCAATTTGCATTTGCCTGATGAACCAAATAGAAGCTTGTTAAAATCTTTCTTTCTCAGTTTAACTTCTGATACTTGGGGAACCTTTGCCACTTTAACGTTTAATGTCTGGAGAGTATATGTCATTTCAACTACAGACTGTAATTAATTTCTGCTGGACTTTGCATTGTGTAAATATTAATAGCAAACTGAACCTTCCTTGAATGTTTAAAAAAATTTATCTGAGATAGATATGCTTAACTACAGTAAAAAAAATCTATAAATTCCATTTTATATTTTACGGATTTATTCAAATACTAAAATGTAGCTTTTAAACAGTAAATATTGCCAAGGGAATATACAATCATAGCAGTGGTCATGGATAAAAGTCTTCACATTGTTGGCTGAAGGATCTTGAGCTATAAAAAAAAAGAAAAGAAAGGAGAAATAGAGAAAGTTAACTTTTGATTTATATTAACTGTTGAACCAAAAAGAACTGACAAGCTATGTCAGAGATTAATAAAAATAACAAGAAAAAAAACCGGAGCTGATCCAAAGTTCGAGAGTTAAGCTTGGCTTTACAAAGTCTGGGATTAACATTAGACTTATTTCTTCCAATCTTGACCTCAAAAATGCAAATGCTTAAGCCAATATTTTGTGTGAAGCTTATTGCGTGCTTAGACGAACTCAAAATGGCAGAAATTATGAAGCAAATACTGTCAGAATTGTTGCGGAAAGATAATGATTTATAATGATTTGACCATTCAGCAAGATGACTTGAAGTTGTAATGATATATTTTGTAAGTGGTACAAAATGGTAATACTTAAATATAGCAACAATTAACAAAAAATAGACAGCTAAACTGGTTTATCAGCGTCTCTCATGAGAGCAAAATCTGAGGACAAAAATGTGCACAGCAGCTAATAAAATATCAAACCTAAGTCAAATATAATTTTTAAACTAATTACCTTTAAAACCAAAAACCACTCCTACTTACAGAGAGATGGCTGGTAGGACTTATTATAATTGGATTCCTAAACTTTCAAGTGATACTCAGAAATAGGCTTGCTGAGCACTGAGAATGTGTCTGGACTATAAGACTGGGTACATTGCTGGATTTTAATCAAATATTCAGCTCTGTAAATTGTTTGCCTTTGACTTGTGAATATTGGCTGTTGCATGTTGGCTGATCCCTGCTCCAAACATTTAATCCATTCTGCCTATATAGTCAGCATTAAATTGATATCTAAATTGGTAAATTACCAAACTAATATGATGGGTAAGCAGAATAATATTTTGAGACCAATCAGTTCAAGTAAGATTTGCAAGAGGTGGCTTGTAGGACTATATATAAAGAAACCCACAGAGACATGATTTTAGATATCATTCCCACACTCAGTAAACTGTTCCAGTAAGAGTTACAAGAAGTGTCAAACAGGACAATATATAAAGAAACCCGCAGAGACTGTGGTTAGATCATTCTCTGATAAGAGGGAGTTTTCACAAGAGTCCTACTATTTAACCCATAGCAGGGGTCAGGAACAGAGGTGAATTCATACCTTTTCCAAGAGTATTTGTGCATAAGTGAATATAATGAACCCTGACTCGAAAAGGGAATTAGTTCCCTGTGTTCTAATTCTGTTATCCATTACATCAACTGCACATTCAAGCTTACAGCATCTAGTATTCCTAAATTGTCACCTATCTAGGTACTGACTAGGCTCAATGTTGCTTAACTTTGGTGATCATATGAGAACCGCTATTTCAATTTGATATGGCTATTACCCGAAAGAATAAAAGAAGAGTAGAAAACAAAGAATGAAGAGCAAAAAAGAAAAGAGAATAGGGAAAAAGAAAGAAAGTAGGAAGGAATAGAGAAAAAGAAAAGAAAGAAAGAAAAAGAAAAGAAAGAAGGAGAGAGAAAAAGAAAAAAGAAAAGCAAAAAAGAAAAAAGGAAGAGCAAAAAAGTAAGAGTGGAAAAGAACGCAGAAAGTGAAAAAAAGAGAAGAAAAAGGAAGAGAGAAAAGAGAAGAAAAAGAAGGAAGAGAGAAAAGAGAAGAAAAAGAAGGAAGAGAGAAAAGAAAAGAAGGAAGAGAGAAAAGAAAAGAAGGAAGAGAGAAAAGAGAAGAAAAAGAAGGAAGAGAGAAAAGAAAAGAAGGAAGAGAGAAAAGAAAAGAAAAAGAAGGAAGAGAGAAAAGAAAAGAAAAAGAAGGAAGAGAGAAAAAGTAAACAAGAAAGGAGAGGGAAAAAGAAAAAGAATGAAGGAAAATGATAAAAGAATGAAGACAGCAAGAAAAATAAAGAGAGAAAAACGAATGAAGACAGAAGAAAACAAAGACAGAAAGAAAGGACTCTAAGAGTTAACTATATTTTTTGAGAATAGAGATTTTATTCAGATACAAGTCCTACTATTTAATCCATAGCTGAGTGTAGGAAGTGGATTTATATCTTTCCCAAGAGTACTTGTGCATAAGTGAATATAACAAATCACACTGTAATTGGAATGCAGTTTCCATTTTTCTCAGAATAATTAGGTCTCACCTACTGTCCAGCATGAAGAATATTTTGCATGGCACCATTGCAATTCAGTGCCAAAAATCTGGTCTGTTAGATTCTGCTGTTGACCATATCCAATACACTGCAATTTTTTTAAAATCATTTCACCCCAAGCAATGGCAATAAAGCCACTAATTTGCAAGAAGTTATTGAGGGTTAAAGAATATGAGAACAAAAAAAAAAAAAATATTAAGGAGAGAGAACTATAAAAGAACAGGAATTGAGAAAACAGAAGATAATGATTGGCATTCCATTTAAATTTTTGAAATCAAACTTGTCTTGGAAGCAAGAAGCCAGAAGAGAGTTCCAAAAGGGAGAAGTGTGACGGCAGAAACAATAATCATAGAACTTACGTTACATTTAGCCATTTCACCTGTAAAATGATGAGATCATGACGCCAGTCTTGTACTGCACTTAAATTTGTAAAGTCTAGGTACCATAGAGGAAAGTAATATTTATTTTGTGTAATAATGCAAAAATTTGGCACAAGGCCAAAATAAGGGGGGGGGGAAACTGGTCTTCAATCTATTTTATCTTAAACTTAGCTAGCCACAAACACTGAACCAAACAAGCTACAATGTTCCTTGCACCAAAACAACACATTTGTACCTACCATTTTTACTACCGCCACCAGAATACTTCAGAGTCTCAATGAAATCCTAACTAGACCCCATATTTGTCTGGAGCGGGGGTAGTAAGGATAACTTTTAAAAATAAAACCCCAGTGAATATTTACAATGGCTCCAATTTGATATAGAATAAACAAAAGAGTTTTAAAAAAAAAAAAAACCCAGTCCTTAATTGTGGCAGAAACATCAGTTAACTGGTCGAAATTAATGTGGGACTTAAATAATTCAAGCAATCATTCAACTAAACACTCACTAAGACACACACTAATTCACGCACAACTACAAATATGAAAAGCACACTTGAAAAAATGAAAGGCATCCCATGATCACTGGAGAACTGATATTTCTGGTCACCTAACTGGGGATGTGAGGGTGGGGGTACTACAGAGGAAAGCTCATCAGAACAGTTATCAAGAAAGTATTTATAGAAAATGCATAGGGAATCTATGATACAATGGTGGGAAAATGACTGAAGCTGAGATGCCAGGTCAGTACTAATAATATTACATAACAATTTTATCAAGAATCTCTAAATATATAGCAGGACCACCAGACTAGAAGTGATAATGAAAATTCAAAGATTGAATGACTTCACCCTATCTCTTGCACAAGTGACTTCAGGGTGTTTTTAGAATTTACAGTTGTTTTGCTTACCAATTACAGTCAAAGAACCCAGTCTGCTCTGCTATTTATATACTCTTGTATTTGAGTGTAAGATTTGGTTATTTTGTTTTATGGCATATCAACCTCAATAGGTTATTTAATGTCATCAAGATTTTTAATTGCTGGTAATATTTTTTTCCCCAGAAATGTATTGCTGGTGATATTTTTTCCCCAAAATGTATTGTTGGCAATATTTTTTATCCAAAAAGTATTGATGGCAATATTTTTTACCCCAAAAGTATTGATGGCAATATCCCCCCCAAGTAATGATGGTAATATTTTTTCCCACAAAAGTATTGATGGCAATATTTTTCTCCCCAAAAGTATTGATGGCAATATTTTTTCAAAAAAAGTATTGATGGCAATATTTTTTCCAAAAAAGTATTGATGGCAATATTTTTTACCCAAAATTGATTGATGGTAATATTTTTTCCTCAAAATGTACTGATGTTTATATTTTTTTGCAAAAAATGTATTGATGGTGATATTTTTTACCAAAAATGTATTAATAATTATTTTCTTCAAAAATTCATTGCTGGTAATAACTTTTTACAAAAATGTATTGATGGTATTAAAACCTATTTTTACACATTCATAGTGATTTGGCTCCCAGTTTTGGGGTTAACAATTTGCCCATAGCTGGAATCATAACAGGTGGAACACCAGCAATTAAGAGGTGGTTCCACACTCCTCAAAATCTCCTGATCAGAAGCCTTGCTGGTGGATGTAGTTTATCGTCTTACCCAGGATGTGGATGTAGTTTTCAAGTGTAAGTGAATCTAACAAACTTAACTGGGATTTGAACTCGGCTCTCCACTTTCTCTTTCTGAGCTGCTAGCCATTACACCCACAAATATCTGCATACAAAAACTTTGTACCAGAAACCTATAAAACATTGAAATGTTACTGCTTAGTATTAGACTTTGAAAGAAAAAAGTAGTTTTGCTTTTAATGTCTTGCAATGTAAGTAGGAAAAATTCAGAAAATAAAAGAAGACTGTAAATAAACAACTGAAAGAATAAACCTGAAAAATGCCATTAAAAAGTTTCTTGTGTGACCTTCCATAGTAAAAGGAGAGCAACAGACAGATGAGAAAAAGGCCGAGTAGCTTTTTGAATATTTCAAATGTTGAATCTCTCTCTTGTTAATGAATACATGATAAAAATCAACAAATTTACAAGGTTTATATCAGTTTTTAAAAAAAATAGTGAAAAAAGAAACAAGAGATTTGTATATTTCATCTCTTTTTTTTTTTTTTTAATAATTCTGTGATAACAGCAGTAGCATCCTAAAGAAAATATTACAGTCACACGCTTTTATAGAAAAGGGAAGTAATGAACACTTTGCAGTATTATGATGCCAACACTACCAAAAACTTTGACACCATTTGCAAGAAACAAAAAAAATAAAAATAACAAGACATGACAAGAAGCAGCATCAGTTCCATTACTGTCTTTTAGTTTTAAATATTTCCTTATATCACTAAAAAAATAAGAAATTAAACATAAAACTAAATTCTACCCCAAAGAAGTGGCAATTTTTTTTTATAATAATGCTTAAAAATGAAAACAAAATAAACATCACATATTTAGTAAAAAAAAAGAAAGATAATAATATATTTATACATATCTCCATATAAAATAAAATTCAAACAAAAACTTTCTTTTTTAATGTGTAGACTTTCAAATAGGACCCGTGGCACTTAGGTATTAAGTTCAAACATCAACGAACTTTGTCAACGCTCTCCTCGAAATAAAATAATAAATGAAGAAGAAATTAACAGAAAAAAAATGTTTCACTTTTGACTTTTGTAGACTTTAACTGTCACATAATCCTGTATTATAAGTAAAGTGATAAAGTTATATCATTATATATATATATATATGTGTGTGTGTATATATATATATATATATATATATATAAACATACACACACGTGTGTGTGTGTGTATATATATATATATATATATATTTTCACACACACATATATAGGTGTGTGTTTGTGTGTGTGTATATATATATAAACATACTATATTCATCAACACGCCCACGTGTGTCAAATGTGGCACAAGGCCGGTTTAATGTGGGCTTTCCGAGCCCGTAGGCTCGGGCAAAAATTGCCCGTAGAACCCGTATAAACGGGATCGGGGCGGTCAACCACCCCGAATGAGGCTCTGCCCTTCGGCGGGGCCTCGTCCAAGTTCCTCTCTGCCCAAAGGCAGAGAGTTCCCCTCTGCCTGAGAGGCAGAGAGTTCGACCGAATAGGTGAGACGTCCAAAAAGGACGGAACTCACATGTGTGTGCGTGAGTTTAGTTTATATTCACATCTCTGTCTGTCTATCTATATATATATGCACATACATGTATGTGTGTGTATGTATATATATATATATATATATATATATACACACATTTATATATACACGTGTGTGAGTGTTTATATTCACATTTATATATACACACACACACATAGACATAAATATATATACATATATATATATATATAGATGTGTGTATATATATATATATATATATAAACATATACACGTGTGTGAGAGTTTAGTTTATATTCACACTTATATCTATACATATATATATACACACACACACACATACATGTTTGTATATGTGTGTGTGTGTATATACATATATATGAGTATGAACATAAACTAAATAACAAGATATTAATGACAATATATGCGTGTAATAAGGAAATAAATATTTATTTAATGTGTAAACAAAATAGTGCTCAATGTAGTTAAACAGAGCTATAAAGTATATATTAATAATTACACATATACCTACGTTTGTAGTGCAACTCAGATTTTCATGTTCCCGCAATTAATCGGGAACAAATGGTAAATGAACTATTTATTATTTACCATCTGTGCCTGATGAATTGCGGAACCATGAAACATTGAGATTCACTACAAATGTCAGTGTGCGTGTGTGTGTGTATATATATATATATATATATATATATATATATATATATAAAAAAAATCATACTGAGCCAGAAACTAACTATCCAATCTTTCCATCATTTTTCATTAATTTTGGTTTGCCCTGAAGATCCATTTAGGTGAAATCTAGGTAGGTAGTTTCTGGAACACTAGGATTTTTTAATACTCTGCTCTACTTAGTGTTCTGAGCACTTTATGTTTTATTTTACTCATTACGGCAATCTTTTTAGTCTTCTTTTTTTGCCCAATTTTTTCCCCAGGTACCAGTTTGTTTAAATATATTTTTTATTTGCAAATTGTATTATCAAGGTTTCTTATACCAGTCAGGCATAGATATTAAAATAAATATATATATATATATATATATATATATATATATATATGTTTATTATATATTTTTGTAAGAATGATTCATGTAATGTAAATTGAACTGCACCATATACTTGATATTAAAATAACTGATCCGACGTGCAACTTTCGGATAATAACTGTGAAATTCCTCTATTTATTGAACAATTTAGTTCATGCCACATTGACTGAAAAACCTACCAGTACAAAAGAATTCTCCTCTTACCATATTAGTACAAAAACGCGCAATCTTAAAATTTAAAAATTCAACGTCAGCGTTGCGACCACACGCTCCAAAATTTCTTACAATTAACAATAACACATTTCTTAAATCATCTTTCAGATTACAACCTATTCTTTCGTTGTCCTGTTATTAGCTGAATGTAAAAAAAGAAATATATTTTCATACCTAATGATATCTGTATGCACAGATGAAAGCTTGTAAAAAAATGAAAAAAGACCTTATGCAACTGGAATTTATAAACAGGGATCATAACATTCATCTACAGGTTCGGGGTTAATGTCATTTATTAAATTTGTTTGCGAAGATGTATTCTCGCCATTTATTTCATTAACTTCAATATCTGTTTTTTGTACGAATGATTCATGTAATGTAATGCAATGTAAAAATATATATATATATATGTGTGTGTGTGTGTGTGTGTGTGTCTGTCTGTGTGTATATGTATATATGTGTGTGCGTGTGTCTGTGTATATGTATATATATGTGCGTGTATATATATATATGTGTGTGTGCATGTGTGTGTATATATATTTTGTGTGTGTGCGTGTGTGTGTTTAATGATTCTTAATTTTTGTTTTGCATGCAGCCTCCTCAAATCTTAATGTTTTATTTTCCTTTTCTCCAAAATATTCAATTTTGTTGACCCCTGACATCTTTAATTTTTTTTATTTTTTTTTATTTTTTAGTGCAAACAATTTTAAAAAAAGTTCACTTCCAAATCTTGGTAAGTTGCAGATGGATATCATGTGGTGAGGAAATGTATTTTTGTCTCCCCAACATTTTTTATCGTTATGATCGTAATCTGATAAGGTACTCTTATTGAAATGATTTTTTTTTGCGATTTGGCAAATAATAATAATAATAATGATAATAGTAATAATATTAATGATGATGCAAATGATGATTATGATGATGATAATGATAATCACATTAATGTTCATAATGATCTTGATCATAATAATGATGATAACGAAAATGATTATAATATTAATGATAATGATGGTGATGATAGTGATTTTTTTGCGATTTAGCAAATAATAATAATGATGATGATGATAATAGTAATAACATTAATGATGATGGAAATGGTGATAATAATGATGAGCATCATCATCATAATGACAATACTGATAATGATGTTCATGATCTTAATAATGATGATGATGATGATGAAAATGATAATGATTATAATATTAATGATAGTGATGATGATAATGATAATGATTTTTTGTGATTTGGCAAATAATAATAATGATGATAATAGTAATAACATTAATGATGATGGAAATGATGATGATTATCATTATAATGACAATACTGATAATGATGTTCATGATCTTAATAATGATGATGAAAATGATAATGATTATAATATTAATGACCATAATTATCTTGATAATGGTAACAATAATAATGATAGCAGGAAAGTCAAAGATGCATTTCCCCACAAAATTGTGTAGGTTTATATATTACATGACTCTATGAAGCAGAGACAAAATCGCATCAGATATCCACTGATAAAAAATCAAAAAAAAAATCACTATTTTTCACAACTTAAGTTGTGACCAATATCTCTTGTCGCTAAATCAATTTTTATTTAATATCAAAGTATAACCAAATTCATTTTCTGTTCATTCAGATAATTTCAGAGAGAGAGAGAGAAAGATAGAATGTTGTCAAAGAGAGCATTTGGTGAGAAAATAGTAGATAGAACTATCTCAAAACATCTTAAAGAATCATTTAAAATCCAAAGAAGAATCAGCTATATTATTGGTCCTGATCTGGCAGCTCAACTTCAGTTACCTCTCACCACTGTAAGATAGCCTCTCTATGCCTTTTCTGGAAATACTTTCATGGTAATTGTTTGGATGAGCTCTTCGTCTACACATTTTTCATTTAAACGCAGTATTAGACTGGCATTGAGATCTCATCAATTTACAGTTGAGCCAGCTAGATGTAACTGTAAATTCTATGCTAACAGTTTCTTTTCTCACACTTCTCACTTGTTGAACTCCCTTCTGGCTCCATGCTTTCCAGCCAACTTTAATCTGCAAAAATTTAAATGCAGTGTCAATCTCTATCTACTGTCCTCCTGATTACTCTTTTCTCTTTGTTCTCATTACTAGTCCTTCTTTTCCTAATTCTTCCACACCCTGTAACCCCTTTTTGTGCCTTAGTGGCTTTATTGCCTTGCATGGAGTGATACTGATTAAAAAATGTCACAATTCCAAATGCTTATTTTCTATAAAGGCAAGCTGTTCCAACTTGAAAAATTGGGAGAATCTAGTCTTGATCCATACATTTTCTCTCAACTGAGCCTTTGTGCTGTTTTCAACAAACTTAATCAAGAACATCCCAATCTTAATTAAACTTAAACCGAAGTGTTTTCATTCTAACCTGTTTCATGGCTGATAAACTGAGGTATATTTTACCATTTACACCAGCCATGTACCAGTCCCTCAGACAAGAGTTGGCATAATTTACCCTGCATCTTTGACTTTCCTGCTATCATTATTATTGTTACCATTATCAAGATAATTATGGTCATCATTTTCATCATCATCACTATCATTAATATTATAATCATTATCATTTTCATCATCATCATCATCATCATTATTAAGATCATGAACATCATTATCAGTATTGTCATTATGATGATGATGCTCATCATTATTATCACCATTTCCATCATCATTAATGTTATTACTATTATCATCATCATTATTATTATTATTATTTGCTAAATCGCAAAAAAATCCCCATATAAACAATATCTTCAGATATGAATTTTATAAATTTCTTTTTGTCCTTATGCTATGTGCTACTCTGAAAACAGCTACATGGAGCTGATCAGTTTTTTTTAAACTTTTCATCCCAGGCAAGGCTGGAAGCCACTAGCACGCAAGGGGTTTACAGAAGATTTGGAGCGAGAGCAGATAGGAGTGAAAGAGGAAAGGATGTGGAGAAGATAGTGGATAGATCAAGGCAAGGGGTTACAGAAGATTTGGAGCGAGAGCAGATAGGAGTGAAAGCGGAAAGGATGTGGAGAAGGATCAAGGCAAGGGGTTACAGAAGATTTGGAGCGAGAGCAGATAGGAGTGAAAGAGGAAAGGATGTGGAGAAGGATCAAGGCAAGGGGTTACAGAAGATTTGGAGTGAGAGCAGATAGAAGTGAAAGAGGAAAGGATGTGGAGAAGGATAGATCAAGGCAAGTGGTTACAGAAGATTTGGAGTGAGAGCAGATAGAAGTGAAAGAGGAAAGGATGTGGAGAAGGATAGATCAAGGCAAGTGGTTACAGAAGATTTGGAGTGAGAGCAGATAGGAGTGAAAGAGGAAAGGATGTGGAGAAGGATAGTGGATAGATAAAGGCAAGGGGTTACAGAAGATTTGGAGCAAGAGGAGATAGGAGTGAAAGAGGAAAGCATGTGGAGAAGGATAATGGATAGATCAAGGCAAGGGGTTACAGAAGATTTGGAGTGAGAGCAGATAGGAGTGAAAGAGGAAAGGATGTGGAGAAGGATAGTGGATAGATCAAGGCAAGGGGTTACAGAAGATTTGGAGCGAGAGCAGATAGGAATGAAAGAGGGAAGGATGTGGAGAAGGATAGTGGATAGATCAAGGCAAGGGGTTACAGAAGATTTGGAGCAAGAGCAGATAGGAGTGAAAGAGGAAAGCATGTGGAGAAGGATAATGGATAGATCAAGGCAAGGGGTTACAGAAGATTTGGAGTGAGAGCAGATAGGAGTGAAAGAGGAAAGGATGTGGAGAAGGATAGTGGATAGATCAAGGCAAGGGGTTACAGAAGATTTGGAGCGAGAGCAGATAGGAATGAAAGAGGGAAGGATGTGGAGAAGGATAGTGGATAGATCAAGGCAAGGGGTTACAGAAGATTTGGAGCGAGAGCAGATAGGAATGAAAGAGGAAAGGATGTGGAGAAGGATAGTGGATAGATCAAGGCAAGGGGTTACAGAAGATTTGGAGTGAGAGCAGATAGGAGTGAAAGAGGAAAGCATGTGGAGAAGGATAATGGATAGATCAAGGCAAGGGGTTACAGAAGATTTTGAGCGAGAGCAGATAGGAGTGAAAGAGGAAAGGATGTGGAGAAGGATAGTGGATAGATCAAGGCAACTGGAGATGTCGATTGACATTACATTTGAATAGTTGGATATTATAGTTGTCAGGGAAACAGGAATAAGGGAGAGAGTTCCACAGGCGAGAGGTGCGAGATATGAAGCTATCGGAGTAGAAGAGACGTCTACATTTAACAGTTTCAACAGTGAAAGGGTGGGAGCGGGATGCCAGCCTCGTAGGACGCTTGAATTCATGACGCCTCGGAACCAGGGAAAGCAGATTACAATTAATTAAGCAAACTTACTATTTACTAATTAAACAGATTATTTTGACTTTAGATAATTCCATAAATTTTTTCATTACTATTTGACTAATTTGTAGTAATGTGAAATATCAGATGACAACAATGCTTGTTATTATGAACACTAAGTTTTTTTTAAACTTTTGACTGAATTTTGACAAGGCAGTTTTAACTTATTTCTATACAAACATTATAAATTTAGAAATAAAACATTAATGTCGAAAAGATTGCCTCTATAAGGCAATTTTAATTAAAATTTGAATTAAAATAAATAACACAGAAGAAATATTTATTGAAATCTGCTTTCAAAAATTGTTATGCAATTTAAATATAATTGTTTATGTTGTAAATGTCATTTGTTAGTTTCATAAAATACATCTGCTGGATGCTTTAGTACACATCATCAGTGATGTTTCTAGCCAAGGTTCATCAGGGGTTTCGGGTCTTTCAACATCATACCCCCTCTCCACTGTGACCCAACCAATACTGATCAGGTATCGCCTTGTGTTCCTTCCGTTAGCTACAAGTTTTTCCATCCTCCCGATCACACACTGTGACCCCTCTTGGCAATTTATGGTTCAATCCTGTGTAACTTCTGGTTCACCAACAATGTGGAAGCAAATACAACCACAGTTTCTATCTGGCAAGGAACATGGCAGCACGCTTGGCTTGAAGTGTAAATAATGATTTGTTTCCATCACTGAGATATATACTCATACATATATATATATATTTAGTGTATTGGAGCAACAGATAATTATTTAAACCTATATTATATGTCAAAGCTGATATTTTGACATAAAAATTGCTATGTGACGATAACGAGAGATTTGACAGTGGATATCTTTGTCTCATATCTGTATAACCACTCTGACGATGGCTCATGTGAGCTGAAAGCTTACGACCAACTTAATAAAAAATATCCAAATGTTGGAAAATTTTTGTCTTTACTTTCACCAGAAATTAAAGCAAACATTTGAACATTAGAACGGCTCATGATCAGACATAAAAGACATTCATTGTCTGTTATATTTAATTATATATATATATATATATATATATATATATATATATATATATATATATATATATATATATATATGTATATATATGTATATATATATATATGTATATATATATATATAATTGATAGTAAACTTACGCTTAGAAAATCAATTTCATAAATTAATGTTATGGGTTAGGCTATTTTGTTCTGCTGACATAATGTCGAGACACAGAAACAAAATTTAGCCTTAAATGAATTCAGTATATTCAGTAATATAATAATTTCGAGTTCAATCCCTGAACTAAGCAGTGTGTAGCTGAACTTAGTGGTAAAATGAGGAGAGCAATAACCAAACAGTACTAAATAAGAACTAGACCAGATATCCCAAAATATGGCCAGTGGAATGGGAATAATCTACTTTGTAGATTAAATAAAGGGCTAAGTTTGAAATTACCTAAAGGTTAACCAAACTAACAAGCACCTGAAGAAGGCTGTAGGGCACAACAGCTGAAACATTAAGATAGTAACAACAAAGATGAGGATAATATTATGAATATAAATAATGTAAAATAATGAAAATCTCAGAAATTCTGACACAAATTACAGATGGAAGTTCGATTCTTGGCACAAAGACTTCCAAAAGATGACTTTATAAGAAAGCAAGCCCTAGTTCTCAGTAAATTTACACAAAGAAATCTTTGAATGGATTTTTTATCTGAAATTATTTCTTTCTTTATTATGGCAAACAGGCTTGATTTTATTAATTAAAAAAAAAAACAATGACTCAAATACATGTACTGAATAAAAATAACATATACAGTTTATAGCAATAAAGAAATTTTACCCTAATTAGGACTTGTGCCAGACTTAGTTGATTTAAATATATATCAGTGAATATATTGATTAAAAGATGTACCCTAAAAAAATAAGACGTATTTGCAGACGTCTTTTAAGAGAGAGGAAGAAATTTATAAAATAAACCAAATAAAAATTAATAGAATTAAAAAAAAAAAAAAGGTAATATTACCAGGAATTAAAAGACAAAGATTTGGAAAAAAATGGTCTTGTAGACATAAGCACCATTTATTTTCTTGGGTGAATGGATTAAGATTTGAAAATCACTTCTTAATAATATAAGACTCATCAAAAGTTGTAGTCCCTTGAGCTTTTCTACTTAAATTGTCACAAAAATCATATTTTCTTCTCCACAGAGAGAAGAACAAACAAACATAGAGATCTATATATAACTATGGCACATCAATTACAATATGATGGTCATTTCAACAAAAAATAATCATTGGCCAATTCTGGGTAGATAAAGACAAATGGTCAGTTTCATAGAACTAGTGAGTATTATATACTGGGTATAACAGCAAAATTGTCCAAATCGTGTAACACCATAATTGCCCATCCTACAAAATGTTTAATATCTAAAAAATACACTGAACTAATGGAGTTTCTTTTTTTTTACACGTTTTCAGATAAGACATTTAGCCATCTTGATACCATTTGTCGTAAGAATCACTGAAAAACCATATGAATTATTCAGCTAGAAAGAGAACTGGTTAAAATCATTTTGTGTCAGCCCAACTATATTTTCCCAACTGAGCAATGGGTAGAGGAAAAAGATCAAGTCAGGCCTTCAGTAATAGTCCCAAGATTCATACTCTTCAAAGTCCATTCAAGAACCATCAAGAGAACAGTGAATAAGTTTAAAAAAGAGGGAACAGTAGAGAAGAAAACTGGATCAGAAAGTCACAACAGGAAAAGTGATCTTCATTCCAACTTAGAGTGAAATACATTCTTATTATTTAAAGTAGAGTCCAATAATGTTATAAAATCCTTGGTGAATTCCAGTAAGATATCTTTAATCATTTCTAAGTTCAAAACTTAATCTAACAATTGAACAATTTTGCTGTTATACTCTCTCTCTCTCTCTCTCTATATATATATATATATATATATATATATATATATATATATATATATATATATATAGCTCAAAAGCCAATAAGGAAGTGCCCTGAAGTTTCAAAGCATACAAAATGACTTCAGTTTCATACAACATCTTAGAAAGCAATGAATATTAATATAGGATGTTTAAAATAGCAATAATAAGTTACATGAAGCTTAAAAAACAACAGTTCTTTTGAAAAACTATTAGAATGACTTGAGGCTACCAACACCGGCATCAATTAAAATGGATAGAATATACAAAAATAAATACATTAAAAAAAAAATGAACAAAAATAAGTAAAGTAAAATAAATTAATTGAAACCAGTAAATAAGGAAATAAATTCAGTAAATAATAAATAAATTAACAAATCATGAACATACATATAAAGACAAGTAAATGTAATAACAACCAACAATAAAATAATGAATAATAAATAAAAAAGTTAACACTATAAACAGCCCAAAAACTGCACCCAGATCCACAATTATTTCCACTCAATAGCCTGTAGAATAATTCAAAACATAACCATTATTGCCCATCAAAAGAACCATTAGAATAATAAAATAACCTACCCACAATGCATCACTTACCTGTATATATAAATACTTGGGTAAAACACAATGCATATGGCATGACAATTGCATTTAAGCATGAAAAATCCTGTTGCCGCTGCGTTGACTTCAATGCCCACTTTTATATTTACATTTGTGCGTGCATGTGTGTGTGTGTGTACAAAATGACCAAACATTAGAATTTGTTTTTGAAGGACCAGTCATGAATGTGTGTGTGTGTGTATATATATATATATATATATATATATATATATACCTGGAGCAATGAGTACAAAAATAAAATATATATTCTAAAATTCACAGCATTAATTCAAGGAGGGCTCAATACCAATAGTAGAGTAATAATTATTTATTATAATTTTTTCATATAGATTTGTTTTTGTTTATATGAAATAATGTGTGTATATATATATATATATATATATATATATATATATATATCCTGATGATTCTGGTAGCGTGAAACTCGAGAAGCAGTGTGAATTTTGTCACTTTTTGGGTAGTTCAATTACTCTGCCTTGTGCATTTAGACATAAAGCACTTTCTTTTACACTTGAGGTAAATGTCTGTCTTTGATCTGCTGTCAGTATTTAATTTTTCAAAATTTTTAAATTTAAAAATGTTAATAAAAATACATCAGGTTAATGTTGAATATTAAGATAAATTATGGAAGAAGCTAAGTGATATAATTTAATGCCTAATAAATAAAAGTGAATGTTATTGTTGAATTTTTTCACAGATAAGATATATCTAAATTTTATATATATATATATATATATATATATATATATATATATATATATATATATATATATATAGAGAGAGAGAGAGAGAGAGAGAGAGAGAGAATTAATGTAAGTTTTTCACTTCACTGATTGATGTTACAATCAGCATTCCAACGACAGAATTCCATAGACAGACCCTCTGGGCATGACACCGTCCAGTCCATAGGGATAGCTCTAGAAAATTGGCCATAGTAAGCAATACTGTATGGTGACTGTCACTTTCACACTTCAATGCAATCTCCAGACCAAGTGCTAATCTGACTTAGTATGCTATATATATATATATATATATATATATATATATATATATATAAAGTGGGTTGTCAGTGTGGGTCACAAAGTGGCCATGGCAAGTCAGGGAATCTCCCATTTCTGAGTTCTAATACTGAGGTCCATTTGCGGTCATGACCTCTAGGTTGCTTATTTATGGTAGTTGGGTGGTTGAAGAAAGTGTGCATGTACATAGGCTTGCTTAAATAAGTTTTGCTGAATTCAACCAACATGGTCTGTCTGCCCTTAATTTTTATATAGTTCCAATTTTCAAATAAGTTCTTACACATGTGGATAAACTGACCAAAGTTCATTTATTTCAATGAGTTCAACAAGACTTATATATATATTTTCTGTAGTTCACTGCTACCAGCAAGCAGAAATATTTTTTCTCCTGATGATGGCCGAAACTAGTAGAGGTATCTAAAAGAAATAATAATAATAAAAATATTAATCTACAACCCAGTGTGTCTGAAGATTTCAATTTTTTTAATAATTTTTATTGTTCAAAATATACATATATATATATATATATATATATATATATATATATATATATATATATATATAAAACATAATTTTAAGGTATGCTATATTTCATGGGTTAAAGTGCTCAATATCATGAATTGAGCATATGTAAATATAAAAGTGGAGATTGAAGTCAACACCCAGACTTCATAGTCTGTTTCATGCTAAATGCAATTCTCAGGCCTGATGATTGCGTTTCTGTTGCTTGTGGGTGTTGACTTCAATGTCCACTTATATACAGTGTAACCTGGATATAAGAGAGATTTTTATCTGGTCCCAAATTAGAGCCTGTGTTAATGTATATATAATAGACCAAACCCGGATACAAGATAAACCCGGATATAAGAGACTTCTCCTCCTGTCCTGACAACTCTCTTATATCAGGGTTACTAAGTGTAACCCGGATATAAGAGAGATGTCGGGCCGGAGAAGTCTCTTATATCCGGGTTTGGTCTATTTTGTTTAGGTAAGTATGGCTCTAATTTTGGACCAGAGAAAATCTCTCTTATATCTGGGTTTCTTATATCCTGGTTACACTATATATATATATATATATATATATATATATATATATATATATATATATACAGATAAAAGCAACTCTCACACAGAAGTATACTAGAATGGCACACTGTAAAAAAGTTGCTCAATATACAGCATAGCAGAATATTACTAACCTGATGATTTCATGCATTAGACTGTACAAAACCCGGTAGTTGTAGTAGGTCATTCTTGCATTATATGTGTGTGTGTGTGTGTGTGTGTGTGTGTGTGTGTATTTGTGTGTCTATGTGTAGAAGCTGTCTGTTTTTAACAACAAAATCTATAATGAACTTACAGAGAATTTAATTTAATCATATATATGTGCGTGTTTTTCATTAAAAATTAACGACAATGATTTCTGCTGATACTTTTTATTGTGCTTTTCTTGTGTGCGAACAATAGATTTTGTTTTTGGGACATACTGTACAGCAAAATTGTCCAATTGATCATTCATTCTGAATACTCTGCGCTAATCTCTTAGCCATTTTCAAGAATTTTGGTTCTGATATTGCGATGGTGTGAAGGTTACTGAGTCCCAAACTCTGATAGGAGACATTATAGCCATGCTTGTTGTTGATGTTGTTCAGGGATATTTTTTTTTGTTTTTTTTTATGATGATAGCTGCCATTATTTTTAAATGATTTTTTTTGTTTGCCCACAAGGAAAACCTACTATAAACTTAAATGAAGTACCTCATGAGTCATTTTTAGTGAAAGATGTATTTGAAAGCAATTGTTGATAAAATACACAATTTTACACCACACACACGCACATTATATATATATATATATATATATATATATATATATATATATATATGTACAAACATGTTTCATTGAATAATATAGGCGTATTATGTTTAGTTATTTTTATACTGCTCCTTACCAGTTGTCTAATCAGTTTCCTTCATGAATTTAATTTTAACATCAAGAAACTGATTAGAAACTGATTAATAGGAAGAATCAGTATAAAAGTAAGTAAACACAATATGTCTATATTATTCAATGAAACATGTTTGAATGACGATATGCTGCCTATATATATATATATATATATATATATATATATATATATATATATATATATCGATAAAAGGTGTGTGTGTGTGTGTGTGTGTGTGTGTGTGTGTGTGTGTGTGTGTAACGAATGCACGGACGCAATTTTCGACGAATTTGCACCAAAATTTACATGCACATGCTCCAAGTTAGTGGAAAGGCCACAACTGACATTGCATTTCCCAACTCCCATCGATAGTGGAAATAATCGATTTTTTCATGCTTCTACGGCAGTTTTCATGTTTTGCGGCCATTTTCTACTGGCCAGAGTGAGAGCCTATAGCTGGCTGCATAGGCAGGAAGATTCTATTGGCCAGCATGATAGCCAACAGCTGACTGACAGGAATGTTAACTAGCATGCTAGCATGCAAAAAATATCGATAACATTCGTCACAAGTGGGAAAAATTTAAATCTGCATGGTGCTTTACTCCAGTTGGTTCATTCACTTGCTTAAACTCAACGTTGATTCTGATTCCGCCAAACTGGGTTAGGTGTGAAAAAGTATTTGTTGTTAACATTCTTTTTTCATTTGGTTTTTCCAGTTACGAGTCCTTTTTTAAGGCTGATCGTTTTGTGTTCATTTTGTTGAGTTCTTTTTTTCGTAACAGATTTAATGTTTAGTATAGAGGTTAGAAAAAATTTACAGTGTGAGATAGGCAAGAAGTAAGGCATGTAGCAACATCAGCACGGCAAAGGGCACTCCTTTAAAGGCAAGGAAGGGCAAAAATATTTTAAGTCAAGTGATAGCGATTGCTGTATGAGTCGTACGATTTTTGAATCAAGCACGGGTAACGCCGGGCCATGCTGCTAGTATATATATATATATATATATATATAAAAAGGTGTGGTTGGTAAATTGTCATTGTTTTATATTTTTAATTTTGTGCATGTGCATTGTTTGTTTTTAATTTTGTCAACTGCAGTGTAGTAGGGTCAGTTGGGCACCGTCTGTGAGAAAAAGAGCACCATGATGCAATTCATTCCACCAGAAATTTGGAAATGGCTTGCTGTACTTCTTGGAATTAATGCTGGAATCTCCAATATAAACATTTACAAGTATTTGGGTGTCAATCTGAGGACAGTGCAGAGGATATGGAAAGAGATGGATGAGTCTAATGGTGATTACAAAGGTGTTTAGTGTGATCACTAGTGATGGCGACATGTCTTCATTCATCTTCCCACAGGGCCTCAAACTCAACATGGAGGACTACATCAAGTGTCTTGACAAGGTAGTGCTGACCTGGGTCAAGAGAGTGTCTGCTACAAGAACCTATGTCTGGTAACAGGACTCTGTACTATGCCATACAAAAAGGAGAACCCAGTTATGGCTGTCAGACAGTTTCTGCAACGACATCCACACTTACATCTGGCTATCTAACTCCCCAGATTGCAGCCCCTTTGATTATTATGTGTGGGTGCAGCTGATCAAGAGACCAACAAAACTCCTTGTAGCACCAAAGATGAACTGAAGGCAAGGATTATGGTAGCATTCACTAACTTAAACAAGGAGACTATCCAAAAGAGATGCGGGAGATTCTGAAGTCATCTGGAGGCCGTGGTTGTTGAAGCCAATGGCCATTTTATTGAAAAATTTACTCTTTAGTATTTCAATATTTTTTTTAAGTAATTTTGGTAAATATATGCTAAATGAGATGTCAACGTTACTTTCCTTTTTGGTTAATTTAGACAAAAATTTATCCACCACACCCTTTATATATCAACACTTTCAACTGTTCGTTTTTTTATTACTATTATTACACCAAAAGCAAAGTGATAATGCTACTAAGACACAAGAGTATGAGAAAATTTTTGCTGAGGAGAAAGGACAATAAAAGAATAGGTTTCATGAAGGCGGAAGATGTGATTGGCATTGAATTAAAATATTTGAAGATTGTATGTGGCAGAGAAGCAAGAAATTGGTTGATAGTGCCAAAGGTGAAAATTCTAAGAAAAGAAACTATTAGGATAAAGCTTATGGTAACATCTATCTATTTCAACAGTAAAACAATGAGACCTAACTGCCATTCTAGTAGTACACTGTAATTCATGCAGCTGATGTATGAAGAAGGAGAGTTTATTAGAACAATTGCCATAAAAATATTGATAGAAAAGACAGATTCATGCCATGTCAAAGTGATGATAATATGACTGAAGTTGTGGGGTCAGGTCGGGACAGGAACAGTAACATTACAGACACTTTGGATTTTGTCAAGAATCTTGACATGATATCATACAAGATATGGCAGTAATATTCAAAGCATGGATGAATGGTGAATTTACAAATATGCAAGATAGATTCTGAAGAGAAAAATTGTCTGGCATGACACGACACTGTGAACCAAATTTCTTAGCATTGACATTCAACTACCAGCAAGGGTTGAAAGGTCATTAAATCAACCCAACCCATAAACATGTAGCATTTCTACTACATTACTGGAAGAGTCCACTGCAGAGAGATGGGCAAGCAGACTGCCAGAAGAGTCCACTGCAGAGAGATGGGCAAGCAGACTTGCCAGAAGAGTCCACTGCAGAGAGGTTGGCAATTTTTACAGATTTAGGACAATAATCATTATGAATAGTTTCTACATATTTTTTGTCCTGATACATTTTTTTTTATTATTTCACCCCAAGAAAGGTGATAAAGCCACAATGACACAAGGGGTTACTGAGAATGAAAGAATCAGAGAAAAAAAACATTATTAAGGAGAATGGACAATAAAAGAACAGGATTTAAACAGATGAGGATTGACATTGCATTTAAAATTTTGAAGAAGCTAGATGAGTGTTTCACAAGCGAGAAGTGCAAGGAAAGAAAATATTAGAAGCCTTAGGAAGCGTGTGTCTATTAGAGCTTCACTATGTGCCCACACGAGTGTAGTGTAACTAACATTTGATCTAAACCATCGGCTACTAATATACAAGATTATTTTCGGATAATCAAACAAGTGGTTTGCGAAGCTTTTATAATTTTAAGAATCAGTTTGGGTGAACTGATAGGAAGCCACCAATGACAATATGCATTTGGATTTCAATGTCACTTTCTGACTTCTGTTAAAACACTTCCCAGGTATTTAAATTTCCACATTTCTTTGATATCGGTATTTCTGATTTGCAATTCGCACTTTGGGCTCATTCTTTTTACTAACAACCATTCATTTTGTCTTCTTGCAGTTGATGCATAATCCTTTCTTCTCACTTTCCTTCACTACCTTCTGTAGGAGTTTTTGTAGTTTTCTTTCTGGACCATTTTAATAAATAGATGTGGAGAAGGGAAGTAGATAGATCAAGGCAACTGGAGATGTCGATTGACGTTACACTTAAATAGTTGGAGATTGTATTTGTCAGGGAAACAGGAATAAGGAAGGGAGTTCCACAGGCGAGATGTGCGAGACATGAAGCTATTGGAGTAGAAGAGACATCTACATCTAACAGTTTCAATGGTGGGTAGACGTCTCTTCTACTCCAATAGCTTCATGTCTCGCACATCTTGCCTGTGGAACTCCCTTCCTTATTTCTGTTTCCCTGACAAATACAATCTCCAACTATTTAAGTGTAACGTCAATCAACATCTCCAGTTGCCTTGATCTATCCACTTCTCTTCTCCACATCCTTTCACCTTTCATTCCTATCTGCTCTTGCTCCAAATCTTCTGTAACCCCCTTGCCTTGATCGATCCACTATCTTTCTCCACATCCTCTCCTTTACCACTCCTATCTGCTCTTCCTCCAAACCTTCTGTAACCCCTTGCATGCTAGTGGCTTCCAGCATTGCTTGGGGTGATAAGCTTAAAAAAAAAAAAAAAGTATATGCTAGAGATGGTATTAAAGTTAGTGAAAGTAGACATAATGTTTAATAATAATTATTATTTTTTATGGAATTGTATTTCTCTTCTGTCTTCCTCATTTTGACCTTTGAGGTCAGATACAGGAAAACAGAGAAGTCGTTTTTGATTGGCTAAAACCAGCGTTGAAATTTTGCATGTAGAAATGGATTTCAGGGAGTTAAGTCTTACATGTCATACAATGTAGATGTGTTATTTTGTATCTAGGAACTTGCTCCCCAGTGGGGGTGGCTCTGCTGGCTAGTTAGAAATGTACACATCGATGTGTTGAATAAAATAGTTCAGTTTTGTTGAAGTTCTCTTTTTACCTCCGAACTAAAAAAACAACTAATTACCCAGCCGAGGGAAGAGAGAGAAGATCCAACAATGTGAGAGAATCTACACCATCACCCCAAGACTGCCCCCAGCACAAAGGCGCTATACAACAATAATCTTAATTACCAAATAGGGCCAGTACATTGTGGCAGTATTCATAATGTTATTATGTGTTGGTTTCTTGATTTTTATAAGGGGTCTCAACACTTTTAAATGCTTTTTGCAGTAGGAATTAAGTATCACATTCATGTTCTCGACAAGTTTTCTGCATTTCTCAAACTTCAAAGATCTTAGTTCTCTAGCTTCTGTAATACCAGTGTAATAACTTGAGTGTGTGCTGCCTGTGGCAGCCCTTGAGTTTTTGCCCCCCCTCTCCTGAAAAGCACATATTGCACAATGACTCACTTTTTAAATGATAAAACTAGATTGTGTACCAATATTACTTTCAATTAGTCAAATATAGTATGCTCTAAATACACACCCAACATACTGAAACTTTATGAGTAACAGTTAAAAAGCAAAAATGACATCTAGGGAAAAAAGTTTAAAAGATTTAGGACCATCTTTATTTCTGAAATGAAAATTACAGTTTTCTACAAAGACATTTTTCTTGCTTTTTGTTAGAAAATTCTTCAATGACCTCATCAAAAACTATATCATCTGTCAACTGTTGCTCTATACACAGTAGATAGGTCAATATATATATGCCATACCTTCAGTTACTCAAAACTGAAAAGATACTTCAATGGTTAGTACTGTTCCAATATTAAAACCACTTTTATTTAAATACAGACTATACAGGCCTATAGACTACAGCAGAGTGCCGCTCCCTTAAAATTACTTCCTGGAGCAGACCGCCCTCTCCAGCTACGTCACTGTGTAACACTCACTGTAAGACAATATGAATCAGATTAATTCTCAGAAACTTTTTTTCTCAATTATCGAGTAACAGAACTGATAATCATAACTTGCAAAGACGATCATTTGCATGTCTCAAAGCAAAGAGAGAATTCAATGATCTTATATCTTGATCTGCTGGAGCACAACAAGACAATACAGGCCAGACTGATTCTAGCTTCTTTTTTTCTTCTCTTAATCTGGTCTTGCTTACATCAGCATAAATACCAAATTGGAAACTGGTGACATCAGGAAAGTTTTTGATGAAAACAGAGGAGTGGCCATTCAAGATAACTTTCATTATTCCACTTCATATCAGTGGGAAATGTGAGACCAAGACTGTGCAGTGAGTTGATCTGCTGGAGGTTAGCATCAGCCATGTTGATGGTAAGTAAAAAAAATATGCTTAAGAAGTAATATTTGTTTTAAAGGCATTAACATTAACAAGCCACTTCTGAAGATCATTTTTGAGATCAGCTGCTAACTTGATTGTATCAAGCATATCAGACTTCCTATTAAGACAGGTGTAATTAAGTTGATGACATCAGGAAGTTGTTGATAAAAATAAGTTAAAAAAAGATCAAGAGGAATGGCCATTCAAGTTAACTTTCATTAACAAGAAAGATTGGATCAAATCAAAGGTCTGAAACACCTTAACCCATATGGTTTCAAAATATCTAAAGCAACTTTCTGAGTCTTGCCATTCTTATCTAAAGCTTGACAGGCTCTTTAAGGGATAACCATTAACACATCAGCAGTTGACCTAGAGAAACAAAAGCCATATTTGCCTATATTTTTGATATGAGGCATTTTAGCTATTAACACTATTTATATTGTTTGGACTGTTGTCCCCATTTTTATTGTCATATTCATGACCTTTCAGCCGTTGTATGCTCGGGCCTTCTTCAGGATCTGTGTATATTTCTGAGATGAAATCTTGTAACTATTTACACTATTTACATTTTTCAGATTGTTGTCATCTTTATTGCCATCTTCATGATGTTTTGGCCATTGTACATTTTCTTCAGGTAATATACGTTGGGATTTCGATCTGAAACCTTTATTGCATCCCTTGGTGAAATGTCGGGAATATGACAATAAAGATGAGGACAACAGTCTGAACAACAAAAATAGTGTAAAAAGCCATATTGTTTGTCTGAAAGAAGACCCTGTGAGGTGAGGTGCCCCAGAGTTCTTAAAAACAGGAATTGCAGAAGCGGATTTCTCTTAATCAGAACTTTTGCATACATGATCAGTTTTAGTTATAATTTTTTCTGGAAATTATCAGTTCATAGTTTGATCGACCTCTAATCAACAGATGACTCTGGTCATATTCATTGTTTGCTTATTCTGTAACATCTTTTCTGTCCGTCATTCTATGATTGAATGTTTTATGATTAACTGATTGTTATGTCCAGATCTTTTATTCGTCACTGTTCTTGTTAAGACATGTACGTTTTCCGTCCGAGTATTTCTTTCTGTTTTATTTGTCTTATACTTTTCTTGTTTTGCTTTTATCCTGGCACACACAGAGAGGCACAAAAAATAAATAAAAAAATTATAAAATCAGACAAAATTAAAAGGGCATAAACAATAGACAAAACAGCACCTATGGTCACTCCAAAAAAAAAAAAAGTTATTTGCCAGGAAGTAAGGCAGATAAATAAAGAAAAAGAAGATATAACAAATATACACAGTATTTACATTAGTCGGACTATTGTCCTCATCTTTGTCGCCATATTTGTCACAACGTTTCGGCCGTTGTACGCTCCGGCCTTCTTCAGGTGGTTGGAATTTCGAACCGAACCCTTTATTTCGATCACTGGGGTAGAAATAAAGGGTTCGGTTTGAAATTCCAACCACCTGAAGAAGGCCGGAGCGTACAACGGCCGAAACGTTGTGACAAATATGGCGACAAAGATGAGGACAATAGTCCGACTAATGTAAATACTGTACATAATACCTCATCTCAGAAATATAGACAAACAAATATACAGTCATCTCCTTTCATACATGCTGAGTATAGTGATTTTCCAAGCATAGCTCGGATGTGGCACAAGGCCGAAAGTATGGAGTACCCAGTGAGGATCAAACTCACTACTTAGTCGTAATTGTTCTAGCAAGACAAGCTTGCTAACTATTACATCACGTTGAGGTGCCCAAACATGCTGAATATATATTCCAAGACAAAACTTCTTTCTCACAGACGAAACATTGCAAGCCTCTTGCTAATTTACTTGCATTATTTACATTACTCGGACTGTTATCCTAATCTTCATTGCCATATTCACATTTCATCCATTGTACACTGTGGGCTTTTACAGGTGATTGCAATTTAGAACCGAACCCTTTATTTTGTCTACAGAGGTAGATTGTTCTACTTCTGAGTGCCATGCCTCTTCCGGATGTCTCAGTTATTTCCCTTTAACTCAACTCTCCAAGATTTTGGAGACAAAACTTCTTTCTCACAGACGAAACATTGTAAGCCTCTTGTCATTTTATTGCTATGTCAGTGCCAAACGTCCTGACAAGCTACATTTCTGAGTTCCACCAACTCTTCCAAAAGCAGGAAGTGTGAGAAAAGAAACTGTTAGCATAGAACTTATGGCTTCATCTAGCCATTTCAACTGTAACATTATGAGACCTAGCTGCTAATCTAGTACTGCGTTTAAGCTCCTTAATAATGTGTGTCTTTTTTCTTACTCTTTCACACTACACCCAATAACCCTTATGTCTTAGTGGCTCCTCTGCCTTGCATGGGGTGAGATGATTAAAAAAAAAGAAAAAAAAAAGTTCAATGCTTACTCTTTTTTACTTTAAAATTTGGCACCACACAAAAAATACTAATATTTTAAAAATTTTCCTCATATTCCAACTGATTAAGCTTTCCAGATCAGAAACTTATAAAATAAATATTCATTCTTTTTAAGTTTCAAGAAGGGATTTAAGTTGATATGTAAGTTCATTGCATCTTGATCTCCATATGCAAACCAAAAAAGCACAAAATGAAATCTGTCCTGGGTATGACATTAAACTACATCCGGCAGCAAGGCCTCTGACCGGGAGGTTCTGAGGAGCTTGGACTCACCTCTTAATTGCTGTTCCCAGGTCCATCCTGACATGGGATGGTAGCATATGTTAGGGTCCCAGCTATGGGCAAATAGTTAACCCTAGCATCTTTTTATTATTTAATTAATAAAAGTTGACTGGAAAGCAAGAAGCTGAAATAGAGTTTCACAAGGAAGAAGTACAATAGAAGAAACTGATAGCATAGAACTTAATCTAGCCATTTCAACTGTAAACTGGTAAAACCTTGCCACCAATCTAGTGATGCACTTAAATTCATAAAGTCTAGGTGCTATAGAGGAAAGTTTATCAGAACAATTACCATTAAAGTATTTATAGAAAAGACCCAAGGAAGCTACATTACTGCATTGGGAAAATGACTTGCAGATCGTTGGGATTTAAAACAAAAAATTTCTAAGTATATAGCAGGAGCACCAAACTAGTTGTGGTAATAATATTCCAAACAAAAACAAATTGTAGACTGATAAATATTTAAGATAAATTAAGTTTTAGTAACTTTATTGCCTTGCTTGGGGTGAAATTATTATATATATATATATATATATATATTATGAAATGGACAAAGTCCGACAATTATTTAAAGACATTTTTATGTTTAACATTCTTTTTATAGATACAAGTATTTAAGTAAATGCTCTGTTTATAATAAACAGTATTAAATAACATTTACCGGCCTGAATGTCCGAGAAATTTTCATAGAAAATATTCCTCCTCCGACAGGATTCGAACCTGTATCCTATACGGAACCGTCATTTAGCTTGACGTGCCTTTACTGATTTGGCCACAGAGGAGCGTTCGCTTGGCAAGGTCGAATTTTACTTATAAACCTCAATCTTCCATGAATCTCTCACATACATTCATAACTGCTCATGGCGTATCAAATGTAAACAAATGAAGTCACACATTATGAAATGGACAAACAAAAATTAATTATATAAAAACAAGCAAAATAATTTGACACAAATAAACAAATAAATGACTTCCGGTAAAATATCTGCCAAGATAGACTACCCACAATGCACCACTGACCCGTACATATAAATAGCTGAGAAAAATAACAGCACTTGTGGCCCGACGATTGCATCTAGCATGAAACAGACTGTCGCCTCTAAGTGTTGACTTCTATGTTCACTTTTATATTTACACACGCTCTATCTCTGATATTGAGCACTCTATCCCATAAATATAGCACACTTTAAGACTATATTTCTTCATATTCAGCTCATGATAATCAGTAGAGCACTTTCGCTACATTTATAACACAGTATGGACATAGAAAAATTTAGCCTCGACTACTCCCATAAAAACATACCCACCCCTTCCCCTTCCATATATAAGCTAAAATTATTTGAAAAAACAGAAAGTTTCATAAAAAGAATGAGATGGAAAGCCCACTTTTTAAACCAGGAGCTTCACAATAAAAATACACTCAAGGAAACATACGGCTTCAAAACAAAAAAATGCCCCCCCCCCGCAACAAAAAGAATTAGATGACTTCGAGAAAGACTTAACTGACCTAGTTAGAAACATAAAATTCGATAAAGAACAAGATGCATTTAAAAAAAAAATAAAAGAAGATATAACTAAAATAAACAATTCAACAAATGTATTTATTGCAGCTGACAAAACAAGAAATTTATACAAACTAAGCCCTCCTACGCACAATAAATTACTCAAGAACAACATAACCAAAACATACAAAAAGGCACCTAAAACAATAGAACACAATATCAATAAAGAAGCTAAAGCAATTACCCAAAAATTAGACCTAGATGACTGAATAAGTTGCATCAGCAAGGCGCAAGCCTTTATCACACTAAAAGACCACAAACAAAATTTCAAAACCAACCCTGCATGCAGACTCATAAACCCAGCCAAAAGCGAACTAGGTAAAATAAGTAAAACAATACTAGAAAGAAGTAATTCTGAACTTAGGAAGAAGTTAGGTGTAAACCAGTGGAAAAACACAAAAGCAACTATTGACTGGTTGCACAGCATAAATAACAAACAAAATTGTCACTTCCTACAATTAGACATAAAAGAATTTTACCCATCCATAACAGAACGTACGTTAGATAAGGCCATCAACTTGGCTCAGGAACAAATAATAATAAAACCAAACGAAATCATTAAGCACTCCCGTAAATCATTATTATTTCACCATGAAGAAGCATGGATAAAGAAAGATGACATCTTTGACACTACAATGGGAAGCTTTGACAGTGCAGAGACATGCAAAATCGTAGGTATTTACTTACTACATGAACTAAGCAAAATAATAGATAGAAATGACACAGGACTCTACAGGGATGACGGTCTCATAATCTTAAGAAACTGCAACAAACAAAACACAGACAAAACTAAAAAAGCAATAATAAAGATTTTCAAAAATAATGGATTTGACACAGATATAAAAACTAACTTAAACGAAGTAGATTTTCTAGATGTTACCTTCAACCTAAGAAAAGGCACGTACAAACCATACAGAAAACCCAATGATAAACCACTCTATATACACACATCTTCCAACCACACGCCTTCTATAATCAAACAGATACCAAAATCGATTAACCGCAGGCTTTCCGACAATTCCTCCAATGAATCTATATTTAACAAAGCTAAGAAAGACTACGAAACAGCCCTAAAAGATAGCGGATTCCCAGCAACACTCACATACTCACCACAGAACACAAAAAAGGCCAACAGGAAAAGAAATGTCATATGGTTCAACCCACCGTACAGCAAAAACGTAAAAACAAACGTAGGAAAAATATTCTTCAAACTTCAGTAGGCACAGTGTATCCATTACTACACTGTGCCTACTGAAGGGAAAAGGGATTGAATGAAACATCAAATAACATGACTAACAAGCTTATGTTAAAAGAATGCAGAACAGGGACTAAAATGCACAACTGGAATTAATAATGGGACAAACATTACTTAGAGCTACAAAGTAGAGGAAGTTGTGGAGAGCCATGATTGCCCATGTCCTGAAGGGACAAAAGGAAATGAGTTTATGTAAATGGATCAGAACAGGGATAGTAAGAGGACAAACATTGCTAAGAACTTCAAAGAAGTGGAAGTTGTGGAGAGCCATGAACGCACCACATACTGACAGGACAAAAGGAAACATCAAACCTAATGAGTTTGTGTAAATGAATCAGAACAGGGAGAGTAAGTAGACAAATAATGCTAGAAACTATAAAGGAGAGGAAGTTGTGGAGAGTCATGATCACCCACGTCCTGAAGTGACACAGTAGATGAAATGAAGGAGAATGAATTCTACTTGTCCAAAACATCAATTAACTTGTATTTTGTTTCTAAATTATTCAAAAATGTGATTTTAGCAAACCGAAAAAGCAGTACAAAAAATGAATAATCATTATTAAACACTACAATTGTAACCCCTTGAAGTGCCACTCATTATTAAAATTCCGTCTCTTGAGTGGCTCTCGTGGTTTGTGTTGCACAAATTTCCACTTCCTACTGCAGCCCTATTCATTCATAGTACACACCTCATTCGTCACCACCATTTTAATAGTAACCCTCTACTTTGAGTGACTCTGAATCTTGAAAGATGCTAAGGCTATCATGGAGCGAGTGTGTGTGAACAACAATGAGGTTTTGGAGAGGATGCAAACAAGGAGGAAGCTTATACTTAACATCAGGAAGAGGCAGCTGAAATTTCTGGGATATGTAAGGAGAAAGGAGGGCTTGGAGAATTTGATACTCACAGGTTGAATAGAGGGAAAGAGAGACAAGGGAAAGCAATGCATGACATAATTAGCAGGCTTAAGCAAGTAGACAACAGAACATGGTCTGGTGGAGGTGGCAGAGAGATGAAATTTATTGAAAGCGACAAGGGATAGGAGGAAGTGTAGGACCATGATCGCCTACATCCTGAAGGGACAAGGTACATAAAAAGAAAGAAGAGTGAATCTTAATATAAAAAAAATCTTCACTTCCTACTATTGTCTCTTCCATTAAAATCGCACACTTCATTTGTTATTAGCATTTAAGTAGTAACCCTCTACCTTGAGTAACTCTCGAGCCCTGTTTTGGGGGAAATCAGTATAAAAAAACTAAATCTATCACCTTATGTTTCATTCATATCACACAACTCATTCGTCATGACCATTTTAAGAGTAAGCTGCTACCTTAAGCTTCGTATTAATCTTCGTGCAAAAAGATTTCAAACTCCAACCATTTTAACACTAATCTTCGAACTTGAGTGACTCTCGAGTCTTGTACTGAGTGAATCTCAGTGTAAAAAAGAACAAAACACACTGACTTGGATTTGTTTATTGGGTGTGTGACATTTATATAGCTTGTCACCACATACTATAAAAATGAAACTATTTCAAACAGTGTTCAGTCAATATGAGATTAATCCAAAACACCTGCAAATTAAACGGTCATTAGTATCAGGGATGATAAATATATTCAGAGGAATCAGAGTTAATTTTGGTCCAATCAAAGCTTGCTATTCACAGCAATAATAATGCTGGGAGCAGCCAATCATGACGTTTCTTTCAGAGAGGAAGATCACACACTTGTATAACTGCAGAATGAACAGCCTAGACCGGCCATCATGCCTCAGTGGCTATCAGAAAGCACTTTATTCTTTTTATAACCCTTATTCAAAGACTGTTTGAGTATATTACGATTCAATCAACCATTTATGTTGTGTGCATTGTCCAGTCGCGCCTCTACCAAATACAGAAAGCAGAACACAGACTGGCCCATTTAATAGCTTTGTATGTGTTTCATCCTAAATACATATACAGACAGATTTTTCTAAGTGTTCAATTTATATATGAGATATTGCCTCCTTCCTGCTTCAAATAAATATTCACTTGGTGTGACAGTAGAAGCTTTGCGTATTAATCTGAAATTTAATTAAAAAGCTTTCGTAATAAAGAATATTAGAATAAACATTAAATCTTGTCTGTAATTTGTGGAAAATTCCCTTTTACGGAAAAAAAAAAAAAAGAAAACAACAATGTCTGCACAAAACTGTACACATAGCTAATAGCATTTTTAGTCCCAAACATTTTAAACATTAAAATAAAGTGCTATTTAAACAGAGTTTTTTTAAACACTTTTCTTACTAAATTTTATTATGAAAGCAGTCAAATAACTTTCAAGTAACAAACATAGCCCAGTTAACAAACAAAACATACATTTTCTGGGCCACTATATACATACATACATATGGGGAAACAATATATAAATTATTATATATCAAGAACAACTACCAACTCTGTCACAAGTATAACTGAAAAGAATTAATCTAAGCTTAACATAAAAATTGTTAATTTATTGTCTGTAATAATTGCTACAAGGAATACATTGATTACATGATTACATGAACACAAAAGGGATCATTTACAAAACAACATGTTCAATGCATAAATGACCATAATTTTGATTTCAAAAATGCTACTCTAATTAAAAGACAATGTAATTTACTAAGATGAAAATGTATAGAAACTGATTTAATCACTAGATTATCCATAGTAGTTTTACATCCTGGTTATGACACCATTTCACCTTTCTTGGAGGATCTTTCATTTTCACAAGGTGGTATAAAAATAACAAAAGTGATAAAAACATAAACAAAAGCACTCAAAAGTTCAACATAAAATTTGTTACAACTACTTCCAAAACTATAAAAGATTTAATTAATGCAAAACAAAATAATTAGCTAAAACTTGAAGGAGGGAATTTACTCTATCACATGTAATAATTGCTACAAAAAATACATAGGAGAGACCTCAAGGAATTTAAATAAACGATTATATGAACACAAAAGGGATATTTTACAAATAATTTTGATTTAAAAAATGTTACATTAATTAAAAGAAAAAGCAATTAACTAAGATGAACATGTATAGGAAATGTTTTAATCTCTAAATCATCCACAGCAAATTTTAGTCTAAATTCTTATAATAGTATCATAAATATTATTTGGACAGAAATTATTAATTTTTACATATTTATTTAATATGACAGATAAGGAGTATTCAGTTAATTCTTTGTGCAATTTCGTTTTTTGTACAAAGTAATGAATGCCTGGTTCTGAACTACACAGAAATGATCTCTAGTTCTTGGAGTTTCTAGCACTCATCATTTGTATTCAGTAATACACGAAACACTTTATATATAGATATCTCATTAAAACAACAGACAGAGTACTGTGATTAAGCTTTTTATTTAATTTCTCTTGTTTTCAAACAAGTGTTTTCTTTTCTGGACACAGAGTGTGTAGAAACTGTCCAAATGTAATTCTGAACACTTTCGGCTATACTTTTAACCATTATCAAGGATGGTTTGATTTTTGATTTTTAATTGGGTGTATGGGTTGTGTGTATACTTTCAGAGTTATAGGAATGTTTTATTTTCTGAACATATCACATTGTGACCATGTTCACATTTAATAAATCATCCTTGATAACGAATAAAAGTACAGCTGAAAGTGCTTGGAATTACAGAACATTTGGACAGTTTCTACACACAGTGTCCAGAAAAGAAAACACTTGTTGGAACACAGGAAAAATTAAATAAAAAGCTTAATCGTAGTACCTTGTCTGTCATCTTTAGTGAAACATGTACGAATGAAGGATTGCTGCCTAAGTACACAATATAAATATATATATATATATATATATATATATATATATATATATATACCCAAGTATAAGATTGGTATATACAGAATAAATTCCAATAACCAACAATTATTATTCTTAAAAGAGTGCTCAATACAGAGTAGAGCAGATATAATTATTTATTTAAATATTATAACATAAATATGTTATAAAATCACTACAAAAATAGCCATTTTGTTTCAACAATTCTGGTATCTTATCAAGTGATGATGTTGAACCTATATATATATATATATATATATAAAAAATCACACACTGAGTGCTGGTGTTAATAAAATAGTGCTTGATTTACTGTAACAGAGGTATAAACTATATTAATAAATATAAATATTTTACCTCAAAGGTAGCACAACTTGCAGTTTCCTGCACAATGCTGAAGATTGCATTGTTCATGAATTGTGCTATCTGTAAGGTAAAATATATATACATATTTTTGGATTTTGTAGTGTAATATATATATTACACAACAAAATCCAAAATTACTTTACCTATTGGGGTTGAATAAGATCAACGTACATTGTTGAAATAGATCTATACCCATATAGATCTATTTCAGCCAACACAAAGTACGTTGGTCTTATTCAACCCCAGTAGATCTACTGAGATTGAAGAAGAGTGACGTACTTTGCGCTAGCTGAAATGGATCTATACCGAAATGAGGCAATTTTGGATTTCTCTGTTATGTAATTTATATGCTCTGTTATAATAAATACATTGAGCTCTTTTTGTGGATCCATTTTAACATTTGATATTATTAGGATCCACTTGGATTATACACCAATGGATTTATTACATGTAGTATGTGTATATATATATATATATATATATATATATATATATATATATATTAGTGGAAAGAAGTATGACAAATTGGAAATAGTTTTCATGTGACAAATTTTGTCCTTTAGGATTTCATCAGACAAAGATTGTATTTACATTGATGTGACTACTGTAAAAAAATTTAAATTATATTTCTATTTTTTTATTTATTTTTATTTTAATATAAGTTTTGGGTATATCATCTAACCAATTTAACTTAGATTACACACACATTAACATATATATATATATATATATACAGTGAGACCCGGATATAAGAGAAACTCGGATATAAGAGAGATTTTCTCTGGTCCCAAATTAGAGCCTGTGTTAATGTAAACAAAATAGACCAAACCCGGATATAAGAGTAACCCGGATATAAGAGACTTCGTATCCGGTCCCGACAACTCTCTTATATCCGGGTTACACTGTATATATATATATATATATATATATATATATCTTAAGAAAGACAAAGAACAGATGGAGTTAGAATCCACAGTTCTTAGCATTTACTTTTTAAAAAGTGCTCAATACAAGCATCGAGCAAAATATTAAAATATTTTGATTATAATAGATTACAATAAAAGCATTTTACAATATTATAACAGATTACAATAAAAAATGGTGATTTACGTAGCAGTGTTAGTTGACTTTCGAATAAGTACTGCGTATATATAATATATAAATAATGTATATAAAAATTGCATATATATATATTTCTTTTAAACATGTATTAAACGCCAAAGACAACTTAGTCCTGCTGATTTTCTTTTGTATTTTCTCATATTTTCGAATGAGACTTTTTATTTCAAAATTATATTGATATATATATTTTCCAAAAGACAACCGAGTACTTTCGAATGTCATCGTTCATCATCAGGGTCAAATATTTAAATTTAGCCAATTACCTTGCACCGGAATTGTATTGCTACATTTATAAGAACCAAATAAATGTTACAAATTTTTTTTAATTCAAGAGACGCATTAATGTTATCACATGCAGACGAAGCCATGTGATCGTATGAAGGGGTGGAAAAGATTTTTTATTGTAAATACCTAAAGATCAAAAATACGTTATGGAATTTTAAAAAAAAAGAAAGAAAAAATTCAAGGGACATGATTATGTGATTATCTAATTACGTAGAAATATATTATAGACATTGAAGGATGTTTCCAGAAATATTATAAGCTGTGCGATTAATAAGCGGTCTATTGCTTTTAATATATAGTGCCTCTAAAATTTTAAGGCGTCTAATGTCTGTATGTTGATCAATAATTTTAATATTATCTATAAGGGTTTTACGAATGTCAGAATGCAGAAGGGAAACAGTATGTGACATAAGATGTTGTTTAATAGCACTAGAATTATTTAAATGCATAGTTAATCGCCTGGAGAGCCGGGTGGTTGTAAATCCAATGTATGTATGTGGATTAGAAGAGCATTCTTCCATAGGACATTTAAACTCATACACAACATTGGTTCTATCAACAACCGCAGCAACTGGAGAAGGGTTATTGCTCATTATCAGGTTAGAGGTTTTAAATTTACTATAATATATATTAAGTTTTAAGGCTTTGTTAGAATCAACAGGGAACACATTATGGTGTATTATAGACTTAAGGGCCTTTTCATCCATACTGTATTGTCTGTGCATTTGTCCTCTGTAAAAAAGGTTAATTGCGGATAATTTTCTGGGTGTATCTCTTGTTAGGTCTGAGAAGTATCTATCAAATTCATTATCAACTAGATAGTTAGGAAAACCGTTATTAATAAGGGTTTGCTTGATGTTAGTCAATTGTGTATAAAATATGTCTTTTGGAAAATATATATATCAATATAATTTTTAAATAAAAAGTCTCATTTGAAAATATGAGAAAATACAAAAGAAAATCAGCAGGACTAAGTTGTCTTTGGCATTTAATACAACATGTTTAAAAGAAAGGATGCTGCCTAAGTACACATATATATATTTATATACGTACACATTTTACATATATATCTCACACATTGTGTGTTGGTGTTAATCAAATAATGCTCAATGTAATATAACGGAGATATTAAGTATATATTCCCCAGCTATGGCTAAATAGCAGGACAGACTGGGTTCTATAGCCTTGGATAGCAACTGGTCTAGGAGAAGGACAACTCTGAATTCAAAACCTGATTCTCTTGGTTGGGGGTTGTGCAGTAGGCTAACAACCTTCTCATTTAAAAAAAAAAAAACTGACTTGTTATAGAAACCACAATAATATCTTACAGCTCTATGTTCCTCATGGAATTTAAAGGCATAATATTTTTTTTTAAGTGTTTCACCCCCAAGCAAGGCTGAAAGCCACTAGCATGCAAGGGGTTACAGAGAGATGAATCGAGAGTAAAGAGGCGTGATAGACGAAAGGATGAAGAGAAGGATAGGGGATAGATCAAGGCATCTGGAGATGTCGATTGACATTACATTTGAATAGTTGGAGATTATAGCTTCAGTGAAACAAGAAAAGGGGAGGGAGTTCCACAGGCGAGAAGTGTGAAACATGAAGCTATTGGAGAAGAAGAGATGGCTACATTTAACAGTTTCGACAGTGAAAGTGTGAGAGCGAGATGCCAGCCTAGTCGAATGCTTAAATTCAAAAAGTCTGGGAACCAGCGAAAGCAGCTCATCTGAGCAGTTACTGTGAAAGTATTTGTAAAAAAGAGAGAGGGAGGCGACAGCATGTCTGTGAGAGAGTGACTGCAGACAAGATGCCAGATCAGGGCCAATTACATTGCATATCCATCTCTGAATTTTATCAAGGATCTTGAGACAAACAGAAGGGGCTCCAGACCATATATGGCAGCAATACTCCATGAAAGAGTGAATGGTTGATTTGTAGATTTGAAGTATATATTAATAAATATACATATTATTCCTCACCAGTAGCATGACAGAGTTTCATGCACAATGCAATCTTCAGGTGCTGACTAGAGATTATTAATATATATATATATATATATATATAAGTCAACACTGAAGTCAACAATCAGAGGTGACAGTTTATTTCATGTGAAATGTAATCATAAGGATATCTTTTCTGTCTATATTTCTGCGTATTATGTACACTATTTACATTATTCGGACTGTTGTCCACATCTTTTTTGCCATACTTATTACAAGGTTTTGGCCATTGTACACTCCGGCATTCTTCAGGTGGTTGGAATGTCGAACTGAATCATTTATTTCGCTCACTCTTATATTCATACCACACAGCTCATTTGGGTGAAGCTCTACTCGAAAACTCTTGAGTCTTGTGTTGGTTGAATTCTACTAGATAAAATGGAGAGGCATTAATAAAACTTCACTTCATCTTTCCGTCTCTTATATTCATACCACACAGCTCATTTGCATGAAGCTCTACTCGAAAACTCTTGAGTCTTGTGTTGGTTGAATTCTACTAGATAAAATGGAGAGGCATTAATAAAACTTCATTTCATCTTTCCATCTCTTATATTCATACCACACAGCTCATTTGCATGAAGCTCTACTCGAAAACTCTTGAGTCTTGTGTTGGTTGAATTCTACTAGATAAAATGGAGAGGCATTAATAAAACTTCACTTCATCTTTCCGTCTCTTATATTCATACCACACAGCTCATTTGCATGAAGCTCTACTCGAAAACTCTTGAGTCTTGTGTTGGTTGAATTCTACTAGATAAAATGGAGAGGCATTAATAAAACTTCACTTCATCTTTCCGTCTCTTATATTCATACCACACAGCTCATTTGCATGAAGCTCTACTCGAAAACTCTTGAGTCTTGTGTTGGTTGAATTCTACTAGATAAAATGGAGAGGCATTAATAAAACTTCACTTCATCTTTCCCTCTCTTATATTCATACCACACAGCTCATTTGCATGAAGCTCTACTCGAAAACTCTTGAGTCTTGTGTTGGTTGAATTCTACTAGATAAAATGGAGAGGCATTAATAAAACTTCACTTCATCTTTCCGTCTCTTATATTCATACCACACAGCTCATTTGCGTGAAGCTCTACTCGAAAACTCTTGAGTCTTGTGTTGGTTGAATTCTACTAGATAAAATGGAGAGGCATTAATAAAACTTCACTTCATCTTTCCGTCTCTTATATTCATACCACACAGCTCATTTGCATGAAGCTCTACTCGAAAACTCTTGAGTCTTGTGTTGGTTGAATTCTACTAGATAAAATGGAGAGGCATTAATAGTATGGAAAAGAACGAGACGCTGAAAATTAAGCACCGAGAAAGAAATGGTGCAGTTAATAAACAAACATTTGTAAAAGCTACCTATCACTGACTTTTTTTTTTATTTTAACAGACAGACAAATTTAGTATAAAATAAGACAAGATCACAAAAAGTAAACAACGCAAAACAAAATTCAGAGCTAATAGATTAACACTTGTAAGGACTTTTTCATTTTTAACAGACTGACAAGACAACTGAGGAAAGATTGGGAGATGGCTGCCTTAAGAAGAGTGTGAGTAAGGTTAAGTTTGGTGTAGGAGGAATCAAGGAGGGAGAGTCTGGGCGTTGAGGGAGGTTGTGACTGTTGAGGTGCATGGATGAGGAAGAGGAGGTGTTAGCAATTTATCTATCAATAAAGTCTTGGACACTTGCCTGCGACTAAGCCTAAAAAGAGTGAAAGGGGAGAAGAAGAAGAAGAAGAAGAAACAGTCTAGTGCAAATAGGAGCTGGCTGGCTGGCTACAAACAGGAACCAACAGTTTCATTATTGTGGGCTAGTAAGGTGACCAGGGGATGTCCTGGAACAGAATAGTTTTCTTGATCATCAGTCTGTATTGCTGGCAAGTGATATCATTGTTGGAAAATGAACAAAAAAAAATAAGAATGAAATATCGCACAAAAAAACGTCCAGTTCATACTCCTCCTTGGCCTTTTGAACGGGAGTAGGTGTTTATCACATTTTACCTGTTTCGGATTAGATTTCTGGTTCCTTCTAAATTCTACTTCAACTTTATACATCTAAAGTCTACACCAGTGTTTCTCAATCATTTTAAGCGACAACACACATAGAAGCAAATGAAAATATCACGGCACACTTAGTAAAATTTTTAAAGAGTATACATTTAAATGTTATAAAATAAAACAGTAAATTTTTAATTAAACATTTTGAATACAAATGTATGAAAAACAAATAAAGGAAAAAATTATAAAAAGTTAAATTTAAAAAAATACTTTTTAAAAAATGAACAATATTTTAAGTATCCCCACCTCTGGGCAAATAACTAGACAGACTGGATTCTGTATCTGTCTATATTTCTGAGACAAGTTATTATTATACACTATTTACATTGTTCAGACTATCATCCTCATCTTTGTTGCCATATTTATCACAACGTTTCGGCTGTTGTATGCTCCAGCCTTCTTCAGGTGGTTGGAATGTCGAACTGAACCCTTTATTTTCCTCATTGGGGTAGACTGTTCTCGTTCCACGTGCCATGTCTAATAGTTATCAGTTATCTCCTGTTAATTTCCTTCTCCAAGTTTCCCACCGCCTTAACCAGGTATTGAACTCACAACTCTGTGGGTCCTGTCACAGGATCTAACCAACGCCTATATTTACTGTGCCATGTGTCCTTAAATAGACAAAACTTATCTAAATTATTCAATGAAACATGTCTCAATATGTATATATAGAGACAAATACTGAATTCATAGACTTCAACCAGACAGGGTAAATACAAACTGTTACGGGTTTTCTAATTCTTTCACAGCTGGTAAAATATTGCATCTTAGTAGCTTTACTGCATTGTCGGAGGTGAATTTGATTAAAAAAAATTAAATTATTCAAACTGTTTTAATTTCAGTATCTGTCTATATTTCTGAGATGAGGTATTATGTACACTATTTATATTATTCGGACTATTGTCCTCATCTTTGTTGTCATATTTATCACAGCACTTCGGCCGTTGTACACTCCGGCCTTCTTCAGGTGGTTGGAATGTTGAACTGAACCCTTTATTTTGCTCACTGGGGTAGACTGTTCTAGTTCCACATGCCATGTCTAATGAATGTCAGTTATCAGTTATCTCCTGTTAATTCTTCTCTTCAAGTTCTCTACTGCCTTAACCGGGTATTGAACTTACACTGGATCTAATCTACACCTTTATCCACTGTGCCATGTGTCCTTGAGGACATCTGTGTATGAATTTCTGGGTATTATAAACCTAATGTCTCAGCAACCATTTTTTTTTTTACCAATGCTCATATCAATCTTTTGCTGTTATTATTTTTATGTTTTTAGCAGACCTCATATTGCAATTTTTGTCGTTGTTATCACTTTTCTCTGGCACTCCTTATTACTGGTTCCTTAAGTTTATGAATTAAGCACATATGCTAGGCCACAAAAATCTCCTGGGCCAACCAAGCATAGAAATGAATACAATATGGGAACCAGTAATAAGGAGTGCCAAAGAAAAGCAATAAAAACAACAAAAATTGCAATATGAGGTCTGCTAAAAACATGTGATGATAACAGCAAAAAATTGCAATATGAGCACTGGTAAAAATTAATTGCTGAAACATTAGGTTTATAATACCCAGAAATTCATACACAGATGTCCTCAAGGACACATGGCACAGTGGATAAAGGTGTTGATTAGATCCAGTGTGAGTTCAATACCCGGTTAAGGCAGTGGAGAACTTGCAGAGGGGAATTAAGTGGAGATAACTGATAATTGACATCCATTAAACATGGCACTAGTCTACCCCAGTGAGGGTTCAGTTCGACATTCCAACCACCTGAAGAAGGCTGGAGCATACAATGGCTGAAACATTGTAATAAATATGGTGACAAAGATGAGGTAAATTGATTAAAAAAAATGTCTGGACATGTGTTGTGGTTGATCCACAATTGCAAAATGAGCTATGATGAATGATAGTCAATCATTTGAAAAAAAAAAAGATTTGCAGAAGATTCCAAAATTGTCTGAAGGGCATGGTTAAAGCCAATGGTGATTTTATTGAATAAATTTACTCTTTAGTATTTCAAGATATTTTTGTGTAATTTTGGTAAATATATCTTTTAAAATGAGATGTCAGTGCTTTCTTCATTTTTGCATAATTTAGATGACAATTTATCTATCGCACACTATATATATATATGTGTGTGTGTGTGTGTGTGTGTGCGCGTATTTATATATAAGTATTAAAAATATGTTTGAATGACAGAGCACTGACATTGTAATAATAAAATACTTATGTTAATTTTTGCTGCGTCTTCTTCAGCAAAGACACTCACACATTTAAAATGAAACTACAAGGTTAATTGTTGTCCTTGTTTCATTCTAAAATTAACTTTACCTGAAAAGTTTGAAATTTAAATGAACAGTTGTCAAAGCAAAGTAAAAATAGCAGAAGAAATATCACCATCTGAATTAGAAACAAAAGACATTGAAAATGAGAATAAAATAATTGTCTCAAATTTTTTAAAATTAAAATAAAAAATTTAGACACAAACGAATTAAAAATTTAAAAAAATTAAATACTTAAACTCTACAGTGTTGAGAAACGCCCCCACCACCGAAAAAAAACATGCCTTAACAAAAATTTAAAATGTAAAAAGGGAAAAATATCAAGAGATGGAGGAAAATTTGTTTTGTATTTAAAAAACAAATATTTTTTTGTTTTAAAATAAGAGAAAACATTTTATCATGGCAAACGATTCAGCAAGTTAAAAAAAATTCAAGACAAAATTAAGTAACAAAAATTAATTAAAATCTTAAAAAAAAAAGAATGAAAAACTTTAAGCATTTGCCACGATGACCAAAACGGAATAGGAAAAAAAAAATGGCGAAGAAAAAAAATGAAAAAAAATAAAATGAAATCAAAACAAAAAAATGCAGGAGCCAATACCATTGTGTTTTCTCCATCATCATCACTGTATAAAAAAAAAAAAAGAACAGGAGGGGGAGTAAAAACCAACAAAACTAAAAACAACTGTGTAATTACGACAGGCAATTAAAGTCCATTAAGATTGTTAATTAGACTGATTCCAATGCTAAGCAGTTTCAGTATCATTAGGAAGAATAAGCAAATCTGAATGAATCCAATACAACTGATAACAATCTGTGTGTATAGGATTACCTTTTGTTGTCCTCTGTATAAAAAAAAAACACACAAAAATAACCAGAAAGAAATACACAATTCTTTCATGGTTTTCATCTGTCATCCTCTTTAAATTGTCTAAACAATTTATCGATTTCAATCCAAATTCGAGGTAACTTCTTGCTTTCCAGGGAAGCAATAGACATTTAGACATTTGAACAGAAAAGATCTTAAAAATTTTATCTATCTTACATATTTATAAGTCTACCATTCATCCTTTCTTTGAATATTGCTGCCACATCTGGTCTGGTGATTCTGCTATATATCTAGAGATTCTTGATAAAATCCAAAGAAGAATCTTGTTGCCACATCTGGTCTGGTGATTCTGCTATATATCTAGAGATTCTTGATAAAATCCAAAGAAGAATCTATCTTACATATTTATAAGTCTACCATTCATCCTTTCTTTGAATATTGCTGCCACATCTGGTCTGGTGATTCTGCTATATATCTAGAGATTCTTGATAAAATCCAAAGAAGAATCTTGTTGCCACATCTGGTCTGGTGATTCTGCTATATATCTAGAGATTCTTGATAAAATCCAAAGAAGAATCTATCTTACATATTTATAAGTCTACCATTCATCCTTTCTTTGAATATTGCTGCCACATCTGGTCTGGTGATTCTGCTATATATCTAGAGATTCTTGATAAAATCCAAAGAAGAATCTTGTTGCCACATCTGGTCTGGTGATTCTGCTATATATCTAGAGATTCTTGATAAAATCCAAAGAAGAATCTATCTTACATATTTATAAGTCTACCATTCATCCTTTCTTTGAATATTGCTGCCACATCTGGTCTGGTGATTCTGCTATATATCTAGAAATTCTTGATAAAATCCAAAGAAGAATCTATCTTACATATTTATAAGTCTACCATTCATCCTTTCTTTGAATATTGTTGCCACATCTGGTCTGGTGATTCTGCTATATATCTAGAGATTATTGATAAAATCCAAAGAAGAATCTATCTTACATATTTATAAGTCTACCATTTATCCTTGACTTGAATATTGTTGCCACATCTGATTTGGTGCTTCTGTGTATTTAGATATTCTTGATAAAATCCAAAGAAGAATCTGCAATGTTATTGGACCATTTTTTTTAAAAAATCATATCACCCCATGCAAGGCAGTAAAGTGACTAAGACACAATGGGTTACTGTGTGTGAAAGAATAAGAAAAGAAGTGAAACATTATTAAGGAGCAAGAACAATAGAAGAGTAATTAGGAGGACAGTAGATAACGATTCACATTGCATTTGAATTTTTTAAGATCAAAGTTGGTTGGAAAGCATCAAGCTGTAAAAGAGTTCCAAAAAAGATAAAAGAAACTGCTAGCATACAATTTATGGTTACATCTAGCCAATCCAACTGTAAATTGATAAGACCTTGTTGCCAGTCTTGTACTGTGCTTAAATTCAAAAAGTCTAGGTATCATAGCGAAGAGATCATGGGAACAATTACCATGAAAGTATTTATAGAAAAGACACAGGGAGGCAACCTTATGGTGGCGGGAAGATGACTGAAGCCAAGATGCCAGATCAGGACCAATAATATTGCTGATTCATTTTTGGATTTTTATCAAGGAGCTCTAGATAAATAGTAGGAGCACGAGACAATATGTGGTAGCAATATTCTATGCATGGGCAAATGTTAGATATATAAGATAGATTCTGGATAGAAAAATTGTCTAGCATGGCACAATGAACCAACTTTCTTAGCAGTTTACCTAGCAACGAATTCAATATAGACTTTCCACTTCATATCAGCTGAGATATTCATATCTCCTGGAGGTCGGCATCCACCTCTACTGAAAGAAGGCACAGAAGGTTCTCTCAGATAATTAACAGAGAGTTTAGTTTTGAAGGTGTTAAAATTAACAAGCCATTACTTGCCCCAGTTAACAACAGTCTGAAAGTCGTCTTGAACATCAGCTACCATTCTTGCCTGATTTGCTTTTTATTATACTTAACACTCTGGCTCTATACACTCTTCATTATAACTATTATTCTATTACTAGTTTTATTCCATCTTATTAATGTTGCTTTTTATCCCAACACTCTGGCTCTATACACTCTTCATTATTACTATTATTCTATTACTAGTTTTATTCCATCTTATTAGTGTTGCTTTTTATCCCAACACTCTGGCTCTATACACTCTTCATTATTACTATTATTCTATTACTAGTTTTATTCCATCTTATTAGTGTTGCTTTTTATCCCAACACTCTGGCTCTATACACTCTTCATTATTACTATTATTCTATTACTAGTTTTATTCCATCTTCTTAGTGTTGCTTTTTATCCCAACACTCTGGCTCTATACACTCTTCATTATTACTATTATTCTATTACTAGTTTTATTCCATCTTCTTAGTGTTGCTTTTTATCCCAACACTCTGGCTCTATACACTCTTCATTATTACTATTATTCTATTACTAGTTTTATTCCATCTTCTTAGTGTTGCTTTTTATCCCAACACTCTGGCTCTATACACTCTTCATTATTACTATTATTCTATTACTAGTTTTATTCCATCTTATTAGTGTTGCTTTTTATCCCAACACTCTGGCTCTATACACTCTTCATTATTACTATTATTCTATTACTAGTTTTATTCCATCTTATTAGTGTTGCTTTTTATCCCAACACTCTGGCTCTATACACTCTTCATTATTACTATTATTCTATTACTAGTTTTATTCCATCTTATTAGTGTTGCTTTTTATCCCAACACTCTGGCTCTATACACTCTTCATTATTACTATTATTCTATTACTAGTTTTATTCCATCTTCTTAGTGTTGCTTTTTATCCCAACACTCTGGCTCTATACACTCTTCATTATTACTATTATTCTATTACTAGTTTTATTCCATCTTCTTAGTGTTGCTTTTTATCCCAACACTCTGGCTCTATACACTCTTCATTATTACTATTATTCTATTACTAGTTTTATTCCATCTTCTTAGTGTTGCTTTTTATCCCAACACTCTGGCTCTATACACTCTTCATTATTACTATTATTCTATTACTAGTTTTATTCCATCTTATTAGTGTTGCTTTTTATCCCAACACTCTGGCTCTATACACTCTTCATTATTAACATTATTTTGTTATTGTTACTTTTTATGCCAAGGCTGATTTATAAAGCTGAGAATATCAACTGCAAATAATGTGAAATAAATCAATTATCATTCAACAAGGCTTGAACTTGCATCCCAGCCATGAAATATTTTTTTAAAATACTGCATTAACATCTCTACTCTGAATATTCTGATCTTGTTGGATGTCATCTACAGTGTGACTGGATTTTGTAGGTGAAAAAATTCGAAAACATTTTAATGTCCCTGTGAACCCTCACTTAACAGCAAACCTCCTGCATGTAAAAAATAATCTTATCTCTGTAATTTTATTAAAAATTCATACTTCTTTCCTGATATTAAGCTTTTCTTCATTCAGTTTTTCAAGAGGCATTTTTAGATACCATCACATCACAAACTTTTTGGCATAAGAGGAGTAAGAAAGGCTTCTGCCGAAAAAAGAAGAGAAAAGCTTCTGCCGAAAAAAAGAATTCACAAGCCTAGCAAGATGGCCACTGCAAAGAAGATCACCATGTTTGAAAGACATTCTAGTAAATGTAAAAGTGTACGTATACATCAGCTGTAAGTTTATAAGCAAGACAAAAAAACACAGAGACTATGATATATAACTGATACTGTAATGATCAAGGTAAAAAAAATTCTCAAAATATTACATATCTGTTAAAAGATCTGTCTATATTTCTGAGATGAGGTATTGTAATTATTTACACTATTTACATTGTTCAGATGGTTGTCGTCATCTTTGTTGCCATATTCACAATGTTTTAGCTGTATTTACATTAGTCGAACTATTGTCCTCATCTTTGTCGCCATATTTGTCACAACGTTTCGGCCGTTGTATGCTCCGGCTTTCAATATGGCGACAAAGATGAGGACAATAGTCCGACTAATGTAAATACTATACATAATACCTCATCTCAGAAATATAGCCAGAATGTTTTAGCTATCGCAAACTTTGGCCTTCTGCAGGACCTGTCTATATTTTCGAGATGTGGTATTGTAGTTATTTACACTATTTACATATTGACAGATCTTGAAGAAGGCTGAAGCGTACAATGGTGTAAAGATCATGAATATGACAACAAAGATGAGGACAACTGTCCAAACAATGTAAATAATTACAATACTTCATCTCGGACATATAGACAGATCCTGAAGAAGGTCGGAGGATACAATGGCCGAAACGTTGTGAACATGGCAATGAGGATAACAGTACGAACAATGTACCATCTGAGCATTGCCTTTTCTGCGTAAATGCCATGCTCTCAAAATAACTCATAGTTTTTGTTACAAATCACAGAGAAGTGAAGGTTCGAGCCAGTTGAGGATTGGGGAGATTATGGTAGACTGTAGGTTGATTAGTCTTCGAACAAGAGAACAGAGGTGAAGGAAGCCGAGGTGGCCCCCCCACCTTACTAAGCAATAGGTGACAAGGAATGACTGACCAATGTCTAAAGTTTCCTTTGTTTCTTTGGCATTTCATGTTTCTAAGAAGAAAGAAAAGAAGTTGTCATGACGATTAGAAATTCACACACCATTTGAAGTCTTGAATAATTCATGAAACGTTTATCACAGATAAATTCATACAACAATACAACTTTGGATGTGCTAATGATATATAATATAAGCGTTCTCATTATATGAGTGTCTTTGCTAAGATATAGCAAAAATGGATACATGTATGCATATATATATATATATATATATATACATACACACAGATATATATAGTTCTATATATGATGTACATAATTATATATATATATATATATATATATATACATACATACACACAGATATATATAGTTCTATATATGATGTACATATGTAATTATATATATATATATATATATATATATATATATATACACACAGATATATATAGTTCTATATATGATGTACATATTATATATATATATATATATATTTATACACGCAGATATATATGTACTCGTGTATGGTTCTATATATGATGTACATATGTATGTTTCTATATATACATATATATAAATTTATGTTTCTACAGATGCATATATTTATATATATGTGTGTGTGTGTGTGTGTGTGTTTGTATACATATATATGCATCTGTATGTGCGTGTTTAAGTATTTCTTATCCAAGAGGTGTAAGCCATCCTTTGAATTGTATAACTTTATATGTAAGTAAACCATGTACATATGCTGAAATGCACACACACAAACATATATAAAAAGATGTATGCATGCATATCTATATATACATATATGTCTACATTTACAGATGTGTGACGGTAAGTAAATTTGTATGTATTATATCGAGAGCTCTATACTATATTTTGAATTGCATAATTTTATATGTATGCAAGTATCAACAGTGGCACATACATACATACATACATATATATATATATAGCGAAAATATGAATGCATAAAGAAACACTCACGTATGTGTGTATGTTTCTGCATGCATTCATATTTTACCTATATATGTATATATGGGGCACAACATACAATATGGTGTAATGGTTAGCATGCTTGTCTCATTAGATCAATTATGACCGAGTAGTGAGTTCCATCTTCACTTAATGCTCCATACTTTGGGCCTTGTGCCACATCTAAGCTATGCTTAGAAAATCTATGTATATATATATATATATATATATATATATATATATATATATATATATATATATACATGTATATATATTACAATGAATCATTCATACAAAAAGTACATTAGTTGAGGAGTGGTGAACTTGGAGAGCAAGCCTTGTGCCACATCTAAGCTATGCTTAGAAAATCCATGTATGTGCACACACACATATATATATATATATATATATATATATATATATATATATATATATATATATATATATATATAATGTATATTTCCACATATAAGACAACCTATGTATAAGACAAGACCCAAAATCAAAGTAAATGTTTGTGTTTTATCTGATATGCATATTATGTGACAAAGAAAAGCATAAGCTAGCCGACACGATCAGTAGGAGTTCAGCCTATCATAATTATTCCTACAAGTATAAAATAAAGCTGATGTTTTTACAAATTTTGTTTTGCTAACCTTTATCATTATCAAGTCAAAAGTAATAAAATAATATAAAGTATTAACATGAATCTTCTTGAAAATAATGACGATTTCATTCTTACAACTCGTACAAATGAAAATAAAAGTTGTGGATTCTGTCATGAGAAATGAAGATTTTATGACATCTTAGATGTTTTGTTGCTTAATGCAAAAAAAAATATGTTACTAAAAATAAAGTTTGCATGTTATACTAATTGTTGTTATTTAATACCCAAATAATAATGAATTTTAACTCAAAACTAGCATTATAACCCGTCTTCGCCCGGGTCTTTCATTACTGGGAATTTTTGCCATTCAGTTGGAGCAATTTAAGTTTAAAGTCAGCCCACCCGAAAATCAATATTAGTAACAACAATTGGGTGCAACTGAGGCGCATCCCCAAATGGGGGGGGTTAACAACTTGAATGGGGGTGGTCCTGAAAAGGGCCGTTTTTGCATTCTTAATCTTGTTTCAGCCTCACGCGCAGCTGAAGAGGTGTTTCTCCTCAGCCATTGAGTCCTTTGATCATCATTTTCAGCCTTGTGTGCAGAGGCGTTCAGGTATGCTCTTCTGGAAAGCCAATGGCTACATTGATCTTCGGACTCGGTGGTTCTGATTGAAGCATTCCGAGAGGCATTTTGAGACAGGCAAACTGAACGTTCTAAAGACCTTTCGTTATCTCTTATTTGCATGGTGGACCTGGCGGCAGCGGTTTTGTGACCAAGACAAGTTCTTATTTTTGGTGGCATGTCTTAGACAAGTATAAATTGTCAAATGGAATGCGTGGGCAAATACCAGAAGAGAATGCCATAAAGCTACAGGGATCACTAAGCTCGAATAACGTTAGGAAAGGTTGGAAAAATAAATGTTGAGTAATAAAAAAAGCAAGCTAATTTATTACTGCAGTGAATGCAATGCTATAACTGGCAGTACAATAAAAAATTTAAATTGGGAACGGCTATAAATGACAATGAAAGCAACACCTTAAAACTGTAGTAGTAGGCTTTATGCAACGGAAAAGGTAACCTCACCTGAAAGAGATTGAAAGCTTGGCCAAGAGAAGGGAAATGTGTAAGAAGGGCTGGACATACAGAAGTTGAAGCGGAATTGTGGAATTAAGCAGTAGTAATGAGCTTAGGACTGCATTGACAATCAGTATGACATGGCGACATTTGAATGGACGTGTAAAGGGGCTTTGTGCAACCAATGGGCAAACAGGTGTCACATTCCGTAGGTCATGCGCATATGTGTGACACAGCGCGTGTTGCAGGGCCAACATACATGCATTGCTGCATGCACTAATTATCAAGGTTAGCAGCAACTGATGGGCAACATGTTGAGGCGTGAATCATGCCCACACAGCAAAAGCTATGATTGGAAGGTTATGTGTGAAAAAGTAAATTAAATTTTGCCTTTGATTTTTGTGCAAAGTTTTTAAAAAATCAGTTTTTTCGAATTTTCACCTTTGAGGTTGTAATTTTTTCCAGCCAATTTCAACTCAAAACTGGGACTGAAGAATTATCTATCAAACAAAAAATTTAATTGAAATTGGATGAAAACTGGAAATGCATAAACAACATCCGATCACACACACATACAAACATGCACATTTTGAGAATTATAGATATAGATAATATTATTGTAATAATTTAAACTATTTATTTTTTATTAAAGTTTTTATGAAAAATATGTATCCAAGAACAGGTAGTAAATACTAAAAGGTTACTGCAAGTTATAATGGATAGGAAGTAGTGGAGAGCCATTGTTGCCAACAATTTGGACTCAAAACCGGCACTGAAGAATTATCTGTCAAACAAAAGGAAAATTTCATTGAAAATGGTGGAAACGCATAAACAACATCTGTACACACACACACATTTTGAGAATTATAGATATAGACAGATGTAGATTATATGTTATCCTAAATGTTGTTATTTAACACTATCCTGCAACTCCTCTCTTACAGGTGGGACGTGGCAAGCCTCTCCCTGCTTTATCGCTACTTTCAGAGAAAGTGCTCAGATGAGCAGCATTCCTTGGTTCCACCAGTTAGAATTTTCATGGGCATGACTCACTTAGATTGTAAGAAATCACCCATATTCCCTCCATGTTCCATTGATTAGAAGTAAGTTCCACTCGAATAGCTTCTTCCAGCGAACCACCGGAACCAACTCCAAAGACGATACTTAACCAACCACACCAATCTTAACCTGTTCAAGTCTAGGGTCAACATTTATCTTCACTACATATATCAAGAAGCTGCGACTCTTACTCTGTATCCCTCTATTTTGAGTGACTCAAAGAGGACATTATGCCAACCACTCCAATTTTAATCTGTTCAAGTCTAGGGTCAACATCTATCATCACAACATATCCCGAGAAGCTGTGTCTGTAATCCTCTACCATGAGTCTAGGGTTAACCGTTATCTTTTCTTATTATACACATAAACTGCCCCTTACTGTAATCATCTATCTCAAGTGGTCCCTGGACCTTGTACAAGGTGAACCTCACTGTAAAAATAAAACAAATAAAAAAAAACAATGAGAAATAATGATTGGCGTAAACACACCCATAGTCAAGAATAAAAGATTTGTTTACGTTACTTGTTGCTTGTGCATGTCGCTCAGCAGAAGATTTGCAAATTGTTGTGTAACTGACTCTTGAAGATTGCATTTTAAGGTGAAATTTCGAAGTAGTTTTATTACATTTGTAACTGTAGTATAGCATTATAATGTGAACTGGTTTCAACTAGAAATATTTACATTGGTAGCGACCATACCAAGATCCATGGTACTAGCAGACTTACCAGTGGTGATACACCACAGGATTTAAGATTAGCTTTTTGTAATTATTGTATTAAATGAATCCCTATTTTTGGCAGGTAATTTTTATGATATAATGGTCACTTATACACGTGTATATATATATATATATATATATATATATATATATATATATATATATATATATTTTAATAAAAATATGATTCCTTCGCTACATAAGAGTTCTCATTTTTCAAAAGCGAGAGCTGAGACCCTCAATATCATTTTTTAAATTAAGTTGAATTAAGGTGTCTGGTCTCGCTTGATTGTGAATCTTCCCAAATTATAATTAGCTTCAGTATTTGTTTTTCGTATGAATGATTTACGTTACATAAATTGAATACGCACTACATAATTGATATATATATATATATATATATATATATATGATGGACTCTCTCGTTGAACTTGACGTATGAGGGTCAGGCAGATCAGTTCCTAGTAACTGAAAGCCCGACACCGACACATGAGATTTGATTATAGTGGTGAAGGCTTTGTGCAGGGCCATCCACACTTTTTGGAGGGACGAATACAGGGATCTGGTACAGCGAATGCGACAAGGTCCCCAAACAACCCTCCGCAGGTTTTG
>OZ038499.1:52848236-52865736 GCA_964036315.1 Acanthosepion esculentum
TCAGGCCTTCAGTAATGGTACAAACATTCATACTCTGGTTTCCATCTTCAAAGTCCATTCAAGAACCATCAAGAGAACAGTGAATGCTTAAGAAAGAGAGAACAGTAGAGAGGAAAACTGGATCAGGAGGTCAAAACAGTAAAAGAGGGATCATCATTTCAACTTAGAGCTAAATACATTCTTATTGCTCAAAGTAGAGTCCAATAATCTTATAAAAAACCCCGGAGAATTCCAGTAATATATCTTTAATCATTTATAAGATATAATGGTTGAAATCTAAATCTAACAATTAGACAATTTTACTGTTACACCTGATATATATCATGGTGAGTTTCTAATATTCATCACCTTAACCATAAATAATTCTAAAATTAATTACTTGTTTTCATTGATTAAATGAATATAGCATTTCAGGTTATAAACCCATTCATTTACGAGGCTTAGCTAAGTATGGCACAAGACTATAGAATTTAGGAGGGTCAAATGGATTGTGTTTTGGTCAGAAAGACAGAACTATATCAATATTAGTTTTTTTATAGTAATGTTTTTTGTTTTTGAACCAGAAACCTATCCTAAATAGGAAATAACGCATACACTTGTTCAGAAAACTAGGAAGATGTGTGAACCGGGTGATAAGGAAACTTTATGTTCACCTAAAACTAGACCCAAGAGCCACTCAAGGTAGAGGGTTATTGTGCTGCAGTGTATGATCATAAGAAAAACAAGCGAAGGTCATGATGTTTTTTGCAGGAAAGATAAAGGTTAACCTAGACTTGAAGAGATCAAGATTTCATTGATCTGGAAAACATCCTGCCAGGTGTCTGTCTGTTCCATGAAGCAGCAGTTCGTGGTAATTGCTCCGAGGAGCTGCTTTCGCTTGTCCCTAGGCCTTGTGAATTTAAACATCCCACGAGGCTGGCATCCCGCTCCCACCCCTACACCGTGGAAACTGTTAGATGTAGACATCTCTTCTACTCCAATAGCTTCATGTCTCGCACATCTCGCCTGTGTAACTCCCTTCCCTATTCCTGTTTCCCTGACAAATACAATCTCCAACAGTTTAAGTGTAGCATCAATCGACATCTCCAGTTGCCTTGATCTATCCACTTCCCTTCTCCACATCCTTTCATTTTTCGTTCCTATCTGCTCTCGCTCCAAATCTTCTGTAACTCCCTTGCCTTGATCGACCCACTGTCTTTCTCTTTCTCCACATCCTCTCCTTTACCACTCCTATCTGCTCTTCCTCCAACCCTTCTTTAACCCCTTGTGTGATAGTGGCCTCCAGCCTTGCTTGGAGTGATACGATTAAAAAAAAAAAAAAAACTTACTTCATATTAATGGAGTATGAAGGGAATATGGACAATTCATCCATGTGTGTGTGTGTCATGGCAGGTCCCGGCTGCAAAGGTCAAGGCTGGTGGTATCAAGGAATATAACTCATTAGAGCACTTGCCATGAAAATAGCAATAGAGCCGTATGAGGTCTGTGATGTTTTGTCCGTGGTAAATAGGCTGTCGAGTGGAAAATAGTTCATCGCCTCCAAGACTGCGTAGATGCATTTGAGACTCAAGCAAGGCAGGAAAGTGAGGACTTGGCATCTCCAGCCCAGATATGGCAGCAATACTCAATTTCTGCTCTGATAAAGGTAGAGTATAGCAGGAGAAATCAGATACTGACACTAAAGGGTTATGCAGGAAAGATAATAGTTAATCTTAGACTTGAAGAGATCAAGATTTTAATGATTGGGAAATGTTGTGCCATGTGTCTGTTCCACAAAGCAGCAGTTACTTAGTCTTTATCAATGCAATATGAAGAGAATGGGGATGATTTACCTTTGACATGGTGGGTCCCTGTTATATACACAGGTAATACTGGACAGCAATCCTCAATTTTTGGTCTGATCTGGTTCTTGTAAATGAGATACTTACAGGAATGGTACAATGAACTGGCCATTGTTCCTCCATCTTTAGCAATAGATCAGATATATGAGTTCCACTTGAGGTCTGGGGAAGGTCTTGAATCCCAACAAGCATTAAAAACAAGGACCCTCCTTGAGAGAAAACCCATCCATTATGATAGGAGAAAGCTTGGGGTCTGCTAGGTGATGATGTCTGTCAGTCATGAGTGTTCACAGAGGATGAAGTGGTGGTGAGAGAATAAATATGAAAATGGAAATACAGCACAAAAAATGGGTGATCCTGGGAGATGACGATAAACTCCGTCCGGCAGCAAGACCTATGATTAGGAGGTTTTGAGGAGCGTGGAACCACCTCTTAATTGCTGTTGTTCCCAAGTCCATCCTGACATGGGATTGTAGCATGTGTTAGGGTCCCAGCTATGGGCAAATAGTTAACCCCCCAAACTGGGGTCAAAAAAAGAAAGAAAGAATATTACCAGCAATTCATTTTCAAAGAAAAAAATTACCAGCAATCCACTTGAGATCAATGAAACCTGATCTACAAACTGACTTCTTACAAAGAATACATATTCTATTCATATGAATCTATTCTAAAAATCTTGTCGGCATTAAATAACACATTGAGGTGTTGATACACCATAAGACAAAATAAACCAAAACCAGGAAATGAAACAAGTAAGCCAAGTTCAAATTCCAGTTGAGCCAGTTTGTCATCAATTTGCACTAAGGCTGTTGGGAAAGGCATGAACCCTTCTCTTCCCCATGCTTATTTCAGCTATAGATTATCTAGCAGAGCAAACTGGGCTCTCCCCAAGCTGGTAACATCTTTGGGAAAGGCATGAACTCTTCTCTTCCCCATGCTTAATTCAGCTATAGACTATATAGCAGAGCAAACTGGGGTCTCCCCAAGCTGGTAACATCTTTGGGAAAGGCATGAACCCTTCTCTTCCCCATGCTTAATTCAGCTATAGACTATCTAGCAGAGCAAACTGGGCTCTCCTCAAGCTGGTAACATCTTTAGGAAAGGCAAGAAACTATTTCTTCTCAACAATAGGTGAAGTAACAAAGCAAAATGGGTTCTCTAACATCGGTTAGAAATCAGATAAGGAAAAAGACAATTTTGAATTCAAACTGGGAATTTTCTCAGGAAAGACATGAATCTGTCTCTTCTCTTCAACCACCTATTGGTTGAATGGCAGGGCAGCCTTGGTTGGTAACTAGTCTAGGAAAAGGAAAATTCAGAAATCAAAACCATGGTGAAAGGTATAACTACTGGTAGTCTATAGCCTCTGGATGAACATTAGACTACCAGATATGTCCAAATGGCATATAAACCTCCCCTATTTACATTGAATATTACAGTATTAAAGTCGATTGCTGACTGGTTAAAGAGCCCAGTCTGTCCTGCTATTTAACCCATAGTTGTAGGGAGAAGAAATTCATACCTTTCTCAAGGCTATTTTAACATAAGTGAATGTAAGTAACTAAACTGTAATTAGAACTCAGCTCACAATTTTTCATTCTGAGCTGCTATCCATTACATCACCTGTACATCCAAACAATGATCATCGTTTGAACAATGATTGTAATATTAATGCAAAAATAATTATTAGTTTGTTGAGGAAAAAAATGAAAAGCCACAAACTGAAGGTTCAGATAGCCAAACAGTCACAAACCCCTGCAGTGTTCTCCAATCAGTATTCAAAGATATTTCTAGTTGGGTCCTGCTTCTCGTGCTAAGCTGTGTAATCCTATTCAGTGATCAAATATTAGAGAATTGGACTGGTAAAGCTGTACCTAAAGTTCAATAAGTTAACGGATGAAGATCAATAGAATATGAGACAGGCTCAAAAGGAAAAAATACTTTAAAAAGTATAATTTCTTTGAAAAAAAAAAAAATGTAAAAGAAAACTCTGGAAGAAGAAAAAAAAATTATATGTATTATAGCAACCCAAACAAATTGTTTTAATACTTACCTTGAAATTATACTTACCTATTTAATCCAGCGAAGAATTTCTGAACATTTGTATTAGAAAACCATTGACAATAAGTATATGTCTAGTTCCTTGAGATCCATACTCCCAGTCACCACCTTCCCATTGCAGTAATGAGGAAGGATGAGGAGTATCTTAACAGTAAACCATGTAAAGACATGCAAAGATAAACCTTTCTATTGTAACATAGACTGCATATATTAGCTTGAGTTCAAAATATTTTCTGTTTTTTTCTTTATCTATTTTTCTTAAAAAATAAAATTTTATTCAATTCTATATTCACCATTATTTGCAACGATTTGTTGCCATTTATCAGGCAGCTCTTTGATATATTTTGATTAAAATTCTGCAGGTTTTGATCAGAAAACAATTTTCAAAGAAAATTTGAATATGGTTACCATTAGAGAAAGTTTTGTAACATTCAAAAAATGTAATAATCAGTTGGTACAAGGTCAGGTGAAAATTGTGGGTTGGGTAGAATAGACCAAAATGCATTGCTTGCAAAATTATACCAAAGAAGCACAATTGGTTCTCAAGATTTTCAGAATGGATGGATACATTCCAAACTAACTTCAGATTATCCTAAAGAACAAAATATTCTGATAATTACATGCAGAAATTATCCTTATCTCCTTGTTCAAGTGTGTCTATATGGGTAACAGCCTTTTCTAAAAAGGTAGTTATGGAAGAGTGGTTTTAAGCTAAGCATGCCTTAGCAATTAGGCAGCAGGAAACCATCATGACAATTTTTCCTTGCTATATGCAACCCTGTGTTATGGAGAAGAATAACATTTTTACTTAAATCCACTGTGTATGCTACCATGCAAAAGCCAATGTATGTTTAGTGGACTCCAAATTTATTCTCAAATGATATGTATTATTTATTGTTAAGCTTATGTTTGTCATAAAACGGAAATTACTTGTAACTCCCCATATATATATATATATATTTTTTTTTTTAAGCGTATCACCCCAAGCAAGGCTGGAGGCCAATATCGCGCAAGGGGTTATAGAAGGGTTGGAGGAAGAGCAGATAGGAGTGGTAAAGGAGAGGATGTGGAGAAAGAGAAAGACAGTGGGTCAATCAAGGCAAGGGGGTTACAGAAGATTTGGAGCGAGAGCAGATAGGAACAAAAAATGAAAGGATGTGGAGAAGGGAAGTGGATAGATCAAGGCAACTGGAGATGTCGATTGATGCTACACTTAAACTGTTGGAGATTGTATTTGTCAGGGAAACAGGAATAGGGAAGGGAGTTACACAGGCGAGATGTGCGAGACATGAAGCTATTGGAGTAGAAGAGATGTCTACATCTAACAGTTTCCACGGTGTAGGGGTGGGAGCGGGATGCCAGCGTGGGATGTTTAAATTCACGAGGCCTAGGGACAAGCGAAAGCAGCTCCTCGGAGCAATTACCACGAACTGCTGCTTCATGGAACAGACAGACACCTGGCAGGATGATTGGAGATTGTATTTGTCAGGGAAACAGTAATATATATATAATAAAAGTATACAACTATGGCAATGGAAGTTGAGAAGAGGAGGATCTGTAGAAAAAAATATTTCTTCATCTGGGGTCATAGAGACTGAGAATGTTTTACTTATATGTCTTCACCTGGACATTATTTCAGTTCTGCTGTTTAACAAAATACTGTTGTTCTTATAAGTTGCTATAGCCAGCTTCACTTCCTGGCCCAGCCTACAACTTCTACCACTTGTTCTGCACAGTTTGACTTGTTTTAAGAATATCCACTTGATGCTTGGGCTTTTGCCATGTTCATCCTTTAATTTTCAAACGTGATATGCCAATTTTGTATTGTATGTACGTTTCTCCACCCTGAAAGTGGAAGTGTGATTGTACCATCATTTCTTGAATGGAGCTTCAGTACAACCTATATAAATCTTCTGGCTATTGTCACCACTAGCTTCAGCCTGGTAGATCACCCCTTTGGTATAGCACATCTCATTTAGTGGACAATTTTTTTTAATTCTACATTTACATACATACATTTTTCATTATTCCTTGAATTATTTATGTTTAATATTTTAGCATAATACATTTTACCAAATTACATACAGCTATACCTTAATTTAACAAAACCTTTGATAGTTCAGATGATCCTTTCTCTCTCTCTCTCTCTATATATATATATATATAATATATATATATATAGGAATGGATAGGATGAAAAATCTACATACACGCACATACGTATAAATATATTTCTTCCTCAGGTGTGATAAATAGAGTGCTCAATGTTGTGAAACAGAGCTATAAGTATATATTAGTGAATAAACATAATATCCAACGTCAATAGCACAACGTGGAGTTTCATGCAATCTTCAGGTGCAAATATAATCTGACCATTATATAGTTTGTGTTTTATGGTGATGATTTAAAATTGTGTGCTTTTAAAACTTATTTTATTGTTGTGTAAAATATTAGAAATAACTATTAATAATTTATATCATTCAAATTCTTAAGTTTGAAAAGCGAAAAAAAAATGTTTAAAAAATTATTAAAATTTCAAGTTGGATTCAAAGTAAACAATATATCAAGGGGGATAACTCTTTTTCTTATTTTTTAACGTAAAATACCCTAGTTATACCAATTAATTTAAAGTAGAATACAGGGTGTAAATATAATATAAGGGAGCAAATACAAAAGATATAGGTAGGAACTATATATCGAATGTGTTTGGAACTGACCCTTGTACTTATAAAGGTGAAATTATATAAACACACGTTATAAATTGAGTACAGTAATATTGTGTCTGTATATATATATATACATATATATAATATTGGATTGTATGTGCGTATAAGAAATGTTATTAATGATCGGTTCTAGGAATATTAAAAGTTGTTACATATTATATTAATATTTGTAAAGTCTATTTTGCGATCTCTTTTAATCAGAGTCAATGTGTTTGAGCAGGTGCTTGGATTTATGGATACATGTACACAACATCAATTCAGAACTCGTGTTCAAGAACGCAAACTATATAATAGTCAGATTATATTTGCACTTGAAGATTGCAAGAACTGCATGAAACTTCAAGTTGTACTATCGACATTGGATATTATGTATATTTATATATATATATTTATATATATATATATATATATATATATATATATATATATATATATAAAAGTGGACATGGAAGTCAGCACTTAGAGGCGACAGTCTGTTTCATGCTAGTGCAATCGTCAGGCGACTAGTGCTGTTATTTTTCTCGATCAAAATAAAAGAATAAATAAATAAATATATAAGATAAAAAATAAAAATAAAAATAAAAAAAACAAACAAAAAACAAGCAAAACAATTTGACATAAATAAATAAACAAATAAGCCACTTCCGGTAAAAGTAACCGCCAAAATAGACTACCCATAATGCACCACTGACCCTTATATAAATAGCCGAGAAAAATAACAGCACTAGTCGCCTGACGATTGCACTAGCATGAAACAGACTGTCGCCTCTAAGTGCTGACTTCCATGTCCACTTTTATATTTACACACGCTCTATCTCTGATATTGAGCACTTTACCCCATAAATATAGCACACTTTAAGACTATATTTCTGTATATATATATATATATATATATATATATATATATATATATAAAAAAAGAGTGTTCCAGTAACTTGGACCAATTTTAAATGTGAATTAAATTTAAGCGTCTAATGATTTTTTTCTTTTTCTTTCAGATTTAACAACTTAAGTCTTTGGCAATTTCAACCATGGAAAGATTGACAATCAAACAACATGTTAAAGTTTCAAGAGTGCAGTTGGAAAAATTGTTTGTAAATTCAAACTGGGTCGGTGGCAGATGGGAAAAAAACCACTGCATGCTCATTTACACTATTCAGCTGCAAAACATTGCTGCAGTGCACAAGAATGTAGCCAAAAATCCAGACACCTCTATTCGTCATTGCACCTCATCCAAACAACATTACATTGTTTCCAATTGCACACTCAGTTGGTCGATTATGTTGACCAAAAAAATTGCGAAGTGCGTGAAATGCATTTCTCTTTGAACGTCCATTTTCGTAATAGGCTTCGATAACTTTAACACGTTGTTTGATTGTTAATCTTTCCGTGGCTGAAATTGCCAAAGACTTAAGTTGTTAAATCTGAAAGAAAAATAAAAAAAATTATTTGATGCTTAAACTTAATTCACATTGAAAATCGGTCCAAGTTATTGGAACACTGTTTATATATATGTAAATTGTAATTAACTGAATGAGAAAATGGAAAAAACACTATGTAGGTAATGGGGGGGGGGATAATCAAGAAAGGAATATTGTCTATTTTCCCATTATGAACATTATTATATCCATGATATACTAACACCTCAACACACAGACGAAACTGAATAGCTAAAAGGAAAGGAATGACACACCCCCTATGTTCTCTAAGAGATTTTTACACTAAGTCATACACAACGTTATATACAAATCTTTACACTTATCCCACACATAGAAAAAAAATATATATATATATATATATATATATATATATAATTATTTATTTGAATATTACAACATAAATATGATATAAAATCACGACAAAGGTAGCCATTTTGTTTCAACACTTCTTGTGTCTTGTCAAGTGATAATATAGAATATAACAGCGTTTACTCCTAGCTAAGGATCGTTGATTAATTTGAAACTTTTAAAACCATTTATTCTATATTCTATATTATCACTTGACAAGACACAAGAAGTGTTGAAACAAAATGGCTACTTTTGTCGTGATTTTATAACATATTTATGTTGTAATATTCAAATAAATAATTATATCTGCTCTACTCTGTATTGAGCACTCTTTAAAGAATATTAATTGTTGGTTATTGGATTTCACTCCGTATATACCAATCCTAAACTTGTATATATATATATATATATATATATATATATATATAGTATAATGAGAAGCCACGTATACTTTCTTGATATGTATATAATATGGATAAAACAACTGAAAAGTTGCAAATTAAAAGAAAAAAAATTCTCCCATAGCTGAACACTTTAATCAATCAAGACACTCATTAGACAACTGTAAATGTTTATTGATAGATTCCGATTTTAGTTCCACATACACACGCAGAAAAAAAGAGAAAATACTGGATTTTAAAATTAGACACATATAAACTAGGGTTAAACAAAGACTTGGGAATTTTAAATCTGTATAAATATTTCAATAGTTAAAAAATTTCTTTAGATATAGTTAAAAAACCTTTTTAAACAACATCTAAAATATTATCGTTAGATTTACGTTAGAAATATTCAAACACAGTTGCATTCCACATCACGTGACGTCCGCGTCTCGTGACGGACGCTACTTGTAAACAAACTTCTGAATACAGTTATTTAATTAATTTCTGAGGAAAGATTGAGGCGATCTGAAATATCAAATATATATATATATATATATATATATATATATATATATATATATAAAAACATATAAATAAATACTTTCACAAAAAAACATTCAATTTTTTTCTTTTAATTTGCAACTTTTCAGTTGTTTTATATATATATATATATATATATATATATATATATATATATACAACAAGCAGTATAAAAATGGGGAGTGATAAGACAACAGGAATTGAAGCTACTGGAGGATTTTTCTATATTTCTGAAGAAGCAATATTTTTCCCCAACAGGAAAACAGCGAGTCCATGTGGTGAGGTCATATTTATATTTCTCAATGGAAATTTGAGCATGACGGATTAATCCTCGATGTCTCTGCTGATGTCATATTTCCCAACAGGAAAATGGTGTTATGGGCTTGTATGCTGGCTGGTTTAGCCATGCCCATGCTAAAAAAGCAAAAGCTTGTCTGGACTTGAGAAATGTAACAGACTGCTTTCGTCACTCTATGAACTAGTGTCACTAAGTGACCACCATGTGACCTCCATGTATTCATATCAACCAAAGGGAGATAATCGCCTTTTGCATCACTACATAGGTATCTATCTGTTGTGGAGTAGCTGAACACCCCAACAAGATGGACTGGTTATCTATTTAAACAGCACTCATTTGACAAAAAGATTTTGAATGTAATACCAACGCTGACCGAGGAAACAGGAAAGAAATTTTGAATGCTGGTGTCATTGATAAATGCATTGGGGGATTAATGTATATAAATAAAGACCTGAAAAAGAGACATCATAACCAGATGATGAAAAGGTACTCGGAGGATATAAATAGCCAGAAGAAAGAACTGATAAAGGTTATTTATGACTTATTTGACATACCGATGCCCTTAGTAGACCCTGAGGAGAAACATTCGAGTAAACGTAAAAGAAAATTTACAGGGACTATTGGGGATATATCCAAAAAGGAAAAAGTGCAACTTCCATTGGAAGTAGTCAATTCCAAAAAAGGGGAATGTTGTGGAGTACCTGAACATTCCAACAAGATGTACTGGTTTAAGACTATTTAAACAGCACACTCTCTAGCTGAGGGTAACGATTAACTGTTTATTACATTAGTCTGTGTCCTCAGCCGTGTACCATATTATTCTTCGCAATAAACTACTACTTATTTTCTATGTGTGTCAACCTTTCCTATTTATGACACAACTCTATCTATCTATCTTTCTCTGAATATATGCTCCTGAAAAATTTATTTCGGTTGAGCTCTCTGGGGAGGATGTGTGGGTTTGTAAACAGTGACTATTACGGCTAATAATGCAAGACTCTTCGGTAAATCGAATCGAGTTCTCTCAGTCACTGTGTGTTTATCTAAAAATAAATATGCTTAAATTCACCTTCTTCTCTGCCGTGCGCCAATGGCTTCAGGGTAAAATTTCCGACTGACGTGAATTCAGCCGGTTTTCGATTCTAGCCAGAGGCAACCGGACGTCTAGCCACACTGATGAGCTGTGATACAGCAAAACAGTCTGTCTGTGGATGACTATATATATATATATATATATATATATATATGAAGAAATATAGTCTTAAAGTGTGCTATATTTATGGGATAAAGTGCTCAATATCAGAGATAGAGCATGTGTAAATATAAAAGTGAACATAGAAGTCAACACTTAGAGGCGACAGTCTGTTTCATGCTAGATGCAATCGTCAGGCAGACGATTGCATCTAGCATGAAACAGACTGTCGCCTCTAAGTGTTGACTTCTATGTTCACTTTTATATATATATATATATATATAAAATGTTATACCCTATAAGAAGTTGTAACCTGAGTTTCATGCTCACATGATCTTCAGACAACTTCAGATGTTCAAGCTGTCTGAAGATCATGTGAAACTCTGGTTACAACTAGAGCCATCCTTTCATATGATTTAACATTGTTAAGCATTTTTTGCTCAGTCTTGGCAATCTAGATTTTGAGTATTTTACTTCACTGAATAGGTAGGGGTTTGCCTTTAGGCCTTTTATCTTTTCTCAGTATTACCGGTTTTTTGTGACGCTTTATCTGGATAAGTGTTTTAGGTTTTGGCAAGTTGTCGATTGGTTCCATCAACAGTTTTGGTTCTTCTTTCAGACATATTATATATATATATATATATATATATATATATATATATATATATAGCGGTAAATCCCAAAAAACAATACTTAACTTTATTTAACAATGAAAAATCTTTCTTGAAGTTTTTATTCTAACTTTAGTTCCAAGCTAATAAACTAAATTTAATATTTCCAATAAGCAAAATACTTTGCTGTATTTCAAACTAAATTTAAATTAATTAGAATTATTTTCTTCTGATTATCAATAAAATCTATAAATTCATACATATTGACAAATCTGTCAAGACAACATAATTTTCTTTATCAAAAAATCTTTAGAAAATAATATATACTTTTCTGAAATGTTATTTGAGAAAAATTGGCTGATTTAAAGTTTAATTTGAATTGAATCAAGTATTTTAGTTTAAAATATTCCAGAAAGACATTAACCTGGATATGGGTGGTTTTATGAGGTGTTAACACATTTAATGATAACCTGATGTTTGGATAATTTATGTAATTGTAATAAAATTACATGATGAATACAACACAAACACCTTTTCTTTTTTTTTTTATATATGATTTTTTTTAATGACCCAGTAATAATAAAAATTTAAAAATATTTTAAGTATTTTAATATTTTATTCAATTTTAGATAATTTGGTTTTAAGACTTTACTCACAAAGATTCTTGTTGTGGAAATGTTAGAAAATTATTAACAAATTTTAAATTTACTATAGTTACTTATGTTTTGATAATGTTGTGTATGGATGTCTGTATTTGTTAAAATCAGCACCTTTATACACACACAAAAAAAAAAATCAAAATTCTTATTAATATCCTGGTGGTTGCTGAATTGTAGTAAGCTTTTCCAGTTATGATTAGTAAATACAGTTTTATTTAATAACAATATCATTTGATCACTTCAAAATAGTACAGAATTTTAAAAGATTTAAAAGTTTCAAAATTATTCTAATTAAAATTTATAAAATGAAAACAATTCTTGTAAAAATAAATTATTCATTGAAAAAACTTTTTTGTAAGACAATAGTGCCTATGATATATTCTATTCATAAAAGCAATTAAAATATTTTTAAATTAAATTATAAGTTTTGTTTTATTACATTTTTTATTTTATGATTCAAAGATTTTCTATAACTAAATATATTTGGTCAAAAAAAATTTGATGATTAAAATTTTCCAAGGACTTGTCCTTATAACTAATATAAACATAAAGTGATACAAAAAAGAATTTCTTGAAATAACACAAAAATTAAATGAGTGGAGAGTAACTGATGTAAAAAAAATATTTTTACAAAGATTTTCTAAAAATGAATCATTTAAAAAAATATTTAAATCATTACTGAATAAGTCCTGAAATTAAAATCTGACAATTATCTGATTTTTGCAAGAATTTCTAATCAGTGCATTTTACACCAGTACAAAGTTAAGATCGAACAATGACATTGGAAAAACACAATTTTGACAGCAATAAAAAGAATTAAAGGAAATAATTTTTACACAAAAAAATCCTTTGATTTTTTTCATCTTAATAACAATACAAATATTTTAACGATAAAACTGTGCTTTTATTAAGTTTCAGGCATTCTTTCATCATGCATTCTCATTTTTTTTTTGTACCAACAATTTCTTTCAACTAAAAAAATATTACAAAGGTCATTTACAATTTTACATTGAGAAAGAGCTTAAGATGCATAACCTTAAATTTAAATTTTGAAATTTTGGTGTCCAATGCATTGAGATGTATGGTAAATTTAACATGGAAAACTCGGAAATTAGTGCACTTTCTATATAATTTCAAATTAAATTATTTTCTCTTTTGATTATTAGGATACTTTCAATTTTGCATTCAGTTTTATATATATATATATCAATATTATCAGTATCATTTCATAATATGTTGTTATTGTTCACATTAAGATACATTTTGTGAGCAGAAATGATCGATCGAGAAAAATCATCAAAGATGTGTGTTTATAAACAGTAATTCAGACTTTGCTAACTAGACACTTCTCTGTCGCTGAACACATATTTTCTACAAAATTTCTCAAACATTCTGGATAGTAAAAGTAATTAATACCATTAAATTAAAAAAAAAAAGAAAGCATTTACTTAAATAAATTATATCTATAAAAATAATGAATAAACAGAAAATATCTATTATATATCTATATCTGCATATACATATACACTTCTATCATAATGCAAACTCATATAGCAGTCACTTATCTTTTGTCACCATTGGTAAGTTTAAAGTGTCCTAGGAACCTTGCTTTCATTTCTGCAATCCATTCATATGAAGAAAAATTTCCAACCACTGAAGCAGAAAATTGTTGATATTACTCACCTGTAAAGAAATAGAAAAAAGAGAAAAAATATTTTCTTAGTAAAGGCCTGACTTGTCATATATCATCTCAAATTTATATATCTATTACCTTATTCTGTAGAGAATGTTATTGCCTTTACCATATTCCCCAAACAATCCTTAACTACAAAGAGGTTGTAATGGTGGTTGAGAGTTATAGAGGATTTTGTAGAAGTTATTCTGTAACGTCATATATTGTTTTATTTGATTTGCTTGTATATTGTGAAATGATTAAAATAAAATGCACAAAGTCTAGATGAATACAAAATAAATATTTCTATAACACAATATTATAATACTGTAGGAGAAGGTGAAAGTCAAAATTTCAAGAGTTAAAGTGGAAAAGTACTGGCACATACAAGGCAGAAAGAGATTGGAAGGAAGTAAATATATATGCACATATCAAAATGTAGTTGCCACCTGTTTAACAATATGGGTGAAGGAATGTAATATTGATGTCTGAAAATGTAGCAGGACAGTTTAGCCATTTCAAGTAGTTATCCGGTCACATTTTAGTTCTGTTACCATGATGCAAGCATCACCGAATGGGCAAAATTAATTCATCAATTCTAGTTTAGATTGATTTTCCATTCTGTTATATACATCTCTAGAGATCTGCTTCAAAAGTTCCATTTTGATTCTCACTGCCTCATGGTTTTATATGCTCAGTGTGAAAACTTTCTGATTGTTCAATTTGGGATTTGTGGCCTGGGGATTCTGAATATACATTTATAGAGATGGTGAAATTTTCATCTTTGTGTTATTGTTTATTTATTTTCTTATATCCTGGCTGTGAAATCATTCTGCATGGTTGGTTGAAATATGGCTTTGTGGCCTAGCGATTTTGAGTAAACATCTATTTCTAAGGATGGTGAAATTTCAGTCTCCTTGTTATTAATTTTTATTTATTCCTCTATCACTACAGTTTCAACAGATCCTGAATTCATTTTGATTTTTATTGCTTTTCTTGGAGAATTCTCAGTAAATCTGCCACTATTATCTCCTCCTTACAATTTCTGATTTTTAAGACTCTTTCTTCACCACATTATACTATAGGGCACTATCACAACAGGTTTGCAAACATCACATTTTAAATATTATATATATGTAATTTAGTTATTAATTTCCTTGTCATAAATAGTCTTCTGTTATTTGCTTTTATAGCATTCCAGTCACAATGAACAGGTATCCTCTTGAGGAGGTACTACACCTTGAGAGAATATTAGGCCTCAAACTCACACCTGACCTCAAGTGGAACTCTTATATACAATCCATTACTAAAGATACAGGTAAAATGTTCGGCTCCCTATACCGTTCCAGTAAGTAGAGATTTACTTGACCCCCAACTGAGTCAGGTTGTGACACAAGGTCAGTTTTTAACGTGGGGAATCGAGTGTTTTCACTCAGGCTGCTGGTCTTAGCTGGTCATAGCTATTCATAACTGGTCTTGGCTTGTCAGAGCTGGTCCAAGCTAGTCGTAGCCGTGATACCACCAGCACAGGGACGGATCCCTGCCTGACTCCTCATTCTATCCTGTACCAGATCAAGCCAAAAATGGATTACTCGTCATATTTGGGAGGGAGCTGTCCAGTCCTCCCTTTCCAGTCTCGATAGAGCTCAAAAGTATCTCCAAGTCCTTGTTGGAAAATAATTATTTTCCACTTTCCAACCTCTCTCCCACACGCAGGGTGTGGCGAGTCACACATTGCACTATCGCTACTTCCATGGAAAGTGCTCAGATGAACTACATTCCTTGGTTCCACAAGGTCTAAACTTCATGGCTATTATCTGACATGCCAATTTCATTGGAGCAAACCATCCACATTCCCACATTCCACTCAAACAGCTTCTTCTCATGAACCACTACTCTGTGGAACAGACTCCCAAGAGGATGTTTCCTCAATTACTATAATCTTAACCTGTTTAAGTACAGTATCCTTATAAACTACCACTTATTGTAATCCCCCAGGCCATGTACAGGTTGAACTTTACTGTAAAAAAAAAAGTTTTTATTTTCAAAAATCAAATTAAAAGTCCAATATTAAAAATTGAATTTCTAAATTTCAACAATTCAAATGTGCAAAAATTCATGTTATTTTCAGCACAGTCCTTTGAAAATTTTGTAATCAGTCTGACTTCTTTTAAGGTTTTTTTTCACATTACACCCAGTAAACTAGATGGCTACTGTGATCTCTTTTATTCATGAATATTCATATTTGAGTAGATGATCCATTTACTTATTTTCATTTACTAGCCTGAATATTCAAGAATTCATATTAAAAAAAATTCTTACCTCAATTACAGTTTTATGCTTAGAGCATGCAGAAGAGTTAGACAGGAAATAGGACAAAAACAGTGCGGATTTGTTAAAGACACTGGAACAAGGAATGTAATATTTATCCTCAGAGTAATCTCAGAAAGAGCAATACAAATGCAGAAGGATGTGTTCCTGTGATTTACAGATTATGCACAAGTGTTTGATGAAGTACATCACAAAGATCAGGTGGAGCTGCTAGGTAACCTTGACATATTTGGGAAGGATATTAGACGAAGTCAGAAGCTATACTGGCAGCAAACCACATGCACACAGTAAATATACAAAATTAGAAAGGGGTGTAAGACAAGGGTTAACAGGTGAAATTTTGCAAGAATCTGAATGCTAATTTACCATGAAAGACTGCCTAAAGCGCAAGAAGGAACTAAGCATAAACTATAAGAAGACAGAATGCATGGTCATCAGTAAAAAAAATGAGCCTGAAATGCGATTTGAAAGTTGGGAACATTAGAATCAAGCAGATGCAGAAGTTTAAATATCTGGGAAGCATCTTGACAGAAGACAGTAATGGCAGCCCTGATATCTGTAGACGTATTGGGATGGCCAGGGATGATTTCCAAAAGCTGGGTAGAGTATTGCGAGACAGGAAGATTTCTTTGGTAACAAAAAAAAAAAATAATACTGAGCTGTTACATGACATCTGTCCTTCTTTACGGCAGCGAATGTTGGACGATTTCCTCAAAGATGAAGAAGAGACTCGAGGCCACGAAGATGTGGTTCTAACAGAAGGATACTAAGGATATCATGGACTGAGTGTGGAAGCAATGATGAAGTCTTAGAGAGAATGAAAACAAGGAGGAGGCTTATACTTAACATCAGGAAGAGGCAGCTGAAGTTTCTTGGACATATAATGAGGAAGGAGGGCCTGGAGAATCTGATACTCACGAGTGGAATAGAGGGAAAGAGAGACAAGCAAAAACAACGCATGATATACCTGGCGAGCTTAAGCAAGTGGATGACAGAATGTGGTCTGGGGGAGGAAGCAGAGGGAAGGAACTTGTTGAGAGCTGCAAGGGATAAAGGGAGGTGGAGAGGCATGATCGCCTACATCCTGAAAGGACATAGCCCATAAAAAGAAAGAGATTGGAAACTGGAACTCAATGTTTTACTATTGAACTAGGCAGATAAAACCCTAACTTCTATTCTCACTTCTTGTCTGTGAAACTGTCTTCAACTTTCTTGCTTCCCTGGCACCTACAAGGTTCAAAACTTTAAATGCAATATTATCACCATCTTCTGTCTCCCTGAAGCTTGTTCTTTCATTGTCTTTTCTCCTCACTAGAGTTCTCCAATTCTCTTTCACTCCCAGTAACCCCTTGCTTCATAGTGACATTATCGCCTTCTATTATGTTACTGAAATATCTAC
>OZ038499.1:52870736-52875736 GCA_964036315.1 Acanthosepion esculentum
TTATACTACTCCACTTGAACGGTAAAAATTCCCAGTAATGAAACGCCCGGTCGAAGACGGGTTATATTTCTATTATTTGATATGCAGAGTTAAAGATTATCTCATTAGTTTGATCAAAAGGGATGTTTGTAAATAAATAAAGCCAAACTCATAAATAATTACATTGGTCATATTACCACATCCCTATCTAGATGACACATGTTACACCTACTAGACCATAGATCAATTAAGTCTTATTTAAAAACATGTTGAATCTACCATACTCCATCCAAAACATACTAGTAGAAAATAGTCTGATCCACATGTAAAAAAAAAGTTTTAAAATAATGGAAGCCCTAATAACAAAAAAGGAAAAGCCAACACACAATAACATCAAGTATGAACTGTTTAGAAAATATGAGGTCACAATTTTCTTATCTAATAAAATACATCCCTATTTTAACATATAAGTTACTTCAATCTTTAAAGAGATAGTCTGCTCTCATTTTTTTTTTTTACTGTGACATGATGGAAAGAAGAAATCTGTATGGCTGATTTATATCGATTATTAAATTTGTAAAATCAAATTTTCTGGAATTAAATGTTACCGTTTTTAACGTATTCTCTGCAACATTATCATAGCATTGTTGCCAGGTTGTGCTGACTAGTTTTATTAAAAATAGGAAATTGTCATTTACTGGAAATAAACATCTATAAAGGTGCTGAAGGCAATATTTTATGGACTTGACATCTGTTACTGCTGATGACCCAATAAAAAAGGAAGTCCTTCATGACTAAAGTAAGAGAAGAAAGAAAAGAAGAATAGAGATAGGTACTCCTTTTTGTTGTACTTCCCTACAAACAATTCTCATTGTGGCCTTATGTCACATTTTTAGCCATGGAAACAAAGGTGGCCAATGTTGTTTACAGCATTTTCATTTGAGCCAAAGTTTCTTAAAATGATTTCAACTGAGCCAATGTTTTCTACTGTCCTTTTAACCGAGTTATGGCTCTAACCATACTTTCGATTGAACCAAGGATTTTTAACATTTTGAACCGAGTCAAGATTACTATAAAGCTAATGTTTCTTGCTGGGAAGGGACAACTGAACACGGAGACAATGGAACACGGAGACAACTCAGCAGCAGGAAAACACAATAATAAAGTAAAGTAAATTGTAAATTATTAAATTATTTTTTATAAAAATATTTTAGAATGTTGATTTACTTTATTAAAAAAATAATTAAAAACAAGTTTGTTTTATTGAATTATTTTTTATACATCAATTTACTTTATTAAAAAAAGAAATTTCTTTAGGTTTCGCTTTATTAAAAATAATTAAAAACAAAAAACTGGTTCATATTTGACATAACGACTTTTCAAATGCCTTATTTGAAGAAAAATATTCACTAATTAAGGTTTTAATCCTTAATAGATTACTTTTATTTGGTTATAAAAAAAGAGAGTTATGTTTTTCTGGTGCTGATTTGTCTCAGTCCTGAGTTGTCCCAGGGCTCAGTTGGTGGCGTAGAGTTGTCCTAGGGCTCAGTTGGTGGCGTAGAGTTGTCCCAGGGCTCAGTTGGTGGCGTAGAGTTGTCCCAGGGCTCAGTTGGTGGCGTAGAGTTGTCCCAGGGCTCAGTTGGTGGCGTAGAGTTGTCCTAGGGCTCAGTAGGTGGCGTAGAGTTCTCCTGTAACAGTTTCTTGCCTCATATTCAATTCAGTAATTGTTAACAAGACCATTGTTTCTGTAGTTTGCTTTTCATTTGACATCCCCCCAACACACACAAATATATATATATATATATATATATATATATATATATATATATATATATATATATGTATAATTTGGCAGCAACTTTTCTTTCAAACATGTAGTGTTGAATGTTAAAGACAACATAGTCTTACATATTTTCTTTTGAATTTTCTCATATTCTCTAATGAGACTTTTTATTTGAAAATAGTTCCGAAATATGTATTTTCCATACGATGACCTAGCGCTTTCGAACATCATTGTTCATCTTCAGGGTCAATATTTTAGTCAAAAAATTTTTTTTTTTTTTTTTTTTTTTTTTTTAAACAAACATTTGCCAATTATCTTGTAGCGTAATCATGTTGCTACTTTTTTACAAACTAAAACGTTAAATTCCTTTTAAATTCAAAAGACGCGATGATGTTATATCACGTGCATGGCGTAGATTTTTATCATGTGACAGCGTGAAAAAGATTTCCAATACACAAGCCAAAAGATCGAAGAATACGCTACAAAATTTAAATATATTATAAACATTGCAATATATTACCAGATATATTATAATCTATACGATTAATAAGAGGTCTTTTTCTTTTAATATGTAATGCCTCTAAGATTTTAAGGCATCTAATGTCTGTATGTTTATCTATAATTTTAGTATTTTCTACAAGTATTTTACGTATATCAGATTGCGTAAGGGAAACAGTATGTGACTTAATATGTTGTTTAATGGAGCTAGTATTATTTAGTCAATCTTCTGGAGAGCCGGGTGGTTGTAAATCCAATATATGTATGTGGATAAACTCATACACAACATTGGTTCTATCAACAACTGCAGCAACTGGACACATGGCACAGTGGATAAAGGCGTTGGTTAGATCCAGTGACAGACCCAAAGAGTGTGAGTTCAATACCCGGTTCAGGCAGTGGAGAACTTGGAGAGGGAAAATTAGCAGGAGATAACGGATAACTGACATCGATCAAACATGGCTCATGGAACTAGAACAGTCTACCCCAGTGATCAAAATAAAGGGTTCAGTTCGAAATTCCAACCACCTGAAGAAGGCTGGAGTGTACAACGGCCAAAACGTTGTGACAAAAATGGCGACAAAGATGAGGACAATAGTCCGACTAATGTAAATACTATACTGTGAGATTATATATATATATATATATATATATATATATACATACACACATACACTGTCTTTAATGCATATACCAAGTAAAACAGCAAAACTGTCCAAATCATGGAACAGCATGGAATAATTGTCCATCCCACAAAATGTTTAATATAAAAAATCCACTAAACTAATAGAATTTCTTTTTTCTGGGTTTTCAGATAAGACATTTAGCCATCTTGACACCATTTGTTGTAAGAATCACTGAAAAATCCTTTGAGTTATTCAGCCAGAAAGAGGACAGGATAAAATCATTTTGTGTCAGCCCCACAATGTCTTCCCAACTGAACAATGGAGAGAGGAAAAAGATCATTCAGGCTTTCAGTAATGGTACCAACATTCATACTCTGTCTTCATTCAAGAACCATAAAGTGAATGGTGAATAAGTTTAAAAAAGAGGGGACAGTAGAGAGGAAAACTGAATCAGGAGGTTTCAATAGCAAGAGGGATCATCATTTTAACTTAGAGCTAAAGATATCAATTAGAAAAGATCCAACTCAATCCATAAGATGTTTGACACATGAGAGAGGAGTTTCAGCTATGATAGTCCAAAGAGCAATGAAAAAAAGACTTGAAAATGAAATCGTGCATGAAACCTGTGAGGCACCTTGTTACTCCAGAACAGAAAGTTAAAAAGGTTAGAGAGTGTGAAGATCATCTTGAATAGTTTGGAAAATGATCCAGGAATGACATATATATGTCATTTTCATTTATGATTGATTTCACCACAATACTTCTGTTAAGCTTAGAGAGTAATTATACATTCTTATTGCTCAAAGTAGAGTCCAATAGTGTTATAAAAACCTTAGAAAACTCCAGTAAGATATCTTTAATCATTTATAAGATACAACAGTTCAAAGCTTAATCTAACAATTGAACAATTTAGCTGTTACATGTGGTATATGTAGTTTTTTTTTTTTTTAATTAATGAATATACACATGCAGCCATGATATACATCCAACAGATGTTTTAAGGATATACTATTAAAGTAATATATATCCTTAGACATGAAAATAGCAGGTGCAGACACTGATAAAAAATAAATGAAAAGCAAAAGGAAAAATATACGTTTTCTCTGTTGTATATCTGATAGTTACCGACACATTCAGGTAATCATAGCAGAGAGATTCATAAATAATCCATTTAACATATTCTTGGCTAGCCATTGGCTAAAAAGCTGACCAACCAGTTGGCCTTGTCTGGTCTGGCTAGCACAGACGAGCTAAGTGGCTTTTCTGAACAGCATGCGTGTTTCTAATTACTGGTGCCAGTTGAGCACGGAAAGGAAGTAAAAAGATGGCAGGTTAACACTAGGGTTTATGTTAATTTGGAGTTAGGGAGACCTGTACCAAAATATAAGTTGTTCGGTTGGTTAAGTGGGAAGACAAAAAAAAATATGCTGAGTTTGAAGAGTGGTCTATAAGCTCTTGGAAAGAATAAATACCTTGGGGAATTAACACGGATATCAGACAATATGGCGGCTATCAAACCTGATGACAACAGCCAAAATTAGAAAATAGCAGAGCATTTACAAAGGCAAAAATAAAGGGACATTTACCATACATTTCACATTTTATGACAACTAATCACATGACCTTTCAGAAATTTAAAAAAAGTCTCATATATTAGTCATTTCTTTTTATACACCATCACTCTTCAAAACGTTGGCAATTATGGCTCTCCACAACTTACATTGATTTGTTGATTTACGTAACTTTTGACTCTTTGCTATCCCATCCATTTAATTCTTTTATGTGCCATATCCGTCCAGTAGGTGGCCGATTACGGTTCTCCACAACTTCCAGTCTTTTGATGCTCTACTTTTAACCTTTTATCATCCTTCATTGTCTCTTCTTTTATGCGCTGATCACGGCTCTCCACAACTTCCACGTTTTTGCTGCTCTTAGTAACTTTTGACTCTTTACTATTCCTCTTTGTACTCTGTCTGCCATCAATGTTGACGTTCCACACCACTTCAAACAAAAGGTTAGCAAGGAAACCCCCATCAATACTGGAAAGAGCAACAGTTACTGGACTTGAGAAACCTATACTCTTGAAAAAATTTTTTATGAGAGAGATTTATAAG
>OZ038499.1:52880736-52900736 GCA_964036315.1 Acanthosepion esculentum
TGACTCCAATGCGACTGGTATTTACCCAATCCTCCCCTCAAGGAGGGGTGTGGCACAAAGCCGTTTTTTATGTGGGGTGAATCTGAGCCTGTAGGCTTGGGCAAAAATTTGCCTTAGACACCTCATTCATGGGTCAGGTTTCTCTACCTCCCCAGATGAGACTCTGCCTTTCGGCATAGCCCCATCTGGGTTCCTCTCTGCCCAAAGGCAGAGAGTTTGACAAGTCTATTGCAGGCCTGGCAGCTGACTACCTGACTCCAAAACAACTGCTAACGAACTCATATCATGGAACTCTTTATAGTACTGAACAAGTTCATAGAGTCACTGGGGCAGGGGGAGTGTACTCTTCACTCTACAGCATGTCCACGTTCGAGATTACTACTTTATTAAATGAATATATTTTTATTGTGTATTAATATCTCCTCCCTCCTCTTTATGGAGAGTTCACCAACATACTTTACTCTCTAGCGTTTCGATCTTGGATTCACTTCTAGTTCTTCTGTATGTTTTTTTTTCTTTCTTGAAGTTGTTCTTGTTGGTTCCACAATTTGTTTTGTTACTGGTACAGCATTTTAACGAGTTCTTCAGGTCTTTCATCAGTTAATCTTTCCTTCAGCTGGTCATGGTGCCTTTTATGTTGGAATTTTTTTCCTTTCACCCTGTAGACCAATTTTTCAATTCTAGCTGCTATTATGTATTCTTCCATGTTTCCTTTCCATCCTTGTATGCTCGAAAGAATACTTTATTTTTTTTATTTTTTATTTTTTTAAGCGTATCACCCCAAGCAAGGCTGGTGGCCACTATCACGCATGGGGTTACAGAAGGGTTGGAGGAAGAGCAGATAGGAGTGGTAAAGGAAGGGATGTGGAGAAAGAGAAGGACGGAGGGTCGATCAAGGCAGGGGGGTTACGGAAGATATAGAGCGAGAGCAGATAGGAATGAAAGATGAAAGGAGGTGGAGAAGGGAAGTGGATAGATCAAGGCAATTGGAGATGACGATTGACGCTACACTTAAACTGTTGGAGATTGTATTTGTCAGGGAAACAGTATGTCAAACACCAATTTTACAATTCTGGCAAACATTAATTCCACTGGTGCCATGTCTGATGGTGTGTTGGGGTTAGGTGTCAACCGGTACATGTCCAAAAAATTTTGAAGTGCCTCCTCATTTAATTTGTCCAGACTTGCTTTTTTCAATGCTCTTTTGAACTTTCCCCACAAACCGTTCCGCTTGTCCATTAGATCCTGGCTGATACAGAGGGGTTGTAATATGTTCTATAGGGAACAACTTGCAAAAGTCTTGAAATTCTTTTCCACTGAATTGTGTTTTGTTATCCAATACTATAGTATCTGGTATGCCATATCTTGCAAACAGTTCATGCAAGAAATTCACTTTTACTGAGGATATAGGATTTTTGCACTTGTAAATATCCATCCGTTTCATAAAACTATCAACTACCACTAGATAATATGCTCCATCCATAGAACCTGCAAAATCTATATGCAATCTTGACCATGGAGTGTCAGTCTTTGGCCAATGTTCTATCTTTATGACAGGTAGTTCTGCTGCTAGGGCAAAATCTCTACAGGCTTTTACTGTTTTTTTTATATCTTGGTCCATTCTGCTCCAATATACAAAAATTTTCATGAGAGATTTCATTCTTGAAATGTCCAGAATAAAAATCATTTAATATATGTTTCTGTAACCCACTTGGTATTACAATTCTTTGTCAGTACATTACAACACCATTGCATATTGACTATGCTTTCAATTTTTGATTCTGTTCTTTTTTAGTTTCACTTAATTGCTTCTTTATTTTAGCAAATGTCCTTTTTCTGCTTTTTCTTTAGTTTCCTCCAGTGTAACTGGTAATTCCTGTACTACATTGCACAGAATGTTTTTAATTTCCATCTTGCTTTTCAGTGCTATTATGACTGTGATCTCCAATGGTTCCACATTTTTAGATATTAACATAGATAATCCATCTGTATGTCTTCATTTTCAGATGGTTTAACAGGATGATACCCCAGTGCTGTAATCCGTTAGCTGTATGGGTAGGTATACCTTTCTTTGAACCATATATCACTAATAATGGCTTCATACCATGGAACTCTTTATAGTATTGGATGAGTTCATAGTGTCCCCGAGGGTATACTCTTTACTCTACAACAATTTTTTAACTCAATATAAAAGTGATAAAAAATGTGAAAATAAACAATTGCTGATATCTCCTGATAAGTGGACAGAGTGATTACTCAAGTTCCATCTATAAAAATCTAGAGTCAAGATGCTGAAAATAACATCAACAAGCTCAATGACAATTTTTTTATTTGTGTTAATCCTATATATATATATATATATATAATTAATTTATATTTGTGCAACAACCTTTCTTTTAAGCATCTTTCATAAAATAAGGCAGAAAGGAAGATTTAATTCATTTTTTATTTCATTTTTACAGCATCCTTACATTTTTCTGTTTTGTAGGAGTAAGGGCGCACAGAAATTTTGCATAATTTTCATTGTTCCAAGCACTTTCGACCACTTCTTCAGCCATTTTCAAGGGAGTAATTTTTTTTTTTGAGTTTTTCTTCATGTTTTGACTGTTTAAGTTGTATTTTATTTTTGTGCTGTTTTAGTTGGAGTGTTTATTCCACACCTTCAAGTGTTGAATACAGCTGGAGCTGGCGTGAGCATCTTTCTATTTTTTTTAAAAACTTTTAACAATCCATTTCCACTGTTAAATAAGGTGAGGTTGATAGTAGAAGAGAGATGTTTAATATACACATACATACATAAAGTAATAATACAGCATATACACTTATGTAGGCATACATACATTTTTATATATATATATATATATATATATATATATATATATATATATATATATATATACACACACACACACACATTTGCAGACATATAAATATCTATTAAGTCCCCACCTCCTAATAATAAGAGATTTGTCATTGTGTTCAGCTATAAACTTGATCTCTGATCAATTTCTGGAACGATATTGTATATTCCCATGAAAACAAATCAATTGTCTTGGCAAGCAACTGGATTTGGCCATTGTTTCTCGATTCTCTTGGCCAGACAAGCGCTAAATACCGTAATTCAATTATAATTATATTCCTTATCATCAATTGCACTCTCAGTTTTCAGATTAATTCTTTGGTCGTCATTCCTTTTATTCTGTCTTTTGATTTGCCTTTCTAATTCTAACACTACACATTCGAAAGTTGCATTTTGGCGCTCTCTCTCTCAGGTGCCAATCGAGTATGTCATTTCTGATATGCCTGCATCAATCGCAGTTTGTAATAGGATATGAATTAACCACTCTTTAACTAGAGAAATTCTTCAATGCCAAATTAAACAATGTTACAACTTGTTTCATTCATGAAGACAAGAAATATCTTCGAATGGTTTTTAGCTTAATATTAACCTAAGTTAATGATAAAACCTTCAAGATGGAGAATTTCAGAAAATAATGATATTGCAATGATGAACCGTCCTGGGTAAGACGATAAACTACATCCGACAGCAAGGCCTCTGATCAGGAGGTTCTGATGACTGTGGGACCACCTCTTTATAGCTGGTGTTCCCAGGTCCACCCTCACCCTGGATGGTAGCACCTGTTAGGTCCCAGCTATATGTAAATAATTAACCCCCAAACTGGGGTCAAAATACTATGTAAGTATAAAAATAGGTTTTAATACCAGCAATACATTTTGGAAAAAAAATATTACCAGCAATAAAAATCTTTTCGGCCTTAAATAACTCATTGAGTTTGATATGCCGTAAACTAAACCAAACCAAACCAAGTTTGTCTTTAAATACATTTTTACATATTAACATATATTAGTAATAGGGGATCAATTTGCTACTTAATAACAATGGAAAAATGATCCCCCACTTACAATGAATACATTTTCTGTTCATACGATCCTATTTTTAAAATCTTGTCAGCATTATATAACCCATTGAGATTGATATGTCGTTTAACAAAATAAACCAAACAAAAAGCAATGATGAAGTTGATAGATGAGAACTTTGAATTTTATTAAATTTTTTTTTTTAATCCCTTCACTCTAAGCAAGTTGATAACGCCACGAGGATGCATGGGGTTACTAGAGTGAAAGAGAATGAAAAGATTGAAGTGAAAAGAAAGGTAAAAAAAAAAGAACAGGATTCAGGAAGATAGTAAATGGCAGTTGGAGTTTTTTTTTTTTTTAAGCTTTTCACCCCAAGCAAGGCTGGAAGCCACTAGCACGCAAGGGGTTACAGAAGGTTTGGAGGAAGAGCAGATAGGAGTGGTAAAGGAGAGGATGTGGAGAAAGATAGTGGATCGATCAAGGCAAGGGAGGTTACAGAAGATTTGGAGCAAGAGCAGATAGGAATGAAAGGGGAAAGGATGCGGAGAAGGGAAGTGGATAGATCAAGGCAACTGGAGATGTCGATTGACATTACACTTAAATAGTTGGAGATTGTATTTGTCAGGGAAACAGGAATAAGGAAGGGAGTTCCACAGGCCAGATGTGCGAGACATGAAGCTATTGGAGTAGAAGAGACGTCTACATCTAACAGTTTCAACGGTGAAGGGGTGGGAACAGGATGCCAGCCTCGTAGGATGCTTAAATTCATGAGGCCTGGGAACCAGCGAAAGCAGCTCATAGGAGCAATTACCGTGAAAGTATTTGTAAAAAAGACAGAGCGAGGCAACGGCACGTCTGTGAGAGAGCGAGTTGCATTTAAATTTTTAAAGATGGTTGATGGCAGGGAAGCAAGAAATCGGAAAGTCAGAGAAAAGAAACTATTAAGATAGAACATCCTTACTAAGGCCTCAGCAGGAGGAACTGGAATCAGAATCCTAAACAGGAAAAAAAAGAATAAAGCTCTACTATTGTTCAAAAACATGAGGGAAGATTATGGACCAGCTGACAGGTAGACCTACTTCAAAAATAAAGAAATAAAGCAACCTGATAATTGTTTACTTTTAATCGTTTCACCCCAAGAAAGGTAAAAGTCACTAAGATGCAAGAGATTACTAAGTGTGAGAGAATATGAGAAAAAGAAAACATTTGAAATATTTGCATCAGTTAGACTGTTGTCCTCATCTTTATTGTCATATTCATAATGTTTCAGACACTGTACATTCTGACCTTCTTCAGGTGATATACGTTGGAATTTTGAACCGAGCCCTTTATTTAGTCCCTGGCGGTAGATTGTTCTAATTCCACATGCCATGCTTTTTTTGGATATCTTAGTTTTAGTTAATTCGCTTTAGTAATTCAATTCTCCAAGTTTTTGTTCCTTCAGCTGTGGCCAGGTATTGAACTCACAACTCACATGGCCCAGTGGATAAAAGCGTCAGTTGCGTAATCCAAAAAGTGAGTTAACCCAAAGAGTTATTATTTTATACTTTAAGAATGTTCTTGATAACTGTTATGATGTTGATTTGGGGTTAGTAGAGACAAACGCCAAATAACACGTAACAATAAAAAGGGTTTTAATAGGTTGGTAAAAAGGTACAGAAATCGCCTGAGTAGTCAATAACTAGCTCAGCCAGGAACGTCTCGGTCCTCTGTCTCTCGACGTGCCACTATTTAAAGTCTTTGTTCACAGACGCAGACAAGTTCATCTTCAAGAGGGGTGGTAGGTTTCTGACACAACAATAACATTCATCAGTCTTTAAACCATTGATTTTAACTTACTAATTGATCTGATTTTTCATGGTTTATCAACCTGTTGTGAGTTATTTAAATCCCAAAATATATTTCGGATTATAAAAATATTTTATTTTTGTAAAGTGAGTATTGAATTTACATTATTTACATTGTTTAGACTATTTAGTCCTCATCTTTATTGCCATATTCACAATGTTTCAGCCATGGTATGCACTTCCCTTCTTCAGGTGACTGGAATTTCAAACTGGACCATATCTACTGTGGTAGATTGTTCTAGTTTCACATGCCATGCCTCTTCCCATGTCCTGGACACATGACCCAGTGAATAAAAGTGTTAGTTAGGTCCAGTGACTCGATCAAAACAGGTGTGAGTTCAATACCTGGCTACTGCAGTGGTGAACAAAAATTTGGAAAGGTGAATTAAAGAGAGATAACTGAGATATCCTGAAGAGGCATGGTATGTGGAAATAGAACAATCTACCCTAGTGGATGCAATAAAGGGTTCTGTTTGAAATTCCAATTAACTGAAGAAGGTTGTGAATATGGCAATAAAGATGAGGACAGCAGCCCGAACACTGTAAATAATATAAATAATTACAATCCCTCATCTCAGAAATATAGACAGATGTTGAAGAAGGTCAGAGCATACAATGGCCGAAATGTTGTTAACATGATAATAAAGATGAGGACAACAGTCTGAACAATATAAATAATGTAAATAATTACAATACCTCATCTCAGAAATATAGGCAGATATTGCCTTAACAATTCTTCTCAGATACTTCAGATTAAAAGTCTTACTATTTAATCTATAGCTGGAGGAGGGGATTGATTCATACCTTTTCCAATAGTATTTACATGTAAATGAATAGAATGAACTAGACTGGAATTTGAACTCAGTTCTCTGAATTCTCAATCCAAGCCACTATTCATTACACCAGCTGCACATCCAACTAAAGTTAATTGTAAAACCTTCAGGTGGGAGAAATTTAGGAAACACTGATATTGCAATGATGAAAATCAAATATAAATTGACCAGAAAAATTCAGTATAAATTTTTTGAAATTTAATTCATTAACTGAATCAGTTCTTTTTAATTATGAAAATTGGTTCACTGTATTGTGCCAGACAATTTTTCTCTCCTGAATCTATCTTGCATATCTATAAGTCTACCATTCATCCATGCTTAGAATATTCCTGCCACATGGTCATGAGTTCCTGCTTTCTATCTAGAGATCCTTGATAAAATCCAACAGAAATTTAGTTATATTATTGGGCGTAATTGGGAATCTTGGCTTCAGTTACTTTCCCACCGTCGTAAAGTTGCCTCTCTGTGCCTTTTCTATAAATACTTTCATGGTAATTGTTTGGATGAGTTCTTCGCTATGGTAAATATTTTGTATTCATTTTGTAAATCCTCATTGGGGTTAATTTTTTTAGAATTGTTATTTTATTCCCCTCCCCCCACAGACGTTGAATTGTAAATATGGGGACTAGTTAATATTTTCATAGAGACAGTGAGGTATTATGGTGGTTGTAGTAAGAACGGTACATATGAATGTGGTGTTTTGGTGCAAGGAATATTGTTCGTACGAGTGGGTCAGTGTTTGCGGCTAGCTAAGTTATAGTTAAGACAGAAGGAGACCGTCCTTTTTCCCCCAATCCCCCCTTCAGCCTTGTGCCACATTTCTGTAATTTATACAGAATAAATATCGCTCTTCGCTATGGTACCTAGACTTTTTGAATTTAAGCACAGTACTAGACTAGCGAGGCAGTCTCACCAATTTACAGTTGTGTCGGCTAGATGTAACCATAAATTCTATGCTAACATTTTCTTTTCTCACACTTCTTGCTTGTGGAACTCCCTTCTGGCTCCATGCTTTCCAGCCAACTTTAGTCTTCAAATATTTAAATGCAATATCAATTGCTATCTACTGTCCTCCTGGTTACTCTTTTCTCTTCCCGTTCATTATTAATGTTTCTGTTCCTAATTCTTCCACACCATGTAACCCTTTGTCTTAGTGGCTTTATAGCCTTACTTGGGGGTATCATGCTAAAAAAAAAATCTTAGGAGAATTAATTCTTTATGTTCTTTTTTGCAAACTGTTATGGGAACTTCCCTATAATGACATAATGAACTCTTCCTGACACTATAAATACTGCGCCTCTCAAGAGAGATGTGGAACAAGTCGAGACGTGAAGGAGTCGAGACAGAATTGAGTCGAGCCAATAGTAGTTCACTCCAAACCAGACTGACAGTCATACTAACACCTTCAACATCTTGTATTATTATTCTGTGTAATATATCTTTGTTATTTTTACTCTTGTGTTTGTGTTGTTCTTCCTTGGTCCTAACCTTGGACCATAACAGTGGCGACAAGGATATTGGACCATAACACAAACAATTATTGCTTAGCAGATTGGAAATGCCCCAATCATTAGTGATAAAGGAAAATGTCTCAATAATATGGAATAAAATGTCCCTATAATAGGCAATGGGCTCAAATGTTTCAATAATAGGCAATAGAGTTAAATCTCCCTATAATAGGCAATCCAGTAAAATGTCCCTATAATATGCAACCAAGTAAAATGTCCCTATAATAGACAAACAGGTAAAATGTCCCTATAATAGACAAACCGGTAAAATGTCCCTATAATAGGTAACCATTAAACTGTCCCTATAATAGGCAATCCAGTTCGACTGAACTCTCTCACTAATGAAGGATCAGTATTCAAAATTTTATTAAACTGATTTTTTGGTTTTGTTTTTAGCATTCCACTTTCTATCAAGGCTTACAGCCATATCAGGTTGAAACACTGGTTCTCATATGATCACCAAAGTTAAGCAACATCAAACCTTGTCAGTACCTAGATGGGTAACCACTTGGGAATACCATGTGCTGTAAGCTTGGATGTGCAAGTGGTGTAATGGATAATGGCTTGGAATTGTTAATCAGAGATCCAAATTCCAATTCCAATTGAATTCATTATATTCACTTCCGTGCAAATACTCTTGGTCAATCCTTCAGCAAGGACCTGACACAGCACTGCCACAACACCAACAGGAATGTAACAACCAACAATTGGTTCACTTCTGTCCCCCTCATCCAGGATATGCTGCACAATTGTGGGATAACGCTGATTGGGACAGTCAGGGGAAACAAGTCAGAGATACCAGAAGAGATGAAGGACAAGACCACATGGGCTCGAGGTTCCAGTGCCTTCCTCTTCATGAAGGACATGGCACTGGTGTTGTATGTGCCCAACACCGCGCTTCCAGCAAGAAAATTGTCCTCCTCATGTCTTCAATGCATGGAGATAAGTCCTTGGTCAGCAGTGGAAAGCCAACTATCATCAAGGACTACAACAGGACGAAAGGAGGAGTGGACACTTTTGACCAAATGTGTAGTTAATATTCGTGTGGCAGGAAGACCAAGAGGTGGCTGCTCTGTGTGTTCTGTGGCATGCTGAACGGTGGGGTCATCCACTCCTGGATCATCCATGGGGAAAATATGCAGAAGACACGTGGCAGATAGATGAAGAGGAAGCAGCTTATGCAGGTGTTGGCTGAGGAACTGGTGAAACCCTGGGCAGTGCATCGCCTCTCAATCACACTGTGCTGAGGAAGCTCAAGGATCATATATGCACTGTTTTTGAGCTGCCCACTCCCCCTGGACCTTCAAGAGTTTCTGGACTAACCTGGAGCAGACATGAGGTAGTCCATGGTGCGCTGTATTGTCTGTCCCATGAAGGCAGACAAAAATCATGCTTCCGGTGTGTATCCTGTCAACAAGCTATATGTCCCAAATACTATTACACCGTTTGTAGCAACTGTATATGAGGCTGAGGTAAGTCGAAATGCACCTGAAGACTTTATTTACTTGTACATAACAAATAAATAGTTGCTACAGTCATTTTAGTTAAAAAAAATTATTAGTGTAAAAAAGTGATTTTTGTGGTAGATAAAATAATGCCTTTTCCCACATCTTGTCCCTACAGAAGCCACAGCAGCTCAGGACCAGTACCCCCTTCAGCAGTGGCTCACAGGATCTGGAAAGCCATATGAGGAGTTTTGAAGTTATCAAAGGATAATTTTTATTTATTTTCTTTTTATTTTAAAAAATTTTCAATTACAATTTTCGGTATCTGATTTTCTTACCTAAATAATATGTTTTTCAGTTCCTATTAATGTTAACTCAAAGTACAAAGTTTGAAGTGCCTGCATGTAAAATATTTCAAATAAAGATTTATATTTAATATATGTTTTTATATTTTCAAAATTGGGTATGATATACCCATGGTTAGTAGTGGTGTAACTTTAATTAATGGTTGCTGTTCTAGGGTTAAAGATGCTTCTATTGTCCATCTTTATAAGCACAAAGACAATAAATGTAACTGTGACAACCATAGAGGTATCTCCCTTCTGTGTGTTGCTGTGAAAATTCTTTGCAGGATCATCTTAAACAGACTCAACTCTTCTCTGGCTGATTCAGTTTTGTCTGAATCTCAGTGTAGCTTTCAGCCTAGCAGAAGAACTGTGGACATAATTTTCAATGTAAGCATACTACAGGAGAAAGCACAGGAGCATGACAAGGATCTCTTTGTTGCTTTCAATGATCTCACTAAAGCATTTGATACCATTTCAAGGGATGCTCTTTGGGTCATCCTTGTGATGTTGAGTTCTTTCTGAAAGGGTGCTCAGTGTCATCATGTCTTTCCATAAGAGGATGATGACCTCAGTGTAGAGGTGTCCGACCCATTCATAGTCTCTAATGGAAAAAATATGATTGTGTTCTTGCACCTCTCTTACTTGCTTTGTATTTTATATCATATTGGAAATGACATTTGAAAATGTTAAAGGTGTAAGATTTGAGTTTTGAACAAGTAGTGATATGGAATAGATCGTTAACAAATTCTCTTATGAATCTAACGCTTTCAGTCTGACCACAAGCAAAAAAAAAAAAAAAAAAACAGAACTTGTCCATCAGTCTATCTATAACCATCCCACAAGTGTTGTGTCACATCAAGAAGTTTGACAACTGCAAGTGGATTAGCTCCCGTGACTGACAGTAGTTTTATCATGTCAGGATCACCACTTTGTAGCGGTCCATGGAGATGTTGCCACATGAATAAATTATATACAGGAATAAATTGACATGACATCCAAGCTGAGACAAAACAAAGGCAAATTTCTTAATAAAAGAGCCAAAAATTTGTTGATTGTTGCTAGTAATAAATATTTGGCCCTTTAATTAAGAACTCTGCTTTTGTGTTGCCTCAGTTTGGATGTCAGTTTCATCCTTTATATTTTTTATATTTTATTTATGTGGTGACCCCATCATGGGCCGCTACAGTTGATCTCACTGTTTACATTGATTGGAAACTCTTGAAGATTGTTTCTTCCTTCACCTCTATTGGCACCATTGTATCCAACAATGCTAATATGGCCAAATAAATTAAGTGAAGCTTTGGAATTCTTGTGATGCTTCGTTCAAAGTGCAAATTGACGTGTAGAAGTCAGTAGTACTGGCATCCCTACTCTATGGTGCAGAATTCTGGGTTCTGTACTGATAAAACATCAATCAACACAATGCTTTTTACATGCGTGGTCTACATACTTTCTGCAACAGAAAACTGGGTGATCTCCTTAGAAACAGTGAAGTTCTGACTGAATGCAACATGATGGGTATTGAAGCCATCCTAATGAAAATCCAACTCAGGTGAGCAGGACATCTTTCTGGTATGGGCAATAGCAGACTTCCAAAACAACTTCCCTGTGACCAGCTTCTAACAAGCAGGCGAATTAGAAGGCCACTCTTGAGTTACAAAGACAAACTCAAAGACGATCTGAAGCAATCCCTTTTTCTGTGTGCTCGCATTAGAAACAATGAAGTTCTGACTAAATACAACATGACAGATATTGAAGCCATCCTAATGAAAACCAACTCAAGTTGGCAGGACATCTTTCTTGTATGGACGATAGCAGACTTTCAAAACAGCTTCTCTTTGGTCAACTTCTAACAAGCGGGTCAGTTGGAAGGCCACTCTTGCATTACAAAGATAAACACAAAGGCAATCTGAATCGATGCATATCCTCTCTTCTTACTTGGAAAACAAAGTATCAGAGTGAAGAGCTGGTGCCTGTCTGGCTTCTCATCTATACAAAGGTTTGAGTGAGACCAACTTGAATTTGGGTTCAACTGTGTTCAAATATAAAATAAAGTTGGCAGCATGCTGTTCCTATCAATGATGGCCTTACCTGCCTCAGTGGCTTTAAAGCAGGTCTTGCTGTCCATTCATGGAAACATGTGGAAATTGATCCTCAAACACAAGAGCGAAATGGGTCTGCCACATGTTCCACTTATCAAAAAGTTTGCAAAACACCTGCAGGCTTGAGAGACACATGCATGTCCATAGTAGTTGAGCACCTCTTTATTTTACTGTGCCTTGTTTGCAATGAGAGTCCATATATATGTATATAAATATATATATAATAAATATTAATTTTTTTTTCTTCACTAGTAGCACATTGCAGTCATTCAGTGATAGTTGAAAATCGTTTTCATACAGCACCTGATGATTGTGTTGTGCATGAAACTCAGTTGTGTTAACAGTGAGGAAAAAATGTATTATTATTAAATTATAGCTCTGTTACTATACATTAAGAACTATTTTATTAGCACCAACACTCAATGTGTGACTATATATATATATATATATATAAAACAGTGGTTCTCGAATTTTGGACCATGCCCCACTTTGGTATTTCTAAAATTCTGGTGCCCCCCCCCCCGTAATATTTAATTCTTACATATTCAAACTTTTACCGTAATTCACGTGAAGGAAGCTTAAAAGGCCATTAACTTGGTCTCTAAACAAGCCTCCAAAGACCATGGCATCCATGAAAGAAAAAAAAATTATTTAAAAAAACAAACAGTTAAATATATATAGTTTCAAAATACAGTTTAACCCGGATATAAGAGACCCGGATATAAGAGAGATTTTATCTGGTCCCAAATTAGAGCCTGTGTTAATGTATATATAATAGACCAAACCCGGATATAAGAGACTTCTTCTCCGGTCCCGACAACTCTCTTATATCCGGGTTACACTGTATATAATAGAGAACTGAAAGGCAGAAATATAAAATATTTGAATGAACGTTTATTCTGTAATATACTTCGATCATTTTAATCATGAAATAATAATGAAAAATGAAATTTGAGCTCATCACAAAATGACTGTCAGTGAGATCCTTGTGCGTCATGTCTGCTACAGAGAGATTTTATATTAGACACCAATTTAGTCAGCTTAAGCCTCAAGTGTCCTTGTTTACTGATATCCAGTCGATTTCTTTTCTTCAATAACAAATCATTTACAGCATTAAAGCCACATTCAGCTAAATATGAAGATGGAAATGGTAACAACGAATTACTGTTAATAACACATTCCCGAATTGCCCCCTTATGCTGTTGGTATTATAGTAAACTGAAGGGTGCACATCCTACGTGTAACCCACAAAAATATTATCATGCTCCACCAGTGGGGCATGTGCCCCATGTTCGGAATCTTTGATATATATCCATGATTCCCAAGACCAAGAGTTTCAGAATGCTTTGTTCAAAACATTGATCCCACTGGATCATGTACTTTCTCCCAGAAACTTTAACTTAGGTCTGCTCAATATAGCTGCGGTATAAACCACAGGTGGACACTCTCGGTTGAGCAGGCATCCGTAATAGTGATTTACTAGTCACTCTGGCAGACAGGTGTGCTTAGAAATAGTTATGCATGCATTGAGTTATTATGGTTGGATCAGTTTCGTTCAAGTTTTATACATACTCAGGATTAGACGATATTTAAGTCAACATGAAGAGACGATAGACAGAAGACTAATCAGAAACAGAACAACTGAAATTCTAAAGTCAGTGTTTCCTTTTTTGGGATTCGGTCACGTTGGCATCGCACGGGCGATGCTGCGAAAACGCGCTCCCAAGAAAGAAACTTTATCTTAAGTGAAAAAGAGGAATTCTATTTGAATCTAGAGCTTATCAGTACGTTTGCCAAGCATTAATCTAAGTATGTTTCTAATAACCATGTCCTGAAGATGGTCTACTAGATCGAAACGTCTGACGTTGACAGTAAAACAACATTAAAACAGTAAACTTGCATATTCGGATTTTGTTTTGTCTTTTCCATATTTTTCATCATATATATATATATATATATATATATATACAGACACACATACATATAAATGTATATTTGGACAGCAACTTTTCATTTAAATATTTTTCATTAAATATGACAGACAAGGATGATTAAATTAATTTTTTTATTTAGTTTTTCCAGTCTCTGTGCATTTTCTTATTTTTAGGAGTAAGGCAGTACAGAAATTTTCTATAAGTTCCAATGTCCCAAACACTTTCGGTCACTTCTTTCGCCATTTTCAAGGGAGTTTTGCTTTTGGTGTTTTCACTAATTATGTTGATTGTTCAACTGCGACTTTGGTAAAAAGATTTTCAACATTGAGTGAAGCTAGTGTACTACCCATGGGATTTGTTGCTTTTAAGAAAATGGAGGAATCCATTTGCTGATGTGATGCTGTCATTCTTGGGTGTGTATGGAGAAATTATATCATTGAAGGTTTTTGATAGCTAGTATACTATCTGTAGGCATTTGGGATATGATAGGTCAGGGAGGAAAACTAAAGAAACAGAAACACATAAGGATGATGGGAAAAAAAATTGATAAAATCCTCCTTGTCTGACATTATATATATATATATATATATATATATATATATATATATATATATATATATATATATATAGTGTAACCCGGATATAATAGAGTTGTTGGGACCGGAGAAGAAGTCTCTTATATCCGGGTTTAGTCTATTTTGTTTTATTAACACAGGCTCTAATTTGGGACCAGAGAAAATCTCTCTTATATAGGGGTTACACTATATATATATATATATATATATATATATATATATATTTGAGGTCCTTTAAGCTCCCATACAAAAGTATATTAAAATAAGACTTATGGAACTTAGACATTGTGTAAAGATACATTGGTGCCACTTACCACTATCTTATCATACTGATGACCTATATCGTGCCATTTTAGTGTAAATGCTAAAATAAACTATAATATTGAGATCTTGATCATATTTTATTGCTTTTAAATTCAATAAAAAAATGACAATAAGTCACTAACCTACACACACTGTCAATGTACAGTGGTGTCGCATAATGTCATTTTTTAAATACTGTTCTCCTGTAACTTTTGGCACGTCATAGTGTATGTGCTAATATACTCTGATGTTTGTCTGTAGACAAGGTACAGTGGTGGTACCTATTGTCATTTTTAAATACTGCCCTCCTGTTACTTTTGGCACATCCGAGTATATCCTCCAATGCACTCACATTTGTCTGTATAGACAAACATTTCAATTTAAAGCTTGAGTTCCCTTTAACTACGAACAAAGCAAGTCTTTAGAAACTTAAATGCAGCATGGTACAAGCCTTCTCAACAGTTAATTCTTGAAAATGACACAGTAAAACGATACATATTGGTATTACTAATGGTAGTCGCCATGAAAAGGTAAGAAAATAGAAAACAGGAAGAAGGAGGAGGTGTAATTACAAACACTGTACTCTATTCTCCATTATCGGCAATTATTGTAAGGGTGATAATTGTAATTGCAGTTATATATTTCTATGTTGTCTTGGCACGATTGTATTAGTTCAAAAGTCTGGCTCACCTTTTTGACATATGTGGGGATTTGATTTGAGCTAATATGCATGTGGAGAGAAGTTGCTAAAGCCGGTTGGAACTGATCAGAGATCAAAATGGTGCTTCAAAGATCAGGATAATTGTCATGGAATGTTTATACTCTGAGGTAATTAACTTCTTCTTACACTTGGTTCATTTTAATGGTCCGGAACATAATCATCAGATAATCATCGCACACACAAACATTATATATATATATATATGTATATATATATATATATATATATGTATATATATCCATGGTGATGATGATGATGTTTTATATATATATTTATTCTGTGTATTTAGGCAGCAAATGTTCTTTAAGACAAATGTTATTAAAGACAACAGACATTTTGTGTCAATTAATTTTATTAATCCACTTTTCCAAATTTATGAATAATCCTTCTCAGATAAGGAGGAGATTCCATCAGTAATTTTCTAAATTTCCTTTTGGAAGAAATATGGTTTAAGCTTTTGACTTTCTTAAGTGATCATCAGGGTAGGTACAGACAAATGGTGAGTTTTGTATAACTAGTGAGTGTAGTGATGTAGGCAAGCTTTTATATATATATATATATATATAATATTTTTAGTTTTTAAAAATATGATTCCTCTGCTACATAAGAGTTCTCATGTTTCAAATTCTCGCTTGATAAGGAAGCGGGTCCAGACACCTTAACTCTACATAACTTAAAAAATTATGTTAGGGGTCTCGGCTCTCGCTTTTGAAACATGAGAACTCTTATGTAGCGGAGGAATCATATTTTTAAAAAACTAAAAATATTATTATAATATAAGCTCTACTTCTGTATGGAGCACTGTCCTTTTGAAAATAAAGCTAAATATTAAGGAACACCGGATTATCTACCTAACGTGTTCTTTCCTATTTCACTGCACACCTGCATACATATATATATATATGTATATATATATATATATATATATATATATATATATATATATATATATATATATATATGTGTGTATGTATATGTATTTAAAGACATTTTTGTATAACTAGTGATTGTAGTGATGTAGGCAAGCATATATATATATATATATATATATATATATATATATATTAAAGAGAGAATAAGTTGCAAACGTTTTTGATTATAATATAGATTTTTATATACTTTATTTTATATATGTTTTTGGGTCTTGTGGCCTACATCAGGTGAAGAATGGTTATTTTCATTCATTTTAAGGAATTAATTTTTTCTTCTTCCTATGTTAAGTCTTTTAACCATTGTCTTTTGTGTGTAGTAGTAATCTGAACTCATTTTTGACTTATATATATATATATCCATGATGATGATATGTGTGTGTATATATATATATATATATACATATACACATATCATCATCATGGATATATATATGTCCAAAATGAGTTCAGATTACTACTACACACAAAAGACAATGGTTAAAAGACTTAACATAGGAAGAAGAAAAAATTGAAAATGAAAAAATTATAATAAATACACAAAATATATATATATATATATATATATATATATATATATATATATATATATATATATGGTAAGTGGCACCAATGTATCTTTACACAATGTCTAAGTTCCATAAGTCTTATTTTAATATACTTTTGTATGGGAGCTCAAAGGACCTCATATATATATATATATATATATATATATATATATATATAGATAGATAGATAGATAGATAGATAGATAGATATATTTGTGTATTTATTATAATTTTTTCATATAGACAAAAACAATTTACTCACTACAAAGATGCAACTTCGTTTCAGTGCATTTCAATTGCACTTCGACTAGTTTTTTTTAAAATTAACCAAAAAACACATTCTCAATTACTACTATAACTATCGTTTGAATTTATCCCTCTTACCGCTTTCATCGTATTACTATCTCCTATTCCCACCTTTCCTCCACCACCCCTCACGCTTAGAAGGCTTGGAAATGCTGTGCCTAAACTTTTGACCGCTGTTATCGAAAAATAATTTTTCCAGACTGGCCATCACTTTAACTCATCATCCATCCTTCACCAAACTGCTATCAACAAGCACTATTGTTTCAGTGTCACCTTTTTGCTTTATGTATATTTTTTCTCAAATAAATGGAAAAAAGGAAGTGATATTTCACATACAGCTTGTTTGAAAACAGAATTTTTCATAACCATTTTGTCTCTCACCAGTCGAAGTGCAATTGAAATGTACTGAAACAAAGTTGCATCTTTGTAGGGAGTAAACTGTTTTTGTCTATATGAAAAAATTATAATAAATAATTATTGCTCTACTATCGGTATTGTGCCCTCTTTTGAATTAATGCTGTGAATGTTAGAATTTATATATTATTTTCGTTCTCATTGCATTGGATATATGTTTGTGTATTTAGGCAACAAATTCTCTTTTACGCATGTCTGATTGAATAAATTACAGACATTATGTCTGCTAATTTTTAACAAAATCCATTCATAACCATGAATAAACTTCTGTATATTGATGTTATAGGATGAGAGACATGTGCTATAGCTGTTTAAATATCTTTTATTTCCATTTCCCAAGTACTTTCAATCTTTTTCCAAGATCATCTTCCGGGGTGCAAGTAATACAAAACTATATGTTCTTCATTAATGTAAGTATTTATACGAAGCTGTGCATTGTTTTCCATTACTATAATTTTTTTCATTATGCTTTTAAATGCAAAATGGTTGACAATATGCTGAGCGTTCATTAGAACACAAAAAAATCGTCCATTATGGAATTTTTTCTCTCTATGTTATAATTTCATGGTCATGCACACATTAAAGTGTGAAAAAACTGTTCTTTTACAGGCATTTCAGAACATTACTGCAGTATTCATAGTTGATTCTGTTCAGTGCCGGCTTTAATTTTTTAATATAAATTGCTTCTAGTATCTGTAATCCAATTTTGTTGTTTTCATGGTGTAGAATAGTTGTGTTGTCGATTAGTAATTTCTTATATTGTGAATGCGGACAGGAATGTTGTTGTAGATGTCTCACAATAGACCAATGGTCAGACATGTAATGTAAGTCTTCTTGTTAGTGTATGTGTCATATACCCAACATACATATTTGTTTTTTTTGTTGGAGATACATTCTCCCAAGGGACATTTAAATTGGTATATAATGTTGGTTTTATGTAGTTATTGTAAATTATTAAATTGGTTGTATTGTATTTTTTATAATATATGATTAATTTTATTTTTTTATTAGAATCCATAGATCCATAATGTATGTAATTTATTCAATCAGACATGCCTCTCTCTCTCTCTCTATATATATATATATATATATATATATATATATATATTCATGATGATGATGATGTTTGTTTTTTAACTTAGAGGTCAAGTATAAAAAATATTTAAAATATTTTTCAAAGTACATAATAAACACTTTCTAAAAATTCCGAATTACATTAAAATATTTAATAAAAACACAGTTAAATTAAGCTACAGCTGCACAAGTAATTTAGAAACCACAATAAAAAGTCAAAACACCAGAAATTTCAAAACTAACATGCAGCAAAACATTGTTAACAGTGACATATGCAATTGTAGAAATAAAAGCAGATGTCCATTAGATGGGTTTTACAAAACTGAAGCAGTAATTTACAAAGCAGAATTAATAGATACAAATGTCCAGAAAATATCTACATAGGGTGTTCGAAGGATAACATTAAAAAGAGGTGGTACAATCATATGTCGCCTTTTAAGCTAGAAAACCTTAGAAAGTCTATTAAACTCGCCAACCACATGAAGAAATAAAAAGAAAAGAGATCCGATAGTAAACTGCAAAATTTTAAAAAAATGCAAAACATGACAACAATCATAGCAACATCTGCAACCTTTGTAAACATGAAAAATAAACTATAATCACATTTCCAAACCCAAAAAAAAAACCTTTTCATTGAGAGACTGTTGTATTCGTACTAAAATTTCCTTTTGAGTTCATTTTAAGTGAGATGAAAAGAATGTATATATATTTAAATTTAACCCTCCCCACCGATACATTTCCAATACACTTTTCTTCACCTTCTTCCTCATCTCACGTCATGCGTTTATTCATTTTTTTTTTTTTTTAAATATAGCATTCATAATTTTTTTTATTTTTAATAAACAAAGTGTTAGGAAATTAATTAATTGACCGAAATCATTGAAACCAAGGAAGTGGAATTGGCTGATCTCCAGTTGCCTTGATCTATCCACTTCCCTTCTCCACATCCTTTCATCTTTCATTCCTTTCTGCTCTCGCTCCAAATCTTCTGTAACCCCCTTGCCTTGATCGACCCACTGTCTTTCTCTTTCTCCACATCCTCTCCTTTACCACTCCTATCTGCTCTTCCTCCAACCCTTCTATAACCCCTTGCGTGATAGTGGCCTCCAGCCTTGCTTGGGGTGATACGCTTAAAAAAAAAAAAAATATATATATATATATATATATAATATTTTTTTTTAAAATATGATTAAAAAAAATATTAAAAAAAAAAAAAATTATAATATAAGCTCTAC
>OZ038499.1:52903236-52930736 GCA_964036315.1 Acanthosepion esculentum
TTCTTTAAACTTTTATTCTGGAAGCTTTAAAGAATTAATCAAATTGGTACTATCAATATACGGATTATGTATACCAAAATACTGACTGCTAATAATCTCCATGCAAGAATGAGAGTAAAAAAATCTTCAGCTTACATCAGTGCTCGACCATTAGCCACAGCTTATTACCAGTTGTTATTTGAATTTTGATGTTCTGCTATTATCACCTCAAGTTCAATCCTTTGAGGCTTACTATGGAAATTTCCAATTGCACACAACACTGGCCTTTTAGTCTGGGACATTTTTCATTTGTGGTAAGAGGTTGGCTTCTTTAAATCTATCAAATTTTTGTACAAGCTTCAGAGAAATTCTAAGTGATAAAGATTTCATTTCATTAAAATCCTTATATATTATAAACATATATAAAATAAAGTATATAAAAGTCCAAATTATAATCAAAAACGTTTGCAACTTATTCTCTCTTTTATACATATAAATATATATATATATATATCTTCAGGTTAAGATGGGTGGCAGTCGTGTACCTTTTGTGAGGTTCAGGTCAAGATTGGTAGCAGTGAGCCAGGACAAAGAAATTACTGGATCTATGTCTTTTCCAGTGACATCAAGAAACTCAAGGGTATCAGTGAATTTTTTTTTTTTGCATCTAACAAAAATTCTGAGACAAGAAACAAATATCACTAGTATATATTAAGTGCTTTTTGTAACTGTATATATATATATATATATATTTATTCTGTGTATTTAGGCAGCAAATGTTCTCACTAGTTATACAAAACTCACCATTTGTCTGTACCTACCCTGATGATCACTTAAGAAAGTCAAAAGCTTAAACCATATTTCTTCCCAAATGAAATTTAGAAAATTACTGATGGAATCTCCTCCTTATCTAAGAAGGATTATTCGTAAATTATGGAAAAGTTGATCAATAAAATTAATTGACACAAAATGTCTGTTGTCTTTAATAACATTTTTCTTAAAGAACATTTTCTGCCTAAATACACAATATATATATATATATATATATATATATATATATATATATATATATATATATACACAGTTACAAAAAGCACTTAATATATACTAGTGATATTTGTTTCTTTGTACACCACTGCTATCCATCTTGGTTTTAACTTCATAAGAGATATTCCTACTGCTACCCAACTTGACTTGAATTTTTTAACAGTGGCACCACTGCTATGTTGACTTGAATCTATAATAACTACACTACTGCCACTCATTTTGATATGAATCTTATAGCAGGTACACCACTGTAACCCATTTTGACCTGAACCTTATAGCAGATTCTCTCCTGCCACTCATCTCAACATTAATTTTACAACACATACACTGCTACTATCCATCTTGACCTGAACCTTACAACAGTTACAACACTGCTACCCATCTTGACAGGTACATCATTGCCACATATCTTGATCTGGACCACACAATTGTTACACCACTGCTACCCATCTTGATGTGAACCTTACAACATGTGCATTACTGCTAAGCATTTATTTAATTAAAAAAGAAAGAAATATTTAGGTTAACATCTTATCTTTGATACAAAATTCCATACACTCTTATCTTGTTTATATTTTACATGTTTAGGGCTCCAGAGTATCATTACCATTAACCAGGGTACCCCTGATGTACCTAACAATATTACCAGGCTTATTTGATTTTCTCTCAATGTAGGAATAGTAGATAAAAATGCAGCCTCAAAATAGATTTCTTCTTTTATTATTAACTTTCGAATCAGTGTTTATGAACCTAATTCTCATCATGTTTAAGGTTCCAAAGTATTAAGCATTAATCCAGAGTGCCCCCAGTTGTACCCCATGATATCACCAAGATTTTGTTTTGTTTCTTTACAGTGACGAAATGCTAAATGAAAATGCAATCTTATCATAGATTTCATGTTGATAACAAAAACAATAAATCAAATGATTTTTTCATGCTTATTTAATTTTTTATTTTTCAATGCTAACTGACACCAACCACAGTGTAGATTATACTCAAACATAGTTTTTAAAATCATATGTATTTCATACAGATTTTGTGAAAAAAAAAATCTACCACTAACAAAGCCTTCATCTGATGATGACAAAGGTTTCAAACATAGTTTTGGGAACCAAAGCATCACTACCATTAAGCCAGAGCACCCCAGCTGTACCTTGTGATGTCAGATGAATTTTTATCCTTTTCTGTCACAGTCTGGGAATGGTAGATGAAAATGCAGCTCTAGCATAGATTTCCTCTGATACTCCTAATTCTCTACGCAATGTTCATCTGGAACCTAATCACTCTCATGTTTAGGAGTCAAAGCATCATCACTACTAAGCCAGGGTACCTTAGTTGTACCTCATGATATCAACAGACTTTCCATGGTTTTTTCATACAGTGAAGTCATAATGAAAATGCATAAACTTTCTGTAGGCAATCAAACATCAATTAACAGACAAATCATATGATTTTGAATATATATCAATGTTCATTTACCCCAAACATACTGTAGATTATACTCATATACACACTTATTCACAAACGTTTGAAAGTTTTTAAAATCATATATTATATATAATTTTATACTCATGTTGCTGAAAAAACTATCACTAGCAATGCCTTCATCAGATTCCAGGCACCAAAACATTACTATTAAACCAGGCCCCACCCCCAAATATACCTCACGATATCAGCTGACAGTTTATCATTTTCGTTTACAGTCTTGGAAAGGCTGATGAAAATGCAACTTCATCATAGATTACATCTTTTATTGCCAGCTTTCAACTCAGTGTTCACGGGCATCCGTGTTCCTAGCAATGAAAGGTTAATTCAATGATGTGAAATTTGAATTCACTGAACAGATATCAATGGCAAATATGATGAGTTGCAAACAAGATTCTGTTTTACATCACTCAGCCTAAAATGAGTAGCATTCTTTATTTTGTGCCAATTTAGAAATCCTGTGTCCTTTATGATTTGCCACACCTAACACTGGTTGCTTTCAGTCAATTTACACTCTCTGTCGACATACATAACCAATGCTGACCTCTTTTCTGACAGGATGTTATTTTTATCTTATGACATATTTTAAGGGACATTGCAAAGATATATTGCATTTGGTTTTAGGACCTTTTTGTCATTTCATTGTGTAGTCTTGCTGTCACTTAAGAATGCAGATTGAGAATACTTATTAACAGATCGCAAGAGCTATGAAGGAGATGCAATTAAATATACTTTAATGTTTAAAAAAAATTATTCAGTATTATTATTGTTTAGTTAATAAGCATTATAACATAGCACAAATAACTATATTGTGGAAAAAGGAATTTTCAACAATATACGCATTTTTTACATATTTATGGTTATTTTTAACTTTTATCAAAAATGACATTCTTGTACACATAGTTATGGATAATATTATACATTAATTACTAATTTTTTTAATTAATAAGAATTTGTGCTCAGTTGTCGACATTAATAGTTATCTGCTAATGTGTTAAAATTTTGGAATAATGAACGAATAAAAATTTAATTTCCATCTCTCTGTTAGATATCGCAATCTGAAAGATCTTATAAATCCTAATCCCTATTAATGTCTTATGAATCCCAGTCCTTATTAATATCTTATCAATGACAGTCCTTATTAATATTTTATCAATCCCAGTCCTTATTAATATTTTATCAATGACAGTCCTTATTAATATCTTATCAATGACAGTCCTTATTAAGATCTTATCAATCTCAGTCCTTATTAATATCTTATCAATCCCAGTCCTTATTAATATCTTGTCAATCCCAGTCCTTATTAATATCTTGTCAATCCCAGTCCTTATTAATATCTTGTCAATCCCAGTCCTTATTAAGATCTTATCAATCCCAGTCCTTATTAAGATCTTGTCAATCTCAGTCCTTATTAAGATCTTGTCAATCTCAGTCCTTATTAACCTCTTATTAACCCCAGTCCTTATTAAGATCATGTCAGCCTGAGTCCTAATTAAGATCTTATTAATCCCAGTTGTTATTAAGATGTTATTAACCCCAAAACTTTTTAAGATCTTAAAGTTAATAAATTAATAATAAAAAGTTTAATTAATAAAATTTAGACTCTTTGAATCATTCAAAAAAAGGAATGGAAGCTGTTGCTTTAAATTTAAAATCATAATAAACGTTGGCACGATTTAAATAGCCTGGTCCACTTATTCATTTAACTACAGATTAGACCAGATTATGTTTTTTTCTCTTACAGAAACTGTAACTAAGATTTGCCCAGCATAGTTGCAGTACCAACCATAGGTGCTGAAGAAACCCAGGTGACCGAGCAGGTGACTGCAGTAGGGAATAGCTAGCCACCCAAGAAAACTATCATCATTACGGGATACATTGAATTTAGTTTGTTTTCTGAGTGTAGGAATATTTGTCTTGTAAAATAAGGCAAGTGTATTTTGAGGTTGAGGAGAAACACTCATTCAACTAACCTGTTAAGAATTATGGGGGAACAGACAGAGAAGGGAAAGAGATGGGAGGAAACAAAATACAACAGCTGAAACATTGTGAATAAGGAAATGAAGATGAGGACAACAGTCCAAACAATTTAAATAGTGTAAATAATTACAATGCCTCATCTCAGAAATATAGACAGATCCTGAGGAAGGCCGGAGTGTAAAACGGCCGAAACGTCATGAATATGGCAACAAAGATGAGGACAACCGTCCGAATAATATAAATAACCTAAATAATTACAATGCCTCATATCAGAAATATAGACAGATCCTGAGGAAGGCCAGAGCGTAAAACGCCGAAACATCATGAATATGGCAACAAAGATGAGGACAACACTTATTTAACTATTCTGTTAAGAATTATGGGGAACAGGCAGAGAAGGGAAAGAGATGGGAGGAAACAAAATACAACAGCTGAAACATTGTGAATAAGGAAATGAAGATGAGGACAACAGTCCAAACAATTTAAATAGTGTAAATAATTACAATGCCTCATCTCAGAAATATAGACAGATCCTGAAGAAGGCCGGAGAGTAAAACGGCCGAAACGTCATGAATATGGCAACAAAGATGAGGACAACAGTCCGAATAATATAAATAGCCTAAATAATTACAACGCCTCATATCAGAAATATAGACAGATCCTGAGGAAGGCCAGAGCGTAAAACGCCGAAACGTCATGAATATGGCAACAAAGATGAGGACAACACTTATTTAACTATTCTGTTAAGAATTATGGGGAACAGGCAGAGAAGGGAAAGAGATGGGAGGAAACAAAATACAACAGCTGAAACATTGTGAATAAGGCAATGAAGATGAGGACAACAGTCCAAACAATTTAAATAGTGTAAATAATTACAATGCCTCATCTCAGAAATATAGACAGATCCTGAAGAAGGCCGGAGAGTAAAACGGCCGAAACGTCATGAATATGGCAACAAAGATGAGGACAACAGTCTGAATAATATAAATAGCCTAAATAATTACAACGCCTCATATCAGAAATATAGACAGATCCTGAGGAAGGCCAGAGCGTAAAACGCCGAAACGTCATGAATATGGCAACAAAGATGAGGACAACAGTCCGAATAATATAAATAGCATAAATAATTACAATACCTCATTTCAGAAATATCGACAAAACACAAGACACTTTGCGGGGATCAATGCCTGAGTTGAAACTAAAATAGACAGAATCTGGTGATCAGTTTTTGAATAAACTCATTGCAACTTTATCCATTCAGGCTTGATGCAAAGTTTCAGCCAAAGTTTCTGCCAACTCATTCAGATTGATTTAAAAAAATGTTGGAAAACAAAATAAATTATATTTAGGGTGATATCAAATGACATTATTATTTATTTATTTTCTTTTTTGGCAAATCCAGTCTTTAATTAAAAAAAAAAACAGTTCAATAAACCTATAGTTATGTTTCTAACTGAATTTTTGAATGGATTTTTTCATAATTTCTAAAACACTGCTATATATAGGAATAAGAAACAGTAGACTTCTTTAAGATCAGTTGCAGAGTCGGATTAAAACCACACTTAACACCATGCCATTTATCCTGTCTTTCTTTACCCCCACTTACAAAACATTCCAACCCTATCGCTACTCTATCATTATTTCCATGACAAATGTTCAGATGAGCTTCGTTCTTTAGTGCCACCGGCTCAGATCTTTACAGCCAAGACTCACTTTGCTGCATCCATAGGGTTTAATCACCATCATTTCCTACATATTCCTTTGGTTGGTAAGAACAATATTCCACTCCAACAGATTAATCCCGAGAACACTACTTAGCAGATCAATCTTTCTAGAACTCTACAATCTGAACCCCTTCCAGTCTAGAGTCAACCGTTATCTAACCGCCATATCCTAGTAATCTTTCCTTTCTAATTTTCACTTTTATGTTCATAAAACACACTTCATTCAGTCTCTACCTCGAGTGGCTCATTGGCTTTGTGCTGGCTGAAACTTAATTTTAAAAAAATATGTCTACACGTTTTAAGTTAAAATTTATCTGATACGAGGCTCGAGAGGCACTCAACGTAGAAGGTTACTGTTAAAATGGTAATGATGAGGGAAGTGTGATATGAGTGGAAGAATGGGTGGTAGAAAGTGAAAATTAAAAAAACTGAATTGGCTGAACTGAAGAATGGAACTCTCATCTGAACATTTGCTAGGAAAACAGCAATAGGGTAGTGATAGGTTTGTGATGTTGCATCTGGGGTTAGGAGGCTGCCAAATAGAGAATGAGTCATCATCCACAAGACACTATCAAAGCTGGGAGGTGAAAATTGGGAATCTCCAGCTCAGACATTGCAGCAATGCTCCAAGTTTGGTCTAATCTGGCTCTTGTAAAGATAAAGCATGGCCAAAGGAGTCAGGAGCAACGGAATGAGGTGACCATTTTCTTCAGCTTCTTTAACAATGGATTCTATATCTGAGTTCTGCTTGAGGCCTGGAGTGAACTTTTGAATTTCAGAGGGAAAGTCACACCACAGATCTTGAAGTATTCTTGTCTTATTGGTTGGTTATCGGCCATTGAGGACGGACAGAAAAATCAGCAGCACTGAAATCAAAGACTAAAGATGCTGAACACTAGATCATGATGAGCAGGGCACAAACAAGACTTCTACATGGGAACGCCACATGTATGGGACAAATGCAGCTGAGACACCGGAAACACAAACATTAACAAACGCATGTCAAACAACAATGAATAACATGGATAGAAATCCTTGGTAACACATGGTAATTCTGTTATACGGTCTTCCCAGAAAATGCGCTGACATGGGGGTTTCCTTCCTAATCTTTTGTTTGAAGTCATGTGGAACATCAACATCTTCATTATGTCATCATTTTCACTTTAAGTCATATGTGATATCCATTTTGGTAGTTGCTGCTGTTGAAAGTGATGTGGTTTCTGTTTTCTGGTACTGTTCTTTCTTTGAGACTCTGCAACACCAGTCCACAATGTTTTGGTATTCTTCACTAAGACTCACATGCGTCATGCATCCAAAACTATTTTAACAACTGATCCAAGAAAGCGATTATATAGAGCTGAGAGCTTAGATATTTCTGAACAAGTCTGGCACCATGCATGACGTCCATACAGTGGCGGCGAGAAGAGGGGGACAACTGGCAGAAATGTGCCAGGCCTCAAGAAAATATCTTTAGGGGTTTAGTTTGGGGGGGGGCTTCTTTGCAGAAAGTAGAGAGCAAAATTTAAAAAAATAAACTAAAACCAGTTCCAAAGTAGCTTAAAAGTGCATTTCTCAAACTTTCATTGAAGCAAAATGTGCAACAAGTCTAATTCGCATGCCAAATCACACTCGATCGCAAGGGTTGTTAAGTAAGACACACTCTTTAAAAAGTCTTGTAAGAAAACTCTGGATCAAGTTTGTCCCAGCATCTCCTTTTCTGACTGGGGGCCTCAAAATAATCTGAATGCCAGACCTCGGAAATTCTCTCCCCAGTACTGCGTACATATGAAATTCTCATTCTGACGAGGCTATTTAAGGACTCAAGGTTTTAGGTTAATATTTTGGTTTTGTAGCAACAGGTAGTGTTGAGAGAAACTACCTATTCTCTGTTCAATATCCACTTTTAATTTCCACTTGAACAACTTCTTCCTGCGAACTGCTGTTCTGTGGAACAGTCTACCACCAGGAGGTTTCCCCTGATCACTACAATCTTAACCTGTTTAAATCTAGATAAACTACCCCTTAATGTAATCTTCTGCCTTGAGTGGTCTCCATGCCTTGTACAGGGTGAACCTTACTGTAAAAAAAAATATTTAAAAAAGTACTGCTTTTATTTTAATTTGTTGTAACTGATCCATACCCTGAGGTATTTGAAGTGTTTAGTATTTACTAAATCCACATTCCAAACTTTTATGATGGAACAGAATATGAAACACACAAATACATATATATATATTAAAGCAAATACATCAAATCCTTCATTCCCTTTAATGATTACCTTGTGACACCCCAAATTCTATAGGGTGGGAAGAGAAACCATCATTGCTTTCATTCCAATACCAGATCGTTATTTCTTGGAATACTTAGTAGAGGAAGTTGTTTGTCTCTTGAGAACCAAGAAGAAAGACTACATTTGTTATAAGTGATCCATACACCAAAGCAGGGTTAGGGTTACCCTAGCTCAAGGTCTCATCTTTTTACAGTTCAAACTGCCTCTAGAGCAGCCTATTATATGTTCAATTTCCATTTTTTTTTTTTTACTAAATTTGTTATTTGATCTATATGCCAAGGTATCTCTACACCCTAAATTTTTATGATTGATTCAGGGTAGGTGGTATCAATTCCAATTTCAAATCATAGTTTTGGTTTTTGAAAGGTTTATCTTGAGTACTATTTCTTAGAACACTTAGTAGAGGATGTTGATTTTATAGTAGAACCAATATAGATTTTGTTATTTTTTTTAAATACTTAGATATTCCTATTGTAATGGTAATATTAGCTGTTTCCTTATAAGGAAATATTCAGTATTCATTGACTGAGAAGCCAGCACCTTTGTCGAAATTTATAAAATCTTTCTCTTCAAACAGTTTTTCAGGAAAATAGGTTTCTCCAGTCCAATAGTTATCATTCTCTCCAGTATTGATGGGAGTTTCCTTCCTAACATTTTATTTGAAGTTATGTGGAATGTCAACATCTTGATTATGTCATTATTTTTCTCTTTAAGTTCCATGTGCTATCCATTTTAGTTGTTACCATTATTAAAAGTCCTCAAATGATGTTGTTTCTTTCATTTGGTACAGTTCTTTGTTTGTGATTCTGTAGCACCAATCTGCAAGGTCTGAAGAAGAATGATGCTCTCTAAGACCGACAGGGTTCATTTACTGGAAGCCATTTTTAATCATTTATCTGAGAAAGCAGTTGTATAGACCTGACAATTTAAATATTTCTAAATGTGTTTGGTACCATTCATGACATCTATATCAAAGTCTTGATCTGACAAGGCTATTTGAGAACATGACTCAAATTTTGAGGCTAATGATTTGGTTTTATTGCAATTTGCTGTGTTGTGCAACTCTATGTTCAATTTTCTTCTCTCCTGGACTAAATTTGTTATAACCGATCCTTATACCAAGGGATTTACGCTGTTTTGTATTTACTAAATCTACATCCTGAATTTTTATCATGGACTCAGGGTAGACACTATTACTGCTTTCCTACTACAATCTTCAAAAAGAAAAACTTACATTCAGACAAAACCAGCACATGATTAGAACTCCCCACTACATCACCATTGTGTATTATATTACTTCTTTTTTTCAAGTCAACACTGAGATATATATAATATTATAAATTTACTAATTTAAAAATATGGTTCCATCACTACACAGGAATTACCATGTTTCAAAAACAACCTAAAAACTTCCAATTCAATCATAGAATTAAAGTTCCTAGTCCTATTTCATTTTCAAGCGAATTTTGGAATAACTTATTTTGAAATTTCTTGAAAATGAAACAGGACTAGGGACTTTAATTCTATGATTGAATTGGAAGTTTTTAGTTTCTGTTTTTGAAACATGGTAATTCCTGTGTAGCGATGGAACCATATTTTTAAATTCGTAAATTTATAATATTTATGCTCTGTAAATTTGCATTGAGCACTGTTTTGTAAAAATAAAAATATTTATAAGAACACCGGATTATATATCTTACTGTTCTTTCTTTTTATTATAATATATATATATATATATATATATATATATATATATTTAATATGACCACTGTAGATGTTTTTTCAAAATACGTTGTTTCCTATTAGTTTCTAGAATATAACTTGCACAGATTTAGAGCTATAACCCATGTAGAGTTTATACTACATCTAGTGTAGCTTTTATTGTGTAAACAATGTAGATATCCATTTAAAAAAAAACTAGTTTTATTTTGTGTGTTACATGTAGAATAACCAATGCATATTTTTAAAACCTAGTTTTTCTTGAAAATAACCAAGCCTTACATTAAATTTATGCTAAACTCTATAACAAACGTATCACCTGAAAGAGCCCTTCCTGCATCCCAATTTCAACTGTTTCGTATTTATTAAATCTACACCCTGAATGTTTATGATGGCTTAAGGGTACGTTCGAGGAGTTGCCGAGTCCTCACTTTCCAGACTTGATAGAGTTCACAAGTGTCTTTGAGTCCTGGCAGGTGACAAATTATTTCCCGCTCTCCAACTTCTCTTTCTCACAGTCTGTTTCTATTGCTACATCGACAGAAAGTGCTCAGACAAACTACAAAAGGGTGGTCCGAAAGTCTTGTCACCCCCAGATAATATAATTTTATATTTCAGATGGCTGACACGAAAATGGCGCTGTCCATACACAGGCCTTCTCAATATGTGACAGTGTCAGTGAATAAACCGAATCCAGTACATGTGCTTTGTATTACTTGTTCTATTTTTCACATTACATTTTTTAGGAGGTGACAAGACTTTTATACCACCCTGTACATTCTTTGGTTCTGCCAGGTCTAACCTTCATGGCTAGAACCGGCCATACCACTTACATTGTAGAAAATCACCCACATTCCCTCTGTATTCCATCAGTGAGAATTAATTTCCACTTGAACAACTTCTTCCTGCGAACTGCTGCTCTGTGGAACAGTCTACCAACAGGAGATTTCCCTGATCACTACAATCTTAACCTGTTTAAATCTAGATAAACTACCCCTTAATGTAATCCTCTACCTTCAGTGGCCCCCATGCCTTGTAAAGGGTGAACTTCACTGTAAAAAAAAATATTTAAAAAAGTACTGCTTTTATTTTAATTTGTTGTAACTGATCCATACCCTGGATTTAGTATTTACCAATTCCACATCCCAAACTTTTATGATGGGTTCTGGCTATGTACCCTTAGTGCTTTCATTCCAATCATTATTTCTTGGAATACTTGGTAGAGCAGGTTGTCTCTTGGGAAGCAGGATGAAAGAGATTATAAGTTTGAAGGAATGAAGGCAAGTATTGCTCACAGAATATGACACACACACACACACACACACATATATATATATATATATATTAAAGCAAATACATCAACTTCTTCATTCACTTTAATGATTACATTGTGACACCACAAATTCTATAGGGTGGGAAGAGAAACCATCATTGCTTTCATTCCAATACCAGATCATTATTTCTTGGAATACTTAGTAGAGGAAGTTGTTTGTCTCTTGAGAACCAGGAAGAAAGAGATTATAAGTTTGAAGGATTGAAGGCAAGTATTGCTCACAGAATATCACACACACATACATACATACATATATATATATATATATATATATATATATATATGTCTCTCTCTCTCTCTCTCTATATATATATATATATACACACACACACACATTAAAGCAAATACATCAACTTCTTCATCCACTTTAATGATTACATTGTGACACAACAAATTCTATAGGGTGGAAAGAAACTGAATTTGAACCTGGTATGTGAAATTAAGGTCTAGACTTTCTTCATTGATACCCATTGATTTTACTACATTAATAAATGTTTCTGACAATATGGAGAAAACGACAATTAAGCAGAAAACTTTTGCAATTTGGGAGCAAAATTTTGTTTAGCAATTTTTGGCACTCAGCCTATTCTATGTTCAATTTCCTTATCTTCCATATTAAATTTGTTCTAACTGATCCATACCCTGAGGTATCTGAAATGTTTAGTGTTTACTAATTCCATATCCTTAACTTTTCTGATGGATTCAGAATATGCACCATCAGTGTCTTCATTCCAATACCAGATCATTTCTGTTTTTGGAAAGGTTTATACTGAGTCCCATTTCTTGGAATACTCGGTAAAGGTTGTTGAAAGATCATTCTTACCCAACTATGAATACCTAAGCCATTGGCATAGCGCCTCCATAACCATTTGTCTTGTGAGGGAAAGCAAGGAAGCAGTTTTCTATTTGTAAATACTTTTGGGATACTGTATGGAATGCTTAAATAATTAGTGCCCATCTCTTCATATCTGTGCTTGTGTATGTGCCGAGCATAGTCTAGAAAGAGACTAAATATTATGAATGCCAAATGTTCTCATATATGGAAGTGGTTAATTTCACAATTACCATTACTACCATTGTTATAGCCACATTTGTGGTAATGGTAATATTAGCCATTTTCCTACAAGAAAACATTGACCAACATTCATAGTGTTTTGTTTTTGTTTGGAGGTTTACTATTTGTTCTTAACTGGGACCCTAACAGGTGCAACACCCCAGATCAGGTTGGATCTGGGAACAACAGCATTTAAGAAGTGGTACTAAGCTCCTCAAAACCTCAAATCTCCCTATCAGAGTCCTTGCTGCCAGATGTAGTTTATCATCATGCCCAGGACTAGCATGGCTATTTAAGAACAGGACAGGACAGTTTTGTAGCAATTTGCAGTGTAGGTTGAAATTATCTCTAGTGCAGCCTATTCAGTATTCATTTTGTTTATCTCCCATTTGAATCTGTCTATATTTCTGAGATGAGGTATTATGTACAGTATTTACATTAGTCGGACTATTGTCCTCATCTTTGTCGCCATATTTGTCACAACGTTTCGGCCGTTGTACGCTCCGGCCTTCTTCAGGTGGTTGGAATTTCAAGGACACATGGTACAGTGGATAAAGGCGTTGGTTAGATCCAGTGACATACCCAAAGAGTGTGAGTTCAATACCCGGTTCAGGCAGTGGAGAACTTTCAGAGGGAAAATTACCAGGAGATAACTGATAACTGACATCCATCAAACATGGCTCGTGGAACTAGAACAGTCTACCCCAGTGATCGAAATAAAGGGTTCGGTTCGAAATTCCAACCACCTGATGAAGCGTATGGAGCGTACAACGGCCGAAACGTTGTGACAAATATGGCGACAAAGATGAGGATAATAGTCCGACTAATGTAAATACTCCCATTTGAAATTTGTTAAAACTGATCCATACACCAAGATATTTGAAGTATTTAGTATTTATTAATTTCATTTCCTTAATTTGTATGATGGATACAGGGTAGGTGTCATGACTGCTTTCATTCCAATTCTACATCATTATTTCAGTTTTTGGAAAGGTTTATAGTGAGTCCAATTTCTTGGAATACTTGGTAAAGATTGTTGATATTTTGTTTAAGATCATTCTTACCCAACTATGAATATGTAAACCATCGACACAGCCTCCATAATCATTTGCCTTACAAGGGAAAGCAAGGAAGCAGTTTTCTATTTGCTTTATATATGTAAGTGTAAAATAATTCTGCTTTTGTCTATGTGAAATTCAGATGATAACATATATACGTAAATATGTGTGTGTGTCAAGTAGACATTAAGCTTGGTGGGTTTTCACATATTGATTTGGAAACGTTTTTACACACATATGATTTGTATTATATAAACATACATTATATTCTTTAAGAATGGATTCAATGAAGGTTGGTGATGTAATATAATGTTTTTGGCATGTGTTTAGAATTAATAATATTGATATTAGTAATCTTTCAAAGTACTTTCAATGTAAAGAATAATGTTCTTTTTTAATTAGGTTGTCATTTGTAATATCAGTTATAGCCAGTTTTGTTCCTGTGTACTACATGTGAGTTTGAATGGCTGTCTAAACATAAATCTTTTTTATGTTCATAGATACAAGCTTTTAGATTTTGTGATGTCTCTCCAGTATAAATGCTTTTACATTGTAAGCAATTTATTTGATAACTACCAGTATTTGAATTGGTGTTGGATTCATTTTTCTTCCTAATTATATCTCTGATTGACTTAGACGTAGTGGTAAAGATCTTAGTATTAGGGATAACTACTTTATATACAAGTTTTGTAGAAAATGCATTTGTTAATATTGATCCAAATATTGAGTTATTCGAACGGTTTAGTTTTTACTCATTTCATATCTTGAATTTTTCATTTCCATTCCAGATCATATTTTTTGTTATGGAATACTTTGTCATGAGTCCTATTTCATGGAATACATGGTAGAGGATGTTGATTTTTTTGTTCAAAATTCTTATCCCAATTATAAATATCTATGTCATCAGCATTATGATTGATTCAGGGTATGTGTCATCTCTGCTTTCTTACTTTTCAATTCCAGAAAAATATTGTCTGAATGTTTCAGATAAAGGATTATCATCATTCAAGGTATTCAGACTTTTTTTCTTTTTATGTGCCATGTTCTTTCAGGATATAGGAGATCATGGCTCTCCACTTATCCCTATCCCTTGTAGCTCTCAATAAGACTTGTTCCTCTGTCACCCCTCCTAGACCACGTTCTGTCATACACTTGCTTAAACCTGCAAGATATGTCATGCATTGCTTTCTCTTGTCTGTCTTTCCCTCTATTCAACCCGTGAGTATCAGATTCTCCAGGCCCTCCTTCCTTACTACGTGTCCCAGAAACTTCAGCCTCCTCTTCCTGATGTTACGTATGACTCTTCCTTGTCTCCAAGACCTTATCGTTGCTCACATACTCAGTCCATGATATCCTCAGCATCCTTCTGTAGAAGCACATCTTTGTCACCCAGAGTCTCTTCTTCATCTTTGATGAGACCATCGAACCTTCACTGCTATAAAGGAGGACAGATGTCATGTAATAATAGCTCAGTACTCTTTTCTCTGTTACCAAAGAAATCCTCCTGTCTTGCAATACTCTGCTTAGCTTTTTGGAATGCATCCTTGGCCATCTCAAGACGTCTTCGGATCTCAGTGTCACACTTACCGTCCTCTGTCAAAATGCTTCCCAGATATTTAAACTTCTGCATCTGCTTGATTCTAGTGTTCCTGACCTGCAAATCGCATTTCGGGCTCATCCTTTTACTGATTAAAAAAAATGACAGTCATATTTAAGTCATGGTGGAAAATGCATCGGGATCTGCTATGTCATGTACACGGTGACATATCATCCTCTTTATTTATAAATGAATGCTCCTGTCTCACTACATTCTACCCAGCTTTTGGAATGCATCCTTGGCCATCCCAATATGTCTCTGGATCTTAGTGTCGCACTTGCCGTCCGTCGTCAAAACACTTCCCGGTTCATTTTGTTATTTGAAGACACAAATGTTTCAATCCAAATAACAAAGATGAGGATTTTCATTCAGATAACTGAGAGCGCGATGTCTTTTTTTTATTACAAGTAAGCCCTTCCATATTTTCGACTATGAATCTTTATTTTTAAAAAAAATTGTTGGTTGTTCTATTTAAATGAAAATGTTTAGCAGTTTCTGCTAACATATGTTCAGACAATTTTTCACATGAATTATTTTTTATTGTGTCAAATGTTTTCTTTTTTATTTGAATAGAAAGTGCAATTTCTAAAATTACAATGTATTTATCTATATTCCCAGATAATATAAAATTTGACAGAAGACCATTTTTAATATCTGACTTTAAAAGAAATGAAGTTCACTGCCCAGAACGAGTCCATTAATAGAGAAGGAAAATGAATGAGTGGGATAAATGAGGGAAGTGAAGAAAAAATAGAAAGGGAGAGAGAAGAAGAAAAAATAAAAAGAAAGTTAAAAAAAAAAAAATAGAAGCAAAGATGAAAGAAAAAAAAGAAAAAAGAGGCAGAATAAAAAGGAAGGAAGAGAAAAGATGAATAAAATAAATGGGGGCAGAAAGAATGACAGGAAAAAAAGAAGGTGAATAAACAAAGAAGAAAAAATATGAGTAAAAGAAAGAAAGAAAGAAAAATGAAAAAAATGAAGAAAAACAAAAAAAAAGGAAAGAAGATTGATCAAAGAAGAAGAAGAATATAGAAGAAAAAGAAAGAATAAGAACGAAAGAAAAGGATGGACAAAAGAAGTGATAGAAAGAAAACAAAAAAGGAAAGAAAGGAAGGAAGAAAGGTGAAGGAATAAACAAGAAGAAAGAAAGAAAAATGGCAAAAGAAGAAAAAAAAGAAAAAGTGAAGCAAAGGAAAAAGAGGAAAGCTGAAAGAAAAAGAGAGATGAACGAAAGAGGAAAGAAGAAAATGAAAGATGAATATAAAAAGTGAAAGAAGAAAAAAAAGAAAGGGTTAATAAAAGAGGAAAGAAGAGAAAAGACAAAAGAAAATGGGTATAAAAATAATGAAAGGTGAATAAAAGAAAATAAGAGAAACAAAGAAGAAAGTGAACAACAAAAAAGCAAAGAATGAAAGAAAAAGAGGGGATGAATAGATGAAGATGAATGAAAGAAAGAAAAGGGGAAATTGAAAGGAAAAAGGGAAAGTTTAGAGAGAAAAAGGAAGATGAGTGAAAACGAAAGAAAGAATGAAAGAAAGGAAGGAAAGGGGAAGCAGAAAAGAAAAAAGAAAAATTGAGAAAGAAAGGAAGAATGAAAGAAAAAGAGAAGAAAGAAAGAAAAAGGGAAACTGAAAGGAAAAAAGAAAAACTGAGAAACAAAGAAAGAAAAACTGAGAAACAAAGAAAGAAAAGGAGGAAACTGAAAGGAAAAAAAAAAGAAGAAAAGTTGAGAAGGAAAGATGAATGAAAGAAAAAGAGAAAGAAAAAAAGGAAAGAGAAAATGAAAAAGAGAGATGAACATAGGAGAAATCAAGAAAGAGAAGATGCAAATTAGGGAAGAGGAGAACAAAACATTACATATTCCCTACCTACAATCTCTGCTAGAAGAAAATTGGTTTGCCCTTCAACTATCCAACCACAGTGATTGAGTGAAAACAGTGAGACAGTAGAAATGGCAAAGCAGGAACTTGTGTGTGTATGTAAGGGATGAAGTCCTTACTTTGGGACTGACCCATTCCCCAGCCAACACACATCCTGACCCAACGTCAAAAACACATTTCACTTCTATGATAAATTTAAAATGTAATGCATAAATCACAAAAAAGATATGAAAATCACTTGCACAACTTATTTAGGGAGTCATTTAATATTTTGAAGAAATTATAATGATATACATATATATATATATATGTGTGTGTGTGTGTGTGTGAGAGAGAGAGAGAATGAGAAAGAAATAATATGATATATATACATTTCTATATATCAGAACAATGATAGGCAATTTAAGGACCAAGTGAACAAATTCTGTTTAACGTAGTTCATCTTTCAGATGAAGTCTTTCTAGAGGATATGTTACACAGAATTTTTCCACTTTGTCATTCTGTTGCCTAATCTATCTATCTATATATATATATATATATATATATATAATATAAAAGGCTCAAACACTAATATTCCATGGTTATAATTTATTGGAATGGTAATCACGATCCAATTCATCAGACTACAAATTCAAAAAGCTTTTTGAATTTGTAGGTGTGATGAATTGTACTGTCACCACTCCCCGTCATCTCACAATTGTGGTTCATGGTGCCATTCAAGACAAAATAGTGCAATGGCTTTGGCACTGGAGATGTTAAGGTAACCCCGTCCTTCCTCTCCGAAGTTAGAGAGGCAAAACCTCCAAGCCCACAATCGGTTTTAATTCAGAGTTTCCCTTCTCCTAGACTTTTTGCCACCCAAAGCTAGAGAGGCTCTCTGTGTCCTATTTTATCCATAGCTGGAGGAAAGAGATGGATTCATATCTTTCCCACGGTTATTAGCATGTAAATGAATGCAACGAACTCAACCGGAATTCAAACTGAGTTCTCAAATTCTTCAATTTGAGCTGCTATCCATTACTCTACTGTGCCTTTAGAATATGAAAATTTGAATTCTTGATATCAAAAATTCAGTCTGAGACATGAAGTAAGGATCTTTTTTTTTTATGTTGGGTTAGGCATTCTGCAATCGTCATGAAATCGAAATTAACATCAAAATGTGTTATTTAGTTGGCTTGAACCAGATCATTTGTACAGAAAAGCTAGGAATGAAGACACGGAAGTAGCACCTTGGCCTACCACCCGGCTGTCAATTATTGATGCAACCAGACAGTGAAATAATAATTACCTTAAACCATAAAATGCATAAGTAAATTTTGGCCAAGCACTGTTATTTGCTTTTCTTTTGGTTTTCAGCCATTTGCTGAGATCACTAAGTGTCAAGGCAGATTTAGTGGTGATTTGGCTGCTCAGGTTGAGACTTGATGGGAGATCGTCAGCAAGAATTAAGGCTTCCATCGAAGAAGTTATTTTGCTTGGAAGCAGATGTAAAAGTAAAGCATTATTTCTAAGGTTTTGTCATGTGAATTTACACTATACTAAAAGAGTTTGTGGGAGGGAATCTTGCATTTCTTTAAAAAAACACCTTAAAATGTGATATTTTTGTATTTTCTTTTTAAGTAAAAGATAAAATTGTTATCATGATAGCAACAAATAAATTAATATATATATTATGTATATTACATATGTAAATAATCAACTCATATTAGTAGACTAGTAGTCTGGAACCAAAATAATTAAGAACAATAAAAAAAAATTAACAGTTAAGCAATAAAAAAATACTTTAAAATGCAGATAAGAATGGTAATTAACAATGAAGAAAGGAAAAGTCAGAGTATTAAAAAAAAATCAGTAAAATATAGAATACTCCCATGATGCATTAGAACAATTTACCATCAAAAGAAACAAAAATAACAAAAAGGCAACCACTTTGGACATTCTCAGGAAAACATGTTGCCACCAACAGATAAGCAAAATTTCAGTATACATATCTTCCTTTTATTTCCGTGTCCGTTCAGAACGAGGTGATCATGATCCTCCACATCTTCCTGTCCCTTGGAGCTGTTAATAAGTTTTGTCTTTTTGTTATTTCTCCTAAACCCTGTACTACAATCCATTTGCTCAAGCTCATCAAGTAAGTTACACACTGCTTCCCTCTTTCCCTCAATCTGCTCTGAGAGTATCCGGTTCTCCAAGCCTGCTTTCCTCATTACATACCCCAGAAATTTCAACTGTCTCTTCCTGATGTTAAGTATGAGTTTCCTTTTTGTTTCCATTTTCTCCAAAGTCTTGTTGCTCACATATTCAGTCCATCCTCTGGATCTTTCTGTAGAACTACATGAGATCTTGACTCCAAAAAATGGGAAGGAAAGAAATCCAAAGCTAGCCTACCCCATTGCCATGTTAGTGGGAGGGTGATCTTGACCTGGCTCGGAAATTAAAATCTAACTATAGTATAGAATAAAATTTTCTAGTCTCATTTCTTTACATTTGGTCAAAGATTCCATCAAGAAAACATGCCATGTCCTTAAGTGTAAATATTCTGTTACATTTGAATGTCATCCTGTATAGATATATATGTTCTTTAAATGCTTATTATGTTGTATTTCATATATGATTTTGTTTGTCATATTGTAATCCCGTAGTGATCCAGAGTTTCCCTTCATTAATCCTAAAAACAAAATTCACATCTAAAGAAAATATCATTCAGGTAAGGCCAATGCATTGCCAGTACATAACATACCTTTCAAAAACGAAGCAAATTATTCGTGTTTGTTGGTGTCATCACAATGTTTCGGCTATTGTACCTACCAGCCTTCATCAGGTGTATGTTTACATTATTTGCATGTGGACTAGTAACCTCATCTTTGTTGTTATTATCACCTGATTGACTTCTGAATTTCTGGGATGAGGAGTTATCATTATTTACACTATTTATATGCAGACTAATATCCTCATCTTTGTTGTTATTATCACCTGATCGACTTCTGTCTGAAGTTCTGGGATGAGGAGTTATCATTATTTACACTATTTTATATGCAGACTAATATCCTCATCTTTGTTGTTATTATCACCTGATCGACTTCTGTCTGAAGTTCTGGGATGAGGAGTTATCATTATTTACACTATTTTATATGCAGACTAATATCCTCATCTTTGTTGTTATTATCACCTGATCGACTTCTGTCTGAAGTTCTGGGATGAGGAGTTATCATTATTTACACTATTTTATATGCAGACTAATATCCTCATCTTTGTTGTTATTATCACCTGATCGACTTCTGTCTGAAGTTCTGGGATGAGGAGTTATCATTATTTACACTATTTTATATGCAGACTAATATCCTCATCTTTGTTGTTATTATCACCTGATCGACTTCTGTCTGAAGTTCTGGGATGAGGAGTTATCATTATTTACACTATTTATATGCAGACTAATATCCTCATCTTTGTTGTTATTATCACCTGATCGACTTCTGTCTGAAGTTCTGGGATGAGGAGTTATCATTATTTACACTATTTATATGCAGACTAATATCCTCATCTTTGTTGTTATTATCACCTGATCGACTTCATTCTGAAGTTCTGGGATGAGGAGTTATCATTATTTACACTATTTATATGCAGACTAATATCCTCATCTTTGTTGTTATTATCACCTGATCGACTTCATTCTGAATTTCTGGGATGAGGAGTTATCATTATTTACACTATTTATGTGCAGACTATTGTCCTTCTGTTTGTTGTTTTCATCACAATGTTTCAGCCATTGTACCTTCCAGCCTTTATCAGGTGTATATTTACATTATTTGCATTCAGACTAGTAGCCTTATCCTTGTTGTTATTTCCGTCAGGACAATGACCAAGTGGATAAACACATCAGTTTGTGAATTTGGTGACATAGTGCCTGTTTTGTGAAGTACATTGTCTGTTAATAATTAAGTATAACTTCAGATTCAAAAGTAAGATAAAACAGTATTTAATTACAACCGCAAATAAATACTTAAGAACTAAAAAGTCAACAGAAGATAATTAACCATTTCGGTGTATACCATGTTAGTAACTTAATGTCTGGTAAATCTTAAATCAAATGCCAAATCATCGATGCACAATAATTCACACTAATTCAACTGGATAGTTCCACTCAATAATCACTCCAGTCAGTAGCCTGACGCTGCTATTTATACACCTGGTGGAAAATATATATTCATAAGTCCAGAGTGTCATGCTTGAACCTCGGTGTCGGTATTTACTCATTGTCTTTTTATATGACAGTTCGTTAGTTCAATCCCTGGGTTTGGCAGTGTGTACTTGCACTCAGTAGATATGGTCAAGCGATTATTGAACAGTAATAAATAAAAATAAAAACTAGATACTATTTCTAGACATAAGCAGTTAAGGAGAACAGCCTACCCATATAGATTAAATAAAGGGTTCAGTTCAGATTTCTCTGTCAGTTACCCAGATTGATCTAAACATAAGGAAACCTCAATGGCACAACCACTGAAACGTTGTGATAATGTAATGTTTCCTTTGTTCAAAATAGCCGAGAATTAGGAAGGCCATAGAAAGAATATTGCAATAACAAAAGACTAGGTAGAGGAAACAAAGAAGAGGTTTATTAATTACTCAACCATAGAACGAAAATGCTTTAGTAAATCAAATACTACTCAAATCCTCCTCTAATGTAGCTACTTGCCATATTTATAAGTAGAAGCAGTCCATTGTCAAAGTAGTAGGTAAGAGCAGGAAGTACGCTGAGTCCTACTCAAGCATGAATAAAGAAAATGATATAATTCTGCTTGTTCCTTAGCACTGCCAATACCTTGTAATGTCGTCTTTGTTCACAATATCTGAGAATTAGGAAGGCCATAGTTAGAGAGAGTATTAAAGGGACAGAAGACTAGGTAGGGGTTTATTAAATAATCATACATAGAACAGAGTAACTTGAGTAAATCAAATACTACTCAAATCCTACTCTAATGTGGCTACTTGCCATATTTATAATTAGGAGCAGTCCACTGTCACAGTAGTAGGGGAGAGAAGGGAGTACGCTGAGTCCTACTCTGCCATAGATTACCGTTTGGGAATACCAGGTGCTCTAAGCAATCAGATTGTTTAACTAACAGAAACTCTCCCGTATTTAAAAGTCAATCAGAAGTAATACATATTTCAGGGGGTTTTGATCCAGTTGGTTTTATCCAAAACTAGAGCATTCTTTGAATCATTTCACAAACTAAATAGGGGTAATGGTTAACAAGGCTAGACTTATTAAGTATTTTTATTGAGCTGTGACTTTGATTCTCACTGGGTGGTACACGTAAAATTTGATATTAAATAGCCCAGCAAGTGCTGACATGTAAAATCAGATAAAGTTGCTGAATAGAAACTGTGGTGTTGGGTTATGGTTAATGACGCTATTCGTGGTGACCATTAATACAGACTAATAAATTTGAACCTCACTAGGTGTCCCCATACCAAATTCTGCATTAAATAACTGAACAAGGTTGACATGTCGTAAAACCCACCAACCTAAGCTAACCAGTAGCGAGTTCAATTCCATTGCAATGTCGTCTTTGTCCAAAATAGCCGAGAATTACGAAGGCCATAGTTAGAGTATCAAAGGAACAGAAGACTAGGTAGGGGAAACAGAAGAAGTAGTTTATTAAATATACATAGAATGAATAAACATGAGTAAATCAGATACTACTCAAATCCTACTCTAATGTAGCTACTTGCCATATTTATAATTAGGAGCAGTCCATTGTCACAGTAGTAAGAGAGAGAAGGAAGTACGCCGAGTCCTACCCTGCGATAGATTACCACTTGGTAATACCAGGTGCTGTAAGGTGGTTTAACTAATAGAAACCCTCCTGTATTTAAAACTCAATAAGTAGCAATTTCAATCCTGTTGCAATGCTCTCTTTGTTCCAAATAGCTGAGAATTAGGAAGCCCATAGTTAAAGAGTGCATCAAAGGAACAGAAGACTAGGTAAGAGAAACATAGAAGAAGAGGTTTATTAAATATTCAGCCAGAGAACAGAAATGAGTAAATCAAATACTATTCAAATCCTACTCTAATATAGCTACTTGCCATATTTATAAATAAGAGCAGTCCATTGTCACAGTAGTAGGGAAGAGCTCGAGGTGCATTCAGTACTACTCTACAACAGATAATGACAACAAAGATGTGGACAATAATCCAAATATAAATAGTGTAAATAAATAAAAGAATGCTGGACAGCTATGTAATATCAATCCTTCTATATGGCAGTGAATACTGATTAATATCCTCACAGATGAAGAAGAGGCTTGAGGCTACAGATTACAGAAAGATGTTGAGAATACCATGAACTGAGCATTTAAGCAACAAGGAAGTTTTAAGAAAAATGGAAACAAAAAGCTTACTTATATTTAGAACAGAGAGAGTCAGTTGAAACTTCAGAGACACTTAATGAGGAAAGAAGGCTTGGAAAATTCGACACCTACAAGACATATTGAACACAAGTGAAAAAGTGCGTAACTAATTTAAATTTCTGGGATATATAATGAATAAAGAGGGATTAGAGAATCTGACACTCATGGAACATATGGAAGGCAAGAGGGACAAAAAGAAAACAGCAAGTAACTTAAAGAGTTTGTGTAAATGGATGGTAGAACAAAGTTGGATGGAGAGTGTCGATCACTTCATTTTCTATGGCTTATCAACACTTTGTGGGTTATTTAAAGCCAGAAAATATTTTTGGGTTCTTAGAATTTTTTTTTTGAGATAATAATGGTTTAGTGATACAAATCTTACTAATTAACCCGTAGATGGGGGAGAAGAGGTGGAGTCATACCTTTCCCAAGGTTATTTGAATGTGAGTGAATATAAAAAACCTAACTGGAATTGAAACTCAACACAATTCCAAGCCATTATCCATTACACTATCTGCATATTCAAACCTTTAGCACCTGGTATTCCAAGTGGTCACCCATCTAAGTTCTGACCAAGCTTGATACTGCTTAACATGTAACAATCTGCATCATCTACAAATATTACTTCTTTTACTGTATATGGAATCCCTTCAAAATATGGTGATTTATATATTAGTTCTATATATTTTAAATTGCAGTAGCCTGGCTCTTAATTTCAGTCTAGTTTGTTTTAGGTGTTGCCATAGAAGGATATGACTACACAACCAAGAAATTCAAATTGCATTGACAAAACTAACATTTTTCTTGGTGAAAATAGTGCTTTAAATTCAATGGTTGGATGGGAACTGGTGTTTTAACCTGAAGTGACTGTAAGCCTTTGGAGGGATAGTAAAAAGACTAACATTGCTAAGGGCTACAAAAAAGAGAAGAGAAGAAGATCCACTCATTGGGGGTTAGAAAGTTCAAATGAATTTCCAATATTGAACTACATAAACTTCTGATGAGTGGTTAATATCTGCAAAACTTTGTGGAGAAGTTTTAAACTTTTTATTTTCCGGGAGGTGTTTTAACAGATGATGGAAAATGCAACAGAGAAATCTCTAGATGCATTGGAACAACGAAAAATGTCTTTGAAAAGAAACGAAAATTTTGTTAAGAATTCATTTAGAATGACATTACTAAAATGGTGTAGTCAACCATTACGTTTCAAATACTGTTGCCCTGTGCCAATGTTGAATTAATTTTTTATTTACTCATTGACTGTAGATCAGGGGTCTCAAACACATGGCCCTCACATTATCTTTTCTGCAGGGAACCATTTTTGTGAACAATATTTTTGGCAAATTTTAATAAATAAATGTGTCTTTCACATCTTCCATACATATCAATATCAAGCTGCCAAGTGCAAACTGAGAGTCAGTCAATTTTAAGGTCAAAAGAGTCTGTTCTAGTCCCTCTCGAGGTATAGGAAGAAAGCCTTCCCCACCTCAACATATTCTTCATCACCTACCTGAAGAGTTAAATTTTTTTAATCATTTCTCCCCAAGCAAGGCAATAAAGCTACTAAGACCAAACAGGTTACTGAGTGTTAGAGAATATGAGAAAAATTACTATTAAGGAGAGAAGACAATAAAAGAACAGGGACCAAGACAATAACAATTGACATTGCAGTTATCTCTTTGAAGATCAAAGGCAATAAAGCCACTAGCATGCAAGGGATTACTGAGTGTTAGAGAATATGAAAAAAACTACTATTAAGGAGAGAGGACAATAAAAGAACAAGAATTAAGAAGACAGAAGATAAAGATTGATATCTCATTTAAATCTATTAAGATCAAAGGCAATAAAGCCACTAAGATGCAAAGGGATTACTGAGTGTTAGAGAATATGAGCAAAACTACTATTAAGGAGACTGAAATTAATAAGACAGAAGATAATGATTGACATTGCATTTAAATTTTTGAAGATAAAGTTGACTGGGAAGCAAGAAGCTGGAATTGAGTTCTAGAAGTAAGAAGTGTGAAAGAATTGACTTTTTGCATAGACTTACAGTTATATCTTGCAATATCAACAGTAAAATGAAGAGACCTAGCTGCCAATCTAGTACTGTGCTTAAATTCATAAAGTCCTAGTACCAAAGAGGAAAGCGAATTAAAACAATCAGCAAGAAAATATCACAGAGTTTTCTCCTTACAAGGATATGATATTAATTACAAGCTGAAGTGCTTGTTCTTGTTATTTTTATTAATAATTTCACCCCAAGCAAGGCAACAAAGCCACTAACACACAAGGGGTTACTGTGAGTGAAAGAATATGAGAAAAAATCATTAAAGGGCGAGAATAATAAAAGAACGTGAATTAAGAGAGAAGATAACAATTAACATTGATTTAAAATTTTTGAAGGTCAAAGTTGACTGGAAAGCAAGAAGGCTGAAGAGAATTCGACAGGTGAGAAAGGTGGAAGAAGAAACTGTCAGCATAGAACTTACGGTTTACATCGAGCAACTTTAACTGTAAAATAATGAGATTTAGTTGCCAGTCTAATACCGTGCATAAATTCATTGAGGCTAGGTACCAAAGAGGAAAGTTCATCAGAACAATTACCACCAAAGAATTTATAGAAAAGGCACAGGGAAGCTATATTACAACCATGATAAGGTGACTGAAGTTGAGATGCCAGGTCAGGACTGATAGCATTGCAGATTTTTTTTCTATTTTCACATGAGAAACGGCATTGTGATGCTGTCACTTCATGGCAACTCTCTTCTCCTTGAATTCTTTCACACATTTTTTAGGATTATGTTCTTAAAACAAATCTAAAATCTGACTTGAGATTTTAAAATGCAAGTCTTCACCACCACTTTCCACCTAAGGCTATTAACTGTAAAAACATCTTGAAAACACATCGGTTGATATAGGTACGTATGAATATACACATGTAAGTGCGGAAAGAAGTAAACAGCGGTAAGTACTAAGTAGGTACTAAAGAAAATTTACTAAGAAATGAGAAAAAAAAAAACTGATTTAAGAAAGTAAAAAAAAATTTTGAAAAATTTAATGTAACAAGAAAAATTTAAAAAAAACTTTTTTAAAACATTTTTTTTTCTGCCACCCCTACCTTGTCGCTCATAGAATATTATATTCAAAAGGCTTTTTAGTTGACAATAGAGTTAACATTTGATTTTTTTTTTTATCTATCATTTTATTTATTTTTTGAGCTGTGGTTCTTATTCGTAGTGGTGGAAGGGGTGGGGTTGTTGGCAGGTAGCGGGGAGTAGCAAAGTGCCTGGTCTGCCGTTTAATTTTAGTTTTTTTTTGTTTTTTTTCATCTGTGTTTGTCATGTTTTTATTTTTGTTTTAAGGTTTGACAATCTTACGTGCTTTATCATTTTGTATTTGTTCTGTAAATTTTTTATTTGTTTTATGCAGATTTTATTATTTTCACTCATGAATTGTGAAAAGATTTACACTGCCCAGTCTGTAGTAGACGTCACTAATGACATCGTCAAAGAAAGTGGGAGTAAAAAGGATAAAAATACAATTAGAAAAGTGTGTGAGAGAGAGAGCGAATGATATGCAAATTTGGTGGGAAAGGGAAAGAGAAGGAAAGGAGAAATGGAAAAGAACGTAAAAATTGAAAAGGAGAAACTGAAAAGATAAGGAAAGGAAAAATGTCAAAAAAATATAAGAAATTGGTGAAGAGAAAAGAAAGTGTGAAGGAAAAATAAATGAAAATGGGGAAAGAGAAGAGATAGGGAGAAAGAGGAAAAGAGAAAAGAAAATGAGAAGAAAAGAGAATAATAATAATAATAATATATATATATATATATATATATGTATGTCATGTAGGAATAAAGTGTCACTGCTGATATTTGGGTTTGAACATGGATCACCAGATAGCAAGCACAGTCGACCTCATCTTGAAATAATTAGATCA
>OZ038499.1:52933236-52965736 GCA_964036315.1 Acanthosepion esculentum
CTCATCTTTCTGTTTCCTCTTTCCCTTTCCTATACATTTCCCTCCTCCTACTCCTTCCTCTTTAGCATCTTCCTCCCCTTCTTTCATTTACCTATTCTTTACTCTTCGTCTTTTTCAGTGCTCTAACATTTACAATATCCCAACAACAGAGCCCATTATTAATCACCCTGACCCCTAACTCTACATTTAACCTATTTTTGGACCGTATTCCCATGGTAATTATAAGATTAACCAGAGACTAACCAATTGGAAATAGTGTTTGACGGCCGGCAAAAAGGCCAGTAGATATCAATAGTTACACAGGCATTATCAGTTTGGCCATGATAAAGGCTAAAAACCAATGCCAATACCAAATTCAGTAGGGCAAAGAATTGGTCAGTTGCTCGGGGAGGGTGGGGTAATGGGATGCGGGTGGGGATACAGGACGGGACAGAATGGCTCTTTGTTTGTCTCAGTTTATGGCTATTGTATGACTTATAGCACAGGTTTATGGGGATGTAACTAGTTTCTGTCTTTGAAATTGGTTCAACTACCAGACTGGGGAAGACACAGTGCAGGGAAAAAGTAGTTAAAAAAAAGAAGTAACGACTGAGGGAGGAAGGAAAAATAATAGAAGGGAACAAAGGAAGAAAAAAAAAAAGAAATCATGTGAGTAAAAGAAAGAAAGGAGTTGAGAGAGGGGGGAGTTGAGAGAGGGGGAGTGAGAGGGAGGGAGAGAGAGGGAGGGAGAGAGAGGGAGGGAGAGAGAGGGAGGGAGAGAGGGAGGGAGAGAGGGGAGGAAGAGAGAGGGAGGGAGAGAGAGGAGGAAGAGAGAGGGAGGGAGAGAGAGGGAGGAAGAGAGAGGGAGGGAGAGAGAGGGAGGGAGAGGGAGGGAGGGAGAGAGAAGGAGGGAGAGAGAGGGAGAGGGGGAGAGAGAGGGAGAGGGGGAGAGGGAAGGGGGGAATGATATAGGAAAAAAAGAAAAAAACCCTCTTAAGAGTGGGGAAAGCAGGGTGGGGGAAAGAGCAGGAATGAGAAGAAAGAATAATGAAAGAAGAAAAAGAAATGAAAAGAAAAGAGAAGAGAAAGAATGAAAAAGAAAGAGAAGGAATGATAAACCAGAGAAGAGCTTTTGGACAAAATAATGAAGAAAATTCTTTCTCAGACAGTTGTTCATTTCCAAAAGCACCATTGCTTGGACTGTGAAAGAGGCATGTTTAAATCTTGAAATATGAAGTATCACTTATATATATATATATATATATATAAAGGCACGTGGCTAGAACATTTGCATTCTGACAATGAGATCCAGGTTCAAATCTCAGCATAGTCAACTTGTTAGGAAGGAGACTGATTTTAATGAACTGGAGGGATTGATCCCAGCATGTGGCTCCTTTGGAAAGTGCCTGAAAACCATACCATGGGTTACCACAAGCCTTGTCAGTGAAATTGGCTTGAGGGAATCTTTGGGGAGCATCGATAGCTGTGCTAGCACAAAGTCACAAGTCATCGTGGCCGAGGGATTGAGCATGCTGGCCTTGTTTAAATTGTTGAACACACTCTTTCCCAGAAACTGTAACTAAGGTCTGCTCAGCATAGTTGCAGTATAAAACCCAGGTGGGCTCTATGGGTGTTGAATAAACTCAAATGTGCCCGAGCAAGCATCTGCAATAGCGATTGGCTAGCCACCCAAGTAGACGGGTATCCTCAAATGAGTGGCCAGCTATATATATATATATATATATATATATATATATATATATATATATATATATATACACACACACACACACTACAGTTCAAAAGTTTGACGCCACACCCAGAATTAACATGGGATGAACTTGACAGAAGAGTGAAAAAAAAAAAAAATGAAAATGCATTGCAAATGATTTTACTATGAAAATGCATGAAAATGTTTTTACTATAAAAATGCATTGCCAATAATTTTACTATGAAAATTCATTGTCAATGAAATTGCTCTGAAAATGCATTTCAAATGATTTTACTATAAAAAGGCATTGCAATTGATTTTACTACAGAAATGCATTGCAAATGATTTTACTATAAAACTGCATTGCAAATGAATTTACTATGAAAATGCATTGCAAATGATTTTACTATAAAAATGCATTTCAAATTATTTTACTATAAAAATGCATTACAAATGATTTTACTATAAAAATGCATTGTAAATGATTTTACTACGAAAATGCATTGCAAATGATTTTACTACAAAAATGCATTGCAAATGATTTTATCATGAAAATGCATTGCAAATGATTTTATCATGAAAATGCATTGCAAATGATTTTATTATGAAAATGCATTGCAAATGATTTTAAGTTAAGTTGCTTGATTTTATGTCATTTCAACTCTTGCTGGGTTATTTAATATATAATTTTTTCAGAGGCACCGATTGAGAATCGAATTCACCATTCAGTAGTAATGCTCAACTTTACTGTAATTGAAACACTGCCTTTGGAACAGTAGTGAAATCTTTCCAACACCCCCTGGCATCTAATCCCTGACCCAGCCTCATGAGTAGTAGCAACTATACTTATTTATTTATGAGAATTATTAGTGGTAACAATAGCTCTGCTGGCTTTTCTAACAAGTTTGTACTAAACAGAATGTTTCCAAAGTCTCTAACTCAGACAACTTCAAAGACATCAAAAACAACACTAATAACAAATAGTAAACAAACATATCATTCACACCTATATATATATATGTGTGTGTGTGTGAGAGATAAGTAAACAAAGGTAATATTAATAAAAATTAATTGATTCCTTAGTTGGCTGCTTGATTAATGGGGGATATTTATCTCATATGCACTTCAAAAATATTCTTTTTTTTGTTAAATAGCTTTTTTTTCCTTTATTGGTCTTACTTCTTTTCTGCCTTTTCATTATCATGGATAATCATGGATTTTTTTTTCACCTTTATTCCGAAGCTTATTTACACAGCTAGAGACTCCACTGAATTACGGTCATACAACATCACACAATAAACCTCTACCTTAAGTGGCTCTTGTGTCTTGTATTAGGTAAACATTAGTACCTTAAAAATGATTTCTTATTATATACTAGGTTGTATTAAAAGTATCTTCATTTTTTACAGACCTCTACTCCATTATCCAGTACATTCACGTACGTGCTAATACCCTTGGGAAAGGTATGAATCCTCATCTTCTCTCTCTAGCTATAGGTAAATAGCAGGACAGACTGGGTTCTATAGCCTTGGATGGCAACTGGTCTACTGTAGAAAGAAATGTCAACCTATTGCAGGAAAAAATCTGCCTCGTCAGTCATATATTGAAAGATACATGATCGCCTAAGTGTGTATCACGCATGGCACATAACTGACTGACTCCAAAGATTATTTCATGCACATATCTAAAAACTACTCACCTACTTTATTATTATTAGAGTGTATCAAAATTATTTTCATTTATTACAGACCGTTACTAATTTCACACACACACAACTAAAGTAGCAACACAAGGTAACTCTGTCAATATCTATGCATATGATACAATTATATATGGGTTCGCCTTCAAAAATGTAGATGTTCAGAGGCTGGCAGCTGATCTCACCTTTAACAGATCAGTGAGGGTAGAACTTGCTGGCCATATTCAGTACCTCAAAAACCAAATGTCTAACATTCCATCATCACCGTGCAAACCCTAAATTTCTATCTATTGCAATGAACAGGTCCCTTGCCTTGAATGACCATCGGGAATTAAGCTCACCCCACATCTCAAGTGGAACTTGGATATACAATCCATCACTAAAGCTGCTGGAAAAATGGTTGGTTCCCAGTACCTGACTCCTCCTGGTTTGCTCTAACATTAACAAGAGCCAGATCAGGCTGAAAATGTAGGGCCCCAAATCCACTTGATATGGGTCATTTTATAAAAAAGCTTGTCAAGTTAAACCTATCACTTTTAACATTAATTTTGACAAGATTCCATTGATTTTCCAAGCAAAAAAAAAAGAGGCAGAAAAAGCAACTCTGCTAAACTGATTGTCAAAAGACAAATGATTAAACATGTCTATGTTTGTATTGAAATCAAACAATCATAACTTGCCAAATACTTGGAGTTAGGACAAAACTAGACCACTTCAGAAATTCTGAGACTGTCTTTTTCTTTTTATAAAAATATTCATCCTGTACAAGTTGATGTTAAAAAATTGCCACAAAACATTTTTGATTTAGATCCATTATATTTATTTAAAATTTTTCTCATTGAATTGCTAACCTATACTGCCTCAGGCCTTTTTATTAGCATTATTTGAAGATGGGAGATGAAAAAAAAAAAACAGGCAAAATATAGCAAATAATTGCAAATTTTGTTTTGTAGGGCCTCCAAAAGCCACTCAATATGGGTCATTTTTTAAAATAGTGTCAAATTAAACCTATCACATTTAACATTCATTTCGAGAAGTTAGCAATGACTTTCCAAGCGAAAAAGAGGCCATAAAAGTATCCAAAACTGTTTGTCTAAATAGTAAGTGATTAAGTGATTAACCATGTGCATGTTTTGATCAACGTCAAACTATCATAACTTGCAATTTCTAAAAAACTAATGGATTTGTCATTCATTAATCCAACAGATTTTACTTATATTATTTACATTAATCGAACTGTTATCCTCACCTTCACTGCCATATTCACAACGTATGCTCCGGCCTTCTTCAGGTGACTGGAATTTTGAACTGAACCCTTTATTTCATCCACCAGGGTAGATTATTCTAGTTCCACGTGCCAAACCTCTTCCATATATCTCAGTTATTTCCCCTTAACTCAACTCTCCATCTTTTGGCATTGGTTAGATCAAGTGACTAGACCCAAAGAGTTGTGAGTTCAATACCAGGCTACAGCAGTGGTGAATTTACTACGAAAATATATTGCAAATGATTTTATTATGAAAATGCATTGGAAATAACTTTACCATGAAAATACATTGACAATGATTTTAATATGAAAATGCATTGCCAATGATTTTACTATGAAAATGCATTGCCAATGATTTTACTATGAAAATGCATTGCCAATGATTTTACTATGAAAATGCATTGCCAATGATTTTACTATGAAAATGCATTGCCAATGATTTTACTATGAAAATGCATTGCCAATGATTTTACTATGAAAATGCATTGCCAATGATTTTACTATGAAAATGCATTGCCAATGATTTTACTATGAAAATGCATTGCCAATGATTTTACTATGAAAATGCATTGCCAATGATTTTACTATGAAAATGCATTGCCAATGATTTTACTATGAAAATGCATTGCCAATGATTTTACTATGAAAATGCATTGCAAATGATTTTCCTATGAAAATGCATTGCAAATGATTTTCCTATGAAAATGCATTGCAAATGATTTTCCTATGAAAATGCATGGCCAATGATTTTCCTATGAAAATGCATGGCCAATGATTTTAATATGAAAATGCATTGCAAATGATTTTCCTATGAAAATGCATTGCCAATGATTTTACTATGAAAATGCATTGCCAATGATTTTACTATGAAAATGCATTGCAAATGATACTCAATGAGAATCAAACTCACCATTCAGTAATAATGTTTAATCTTAGTGGAATTGAAATATTGCTTTTGGATATTCAAGGAAGTTTATTAAAGAAAAAATGTGCTCTCCAGGATTTGGGAACTGTTGTTAGATCCAACATGCTTTAGACTAATTTGGCCATGACAAATACTTTGAGCTGGAATGGGTTTAGACTAGTTGCAAAATCCTGAGACTGTCTTTTTAGATAGACTTATCACACATCACTTGAGAAATGTCCGCAAAATTCCAAATGTCTGCTTGTGAGCCCAGAAAATATATTGATAATCCTTTTTATTGCTTATCTCTATACAATTTTAAGACTTAATGTGGTGGCTGTAGAGCAGTATCTTATTTTCATTTTTTTAATCATTTCACCCCAAGCAAAGCAATAAAGCCACTAAGACTCAAGGGCTTACTCAGTGTTAGAGAATATGAGGAAAAAGAACATTATTTGGGAGAGAGAACAATAAAATAACAAGAATTAAGAAGACAGAATATAACGATTGACATTGCATTTAAATTTTTGAAGAGAAAACTTGACTGGAAAGCAAGAAGCTGGAAGAGTGTTCCACAAGTGAGAAGTGCGATAGAAGAAACTGCTTGCTTAGGACTTATGGTTACATTGAGCCATTTCAACTGAAATGATGAGACCTTACCACCAATCTGGTGCTGTGCTTAAATTCACAAAGTCTAGATACCATGGATGAAAGTTCATCAGAACAATTGCCATGAATGTATTTATAGAAAAAGGCAAAGGGAAGCTACATTATGGTGGTGAGAAAGTGACTGAAGCTGAGATGCCAGATAAGGACCAATAACATTGCAGGTTCTTCTTCAGATTCTTGGATTTTATCAAGAATCTCTAAATACATAGCAGAAGCATCTGACCAGATATGGCAGCAATATTCAAAGTAAATACGAATAGTAGACTCATAAATATGTAAGCTAAACATTTTTCCCTTGACACCACTATTATTTTAACTACCTTAACTCCTACATTCTTCACAGTTTCTACTTTAATTAGCTCATGTTTTGCCAACCATTCAGATTAAGAATATAATAGCATAAATTCAAATTGCACCTTCATGATGGTGTGTGAAAAGGACGGTTTTTCCTTCAACACCACTATTATTGTAACTACCTCCACTTCTTGGCAACATTTATTCTTTTCATAAACAATGATGAGAATTGTAATAAAACCTAACCATGTGATGAAAGTGAATTTATGTATTTTCTTTGATCATGAGAATTGACAACAAAAATAATAGACACTATTTATTAGATTGGGTTGTTTATTTACATGAATAATTTTATATTTACAACATTTTGAAAAGTGATACAACTGTATTAAAACTAATGTAATATTTATCATTTATCAATTTATAAAGAAATAAATATGAAAACAATTTTTTTGCTCATAAATTTATAAACATTTACTAAATTATGAAAATATGTGAACCAACTATAAAGAAATCCTGATTGTTTACTATTTTATAAAGTTTGAATCAATTGGGAATTAACTGATGCTTTGACAACCATTCCAATAAACAATCTAATAAATAAATGCTTATTATTTTTGTTGTCAATTCTTGAGAATGCAGACAATATATGCATTCACTTTCATCATGTTTAGGTTATATATTAGAAATGAGAAGGTTTTATCTGTTTTGTATGAGTCTTGATTATAAATGAGTAGGCAAACATAGATAAACATGCCCACAGATGTAATGTCAAAAGAACGTTTTTTTCCACTCATAACACCACTTTTTTTTAACTACCTTCACTCCTCAATAATGTTTATTGTTTTAAAAAGTGATGACTAGAATTGCAATAAAATCTAAACATATGATGAAAGTGAATTCATACATTTTCTTTGTTCTTGAGAATTTGCAACAAAAATATTAAACACTATTAGATTGTTTATTTACAAGAATAATTTCCTATTTGCAACATTCTAAAAAAAAAAACCCCTAAAATAATGCAATATTTATCTTTTGACAGTTTATAAAGATATAAATGTGAAAATAATTTTTTATTCATAAATTTATAAACATTTACTAAATTATTCAAATATGTAAACCAATGTTAAGGAAATCCTTATTTACCATTATATAAAGTTTGAATCAACTGGCAATTAGCCGATGTGTTACCAGACATTCCTATGAACAATCTAATAAATAAATAGTGCAAATAAACAATGTAATAAATACATATTGTTTATTATTTTTCTTTTCTCAAAAACAAAGAAAATGTATAAAGTCACTATCACTTGATTAGGTTTTATTACAATTCTAAACATCATTTTTTTTAAAAAGTTAACATTAACAGGGAATATAGTTAAAATAATAGTGGTCTCGGGGGAAAAACTGTCTTTTCACACACCATCTTGTGAGCATGATTGCCAATAATTTGAATTTGCATTATTATATCTTTTATTCGAATGATTGGCAAAACAATGGCTAATTGACAATTGATTCAAACTTTATAAAATGGTAAATAATAAGGATTACCTTTTCATCTTGTTACAGATACTCATCTGGAATATGGTGTCTGACATGAAAGTTTATACAAAGTGGAGGTGTGTCACTGAATTCTTGTATGTAGAAAAAAGTTTCTACCATTCTTGAAAATTTATGAAGACCAAACAGTGGATGTGATCACAGTTATTGAAGGGTAGTGTTTATTTCAAAAGTGATCTGTGTGAAGTTCTATATTCTGTGCTGTCCTGTACAGCTATCAACCTATGAAATGAACAGTGCCTTGCAAATCTATAGCCAAATATGTTCAAAAAATAATGTTTTCTTACTAAATACTTGCTCTATCCAGTGGTGTTATTATGCTCCCTGTATTTGTTGCAGTTCCCATGGAAATACCTGAGTGCTTTACTTTCAAAGTTAAGATATATAGCCAATGGTGATGCCTATGTGGAAAAATAGTGTTTTGTAGCTGAAACCTTGCTCTATCCAACAATGCTATGGCATTTCCTCTTTCTGTTCTAGTTTATATACAAATATATAGACACATTACATTCAGAGCGGAAATGCTCTATCCAACAGTGTCATTGTGCTCCCTGTATCTGTTGTAGGGAATAAATTTGAAAGACATTTCTTTTGTACTCTCCTTCCCACTCATACTGCTGACACAGATAATGTTTCATGAATTTGTCGACAAATGTCAAGCAATAAATATCATTTAATATGGCTGATGCATTGCACTTTGATCATTAAATTATTTTCACTCATTGTTGCAACCTAGGAAAAGGTTACTGAATAAAAATAACCAAAATGAAGGTTGGAAATGGTACCATAATATTTATAACAGAAACAACATACAAAATTCGTCAGCGGCTCATAGTAAATAATCAACTGCTTGTGGTGAGCTAGAAGTGAATCAAGATGAATCACAAGTGAAACCCAAGACAACATACAGTATATACCACTGTATTTATAGGAATTAGGACACAACCATTATCACCCATAGGTACAGTATAACACTAATCTAATTAAAAGAGAAATGAATTTACTAAAACAAATGTGTTTACAAAGTGATTTAATCACTAGATTATCTACAGTAAATTTGAGTCCAGTTCCTTACAACATCTCATCGTTCTTGGCAGATTTTCTATTATCACAATAGGGGATGGTAAGTGAACATTGCTTATTGATACAAGCAACAGGAAGTTGTGAAGAGCCGTAATCCATCCTCCATCTCCTGAAGTAACACAGACCATAAAGAAGTGGTTAATGGGTGACAAAGCAGTAACAAAGAGGGATGGTAAACGAGCATTGCTTATTGATACAAGCAGCAGTGGAAGTGTTCATAATTTATAATTGTTGTAACCTGGGAAAAGGTTACTGAATAAGAATAACCAAAACGAAGGTTGGAAATGGAACGATAATATTTATAACAGGAACAACATACAAGATTCGCCAGTGGCGTGTAGTAAGTAATCAACTGCCAGTGGTGAGCTAGAAGTGAATCAAGATGAATCACAAGTGAAACCCAAATGACTACCACATAGAGTATATTCCACTGTATTTATAAAGATTGGGATATACCCATTATAGTCCATAGGTACGGTATAACACTGGTTTTAATATTATTTTTATATGTAATAAATTCATTTTATCTAAACACTAATCCATTTAAAGAAAAATAATTTTCTAAAGTATGTTGTTTTCATGCCTTCAGGAATGAAAACTGCTCACGTTTATTTACTTATGCTCATAAACATTCTAATTGATTTAGTTAAAATAATTAAATTCCTGATAATTGCTAGAATTGCCAATTAAAAAAAAAAAAAAAAAACTGAGTACAACCACATTCTGTAAATCTATCAAGCGAGAAAAAGCAGGAAAATGAATAGGATGAGAGTGCAAGGAAAAAGAAATGATGAAAAAGAGTAATGATGGCAACATTTGACACATGTACATGTACACACAGAAAGAAAAAAAATCAACTTAATTCCGATATTAGTAGCATCACAATTAGCACAGAAATTACTTATGTCAAACTTAACATAAAAATAACCGAAAATGAGAAAATTAGCAGTCAATTGCTGATACCTCCTGACGAGTGAACAGAATGATTGCAAAATGGTTCATCTACAAAACTCCTGTGTCAAAGTTCTAAATATAACATCAATCAATTAAGTGACAAATTTTATTTGTATTTATCATATATATATATATATATATATATGGAAGAACAATATATACATTAGTGTATAGAAAATGAGAAAAACTACTGCCAATTGCTGATACCTCCTGACGAGTGAACAGATTGCAAAAAGGTTCATTTATGAAACTCTAGAGTCAAAGTGCTGAATATAACATCAATCAACTTACTGACAAAATTTATTTGTAATCCCGTATATATATATATATATATATATATATATATATGGGAAAACGATATATACATTATTGTATACAGAATAAAAAACTATAACAAAGTGCAAAAAAATTTTAAGTGACACATTTCACCCTTTATGATTTCATTATACTAAGGTGATGTTTAAATTGATGCGACTGGACATGTGCAGGGTTAGAATCTTCAACCGATACAAAATCAGCCATGTTTCGGTCCCGGCCTGCAGGGATCAGATGTCAAGCCACACTGATGAGATTTGATACAGTAAAACAGTCTGTCTGTGGATGACTATATATATATATAATATCAAATGTGTAAGTGTTAAGGGAATTCCAAGTAGGTGATTTTAATATAAAATATTAAAATGCGAGAGCCTTGGAGAGAGCTCAATGTATTTATATACAGAGCAATATGATATACATCAAGGAGGAAAAAACACATCATCAAAGAATTTGGTAATAAATTTATTTCGAAAGATAAGTTTTTAATATCTGCCTCATCAAACCAAAATTATAAAATGGTTTAAATTTATCCAGATAAATTATTAAAAATTATTTTAAAATTAAATCACAAGAGAAAAGCAAGTAAATGCCTAATTTAAGTGACCTAGAAAAATATTCCTGGGATTTACATTATTGAAGAGAGGAGTAGGGGAAAGAAAAAGGATAAGCAAGGTGTCGGTACAATGAGCAGGGTAGGTGGGGGAAGTACAAGTGACAGCTAGTGAAATACATTGAAATTAAAACAAAATTTATATCCTCATCATCTAATCTATGTCAATATAATAACAATCCTCATATATATAAAAAAAAGAATGAAAAAATATAATATATAAAATACACATTAAATTCATTATATCTAATTCATCTTCATAATTATAAAATACATTATATATATATATATATATATATATATGTGTGTGTGTGTGTATGTAGTATATATATTATAGATTACAGAGTGTATGTATGTATATATATATATATATATATATATATAAAATACATTTTTCATAGTTTCAGATAATGGTTCACAATTCCATGCTTACAAATTTAAATAATTTTATAAAATGTTCTTGATTGAACATATTACTACCCCACCGTATCACCCAAGGTCAAAAGGACAAGCAGTGGATAAAGGCATTGGTTAGATCCAGTGACAGGACCCAAAGAGTGTGAGTTTAATACCCGGTTAAAGCAGTGGAGAACTTTCAGAGGGAAATTAACAAGAGATAACTGATAACTGACATCCATTAAACATGGCACGTGGAACTAGAACAGTCTTCCTCAGTGAGCGAAATAAAGGGTTCAGTTCGACATTCCAGCCACCTGAAGAAGGCCGGAGCGTACAACAGCCAAAATGTTGTAATAAATATGGCGACAAAGATGAGGACAATAGTCTGAATAATGTAAATAATGTCTCACCAACTAATTCCAGTTTTCAAATGTTGTTAAATGACATTTCTACCATTCTTTCTTTTCTTGAATATTACTGCTACATCTGGTCCAATGCATCTGCTATGTATTTAGAGATTCTTGGTAAAATCTAAGGAAGAATCTGCAATGTTATTGGCACTGACCTGATATCTCGGCTTTGGTCACTTTCTTTCCAAGCTCTTAACCGACAACCATAGACCAAAGGATTATGGTCTGGGCTGCCTTCAGTCCATATGCTAATAATTCAGGTTTTGAATTAAGAGTTGTTATCCTCCTAGAGTGGTTGCCATTTAAGACTATAGGGCCTAGTCTGTCCTGCTATTTTACCCATAGCTGGGGGGATAAGAGATGGATTTATAAATTTTCCCAAAGGTATTAGCACAAATGTGAATGCAATTGTCATATAGGAATAAAGTGTCACTGCTCACATTTGGGTTTGAACATGGATTGCCAGAGAGCAAGCACAGTTGACCTCATCTTGAAATAATTAGATCACATGACGGGTAAAGGAAAAATATATATATATATATGAAAATTAGCGGCATCTGACTGAGTATTGTTTGAAGGCATCACTATTATTGTATCTGTGATTTACAATGTCTCTCCTACAAATGGGCATTACAAAAGTAATGAACTTGACTGGAATTCAAACTCGGCTCTCTGATTCCTCAATCTGAGCCGCTATCTGTCCCTACATAAATACAATTTATTTTTAATATCTTTTGTTAACTATGTTCTTTCAGATGACTATTACAGAGATTTTTAATGCTAATCCTCCCAAGGATTGATCTCTTCATCTTTGGATTACCTTGTTCCACCTGATAATGAGCCCACCCTATGCTCTTTTACCTTTCAGATGATGATTATGCAGATTGTTAATGCTAATCCTCCCAAGGATTGAACTCTAAATCCTTGGCTAACAAATATTGTTGACTGCCCCACCTGCTAATTAAAAAATCAGCCCATTCTTTTCTATAACATCTTCTAATTATTTGGTGAGCGTGGAATCTCTGCTAGGCAATTTAAGTTTAAACCCCCTTGACTACAAGAGGGAGAGTAGCCAGCATCTCCACAACACATGTTGTCCTCATCTTTATTGCCATAGTCACATTTTGGCTGTTGTATGCTCTGTCTTCAGGTTATATACGTTTGAATTTCAAACTGAACCCTTTATTTAGTCCATGGAGGTAGATTTAGAACAAGGGAAATCTTCAGCTGTTTCATATTTTTTGGGGATATCTCAATTTCAACTAATTCCCTTAAGTAACTCAGCTCTCCAAGATTTTGTTCCCTCTGCTGTAGCCAGGTATTGAACTCACAGCTCTTTGGGTTAAGTCACTTTTTTGGATTACTTTTATCCACTGCACTAGCTTTCCTTGGGGACATCACTGAGTGATGATTCTAATGTATATCACCTGAAAGAAGGTTGGAGTGTACAACAGACAAAACGTTGTGAATATGGCAACAAAGAATCTATCCAAACAATGTAAATTGTGTAAATAGTTACAATACCTCATCTCAGAAATATAGACAGATCCTGAAGAAGGCTGGAGCATACAATGACCGAAATGTAGTGAATGTGACAACAAAGTTGAGGACAACAGTGTAAATAGTTACAATACCTTATCTCAGAAATATAGACAGATCTTGATGAGGGCCAGAGTGTACAATGGCCGAAACATTGTGAATATGGCAGCAAAGATGAGGACAACAGTTCGAATGATGTAAATAGCATAAATAGTTACTATACCTCATCTCAGAAATATAGACAGATAATATTTTCCTATTTCTTAATACTTTGTTTAGCTTTAGTAAGGCATCTTTTGCTTCTGATTTTGGTCTCACATTTTATAATTTTCTGTTAAAAAGACTTCCCAGATATTTGATTTTGACATCTCCGTTCCATAGGGCACACCCTATGCGGTTTCTTTTACTGACAACCATACATTCTGTCTGTTTACAATTGACAGAGTAGTGGATGCAGCCTGTCCCACCACCTCCTGTGTAAGCAACATAAGATCACCAGTTCTGTTGACAGGAGACTCAGTTTGTGCAGACTAGGTGATGTCTCATGTGACCAGAAATCTGTGTAGTGACTTCACAAGATCCCATAAAAGCTAACACTTGTTAACATTGGGCAGTTACTTGAAGGGACACTGCCGGTGTGACAGGAGCGAATTGCAATAACTCAGCTACAAACAGCGGGTTCTTTCTTCTTGCTTCCCTATACTCTACCTTGTCTAGGATTTCCTACAGTTTTCCTGGGGTACCTTATTTCAATATTTCAAGCTTTATAATATATAGATATTTTTATAAAGAGTTATTTTTTTTTTAAGTCGGTATGACTCTCCTGTATTCCCCATTGGCTATGGGCCAAGTAATCTATTATGAGAGTAAAACTTATTTTTGGCAATTGATCTTTTTCCCCCCCTTCTTTTTTTTTTCTTGAAAGCATTCTCAAGGTTTTTCTTCCTCAAGAATAAAGATAAAATTATTTAAAAAGGAAACCAAGAGAATAGGCTTGTTTTTCTTTGTTATTTTATAGGAAAGGAAGAAAAATAAATATATGCAAATTTTTTTCTCATGCAAATCTGCTTGACAGATTATTTTTGAAAAATATTCACAAATGATCAGATTTACAATAGATAGGTGAGAAATAGTATTTTGATAGGAGCAGCTTGTTGACATAAGAAGTAAAAGAAAAAGCCAAAGAACATACTAGTGAGAAGAAGCCTCCATCATTGCTTTAAAATAAAATGCAAAAACAAACAAGCAATTATTTTGAAGAATGGAAAGAAATAAGACTACAGTGAAAAGATTTGAATAAAAACTGGGAATCATGAGAAGTAAAATTACCTAAGAGGAAAATAAACAAATTTTAAGACTTATGGCTTGGTGTGAGAATTTATTTTCAATAATGGCTTTGCAGTTCTTAAATAAGCCTTTAACAATAATCTAACAAACAAATTTCAGTTTTTCTTATATTAACTGGATTTTTAAAAATGTTTTCATTCAATTTTAACTTCTGTTTTAGCTGGATTTTTTTTTCTCATATTTTCCCTTTATTCTTTTTCTCCAATTTACAACACCTTTTTCTTGTAAACTTTGTCTCTAATCTTAATCTATAGCTTTCTTTTATTAAATTTCTTTTTCACTCATTGATTTTTCTATTCCCTTCATTTCTCTTCAAAATTCTTTCGTTTTTACTTTCCAAATACCTTCTTTCTTCTTTTTATTCCATTTCAAAATTCATTCAATCAAATTCTATTTTCTTTTAAATTCTGTCTTCCCAATTTTTCTTTCATTTCCGTTTTGTTTATAATTTCTTCCAAATGTGTTATATTTGCCAAATTCTTCCTTCCCTATTCGATTCATTCTGTGTTCCAAATGCTCCATTCTCACTTAAAAATTTATTTTCTTCGAGATTTTTTTCTTTTCTATAATCCAAATTCATGCCAGCTTACCAATGGTTCCTTTCCTTGCATCTTTCTTTCCACTCTTTCAAACTCTATCCTTATGCCCTTCCAAATTCATTGTTTTTATTTTCAAATTCTTCCTTTCCAGCCTTCCAAATTCATTTTGTCTTTTATATTCTTCCTTTCTGATCTTCCAAATTCATTCTTTTGTCTTTTATATTCTTCCTTTCTGACCTACCAGATTTAATCCTTCCTGTCTTCAAATATCTTTCTTTCTGAATTCATTCTTTTTCTATCTACCGGATTCATTCTTTTCCGCTCTTTCAAATTCTTCCTTTCTGTTCTTCCATATTCATTCTTCCTTTCCAATCTTCAAAATTCATTCTTTTCTGCTCTTTCAAATTCTTCCCTTTATGGAATTAATAGCCATGTGTCTGTGACCAACAATAACCTTTAAGTTGGAGAAACATCATGTGGAAGACATAGTGAACCAGAGCCAGTGTTGAATGGCAGAAATGGTGAACAGGACTTGCCTGATTCTTGACAAAAAAGATTTTGTCTTTGTCTGGCATGTAGGACATCGATTTGAGAGAAGGTGAGTGTGTTGTTCCATCCAAAGAGACCCTTCTTCTTTGCTGTCCCACAAGAAATTGGTTCATTAGCAACTGTGTATAATATTAGAATGGTTGGACGGAATCGAGGAGGGACATCCATGCTGAGGTACCCGTATCTCAAGTATGTCTATCATCCGGGCAAGTGACTGATGATTCTGCATTATAAGTAGACCATTGCGAAGATGAGAGAGGTCTTCCGTCGGCATACATCATACTATACGTACAGTTGTGATAGGAGGAACGAACGATGGGCGGATACAGAGAAGAGAACAATGATAAATACCAAAAAAACTGATGTAGAGGGAAGAAATGCTTGTCCCAAAACAGAGTTGCTAACTTCTTTTGACCACATATCGGGCATGGCTTCTGGAGTGAGATGGGATCCAATCTACCCAAATGACTTACCAAATACAGGCAATACATGAATAGTTCTCCAGCTTTCAGATCAGATATGTAGAAGGAACTTGTCAGGTGATCACCTGTGCCACAACTCCACAACTACACTTGGACATAAAACTGGCGATAACGAAGATACTTAATGTCAGACAATCTCACAAGTTGATTTTTTCAATTCCAAATGAATTCTAACAGAATGGAATCAACTTGTCTTACAAGATATATTTATTAAGTCAATTGAGATTATGCCAGTAATAAAATATATAAATACAATATCAATCATTAATTTCATTCTTCTTAATTCTTGTTCTTTTATTGTTCTCAGGTGAACCATGACTCAGGGTGGTAGCACCCGTTAGGGTCCTAACTATGACAAATAGTGAACACCGAAATTGGGGTCAAAACACTATGAAATTATAAAATTACATTTTTATAGTAAAAATACCAACAATGCATTTTCATAGTAAAAGAATTACCACAATACATTTTTGTAAAAAAAAAAAAAAAAAAAAAAAAATTACCAGAAATGCATAAAAAAAATAATACCATTCTTGAAAAAGAAAGAAAATATTTCCAGCAATACATTTTTGAAAAGGAAGTTACTAATTCTCACAATAAAATCATATTTTAGCATTAAATGACCTATAAGAAGTTGATATGCAGCTAAACAAACAAATAGACTCTTCTTGATGGATGATTTGTTTTCTCATATTCTCTAGCACTCAGTAACCCCTTGCATCTTAGTGGCTTTATGGCCTTGCTTGGGGTGAAATGATTAAAAAAAGAAAAAGAGAAATGACGTCTCTCCCAAAAACCTTACTACCCTGGGCAGACTGCTATTCAAACATGTCTAAGTCCAAAATTGTTTCAAATGCTTCTGTTCTTTTAGGGATGGAAAATCTACAATGTTGTATGTACTGTGTTCCATCAGGATATCACTGATCATGGCTCTCCACAACTTCCTGTACTTTGCCTCTCTTAGTAAGTTCTGTCATTCTGCTATCCCCTCTTCTAGAATCTCACAAGCTTATTAGGTTGGTTACTTGCTCTGTGTCTATATTGTTCTTGCCTTCAATATGTCTTGTGAGTTTTAAATTTTCCAAGCTTTCTTTCCATATTATGTTTCTGAAAACAAGTATAAACATCAGGATAAAATGTTATTATATTATTAACAATAACACCTGGATGATAAACGTCCCCGAACTGTAATTGGCTTGTAGTGTAAACCTCACAGTATATGTCTGTAGTGATATATAAATGATAGCCAAAACAGCATAGCTAAGGCATAGAGATTATATAAGTGCCCAAGCAGTATGGGGAGGGGCAGAACACCATACGTGACATTAATGACCACCACAGGACTGAGAAAAAAAACAATGAGAATCACATTTCATATCAATGTCCAAGTTAAGTAAAAATGGCATAAGTGGGACACAAGGAAAAATGGTACACCTAATTTTGCATGCTATTTCATTATACAAATTCACCTAAATGCTGCACCTCCCCATAAACCTTACTGCCCAGAGTAGACTGCTATTCCCACACATGTGTAGGTTCACTATTAATCGGCCCAATTCTTTTGTTCGTTTAGAAATGGAAAATCTACTAAAATATCTTCTGCTTCTTCTATGTACCTACAGGATATAGGCGATCATGGCTCTCCACAACTTCCTCTTCCTTTCCATCTCTTAGTAAGATTTTTCATTTTACTACCCTCGCTCTCCTTATTTGGCGATTCATTTGCATGAGCTTGTTAAGTAGGTCATTCATTTCTTTCCACTTGGTTTCAATATGCCCCGTGAGTGTCAAATTTTCCATCATCATTATGTACCCTAGAAATTTCAGCTATCTCTTTCTGATTTTAAGTAGAAAAGTCCTTTTTGTTTTCATTTTTCTTAAAACTTCCTTGTCACTCACATGCTCAGTCTATGATATTCTCAGCATCCTTCTGTAGAACCACATCTCTGTTGCTCCAGTTTTCCTCTTCATCTATGAGGAGATTGTCCAGCATTCAATGCTATATAGAAGCACCACTATTACACCAAAGTTCAGCCCCCTTTTCTTTGCTTCTAATGATATTTTCCTTAATACATTGCTTAGTTCTTTGAAGGCATCTTTCATTATTTCAATTCACTATTGGATTTAGTGTCGTATTTTTCACCATCTGCTTAAACGCTTCCTAGATATTTAAATTTTTTTGTCCTGATTCATTTCGGTGTTTGTAGTTTCCCAAATAACAGAAACTATGTCACTTGAGGACTACCAACAGCAGCAACAACTAAAATGGATAGCACATGTAACTCAAAGGAAAATAATGGCATAACCAAGATGTTGACGTTTCACACTAATTCAAATGAAAGGTCAGGAAGGATGTCCCCGTCATTACTGGAAAGGGTGATGATAACTATTGGACTTGAGAAACTGGTTTTCCTGAAAAACTGTTTTAAGAGACAGATTTATAAATTTTAACTGACAATTGACACCATATTGATGTCAAGCATAGTGCTAAACCCGTTCAGAAATACCTAAACTCTCAGCTTTATACAACTGCTTCCTAAGAACAATGGTTAAAAATGACTTTGAGTGAGTGAAGCCTGATGTTCTTGACAAAAATCGTTCTTCTTTGAACATTGTGAACTACTACTACAAAAACACAAAGAACTGTACCAAAGAACAGAAACTTGAGGGCTACCAACAGCAGCAACAACTAAAATGGATAGCACAGGCAACTCAAAGAGAAAATAACAATCAAGATGTTAACATTCCAGACTTCTTCAAATAGAAGGCTCAGAAGGAAACACCCATCAATACTCGAAAGATTGGTAACAGCTACTGGGCTTGAGAAGAGAAAATAATGACATAATAAAGATGTTGACATTCCACATGACTTCAAATAAAAGGTTAGGAAGGAAACTCCCATCAATACTCGAAAGAGTGATAACAGCTATTGGACTTGAGAAAAAAAGCATTTTAAAATTTTATAAATTTCAATTGACATCAGTATAGGCTGCTCAGTCAGTGAATGTTTCCTTATAGGGAAATAGCGAATATTACCTTTACAATTTTCTGGCAACCATAGATGACCATTGTATAACAACTGATGTTCCATATGAGTTTATTCATTTATACACTTTCACTTTTTTCTTCCAACAGTCAAAATCTATTTTTTTCTTTACCAGCTCTTCAGAACAAAACAAAAGATCTCATTTTAAAAAGAAAAACACAAAAAGCCAAAATGTATATGAAATGAAAATAGATAGATATATACCTTTTTGTTTATTTTTTTTTATTAATCGTATAAAAGAGGGTTTGGTCGGAGAATGTTGTAAGCAAGTTTCTAACGTTTCATTTTAATGTGCAAAAATGCTTGAAGTATGATAAAGACAAATGTGTCTGTGGTGCAAAGTTAAAAAGAAGGCACCAAAAAGAAACAAAACATATCTAAAATATTGATCAGAAAGTCTTTGACTCTTAAATAAATGTATCATCTACATGCAAATTTGTCTTTTTTTGTTTTTTTATTTATGGCTTATCAACCCTTTGTCGATCATTTAAAACTAAAACATATTCTGGATTGTAAGAATAATTCTTTTTTTTTTGTGAGTGAATATTATATTAACATTCCAGATACATGTCCTACTATTTAGAGGGATTTATATACATTATGAAATGGACGACAATTATTTTCAGACATTTTTATGTTTATACATTTTTTTTTATAGATACAAATATTTAAGTAAATGTTCTGTTTATAATAAAAAGTATTAACAACATTTACCGGCCTGAATGTCCAAGAAATTGTCGTAGAAAATATGCATCCTCCAACAGGAATCGAACCTGTATCCTATACAGAACCATCATATAGCCTGACGTGCTTTTCCCGATTTCACCACAGAGGAGTGTTTTGGTTAGTTTAAAAACAGTAAAATCAACCTTGCTAACCGAAATGCTCCTCTGTGGTGAAATTGGTAAAAGCATGTCAGCCTATATGACGGTTCCATATAGGTTACAGGTTCGATTCCTGTTGGCGGACACATATTTTCTATGACAATTTCTTGGACATTCAGGCCGGTAAATGTTGTTAATACTGTTTATTATAAACAGAACATTTACTTAAATATTTGTATCTATAAAAAAGAATGTATAAACACAAAAATGGATTTAGATCTTTCCCAAATTCCGAGTTTAGAATTCAGTTACCTGTCCTTTCCAACCACCTGACAATTCTGCGACTGCCCACAAATGAACATGAAACTGCAATATTTGTTTATATTTCTGAGATGAGGTATTGTAATTATTTATATTGTTCATACTGTTGTGCACATCTTTATTGCCACATTCCTGATGTTTCGGCCACTGTACGTCTTCTTCAGGTGATTGGAATTTCTAGCAGAACCCTTTATTTCATCCACTGGGGTAAATTGTTCTAGTTCCACGTGCCATGCCTCTTCCTCAAAGGGGGCATGGCCCAGTGGGTAGAAGTGTTGGTTGGATCCAGTAAGTTGACCCAAAGAGTTGCGAGCTCAATACCTGGCTACTATAGTGGTGAGCAAAAACTTGGAGAGTTGTGTGAAAGGGAGATAACTGAGACATCTGGAAAAGGCATGGCATGTGGAACTAGTACAATGTACCCACGTGGACGAAATAAATGGTTCAGTCTGAAATTCCAACCACCTGAAGAAGGCCAGAGCATACTACTGCAAAACCGTTGTGAATATGGCAATAAAGATGAGGACAACAGTTCGAACAATGTAAATAACATCAATGAAATTATAAGTCATGAAATCATTGAAATATAAGTATCTTTTATATATTGTATTTTTGCTTATTGCTATGTATATATTATATATATTTTATACTGATTGCTGTTTTTTATAGCATCTTTTGATTTCTTGATTAATCAAAGTTGACAAGGAAGCAAAAAGATTGAATAGAGTTCCACATGTGAGAAGTGCGATAGAAGAAACTGCTAGCATAGAACTTACGGCTACATCTAACCATTTAAAAAAAAGAAGTTATTTGCCAGGAAGTAAGGCAGATAAAGAAAAAGAAGATATAACAAATATACAGTCATCTCCTTTCATACATGCTGAGTATAGTGATTTTCCAAGCGTAGCTCAGATGTGGCACAAGGCCGAAAGTATGGAGTACCCAATGAGGATCGAACTCACTACTCGGTTGTAATTGTTCTGGCGAGACGAGCTTGCTAACCATTACTAACGTCGAGGTGCCCAGACATGCTGAGTATATATTCCAAGACACGACTTCTTTCTCACAGACGAAACATTGCAAGCCTCTTGTCATTTTATTGCTATGTCAGTGCCAAATGTCCTGCAAAGCTACATTTCCGAGTTCCACCAACTCTTCCAAAAGCAGGAAGTGTGAGAAAAGAAACTGTCAGCATAGAACTTATGGCTTCATCTAGCCATTTCAACTGTAAAATTATGAGACCTAGCTGCTAATCTAGTACTGCGTTTAAGCTCCTTAATAATGTGTCTCTTTTTTCTTACTCTTTCACACTACACCCAATAACCCTTATGTCTTAGTGGCTCCTCTGCCTTGCATGGGGTGAGATGATTAAAAAAAAATAAAAAATTCAGTGATTACTTTTTCTTTTTCTATAAAATTTGGCACCATACTAAAAATACTAATATTTGAAAAATTTTTTGTCATCTTCCAACTGATTAAGCTCTCCAGATCAGAAATATATAAAATAATTTTTTTTTAAGTTTCAAGAAGGGATTCAAATTGCGATGTAAATTCATTGCATCTTTATCTCCGTATGCAAGCCAAAAAGCACAAAATTAAATCCATCCTGGGTATGACTGTAAATTATATCTGACAGCAAGGCCTCTGATCAGGAGGTTTTGAGGTGCGTGGAATCACCTCTTAATTGCTGTTGTTCCTAGGTCCATTCTGACATGGGATGGTAGCATGTGTTAGGGTCCCAGCTATGGGCAAACTGGGGTCAAAACAGTATGAAGGTATAAAAATAGATTATTATAGTAAAAATTCTAGGCATACAATTTTTGAAAAAAATATATTACCAGCAATACATTTGAATTTCAACAAACATTTACTGAAATACGTTAATGAAACCTGATCCCCAAACTGATTTCTTAGAAAGAATACATATTCTATTCATATTAACCTATCCTAAAAATCTTGTTAGCATTAAATAATCCATTGAGGTGTTGATGTTCTGTAAAAGAAACCAAAAAAAAAAAATTAATGGTAAGTAACAGAAATAATAATAAAAGGAAAAGTAAGGAATTATAGGTTTTAAATTTATATTACATGGCTGGTTTGAAATAATTGGAAATGTTGTATGACAGAGAACAACAAGGGGAGGAAACCTGATTGGAGGCCCCGGGCAATGCTTTTTGACCCTTGCTATCTTGTCAACATTTGCTTTTTTCTATCTACCTTTATATACGTTACAAATTAAACTAAGCACAACTTACTATTAAAGGATGACATATTTTCATAAATTTTGACATCATTCCGGGCTTTTTTCTTTTCTTTTTTTGTCCTAATCCTTGAAATTGTTTTACTTAAACATTTTATAAAATTCATTATTTTTTATCCATAATGTTGAACGTGTTAAAATTATTCAACTTTTTATCAAGAAAAATCTCAAGTTAAATATCGCCACAGCACATTGTTGACTTGCTTAAGATGGAAGGATCTATTATGACTTGTCTCTAATTTGAATTTAGATACATTGTATTTATTTTCAATTTTTCTTGTTGAATTATTCACCTATATCACATACGATCCATTATTGTACATAATTAGTTTATAATAAAATTTGTATCTTATATGAATACTACCTTATGAAAATTGAGATAATATGGGGAGTGGGCATATCATACATTCAGAAGGGTGGGCATGAGACCCATGCACCAGCTCTGTGGAAGGATTATTTTAACCTCACACAAGATAAAGGTAAGTAAGAATATGTTCCACATGTGGTATGCACATATTTTTAGGGCACTTCTATTCAAGTATCATTCATTAACCAATTAGAACTGAGTAGTGAGTTTGATCCTCACTGCAGCCTTGTGCCACATCTAAGCAACACTTATTAAATTGCTGTTTTGTAAGAAGGTTTCTTTCTTTCTTTTTCTTTCTTTCTCTCTCTCTATTTTCTTTCTCTCTTTCTCTCTTATTTTCTTTCTCTCTCTCTCTCTCTTATTTTCTTTCTCTCTCTCTCTCTTATTTTCTTTCTCTCTCTCTCTCTCTTATTTTCTTTCTCTCTCTCTCTCTCTTATTTTCTTTCTCTCTCTCTCTCTCTTATTTTCTTTCTCTCTCTCTCTCTCTTATTTTCTTTCTCTCTCTCTCTCTCTTATTTTCTTTCTCTCTCTCTCTCTCTTATTTTCTTTCTCTCTCTCTCTCTCTTATTTTCTTTCTCTCTCTCTCTCTCTTATTTTCTTTCTCTCTCTCTCTCTTATTTTCTTTCTCTCTCTCTCTCTTATTTTCTTTCTCTCTCTCTCTTATTTTCTTTCTCTCTCTCTCTCTCTTATTTTCTTTCTCTCTCTCTCTCTCTTATTTTCTTTCTCTCTCTCTCTCTCTTATTTTCTTTCTCTCTCTCTCTCTTATTTTCTTTCTCTCTCTCTCTCTTATTTTCTTTCTCTCTCTCTCTCTTATTTTCTTTCTCTCTCTCTCTCTTATTTTCTTTCTCTCTCTCTCTCTTATTTTCTTTCTCTCTCTCTCTCTTATTTTCTTTCTCTCTCTCTCTCTTATTTTCTTTCTCTCTCTCTCTCTCTTATTTTCTTTCTCTCTCTCTCTCTCTTATTTTCTTTCTCTCTCTCTCTCTCTTATTTTCTTTCTCTCTCTCTCTCTTATTTTCTTTCTCTCTCTCTCTCTTATTTTCTTTCTCTCTCTCTCTCTTATTTTCTTTCTCTCTCTCTCTCTTATTTTCTTTCTCTCTCTCTCTCTTATTTTCTTTCTCTCTCTCTCTCTTATTTTCTTTCTCTCTCTCTCTCTTATTTTCTTTCTCTCTCTCTCTCTTATTTTCTCTCTCTCTCTCTCTTATTTTCTCTCTCTCTTTCTCTTATTTTCTTTCTCTCTCTCTCTCTCTTATTTTCTTTCTCTCTCTCTCTCTTATTTTCTTTCTCTCTCTATCCCTCTTATTTTCTTTCTCTCTCTATCCCTCTTATTTTCTCTCTCTCTTTCTCATTTTCTTTCTTTTCCTCTTAAAATTTAGAAAATTTCACTGAAAATGTTTTATCCTGATGATCTGGAATGGTTATTCAATAATAATGTGAAAAAGAATTTTAAATAAAAATGCTTCACATTTCTTGAGAGGTATGTTCCTCTTTTAACTTATTCTCCTGTTCTTCTCGGTTTCACATAGCAAAAAACGAAAAGAAAATGAACCCACTCTTTCTCACAATATTTCTCTTTATAAAATCATACTGATATAAAGAAGGTTTTTGTACCATATAATGGGAAGACGTCACCAAACAAATTTTGATATATGAATCAAACATTGCTCCCCACTTCAGAAAGCAAGCCAGAACGACATTTCATATTACGGAGATGCTTCGATAAAAGGTGAAAAAGCTTGAAGGTTAAAAGATGAAGCAGCAAAACCCAGAGCAACTTTTAACACGAGATAAATAGTCATCATAAGAGTCTCAAGAAATATCCAGTGATATTTCTCTCCTGTCTTGTAGCCAGTTTGACATTAAACAGTGATTCTTCAGATGAGAAGTGAAATCGGGGAACCATTTGATTGAGGTGGGTGGTGGCAGTAAATGTAATAAGTAAAGATAGTAAGAGAGAGGAAGGGAAAGGAAGAAAATAGAAGAGAGAGGAAGGGAAAGGAAGAAAATAGAAGAGAGAGGAAGGGAAAGGAAGAAAATAGAAGAGAGAGGAAGGGAAAGGAAGAAAATAGAAGAGAGAGGAAGGGAAAGGAAGAAAATAGAAGAGAGAGGAAGGGAAAGGAAGAAAATAGAAGAGAGAGGAAGGGAAAGGAAGAAAATAGAAGAGAGAGGAAGGGAAAGGAAGAAAATAGAAGCGAAAGGAAGAAAATAGAAGAGAGAGGAAGGGAAAGGAAGAAAATAGAAGAGAGAGGAAGGGAAAGGAAGAAAATAGAAGCGAAAGGAAGAAAATAGAAGAGAGAGGAAGGGAAAGGAAGAAAATAGAAGAGAGAGGAAGGGAAAGGAAGAAAATAGAAGAGAGAGGAAGGGAAAGGAAGAAAATAGAAGAGAGAGGAAGGGAAAGGAAGAAAATAGAAGGGAGAGGAAGGGAAAGGAAGAAAATGGAAGGGAAAGGAAGAAAATAGAAGCGAAAGGAAGAAAATAGAAGAGAGAGGAAGGGAAAGGAAGAAAATAGAAGAGAGAGGAAGGGAAAGGAAGGAAAATATAAGAGAGAGGGAAAAGAAGGAAAATATAAGAGAGAGGGAAAAGAAGGAAAATATAAGAGAGAGGGAAAAGAAGGAAAATATAAGAGAGAGGGAAAAGAAGGAAAATATAAGAGAGAGGGAAAAGAAGGAAAATATAAGAGAGAGGGAAAAGAAGGAAAATATAAGAGAGAGAGGGAAAAGAAGGAAAATATAAGAGAGAGAGGGAAAAGAAGGAAAATATAAGAGAGAGAGGGAAAAGGAAAATATAAGAGAGAGAGGGAAAAGAAGGAAAATATAAGAGAGAGAGGGAAAAGAAGGAAAATATAAGAGAGAGAGGGAAAAGAAGGAAAATATAAGAGAGAGAGGGAAAAGAAGGAAAATATAAGAGAGAGAGGGGAAAGAAGGAAAATATAAGAGAGAGAGGGAAAAGAAGGAAAATATAAGAGAGAGAGGGAAGAATGAAGAAAATATGGGAGATACAGGGAGAGAAAGGAAAGAAAACATGAGAGAGATAGCAAGAAAGAAAATATCTGAGAGAGAACATATGAGAGAGAGAACATATGAAAGGGAGAGAGAAAGAAAATATGAGAGAGAGAGAAAGAAAATATGAGAGAGAGAGAAAGAAAATACAAAATATATGAGAGAGAGAGAAAGGAAGAAATTATATAAAATAGAAAGAAAGAGAAAGAGAGAAATGCTGTAAATTTTATATTTGATTTTTTTTTTTTTTAACAAGGATCTAAAATGATTTACTTGAAAATGAAACGGTATTTGACAAGAAATACAAAAGCAAAATGCTTCTAACCCAAATATTGGCTTTCTGTACTTTTGATAAATTGAGAAGTAAGCCATGCATTATGTCAGTGTTCACAGCCTCTGGCCCTGATCTACTGTTCTGAAGGATTCTATGGCATCATACCAAAAACTTAGATGACAACCTTTTCAATTCTTGTGATAAAGAACTGTTCCATCTCCTCAATGAAATGAAGTAACATTTTTAACCTTAACTTTTTCTTACCAAAACTCATTTCTCTTTTTAAGGGCGACATATGAACTGAGAGTAACAGTTCTCTCACAAATGAAATGCACGGAAATCTGACTAAAATGAGAACAGTTTTGGGCCCTTAGCATTATAATTTTTTCTAAATGACATGACTATTCAGGATGTAGGTGATCATGGTTCTCCACAGCATTCTTTTCTTTGGTTTGGTTTATGGCATATCATCCACAATGGGTTACTTAAGGCCAACAAAATTTTTATTGCTGGTAATAGTTTTTCCTTCAAAAGTGTATTGCTGGTCATATTTTTCAAAAATGTATTGCTGGTAATAATGTATTTCTGGCAACAATTTTTTCTTCAAAAATTCATTGCTGGTAATAATTTTTTACAAAATTGTATTAAAACACATTTTTACACTTGAGGGTTAACTATTTGCCCATAGCTAGGACTCTGACAAGTGCTACCACTCTGGGTCAGGGTGGACCTAGGAACACAAGCAATTAAGAGGTGGTTCCACACTCTTCAAAACCTCCTGATCAGAGGCCTTGCTGTCAGATGTAGTTTATCATCATACCCTGGACAGTTTTTTGTTTATTGTCTTTGGTTTGACATGATTTCTTGGGAAAGAAAGTATTGTGATTTCCTTTTTTCTTCATATCTTCTATGTGCTGTGTCCCTTCAGGACATAATTAATCACGGCTCTCCACAATTTCCTGTCGTTGGTATATCTTAATAAACTTTGTCTTTTTGTTATCTCTCCTAAACCTTGTTCAGCCGCCAATTTACTCAAGCTCTCTAGGAACGTTATGCATTGTTTTTTTACTCTCTCCCCCTGGCCATCACCCTGTCCTGTGAGTATCAGATTATACAATCCATCTTTCCTTACTATGTGCCCTAGAAATTTCAACTGTCTCTTTATGATGTTAAGTATATGTTTCATTTTTGTTTCCATTTTCTCTAAAACTTTGTAATTTCTCACATGTTTGGTCCATGGCATCCTCAGCATCCTTCTGTAGAAATACATTTCTGTTGCTTCAAGTCTCTTCTTCATCTTTGAGGAGATTGTCCAGCATTCGCTGCCATATAAAAGGACTGATATTACATAACAGTTCAGTACTCTTTTCTGTGTTTCTAACAAAATTTTTCTGTCTCTTAATACTCTGTTTAGTTTCTGGAAGGCATCTTTGGTGATCTCGATGCATCTTCGGATTTCAGTGTCTCTCTTTGCATCTTCTGTTAAAACACTTTTCCCAGATATTTAAATCTTTGTACTTGTTTGATTTTTCTATCTTCGATTTGCAAATCGCATTTTGGGCTCATCCTTTTTCTAACAACCATGCAACCTGTCTTCTTGCAGTTGATGTTTAACCCTTTCTTCTCAAAAGTGAGTAAGTGATGTTTATGAAAGAACAAAAAAAATATTATGAATACATCACTTACTAACTTTGCTTTTAGACAGTGAATTGTTTCACTTTGTGTCCTCCATAGCTTGCCTGACTTTTGACAAGCATGATGAACATTTATAAGCTTTCTTAAATTGAAAAATTTTGTAAAACCAGTCACAATTTTACTTTTGTGTATAAATACTTATTGCAAAATAAAATCCTAAATGTCAACTTAGATCACTTTTTCTATTGTCTTTATATATATATATATATATATATATATATATATATATATGTGTGTCTATATAATATAATATATATAAATAAAAACATAAATAAAAACAAGCAAAATAATTTGACACAAATAAATAAATAAATAAGAAATAAACGACTTCCAGTAAAATAACTGCCAAAATAGACTACCCACAATGCACCACTGACCCGTATATATAAATACCCAAGAAAAATAACACCACTCGTGGCCTGACGATTGCATCTAGCATGAAACAGCCTGTTGCCTCTAAGTGTTGACTTCTATGTTCACTTTTATATTTACACACGCTCAATCTCTGATATTGAGCACTTTACCCCATAAATATAGCACACTTTAAGACTATCTTTCTTCATATATATATATATATATATATATATATATATGGGTGCATGTCCAAGTGGTTACAACGTTTGCTTTCTGACCTAACCATGTGACCCAAGTTTGAATCTCACCAGGGAAGGAAGGAGACTTCTTGATGTTATCGGTCTGGAGGGGGTGGGATGATCTCAGCATGCAGCACCTTTGTAAAGTGCCTGAAAACCATACCACGGTTTGACCCAAGCCTTGTGACTGATACTGAGTAGACTGAATTCGAGGGTGCTGGTTTTGTTCAGATTGTTCATCATTCTAGATTACGCGCTCTCTCCCAGAAACTGTAACTAAGGTCTGCTCAGCATAGTTGCAGTATAAACCACAGGTTGGCTCTATGGGTGTTGAACAAACATAAAAGTACCTGAATGAGAGTCTGCAATAGGGATTGACTAGCTACCTTAGCAGACAGGTATCCTCGAATGATTACTGGTAACAAATATTATTTAATTTTTTGTAAATAAGTTTAATTAATATTCAAAATGGCTGACAAACAACTTTTATTTTCAATCTGCAAATGAATAATTCATATTCAATGACTTTTACATATGTGAAAAAATTATTGTATCAATTGCTACGTCTGCTGCTAGGAAAGTTAGTTCACTTTGTTGTGCTAGTTGATTTCCTTTGCTTGAATCTATGTTACATATTCACAAGTCTACCATTCATCCATGCTTCAAATATTACTGCCACATCTGGTCTTGTGCTCCTGCTATATCTTGAAAGGTCTTTGATAAAATCCAAAGAAGAATCTACAATATTATTGGTCCTGACCTGGCATCTCGGCTTCAGTCATTTTCCCACCGCCATAACGTAGCTCTCCTGTATCTTTTTTATGAATATTTTCATGGTAACTGTTCTGATCAACTTTCCTCTGTGGTGCCAAGACTTTCTGAATTTAAGTGCAATTCCAGACTGGTGGCAAGGTTTCATCATTTGAAATGGCTTGATGTAACCAGAAGTTCTATGTTAACAGTTTCTTTTCTCACACTTCTTGCTTGTGAAACTCTCTTCCACCTTCTTGTTTTCCAGCCAACTTTGGTCTTCAAAATTCAAATGCAAAATCAGTCTTCATCTTTTATCTTCTTAATCACCGCCACCATTTTTTTTATTGATTTCTATTCTTAATAGTGTTTTTCTCTTATTCTATAACACTTGGATAAATAAGAATAGACTGTGACAGATAGATAGAAAGATAGATATATACAGACTCAGAGAAATAGACAGGTAGGAACAGATAGAGATAAGAACAGAGATAGATAGACAAGAACAGACAGAGATAGATAAGAAAAGACAGAGATAGATAGAAAAGACAGAGATAGATAGATAGAAAAGAATAGACAGAGATAAATAGAGAAGAGTAGACAGAGATAGATAGAGAAGAGTAGACAGAGACAGATAGAGAGAGAAGAGTAGACAGAGACAGATAGAGAGAGAAGAGTAGACAGACAGACAGATAGATAAGAATAGACAGACATAGATTGATAAGAATAGACAGATATAGATAGACTGATAAGAATAGACATAGATAAGAATAGACAGACATAGATAGATAGATAAGAATAGACAGAGATAGATAGAGAAGAGTAGACAGAGACAGATAGAGAGAGAAGAGTAGACAGAGACAGATAGAGAGAGAAGAGTAGACAGAGACAGACATAGATAGATAAGAATAGACAGATTCTGTTAGCCATTTTTAAGGACAATTTTAATTTTTAACTGAATGTGTTTTTTTATGTATGTATCTGAAGTTATAGGAATGTTTTATTTTCCAAACATGGTCAGCACACTGTGGCCATGTTCAAAGTTAATGTTATTGAGTGTTGGCTTTTCCTTTTTTATTATTAGGGATTCCATTATTGTTAAACCTTTTTTTACATGTAGATGAGGCGATTATACTTGTGTTTTCTATTATTATGTTTCGGAGTGTGTGTATATATATATATATATATATATATATATATATATATATCCAAGTACAAGAGGTTTGGTTGGTTTTTGAACTCTTAAAATTGTTTATATTCCATTCAATATCATCATTTGATAAGACACCAGAAGTGGTAAAACAAAACTGCAATTTTGTAATGATCTCATAACATGCATAAGTTATAAATTTGAATATATATATATATGTAGTGGTTTATAACATGTTTTTGTTATAAATATTATAACATTGGACAATATAAGGACATTGGAATCAACCTACCTTACACTTGCATATATATATATATATATATATATATATATATATATACAGTGTAACCTGGATATAAGAGAGTTGTCGGGACCGGAGAAGAAGTCTCTTATATCCGGGTTTGGTCTATTATATATACATTAACACAGGCTCTAATTTGGGACCAGAGAAAATCTCTCTTATATCCGGGTTACACTGTATATATATATATATATATATACACAGACATGACAGAATTGAATAGACGCTCACAGAAACCGTTTATTTTATTAAACAAGTTATACAAATTAAGTAATTATAAATGGTCATAAATTTAATAACTAATACTTGGTTGTCAGCCCTTTTGCTTTTTTTAATGCAAGGACCCTTCTAGGCATGCTAGCGATGAGTTCACGAATATCATCTTGAGGGATTTCTTGCCATGTTTCACGCAATAATCCTAAAAGTTTGGGCTTAGAAGATGGCTTCCTGTTCTTTTTGTGGAGTTTTCAATCTAATAGGCCCCAAAGGTGCTCAATAGGGTTAATATCCGGGGACTGACTTGGCCATGGAAGTTTATTGATCCCATTTTGTCTCAACCAATGTTGCGTTATCTTCCATAAATAGGGAGTCAACTTTTCTTATTCTACTACTTGAGAATATTGGAAGGAGCCCTTTCTTTAATATAGAAACATATTTGGTTGAATTAATGTTTCCTTCACACTCCACAAGCTCTGAGCGACCATCACTCCAAATTGCACCCTATACCATTACTGAAAGGCCCCCATGTTTCACCGTTGGCTGCAGTCTTTTTAAATCAAACTCATGGCTACAGAGTCTCCATACCCATACTCTTCCACTGTCAGAAAATAATGCGAATCTTGACTCATCAGAGAAAATGACAGTGGTCCAAAAAGTCACATGTCTCTCCACCATCTCATGAGCCCAATCATTTCTGCGTTTGATATTGGCTGGACAGAGAAGTGGTTTCCTTCTCACAGCACTGCCATAGTAGCCCAGCTTGTGAAGATACCTGACAGCTGTTCTGGGACTGACATCAACTTGTATTGCTATGTCAGAGGTCTTGCAACATGGATCCTGTTCAACATTTCTTTCGACAAGACGCATGGTTCTTTCAGAGGGCCCAGGGCGGCCTGGATGAGGTTTTGTGCACTTCTTGCCCTCTCTGGTGAATTGTACGATCACTCTATTAACAGTAGAAAGGGGTATTGAAAGATTTTCATATATTTTTCTTTGACTAAGACCACCTTCATGTTGCCCCACAATACGTCCTCGCTGAAATTCGGATAGGTCTGATGCTCCTTTGGTTCGTGGCATGTTCCAGTATAGTTATCTGCAATTAATTGCAGTTAATTTATCTTGGTTATTAAAAAAAATCAGAAATAAAATTTATCTTGGTGTCTATTCAATTCTGCCATGTCTGTGTGTGTATGTATATATATATATATATATATAACAGTTGCTCTAACAGATTTTGTTCTAATTAGTGTATTGAGCACTTTTACATTTTTACTTAATTTACTGATGGTGTTTTATCTTTTGACGAGGCATTGCAGTGCTGATTGATTATTTTTGATCAACATGGATGTCTTTAGTATATATATATATTTTAAATTTTTTTTCCTCTGACA
>OZ038499.1:52973236-52995736 GCA_964036315.1 Acanthosepion esculentum
TGGAAATATAGTAACTAATTAAACCTGTATTATGGAACTAAGATGTTAAACCTGTATTTTATATATATATATATATATATATATATATATGTATATATATATATATATGTATATATATATATATATGTATATATATATATATGTATGTATATATATATATATGTATGTATATATATATATATATGTATATATATATATATGTATATATATATATATATATATGTATATATATATATATATATATGTATATATATATATATATATGTATATATATATATATATGTATATATATATATATATATGTATGTATATATATATATATATATATATATATATATATATATATATATGTATATATATATATATATATGTATATATATATATATATATATATATATATGTATATATATATATGTATATATGTATATGTATATATGTATATGTATATATATATATATGAGAATTGTTGTAACTCATTTGTGAGCAATGTCATTGGTTGATTAATTCTCAATTATAGACAATGCAGATGTGGCTTTTTAATCCTGTCAGGAACTTACCCTCTCTTGTGACAATGTTGGGTGTCCCTTGCAGCCAGTCTTACAGTAATATTTTAGTGAACTTTCATGTAATGTTTTAGTCCAACAAGTGTGATATGTTTTTTTTTTTTGCACACTTCCTGCAAACAGAAATGCTGTATAACATCTAATTAATGACTTTTCTCTGTATGTGACTTTTGTGAAGATTTTTTGAGGGCTGTCCTCTGAAGATTCTCATATCATTAGTAAACATCTCTGCAGATATTTACACAATTTATATTGTCCAGACTGTTGTCCTGATCTTTATTGCCATATTCACAATGTACACTCCAACCTTCTTCAGAATCTGTCTATATATCCGAGATGAGGTATTGTAACTATTTACACTATTTACATTTTGTTATGGTGTTGAAACCATAGAAAAATAACACAGACTCGGATATAAAGTTAAACGTTATATTATTCATGGAAACGTAGTACAAAGTATGTGGACTGGAGAGTACTTACTCTCACTGGTGTCCTGACTAACTCATTCATACACTCACTCGGTGATACACTCTTGGTGATTCACACCTGGTGACTTCCTTGATATTTAACAAACCCCCACATGGGTCGTATTTGGCACAAGGCCGGTTTAATGTGGGTTCTCCAAGCCCGTAGGCTCGGCCAAAAATATGCCCATTAGAACCCGTATAAATGGGTTCAGGGACTGTCTACCTCCCCGGATGAAACCTTGTCCTGCGGCAAAGCCTCGTCCGAGTTCCTCTCTGCCAAAGCAGAGAGTTCGACAGGAGTCACACCTGGTGACTTCTTCTGCTTACTAGAAATTGGTAGCCACATTCTATAAGTGTGGAAGAGTCCATTTGTAGGTATGTCAGGTTCCCACAATACATTTTTTTTATTATAATTATTTACTATACATTATTCGCATTGTTTGGACTATTGTCCTCATCTTTATTGCCATGTTTACAATGTTTCAGTCATTGTATGCTGGGCCATGTGTCCTATGCAGATGTTATCACAATTTATGGATGTGCTTCCAAGAATCAAGATGAGTGGAGTTGATCTCTCTACAGATCTAGCTCCAACGGCTCAATAAGGAAATAACTGGCTTATAAATGTTAGTACCTCATAAACCAAAGATAATATTGTTTCATCAGTAATCATTGGATGTTAAATTTTCTCTAGTTATGATAAATGGTTGAAATCATAAAGTGGTTCGATGAGATTACTTTCAGCTGAACGGCACACATCTCATTCGCAAAACCCTCACCATCTAAGCAAAATGTCCCAAATATACATAGATAACTCTCCTACAGTACCTTTTTTACTAATAGACCCTGGAGTGGACTTGGTAATTAGGTATTTAAGAATACTGTCTGGCAAGATGATACCACACACAATAATAATAAATATAATAATAATAATAATAAACAGCTTGGAGATGTAGAAATCCTATTATTATTCTGATTTATTATAATATTAATTTATTATAAATACTCTATATTAATACATAATAATATATGGGTGAAAATATATCACAAAGTGGAAAAGACATATACAGTTAATACATATTATTATATAATTACTTGCATTGCTTACATTATTTGGGCTGTTATCCTCATCTTCATAACATTTTGGTCGTTGTATGCGCTGGCCTTCTTCAGGTGACTGGAATTTCAACTGAACCCTTTATCTGGGGGAGGGGGGAGGGTGATAGATTGTTCTAGTTCCACGTGCCATGCCTCTTCCGGATGTCTCAGTTATTTCCCTTTAACTCTAAGTTCTCTAAGTTTCAGTTCACCACTGCTGTGGCCTTTGGGTCTAGTCACTGGATCTAACAAACATCTTTTATCCTTGTGGGCCATAGGTCCTTGAGGATTCCCATCACCTGAAGAAGGCCGAGGTATTCAACGGCTGAAATGTTATGAATATGGCAATGGAGATGAGGATAATCATAATACCTCATCTCAGAGATCTAAATAGCTGAAGAAGGCCTTAGCGTACAACAGATGAAATGTTGTGAATATGGCAATGAAGATGGCCCAAATTATATATATAATCATTTATTTAAATATTATAACATAAATATGTTATAAAATCACTACAAAAATAGCCATTTTGTTTCAACACTTCTGGTGTCTTATCAAGTGATGATATTGAATTCAACATCATCACTTGATAAGACACTGGATGTGTTGAAACGAAATGGCTATTTTTGTAGTGATTTTATAACATATTTATGTTATAATATTTAAATAAATGATTATATCTGCTCTACTCTGTATTGAGCACTCTTTAAAGAATAATAATTGTTGGTTATTGGAATTTACTCCATATATACCAATCCCACACTTGGGTATATATATAATATTAAGCACAAGGACAAAACTACAATGATCCTTCTAGAGGTTTATATTAATGATCTGCGTCAGAACATTCTCACATCATTAGTTACATCTGTGCAGATGTTATCACAGTTTATGTGTGCACTTCCAAGAATCAAGATAATTGAAGTCTGGCAGCTGATCTCACCTCAGACCTAGCTCTATACAGTTCACTAAGGAAACAACTGGATTGCGAATTTCAGTACCTCATAAACCAAGCTAGTATTATTTCTAAAGCACCGATCAGATATTTAGATTTCTCTAGTTACAATAAATGGTAAGACTGTTAATGCAAAAAAATTCCAAAAATTCAAGGTGATTGGAGCTTCATAGCTATAGAAGAACAATGATGAAAAATGGCTTGCAACTTTCAAAACACCCCAAAAACTAGCTAGTATCATTTCATCATGATCCAACTCTGACTCTTTTCCAGTCACAATGGACGGTTGCACTCTCAATGAGGCTTTGAACATCGATTGGGGCTCCAGTTCACTGAAGCAGAACTCATATATACAATTCATTGTTCAAAATGCTGTAAAAATGATCAGCTCAATTTACACCCCAGGAAAAAACTAACTCCACCTGCCATGCTTCACCTGTACAAGAGTCAGATTAGATCAAAACTGGAGTATTTCTGCAATGTCTGGGCTGGAGACGCTCTTTCCAGCCTTGTCAGAGTTCAAAATCATTTACTCGTTCTTGATGAGGGAAGGGGGGGATTAATTTTCCACACTGCAGCTTCTTTCTTCATGGTTGCAAGGTTACAAGCCTGTCACTATTCTGTTGATATTTCCAGGGCAAATGTTCAGATGAGCTCCATTTTTCCGTTCCACCAGTTCAGACCTTTACAGCTAGCATGCTACTTTCAAGCAATCAAATCACCCTCATTTCCTCTTTTTATCTTTCTCATTCTAGCTTTTATCTATCTTTCTACCTATCCATCTTTCTCTTTCTAGCTATCTATCTTTCTATATCTTTCTGTCTGTCTTTCTATCTATCTTTTGATTTTTCCATCTCTCTTCCTATCTATCCACCTTTTTTTATCTCTGTCTGTCCATCCATCTCTATCTACCTACCTATCTCCCACAGACACAACGTTGCAAGACTGTTACTAACCCATCACATCACCCATGAGAATAATTTTTTTGAACTCCTACTGTTTAACCCATATCTGGTGGAAGAGATGAATTCATGCCTTTCCCAAGGCTATTTGTGCATGAGTGAGTGTAATGAACCTGACTGGAATTTGAACTCAGCTCTCCAGTCTCTCCTTCAAGGCTACTGCTGAACGGATATGGCACATAAATGGTGTGAAGAGAAAAGGCACAAAGATGCAGATAAGAGAGCAAAAGTTGCTTGGAGCAGGAAAAGACAGGAAGTTGTAAAGGGCCATGATCGTCCGAGTCTTGAAGGGATACAGCTCATAAATGAAGATAAACTGAATGGGTGCAAAACAAAGACAAATAAGAATGGTAAAGTTTCAAAGTTTACTTAAAACAACAAAAATGAGGAAGTTGTGGAGAGCCATGATCATCTACGTCCTGATGGAGCACTGCTCATAAATGAAGATGAAGTTTATTTATGCAGAACAAATACAAATAAGAATGGTAAAATTTCAAAGTTTACTTAAGCAACAAAAGAGAGGAAATTGTGGAGAGCCATGATCCTGAAGGAACATGGCACATAAAGAATTTGGTAAGCTTTAGCATTCCTGATAAATATTTATAATGCTGTTTAAGTATTTCTTTGAAAGAGTGAGACATTAAAATGTGTCTAACATCTGCATTTCTCAAGTAATGTTTCATTCTATTTCCACACACAAATCCATTGCAAACATATAATTGATAAATAATATATAAGTAATTTTTGCTCGTGTTGGGAAAGATAAAATTCTAAGAAAGGAATACAGGTGATATCCTGTGTTAAAAAAGTCTTTAGAAAGAGGCAGACTGAGGTGCAAATTTTGACTCCGCAGAATTTACCTCCAAGTTACTTTCCAACCTCCCCTTAATTCTTCCGCACATTTTTTTACACCAAGAAACTGGGTCAAAATCTGCACCTGATATCATCCTTCCTCTCTTTTTTATTCATTTCTTTTCATCATCTCCATGCTTTTTTTTTTCTTTTTGAAAATGTCTTCCTTTACAAAGCTTCTTTTGTCTTTCTTTTCTATCTTTATATATATTCAACCTAGCTGAGTCTGGCTCAAGCCAAGAAAGGATGAGGTACCCAGAGAGAACAGAAATCCCTTTGTTGGTTTCAACCCCTAGGAATGATTTCATTTTATAGGCAGAATCGCATAAATGACTGCTGGAATTTTTCCTAGTCAATAAAAAAGGCAGTTATCGGTTCCATCTGACTCATTCCTAGTCTATCTTGTCTTGAAGTCAGAACTCTACGTCTGCTTGTCCGAACTTGCTTTTGTGTGTCAGCCCCAATTCTTACTTTGTGAAATTTTTACCATATTATTGTTAATTTGCGTTGCATATATTATTTACTTGCTTCATATTATCGTTTGCCTTAATCTTTTTTCTTTTTTGCAAACTTTGTCAATTCTGTTGGACATTTCCATCACTTATTTTGCATCCAAACATGGCTACTCACTCCACAGGACTCCTAAAGGATTTAACAACATTTGATCATGAGATAATTGTTAGTGATGGGGCTATGGAATACAATATTTCCAAGATATCTACAAGTGGGGAAAGGTTGGTACTCAGTAACTATCCTAGTCTTAGTTAATAACACCCCATTACTTCAATACAATATGTTCAATCACCACAAGAACTTGTCCATCACCTCTCAATCCTACATATGCCACAATACCACATATTCACAAAGGACACTCCATGATGTAAAAATTTATAATGTCTCTAATCCTTAGGAATGACTTCAAAACACTCTCCCCTCAATCTATAGGCAGAAGCAGACAAATGCATGCTGGGATTATTTTGTGAAAGAGGCTGACTGAAGTGCAAATTTTGACTCCGCAGAATTTACCTTTAAATAACTTTCCAGCCACCCCTTAATTCTTCCACACATTTTTTTACACCAAGAAACTGGGTCAAAAATTACACCTGACACCATCTTTTCTCTCTTTTTTATTCATTTCTTCTCATCATCTCCATGCTTTTTTTCTTTTTTGATAATGTCTTCCTTTGACAAAGTTTTTCTTTTATATCTTTATATATATTTAACCTAGCCGAGTCTGGCTCAAGGCAAGAAAGGATGAAGTATCCAGAGAGAATAGAAATCCTTTGTTGGTTTCAATCTCTAGGAATGATTGCAAAACACTTGCCCCTCCCCATTTTATAGGGAGAATCACACGAATGCATGCTAGGATTTTTTTCATAGCCAATAAAATAGGCCAGTTCTCAGTTTCATCTGACTCAGTCCCGGTCTGTCTTGTCTTGAAGTCAGAACACTACACTCACTTGTCCGAATTTGCTTTTGTGTATCAATCCCAATTATTAGTTTGTCAACTTTTTGTCATATTACAGTTCCTTTATTGCTGTTACTTTGTTTTGCATATATTGTTTGCAAGTTTTCTGGGATTTTTTTTGCCCTGTTTTTTCTTTTCTTTTTCTTGTTATTGCAAACTTTGTCAATGCTGTTTATTGGACAATTCTATTACTTATTTTGCATTTGACTGTGGCTACGCACTTCACACCCTTTTTCTTTTTCTGTGCTATATCTCTTTAGAATGTAAACGATCATGGCTCTCCACAACTTCCTATCATTTATAGCTCTTACTAGCATTTGACTTTTCAAAATCACTCCCAATCTCTGTTCTTTTATCCAAACTCATTAGGGAGGTTACTCACTGTTTCCCTCTGCCCCTCTTGCCATCAATATGTCTTGTGAGTTTGAAATTCTCCAAGCCCCCTTTCCTCATTGTTTGCCCTAGAAATTTAAATTGACTCTCTCTCTGATTCTAAGTATTAGCATCCTTTTTGTTGGTATTTTCCTTAAAACTTCCTCAATACTCTCATATTCAGTCCATGGAATTCTTAGCATCCTACTATAGGACTATATTTCTCTTGCTTCAAGTCTCTCCTTCGTCTATGAGGAGATTGACTAGCAGTCACTGCCATAGGAGAAGATCAATATTATTTAACAATTTAGTAATCTTTTCTCTGTTTCAAATTAAATTTTCCTGTTTGTTAACAGTTAGTTTTTAGAAGGCATCTTTTACATAATTTACAGTATCTCTGACTTTTAGCTCACATATTGGAATGTTCCTCTTGCTGACAACCATACATACTGTCTTCTTACCATTGATAGTTAGTCCTTTCTTCTCTCTTTCCTTTACTACTTTCTTGCAATTTTCTTTTTGTCAGTTATCAACACTGTCATCTGCATATCTTAAGTTGTTAAGATCATATCCACCATTTATAAATCCAATTCTCTCAACATCACTTGCTATAAAGTTTGAATAATTTGGGGGAGAAGACACATTCATGAGTGATATTGGATGGTAGACATCACATAGATCTCCTGCACTCTTTACTTCCTTTCTAAAAGTATTTTAGATAAAATACTGTAATGTTTCGGTCATCATGTACTTTGGACTTCTTCAGGGAATTTTGATTTGAAACCATTATTTAATTTATGAGGATATATATTTCTCATTCCGTTATCCATGTCTCGGTATGTCTTGTTCCAAAAATAAAGAAGCAGTAATAAAGAAACAACAAGATGAGATATCACTGGATATGGACAGTAGCATGAGAACAATCTATCCCTGTAGATTAAATAAAGTGTTCAGTTTGAATTTCCCAGAAGGTTATCCAGATCAATGGACACCTGAAGAAGGCTGGAGGGCACAACAGCCAAAATGTGATAAGGACAATAGCCTCACTTTTTTAACATTATAAATTTAATTTTTAGTGGGTACATGTTTTTGAGTTGAAATGTCTTTTTTTTTTTTTAATTAAACAGTGAAATAAATACCAACCAGCTTTGACCGAGAAGTCATATTGAAGAAAAATGTGGCTCTCAAGAGGAAAAAGACAAGTATGACCTTTTTCCCTCAGGAAAACCGCTCTTATCACCAAAATGTGTTGTTGCCAATTTGGTCACAGGAGACTATCATGATAAAGCAAGGCTTACTTACCTACTTAAGGAAGTCAGTTTACCTCATAAGGAAATTTGGATTTTAAAAAATTCCATTTCAGAATTACTGCATTTATATTTTGGGTACAAAAATGAAGCTAACATATTTTGATGTGAAGAAGTCCCAATTAGATTGTTGGCTGGTTGTTTTTGTTTAGCGATATATCAACACATCTAAGGATCATTTATTGCCGAAATCTAAATATGAATATTCAAATTTTATAATTAATGCAAACTGCTTTATAATTTTTTAATTTTTTTGATATTTTTCTTTGACAATCTATGCCATCTTCAATTTTTCTATAAAATGTATTGATTGTCATTTTACTATAAAAATATATTGGTGGTCATTTTATTATAAAATTTATTGTTCATCATTTTGCTATAAAAATGTATTGTCAGGACTTATACTATGAAAATTTATTGTGGGTAATTATACTATAAAATGTATTGTGATTAGTATACTATGAAAATGTATTGTGGGTAATTATACTGTGAAAATGTATTGTGGGTGATTATATACAATACTATAAAAATATGGGTAATTATATGATAAAAATGTATTGTGGGTAATTATATTATAAAATTGTTTTGTTGGCAATTATACTATGAAAATGAATTGTGGGTAATCACATTATGAAAATATATTGTGAGTAATCACACTATGAAACTGTATTGTAGGTAATTATTCTATAAAAATGTATTGTAAGCAATTATACTATGAACATGTATTGTGGGTAATTATACTATGAATGGGTAATTATATGATAAAAATGTATTGTTGGCAATTATACTATGAAAATGTATTGTGGGTAATTATACTATGAAAATGTATTGTCAGTAATTATACTAAAAATATATTGTTGTTATTAAACTATAAAAATGTATTATTCCCAATTTTTTTTAATGAAAATTTATTGCTAGTAAGTTTACAATAACAATGTATTTTTATACTTTCCTAGTATTTTAATTTCTGTTTGAGGGTTCACTATTTGTCTATATGTGGGACTGTAACATATGCTATCACACCCCAAGTCCCAATTAAAGATGTGCATTCCTTAAACAGGTAATTGACCCTTGCTTCTTCATGATGGCCTACCAGGATCAAAATGGTAATAGCACACTTTGACCAGAAGGGTGGTTTCCCTGATAGAAAAAGGGAAGACAGGTTCAATTTCTCTCGGGAGGCTCTTTTCTGTTTTGTAGAATTTTTCATCTATGTTATTAATTTCACCATTTAAGAGAATTAAAAAAAAAAACAGTGATGTCAAATCAAACTCATTTCCCCAACACACAACAAATTTTATAATAAGAAATAATGTCAGATTAAAAAGAATCTATTTAAAATTTACTTACCGTGAATAAACGTTTGCTATTCCTTTGAAGTTAAATTTGGATTTAACATCACAGAGCAAGAGAAGCATAGAAGAACAATAAATAACTGATTTGACATAAAAGAAGTTGTGGAGAGTCATGATCATCCACATCTTAAAAAAATGAACTCACACATAAGTGAATGGATGGTAGAAAAAGGACAAGGAAGGAGAGAAAGAGTTAAAAGTTACAGAGAACAACAAAAGACAGGAAGTTGTGGAGAGCCATAATCACCCACTTCTTAAAAAATGAACTCGCATATAAAAAGTGAATCGATAGTATAAAAAAGATAAGGAGGGAGAGTAAAGAGTTAAAAGTTACTGAGAACAACAAAAGACAGGAAGTTGTGGAGAGCCATGGGACACAGCATATAAAAAAGTGAATGGTTGGCAGAACAAGTACAAATAAGTATAGTAAATGGTTAGAAGTTGTTTAGAGCAACAAAAGATGACAGGAAGTTGTGGAGAGCCATAATCAGCTTCACTCTGAAGGGACATGGTACATGAAAGAAGCTTGACCAATCCTTAATTCTAAACAATGCTTCCTAAAACTACTTCCTTCTTCTCATCATTTTGATAAAACAACCCCCAAATATTCAACCATTTACTGTCTTACCACGTCTTCTCCTGGCAGGACTTCCTCTATTTTTCGCCCTCCAAAACAATTTCTAATTTGTGTACAGTGTTAATGCTTTCACATCTTTTTCCTCTCCCATGATCCCCTCATCTTCAGTCCTCCTTGCTTTCCTCCTTCCCACTCCACACTCAACACCCTTCTTTCATTCATCTACCTCCACATACCAATTTGCTTCTCCTGCTTCTTCTTCCCAAAACTTTCTTCCCTGCCTCCTTCCACTTTCATTATAACCGTTGGCTTGAAGAAGAGCTACAAGGATTTTTCTTAATCATATTAGATAATAGACAGACAAAATTTACCCGTCAGATTGTGGCAGTAGCCAAAGAAATCAATTTCCCATATACAACACAAGAAAACTCAGCATCATTTCAATTCAGACTAAAATGTCTGACACTGTAAAAAAAACACAAAAAAAAATAGGACTACATAATTATTATTTAGAGATATTAATGAACAATGATAAAACTGCTGAATTTTTCTCTTATTGGTCTTATTAAATATGATTCAATAAATATTTGAAGCTAATTAAACTGTAAAATTAATTCAAACCATTATTTTTGATAAGTCACAATAAATTATTGTATTTTTTCCTTTGAATTTACTTGTGTATGCAACACTAGACTAAACGCAAGTTCCTTCATTTAGGTTGGCATCTCGGTCCTACCATTTCACTGTTGAAATGGTTAAATGTGGCTGTCTCTTCTACCCCAACAGCTTCTTGCCCTTCCCATCTGTGGAACTCCCTTCCTCTTATTTGCTTCCCTGATAGCTATAATCTTCGAATGTAATGTCAATCGACAACTGATGCCCTGATCTTGTTCTCCGTCCTTCTCTTTATCCTTTCCTCAAACACTCCTCTTTACTCTTGATCTCACTCTTTGTAACCCCTTGCACGCTAGTGGCACTCCCCGCCTTGCTTGGGTTGAAATGCTTAAAGGGGAAAAAAAACCAAAAAAAACGCTCAAATGACTACTTTGATAGTTTGTGGGCAGTGATTTTGACCCTTGAAAAGTAGACATCATGAAGTGAGGTTTCTTTGGAGGTCAGCAGATATCATGAATGTATGATTTTAATTTTTTCAAATAATACAGGCATTACTCATTCATGATTCAAATCTAAATAACTAATCGGCAACTCTAGAATTCATGAGGTTATGATTTACGAGGAGTCATTCATTTCCAGGAGTATTTGCCTAGAATTAAATTTCATTAGTTGATTCATTTTTTTTTTTACGGATTATTAACCCTTTGCAGGTTATTTAAATCCAGAAAATATTTTTAGATTATAAAAAAATTTATTTTCAGGGAGATAATGGTTTAGTGATACAAGTCTTACATAGTGAGGAAGAAAAAAAGATGGATTCATACCTTTCCAAATGGCATTTACATGTAAGTGAATATAATGAACCCAACTAGAATTGGAACTTAGCTCTCTGATTAACAATTCCAAGCCGTTATACATTACACTAATGGATCATCCAAGCTTACAGAACCTGGTATTCCCAAGCGGTCACTCATCTAGGTATGGACCAAGTTCGATGTTGCTTAACTTCTGTGAATGTACAGTGTGTGAGAATTGATCAGAAGCACACAAAGAAAAAAAAAAGTACTATATACAAGTCCAATGGACAAAATAGTAGTAAGCAAATCAATTCCACAAATTCTGACTATTTCTGTTTCTCAATCTTGGGTAACCAACTCCTCTTGCCAAAAACAAGCCTCCTCTTTAAATGAGTGTACTGTGCTTTTATGAACCTGACCAGCCATGAGCGCCCGGAACCAGCCAATAAAAATGGCTACAAGCAACTCCAGCACTTCTGTCCACATGACGTGCTGTCTGGTTCACTTTCAGTCCGAAGCTTGCCAATTCGTCGTCTCCACACTCCATTGCAAAACACAAGACTCTGGTCCGTTCCCACCCCTTCACCGTTGAAACTGTTAGATGTAGACGTCTCTTCTACTCCAATAGCTTCATGTCTCGCACATCTTGCCTATGGAACTCCCTTCCCTATTACTGTTTCCCTGACAAATACAATCTCCAACGGTTTAAGTGTAGCGTCAATCGACATCTCCAGTTGCCTTGATCTATCCACTTCCCTTCTCCACATCCTTTCATCTTTCATTCCTATCTGCTCTCGCTCCAAATCTTCTGTAACCCCCTTGCCTTGATCGACCCTCCGTCTTTCTCTTTCTCCACATCCTCTCCTTTACCACTCCTATCTGCTCTTCCTCCATCCCTTCTGAAACCCCATGCGTGATAGTGGCCTCCAGCCTTGCTTAGGGGTGATACGTTTAAAAAAAACAAAAAAACATACAAGAACTGGTGTTTCAACTTGTTTATTCCTTTGAATTTCCTTAGTTTATACAACACTAGACTAGGGCACCTCAAGATGGCGTAATGGTTAACAAGCTTGCCTTGATAAAACAATTATGAGTAGTGAGTTTGATCCTCACTGTGTGCTTCACACTTTTGGCCTGGTGCCACATCTAATGGTTTATTAATCATGTCAAAATCTAGAATGCTCTTAACACTAAAAATGTAATTATTTTTTTTTCTCTTCTCTATTTCAGACTTAAATCCACTTATTATTACGCAAATGAAACAAAGGACAGTAAACCAGTAAAATTACAATCAGGTTAGTTTTTCTTGACCACAAAGTCATAACTCTCCAATTTATAAATATTCCTGAAAATGTGAGGGTTGGCTGAAAAGTTCATAGGCTGACCAAGATACTCTCATGGAGTATCAACAAATTAGGTTTACTTTTCAACATATTCTCCGCCCCCTGTTTTGTATCAAAGGGTGAAGTTCGACGGCTTTGTACATTTTGACTGTCATGTCTCATCTGAGATTTCTGTTGGCATGGACATTTTTGTGTTTATTTGGGTGAGATTTGGTCAGAAGTACACGCACAAAAAAAAAATATATATATATACAAGCCCAATGGGCAAAACAATGGTACACAGTCCAAAAGGCGAATCAATTCCACAAATGCTGACTATCACCATTCCTTAATCTCAAGTAAGCAACTCCTATCACCAAAAACGAGTCCCTCCCTTTCAATGAACGTACCGTGTTTTTATGCACCTGACCAGCCATCGCTCAGCCAATGAGCGCCAAAAACTAGCCAATAAAAATGGCTATAAGCAAAACCATCACTTCCATCCACACAAAGTGCTGCCCGATTCACCTTCAGCTCGAAGCTCGCCAATTTGCCATCTACACACTCCATTGCAAAACCAAGACATGACTCTGGCCCTTTTGGGTCGCCGAGGTAAATCTCGGCTACATACAAGAACCGTTTTTTTTTCAACTTGATGCAGCTATAAGCCTTTATTTCTTTGAATTTCCTTAGTTTATACAACACTAGACTAGGGCACCTCAAGATGGTGTCACGTTTAACAAGCTTTCCTTGATAAAACAATTACGCGTGAGTAGTGAGTTTGATCCCCACTGTGTGCCCCCCCACTTTTGGCCTAGTGCCACATCTAAGCTACCCTTGGAAAATCACTATGCATAACTAGACTAAATGTGAATCCCTTCACTTACTCTCAAACAGCAACTTCAGTGGTTCAGGGCAGTGATTTTAATCCTTAAATAGTAAACCTGAAAAAATGATATTTCCTTGGAGGTCGACAGATATAAACAATGGTCAATTTTAATTTTCTTCAAAGATACAGGCATTAGTTATTCAAGATTCAAACCTAAATAATTGGCAACTCTAGTACATATGGCTTTTAGCCACATCACGTTGAAACACCAGTTCCTGTACAATCCCAAAAGTTAAGCAATGTCAAGCCTGGTCAGTATCTAGATGGATGACTGCTTAGGAATACCAGGTGTTGTAATCTTGGATGTGTGGGTGGTATCATGGATAACAGCTCAAAATTGTTAATCAGAGAGTCGAGTTTCAATTTCCGTTATATTCCCTTACGCACAAATACTCTTGGAAAAAGTATGAATCCACCTCTTCTCCCCACAACTATGGGTTAATTAGTAAGACTTGTATCACTAAGCCATTATTATTTAAAAAAAAAAATATTCTGACAATCTAAAACTATTTTCTGGCTTTAAATAACCTGCAAAGAGTCGATAAGCCGTAGAAAACGAATCAATGAAATACTGATTGGCTACATAGGCATGTCTTTTAGATTTATTTATATTCTTGGAAATATAATTGTATACATACTGATATGGACACAAAGTGAGGGATCAGTTCATATATTTATTATGATATAGAATTGACCCCCCACTTTTTATCTACTTGTATCACTAAGCCATTATCTAAAAAAAAAAAAAAGTTGACAATCTAAAACTATTTTCTGGCTTTAAATAACCTGCAAAGAGTCGATAAGCCGTAGAAAACAAATCAATGAAATACTGATTGGCTACACAGGCATGTCTTTTAGATTTATTTATATTCTCGGGAATATAAATGTATAGAAACTACAGTGGTCACAAAATGAGGGATCAGTTTATATACGGATTGTAATATAAAACTTATCCCCCACTTTATATTCATGTTATTACCTTAAAATAACAAAAAAATTCTGACAATCTAAAACTATTTTCTAGCATTAAATAACCCATAAAGAATTGATAAGCCATAGAAAATGAATCAATCAATGAAATACTGATTAGCTACACAGGCATGTATTTTAGATTAATTTACATTCTCTAGAATGTAAATGTATAGAAACTACCGTGGCCACAAAATGAGGGATCTGTTTAAATATTGATTGTAATGTAGAATTGATCCCCCACTTTATATTTACGTTATTACCTTAAATGAAACAAAACAAAACAAAACAAAAAAATTCTGACAATCTAAAAATATTTTCTGGCTTTAATTGATCCCCTACTTTATATACACGTTATTACCTTAAAAAAAAAAGAAAAGAGAAAAAAAAAGGGTAACAGCTGGCCTGTCTTGAAAAGCAGCATTTAGCAAGACTGACTCATTCATTTTCAGGCTGTGATCAAAGTGTAGTATCTGCCCTGAGGAAAATTACATTTTATCTCGCAAAGAGTGTCAGTAGAATTTTGATGCTAGCACGATGTTGGTTGTGGGACTTGGGCAATTTCTGGACTTGGCCCATATGCATGTGCTTTGGCTCTCCACTTTAAACCAGACTTGTGCCATTATATCCATGTCCATCCATATCATTATTATTATTATTGAAAAAATGACCAAATGAAGATCTTACAGAATTCCAACATGCAAACAGGCTACATCCATAAGGTCACCAAACCCGGCATCACCGTCACTGACGAAGAAACAAATAAATGCCTCCTCATTAATGTGGCTGTTTCTGGTGGGGACCCAGAAGGAAATGAGTATACAACAGAAATTGAATGAAATCATAATGATGAAGATTTGCAGGTTTGGATGATGAAATCTGAACTGAAACCGAAGGCCTACTGGTAGCAGCCCAAGACCAAACCCTGAATACTAATTCTCTTTGGAAGAACATCTATCAAAAAGTGGATGTGTGACAAGTGCAAGCTGTGTGGCATTGAGGGGAAATATGTTACACACATCATTAGTGCTTGTAAAATGTCTGCGTAGAAAGAATACAAACACTACCATGATAAGGTGGCTGCCCTTCTGCATTGGTGCCTATGTAGGAAGTATGGACTTAAATTCGACAAATGTTACCAACACTCAACAGAGAAAGGAATCGAAAGTGACCAAGTCAAGATCTTATGTCATTGAAAGAAAAAAACTCATCAATGTAGCTGTTCCTGGTGATCATAATCTCAAGGTCAAAGAAATCGGAAAGCTTAAAAGTAAACTGACCTTCAGAATGAGGTTGCCAGAATGTGGGAGACGTTCAAGCTATTATTGTCCAAATTATGATAGGCAAGTTGGGATGTATACGATCGAACCTAAAAACATACATTAGGGAAATTGGAATAAATCCTACCGTCTCATTGCTTCAGCAGTCTACATTGCTTGGCTTTGCAAATATTTTGAAAATGGTGCTACTTGTTTGAGGTTGTATGAGTTGACAAATAACTCAGACATCTCGAGATTTGCAGTTGAAAACCCAGAACCAAGCAGAAGAAATGATAATATTAATAATAAAATAACCCTGCATTAAATAAAGACAAAGCAAAAACATCAAGAAAGTACAATGTTTTTAGCATAGCACACCCTTAAAATAAAATATCTTTTGAAAAATATATAATACTAGTCCTTTGCCAAAAGATTCTCCCATGGAGACAATTTGAGGCAGAGGTCTCCCTAATACACAAAGTAAACAAAAAGATGTTTCAAAGAAATCAGTAATATCTGGAGATCATGTGACGGGTTTCAGACGGCTTCATTTTTAAGCTGTTGGGTTATGAATATACACAAGAGTATTATTGAATTTGTTGGAACAAGATCACAAATTTAGGAGTGTCAAGCAAAAAGCTGCCTTAGGGGTATGGAGCTGGCAATGGAATGGTGTAATGATACAATCATTATCGGAATGTGTGAGGCAGGGATTTCTAAGGTGTGGCTAATTCTAAAACGGAGCTTCTACTGATGATCTGATGAAAACAGCAGAACAAGAAAGGGCGAGGTTTTATGGTGTCTGATTTTGAATATAGCACATGTATTATTGTTTAAAAAGGATGAAAATAAAAACAAATCTGAATAGCTTATATTTGCGATTAGACGTCTATCTAGCTATGTTGCATTGATACGAAATGTCCTTATGTTATAAAGCACAAGAAAGAATAAATAATCTTGCTATACTTCCATATTTTTAATCATTACACTCCAAGCAAGGCAATAAAGCCACTAAGATGGGTTACTGAGTATTAAAGAATACGAGATAAAGAAAAACATTAAGACCTAGTGGGTAAAAGCATTGCTTTGTGAATTTGGTGACAGTGGTTGTAGAGGAGGTACGGTGGAGTATTGGATAAGTGGCTCGGATTGAGAAATCGGAGGGCCGAGTTCAAATTCCAGTCAAATCCATTACATTTACTTATGTGCTAATACCCTTGGGAAAGGCATGAATCCTCTTCTCCCCACAATAATGGGTAAATAGCAGGACAGACTGGGTTTTATAACCTTGGATTGCAACTGGTCTACTGCAGAAAGAAATGACAACCTACTGCGGGAAAAAAAATCTGCCTTGTCAGTCATGTATTGAAATATACATGATCGCTTAAGTGTGTATCATGCATGGCGCATAAGTGACTGAAGTGGTTGTGAGATCAATCCCTGGGTCAGGCAGTGCATATTTGCCCTCGTTCTAAATTGAACAGTAATAAATAAAAATAAGAACTAGATGATATCCCTAAACATGAGCAGTGGAACGAGAACAGTCTACTCCATAGATTAAATAAAGGGTTTCGTTCAGAATTCCCTGCAGATTACCAAGATCGATATACACCTGAGGAAGGCTGGAGAGCACAACAGCTGCAACATGAGAACAACAAAAATGAGGACAGTAGTTTGAATATAAATAGTGTAAATAATTATTAAGGAGAGAACAATTCTCTTCCACTCTCAGTAATTCTTTGGGTCTTTGTGGCTTTATTACCTTGCTTGGGATGAAACTTGTTAAATTTACTATTCCTTTTTTTTTTTTTTTTACAAAAGCAATTTATTTGTGGCGTTAAATCTGAGTTCTCAAACCAGGAGTGATAAATCTCAATGAAATTCCCTTATCATTTGTTATGGTATGAGCCAGGGAAGCTTCTCGTCTATTGATAAATAGTTGCAGGAGAACATACACGAAAATCATTTATCACAAAAAGCAAAAATGAAAGCTTTTATCCATTTTATTTTATTTTATTTTATTTTTTGTAATAATTTTACCCCAAGGAAGGTAATAAATCCACTAAGATGCAAGGTGAGGGGATTACAGAGTGTGAAAGTAGTCACATGGCCCAGTGGATAAAAGCATTGGTTGAGTAATTCAAAAAAGTGACTTGACCCAAAGAGTTGTGAGTTCAATACCTGGCCACAGCAGTGGGAGCAAAAACTTGGAGAGTTGAGTTACTAAAGGGAATTAACTGAAAATGAGATATCCCAAAAAAAGGCATGGCATGTGGAACTAGAACAATCTCTCCCCTCGGGCTAAATAAAAGGTTTGGTTCAAAATTCCAGTGCATATCACCTGAAGAAGGCCAGAGCAGACAATGGCCAAAACGTGAATACAGTAATAAAGATGAGTACAACAGTCTGAATTTGTAAGTAGTATAAATAGTTACAATACCTCATCTCAGAAATATAGACAGATCCTGAAGAAGGGCAGAGTGTACAATGACTGAAATGTCATGAATATGGCAATAAAGTTTAGGACAACAGTCCAAACGATGTAAATAGTTACAATACCTCATCTCAGAAATATAGACAGATCCTGAAGAAGGCCAGAGCGTACAATGACTGAAATGTCATGAATATGGCAATAAAGTTTAGGACAACAGTCCAAACGATGTAAATAGTTACAATACCTCATCTCAGAAATATAGACAGATCCTGAAGAAGGTCAGAGCGTACAATGACTGAAATGTCATGAATATGGCAATAAAGATTAGGACAACAGTCCAAATGATGTAAATAGTTACAATACCTCATCTCAGAAATATAGACAGATCCTGAAGAAGGCCAGAGCGTACAATGACTGAAATGTCAGGAATATGGCAATAAAGATTAAGACAACAGTCCAAACGATGTAAATAGTTACAATACCTCATCTCAGAAATATAGACAGATCCTGAAGAAGGTCAGAGCGTACAATGACTGAAATGTCATGAATATGGCAATAAAGATTAGGACAACAGTCCAAATGATGTAAATAGTTACAATACCTCATCTCAGAAATATAGACAGATCCTGAAGAAGGCCAGAGCGTACAATGACTGAAATGTCAGGAATATGGCAATAAAGATTAAGACAACAGTCCAATCGATGTAAATAGTTAAAATACTTCATCTCAGAAATATAGAGAGATATAAATCATCAAGTTTGTATAATATGAATAAAATTATACTTAGAAATTTGAAATAATAATGAAGCACTATATATGTGTGTGTGTGTGTGTGTGTGTGTGTGTGTGTGTGTGTGTGTATGTGTGTGTGTGTGTGTGTGTGTGTGTGTGTATGTGTGTGTGTGTGTGTATGTGTGTATGTGTGTGTGTGTGTGTGTGTGTATGTGTGTGTGTGTGTGTGTGTGTGTGTGTGTATGTGTGTGTGTGTGTGTGTGTGTGTGTGTATGTGTGTGTGTGTGTGTATGTGTGTGTGTGTGTGTGTGTAGGAAAAAATGAAGTGGTTCTAAAATTAAAGCTTGGAAAGTTTCTAACGAGACTCTCGTGCATTAAGAATTTAAAATTTGAAATTTAAAAGTTAGAATGAATATTCGTTCCCTCAGAAAGAGTATAAATAGCGGATCTGTTAATACGTTCAATAGACTTATTGAATATCTCAAATCCCTTGAGTCAATTAACCAGATATCTCAGTCGATTTTTTCTTAAGTTATACAATTATAAGGATACAGAAGCAATTATCTCTCTTTGGTGTTGATAAGTCATCTGGGTGTCATTCCATACAGTGACCAAAGCAGCAGTCAAATTCAGTTTGTTTTACAGCATCTAAACAATAAGGTTGTTTAGTTTAGCCCAGGCATCTCATGGCCAAGCAGAGGCTAAATCTGCCTCCACTGCAGCTTAGAAGTCCATGGTGCTGTTTCCCTTTGGCAATATATCTTTCCTAGATACAGAAAGAAATTCCAGTTCACAGTCTTCAATTTGGGAAACCCAAAACTCACTGTTTCCCGTTCATGAATATAGTCTCACCTAGGATATAGATGAATCCGGCCTGTTTGAATCTAGAGTCCTAAACATGGCTTCTCCAGACACAGGAATATCTCCATATTATATGTAAGACCATTCCTTTTTGTTTCTCCTTACACTCTGCTTTGCCATGTAGAGACATGTGATATATTATTCTCCGCATGGGACATGTATATATATGTTCATACAGTTTTGTGTATGTGTTAGTGGTATCAAAGTCTGTCTGAGATCAAAGCATTTTCATCATTCTTTTTCTTTTCAGCCATTCTGTTCCATCCATGAACTATGGTGTTGTTATATCATTGATATAATAACACTCATAATGGGAGAAGTTGAAATGAGGGAATAAATCTTTCTTTCCCAGCACTTTCCCATTACACAATATATGTAATTCCTTATTATTGTAAACGTTATTTTAATGGTTACACATGTTTGTGTTGTTACCACTGATTTTATTTTTTATTTATTTGGTGATGATCTGTTTACACCGACATCCAGTGGTCTGTTATTCGGTTAGGAGTCACTGTAACTTTTTGAAAGATGTTTCATATTATACATTAAAATCTCAATGTCAGACATATATTTCAGTAAAATATTTAATTCTTCCAGTGTTGAATAGAAATGAACCAGATGTTTAGCCATCGCTTGTTTCTTCTTTTTCTGTTTCAAAACTTACTTTTGAATTTTCGGTGAACGATACTACCAAGACATACCTGGTAATACATTTTCAGGAGTTATTTAATCTATCATACTTTTCTGTTTTTTTATGACTTTATTAGATTTCTATATGAAAATTTTAAAAAATATATTGTTTTCAAGAAAATCGAAATATGAACAAACTTTATTTTGCTAGCAAAACTGAGTGTACACAGCGAAGAAAATGGTGAATTACCTCATCAAACCAAGCGACAATGTCTGACGTGTATCTAACGATGGAAAGTGTGGCAAAAAATAAAGTTACTTACTGAGAAAAAGGGCACGTATTCCGTATGATATGCTGAAGACGGAATATACAAATTATAAAAAGTCATTCACAGGAGTCACCATAAAAGTATTTTGGATATGCTAATATTGTGTGTCCTCTCCCAGTTGTCGACAAATAAAAAAAAAATGCTTAGTCGACAAAAGCAGTTGGTGTTCTTGAATCAGGGAGAATTTTGTGTATTTGGCTACTATGTTTGTTGGTGAGTATGTTATTTTTCTGACTGGTTACGTGCATTGTGATTTGTGACATAATACCCATTAATCAAGATTTTGACACTTTTTTCTGTCCCTAACATTCAAGTTTGAACTTGCGATTTGCTTTCATTGTTGTGGCAGTAATCTGTGGCATCAATTTCTGAACTGGAATTTTAGTTTGAACATGATGAAATCAACTACAGTGTATTTGCAATCTTGTTTCAAATAAGAGGTTTATTAAGTTGAGTAAACATTTTTTTTTTTTTTTTTTTTTTAAGCGTATCACCCCAAGCAAGGCTGGAGGCCACTATCACGCAAGGGGTTAAAGAAGGGTTGGAGGAAGAGCAGATAGGAGTGGTAAAGGAGAGGATGTGGAGAAAGAGAAAGACGGAGGGTCGATCAAGGCAAGGGGGTTACAGAAGATTTGGAGCGAGAGCAGATAGGAATGAAAGATGAAAGGATGTGGAGAAGGGAAGTGGATAGATCAAGGCAACTGGAGATGACGATTGATGCTACACTTAAACCGTTGGAGATTGTATTTGTCAGGGAAACAGTAATAGGGAAGGGAGTTCCATAGGCGAGATGTGCGAGACATGAAGCTATTGGAGTAGAAGAGACGTCTACATCTAACAGTTTCAACGGTGTAGGGGTGGGAACGGGATGCCAGCTTCTGAAAATATCTACTTGTGTATAATTATAATACAACCTCATTGTATTATGTTTAAAAAAATAGGGTACTTCTTTTATTCAACTCTTTCTTCTAACAATAGAATCTGTTGCAGTGTAAGATTTTTTTTTTTAATTCAGTGGAAGGAGAACATATAACATTCAAATGTTTTGATTCCACACACAGAGCAAACCTCGTGAGAATAATTAAGACTTATGGAATATCAACTAAAATGCACTCAAATAACCACCAACTCTACTTTAGCCAGGCCATGCATGACTGAATACCTACTGGTCAAGTCCTCGTCTGCCCAACAAACTCTACAACCACACCCTGTCATGGGACAGATGATGATGGTGGCAGTGATTCTGTTATGTTCACGTCTGAAACATATAATCCCAAGCTGCAATCTATCCTTTTTATTCCCCTTTTGATTCTTATTTTGAGTCAGAGTTTGATTTGTAACAACAGCCTAGAGAATTAATGTGCAGGTTCATGAATTTGATGGCAAGATAATTGTGAGTTCAATCCTTCGACAAGGTAGTGGGACTCAGACTCAGAACAGGCAATGACTAATCAATACTAAAACAGAACAAGACGAGATATCCAGTGAAATGGCAACAATATCTACCTCTATAAATTAAATCAAGTGATCAATTTCAAAACTGCTTTTTGAAGGTTCAAAGAAAGCCAGCGTCATGGGTAACATGATAAACTACATCCAACAGCAAGGCCTCTGATTAGGAAGTTTGAAGGAGCATGGAACCACCTCTTAATTGCCGGTGTTCCCAGGTCCACCCTGACCCGGGGTG
>OZ038499.1:52998236-53015736 GCA_964036315.1 Acanthosepion esculentum
AAATAAGAGATGAAGTATACTGTGATTCAGGACAAAATAAAAAAAATGTACAATTTAACATACCTTTGTATGGATGAGAACTGAAATTGGAGGCATTATGAAGTGATTGCACAGTCATTTCACTGTGATTTTACTGCAAACTAAGACATTATCAATGACTATATCTTTATTCATTGTCAAAATAATATTGCGATATCATATTTTGTTACACATCATCATATAAATTTATATGCATAAATATTTTATTTTTAGTAGCTACACTTGAGTTGATATCCCTCTTATTGTTTTTATTTATCCCTTTTTTCTAATCATTTCACCCCAAACAGGGAGATAATGCCACTAAGACGCAAGGGTTTACTGATAGTGAAAGAGAATGAGAAAATTTTAGTGAGGACAAAAGACAATAAAGAAAAAGATTTCAGGAAGACAGATAACTGTGATTGGCATTGCATTTAAATTTTTGAAGATCGTAGGTGGCAGAGAAGCAAGAAAGCAAAAGAGAGTTCCACAGGTGAGAAGTGCAAGAAAAGAAACAAAAGAAATTCATCATGAGCAAGGCAATAAAACCACAAAGATGCAAAGGGTTATTGAGTCAAAAGAATATGTGGAAAAAAAAAAAAGAAAAATAAAAGAACAGGAATTAAGAAGACAGAAGATAATGATTGATATCACATTTAAATTTTTACTTATTTTATGAATTATTAATTAAATTTTTTATTAAATTATTTCTTTTGTGCTCCATTTTGATTTATACATCTGGCTTGGCTTACGAAACTTGCATTTTACACAGCAAAATAAAATATTTTTACAAACTGTATGCCACAGAAAAAATATGCAAAATTCTAACAACGTGAAAATGTTTTATTTCTCTGCTAAAAAACATTGTGTGGATATCCTAATATTTTAAGATTTTTAATTGTTTACTTTTTCCTTAATTATAAACTTAATTTTTTAGGGAGTTTATTAGGTTTAGTAAGCCAATAGTAATGACATGGGCCAGTAAAAGGGTTTATGCCCACACCCAAATCTATGATATAACCCCACCCAATCTACTACATCTCAATTTTCATAAGGTAGTATTCATATAAGATACAAATTTTATTATAAACTAATTATGTACAATAATGGATCGTATGTGATATAGGTGAATAATTCAACAAGAAAAATTGAAAATAAATACAATGTATCTAAATTCAAATTAGAGACAAGTCATAATAGATCATACCATCTTAAGCAAGTCAACAATGTGCTGTGGCGATATTTAACTTGAGATTTTTCTTGATAAAAAGTTGAATAATTTTAACACGTTCAACATTATGGATAAAAAATAATGAATTTTATAAAATGTTTAAGTAAAACAATTTCAAGGATTAGGACAAAAAAAGAAAAGAAAAAAGCCCGGAATGATGTCAAAATTTATGAAAATATGTCATCCTTTAATAGTAAGTTGTGCTTAGTTTAATTTGTAACGTATATAAAGGTAGATAGAAAAAAGCAAATGTTGACAAGATAGCAAGGGTCAAAAAGCATTGCCCGGGGCCTCCAATCAGGTTTCCTCCCCTTGTTGTTCTCTGTCATACAACATTTCCAATTATTTCAAACCAGCCATGTAATATAAATTTAAAACCTATAATTCCTTACTTTTCCTTTTATTATTATTTCTGTTACTTACCATTAATTTTTTTTTTTTTGGTTTCTTTTACAGAACATCAACACCTCAATGGATTATTTAATGCTAACAAGATTTTTAGGATAGGTTAATATGAATAGAATATGTATTCTTTCTAAGAAATCAGTTTGGGGATCAGGTTTCATTAACGTATTTCTGTAAAGAGGATGTTTGTTGAAATTCAAATGTATTGCTGGTAATATATTTTTTTCAAAAATGTATGCCTAGAATTTTTATTATAATAATCTATTTTTATACCTTCATACTGTTTTGACCCCAGTTTGGGGATTAACTATTTGCCCATAGCTGGGACCCTAACACATGCTACCATCTCATGTCAGAATGGACCTAGGAACAACAGCAATTAAGAGGTGGTTCCACGCCCCCTCAAAATCTCCTGATCAGAGGCCTTGCTATCAGATGTAGTTTATTGTCATACCTGGAATGGATTTTATTTTGTGCTTGTATGGAGATCAAAGTGCAATGAACTTACATGGCAATTTGAATCCCTTCTTGAAACTTTAAAGAAATATTTGTTTAATTTTAACATATACTAGCAGCACGGCCCGGCGTTGCCTGTGCTTGATTAAAAAATCTTTTGACTCATACAGCAATCGCTATCACTTGACTTAAAATATTTTTGCCCTTCCTTGCCTTTAAAGGAGTGTCCTTTGCCGTGCTGATGTTGCTGCATGCCTTACTTCTTGCCTATCTCACACTGTGAATTTTTTCTAACCTCTATACTAAACATTAAATCTGTTACGAAAAAAGAACTAAACAAAATGAACACAAAATGATCAGTTTTAAAAAAGGACTCGTAACTGGAAAAACCAAATAAAAAAAGAATGTTAACAACAAATACTTTTTCACACTCAACCCAGTTCTGTGGAATCAGAATCAACGTTGAGTTTAAGCAAGCGAATGAGCCAATTGGAGTAAAGTGCCATGCACATTTAAATCACACTTGTGATAAATGCATCTATCGATTTTTTTTGCATTCTAGTTAACAATCATGTCAGTCAGCTGTTGGCTCTCATGCTGGCCAATAGAATCTTCCTGCCTATTCTTGGCAGCCCGCTATAGGCTCTCACTCTGGCCAGTGGAAAATGGCCGCGAACTATATGAAAACTGCCGTAGAAGCATGAAGAAAATTGATTATTTCCACTATCGATGGCAGTTGGGAAATGCAAAGTCGGTCTTGGCCTTTCCGCTAACTTGGAGCATGTGCATGTAAATTTTGGTGCAAATCTGTCGAAAATTGCATCCGTGCATTCATTTGACTCATCCAGCAATCGCTATCACTTGAGTTAAAATATTTTTGCCCTTCCTTGCCTTTAAAGGAGTGTCCTTTGCCGTGCTGATGTTGCTGCATGCCTTACTTCTTGCCTATCTCACACTGTGAATTTTTTCTAACCTCTATACACATCCTACCTTTTATAGATAGAGATAAATGTAGGTAGAATAAAAACAAAGGTTCAGAGGTATTACACACCGACCCTGGTCATGACGGACTCATCATCCTAACTTCTAATCATACATTGCAGTTAAGATTAAATTTGGAGTAAACTAACATATGATAATGTTTGATTTGAAAGGCACTGGATAAATCTCCATAACTGACACCCCCTAAAGCTGACATCCATAGAAGAATATAAACATTTTCTGTGTGATGTTATCTTTGGGGTTTTATTCATTTAGTTCTATAAACATATTGGTTCACGAGATGCTCAATTTACATCTAGCAGCTGCAATATGTCAATTAAAATGTTCTTAAAATCTGCCCTTTACTTGATAATAGGAAAAAATTTGTTCTTGTCTATACAAAATTGCATATAATAATATATATATATTTTTTTTTAATTAATTGGCCCCAAGCAAGGCAATAATGCCTCTAAGACGCAAGGAGGTTAGTGAAAGAAAAGGAAAAAAATAAACTTTAGAAGGGACTGGAAACCCAATAATAGTAAAGATTTTAGGGTTTAGGCAGAGCCATATTGAGTCGAAGTGGACTTTAGAAGAAATCAGAACCCTAATCCTCAACAGAAAAAAAGGGATAGGAAACCACTCTGGTTAAAAGACCAGCGAGGAAAGTGAAGCGGATGATAATGCAGGAAAAAGTTTGGAACTGTTGTACTACACTTGCCAAATTCTTTTGACCATGCACCAAGAAAAGATTCTCTAATAAAAATCAAATTCAAGAGTTCACTGGAAATTTTTTCACATCAAAAGCTGCAAAATTTTGCTCAAAAGTATCAAAGAGATTCCTGATAAGTGCCAACAAGTCATTGCAAATAATGGTGAATACATAACTGAATAAAATGGGATTGAAATGTATTTCCTGTAGACTGAAGTTGATAAATAGGAACAAAAATTATTTATGACTAAACCAAATATATACTTTCTCATGAATTTTAACTTCTGTATTGCTTAACAAAACATGAGTAATTAATGTCATAATCCAAAACGGTATAATTGTATTCATTCAGATGTAAACATCTACATTATACCTCTCTCTCTCTCTCTCTATATATATATATATATATATATATAAAATAATATTAAGGACAGATGATCCTTAAAAATCCATTTTGGTTACAATTTATTTCATGAATTATTCAAATATTCATCTCTTCAGACCAGAATTGTAGAAGTGGAACTAAGTGGCCAATTGGAGCCATTTGTAATTCTGAAAATGTGGTATACGAATCTATCATTTTTCCGAAAGAAAATATCAATGAGAAAAAAATTACACATACAGTCTGAAGAGATGAATATTTGAATACATTCATGAAATAAATTGTAACCAAAATGAATTTTTAAGCATCATCTGTACTTATTATCATTATGTTGCTCTGTTCATACATTGAGCTCTCTTTGGATTACTGTCCTCCTCAGAATTATCCCTACTAATTATCAATTTATATATATATATATATATATATATATATATATATGTATGTATGTATGTATGTGTGTGTGTGTGTGTGTGAATACAGACAAAATGAAAACTTATCTTAACCACCATGTTTCGTCTGCTGAAGGACTTTATCAAAGCAAATGCAAGTATTTTATTTCGTAACAAGTATTTATCGACAAGAGCATAAAAGTCATTGATTTTTCAAAATTTTTAAGTTTAGGAACGTTAGGAATGTTTATAACTATTCATCAGGTTAGCTTAAAAGTCAGGCAAACTATGGAGGACACAAAGTGATACAATTCAATGTCCAATAAACAAAAATGATGCAAATTAGAATATGTGTGTGTGTGTGTGTGTGTGTGTGTGTGTATATATATATATCTCTTTCTTTGACTAAAGACAGTCCTACAGCCACATCATGTTGAAACGCCGGTTCCTCTATGATCAGTGAAGTTAAGCAATGTTGATCCTGGTCAGTACCTGGATGAGTAACCACTTAGAAACACTAGCTTCAATAATATTTATCACAACGTTTTGGCCGATGTATGCTCCGGCCTTCTTCAGGTGGTTGGAATGTCGAATCGAACCCTTTATTTCACTCTAATGGATGTCAGTTGTCAGTTATCTCCTGTTAATTCCCCTCTCCAAGTTCTGCACTGCCTTAATCAGGTATTGAACTCACAACTCTTTGGGTCCTGTCACTGGATCTAACTAACGCCTTTATCCACTGTGCCACGTGTCCTTAAGGACATCTGTGTATGAATTTCTTGACGCTGTAGTGATAAGATAGGTCTCGTTTTTCTCCTGGGATGGAGGTGGGGAGTTTGTTCTCTGTACCTTGTGCAATATCACAAACATAATACTACTACCTCCTGGCACGTGGAGCTAGAACAGTCTACCCCAGCGAGTGAAATAAAGTGTTCAGTTCAACATTCCAACCACCTGAAGAAGGCCGGAGCATACAATGGCCGAAATGTTGTGATAAATATGGCAACAAAGATGAGGACAATAGTCTGAATAATGTAAATATTGTACATAATACCTCATCTCAGAAATATAGACAGATACTAGCTGCAGTAAGCTTGAATGTGAAAGTAGTGTAATGGATGATGGCTTACAATGGTTAATCAGAAAGCAGAGTTCCAATTCCTGTTGGGTTCATTATATTTACTGATATGCAAATACCCTTGCAAAAGGTATGAATCCATCTCTTCTCCTCCAACTATGGGTTAATTAGTAGGACTTCTATTACTAACTCATTATTATCTTAAAAAATCTTGCAATTTAAAAATATTTTCAAACTTTGAATAATCTGCAACGGGTTGATAAGCTGTAAAAAATGAATGAATGAATCAATCAATCTCACTAAAGATACTGGGAAATCACTGGTTCACTGTACTGCTCCTGACATCCTCTACCTTTGCAAGAGCCAGATCAGGCTGAAAATGGAGTGAAGCTGCTATTTATGAGCAGGAACTATCAAGTCTTCACTTTCCAGTTTTGATAGAATCTCAAAAACCTCACAAAAGGACGATTTCCTGATCAATACAATTTTAACCTGTTCAAATCTAGAGCTAACCAGTATTTTTCCCAAAATATCCACATAAACTTTACCTCATATACTGTAACCCTCTGCCTCAAGTGGCTCTTGGACCTTGTATATAACTGTTATATATATATATATATATATATATATATATATATATATATATATATATAAATGATAATATTAGTGATCAGTATGGATATTTCCAAAAGGATATAAATCCTGGGAGAGCTCTATATCAGACAGAGAATAATTATAATTATAAAGAAAATGAACACTTAAAAGGCCATGAGGTGATATTTATTTCATTAAGGTGAGAAAATCTGACCTCAACTCTTCAGACCTCGTAATACAAATATATATGTAATTTGTCTGTTTCTTTTCTTACATAGAAACAAGATCTCACCTAACTCCCCAGAATTCAACCCCCTTGATTATTCTCTGTAGAGCACAGTTGAGCGAGAGACCAACAAAACTCCTTGTAACACAGAAGATGAACTGAAGGCAAGGATTAAGGCAACATTAATGAACTTTAAAAAAACAGATCATCCAGAAAAGTCATCTGGAGGGTGTGGTCGAAAACCAATGGTGATTTTATGGAATAAATTTACTCTTTAGTATTTCAAGATATTTTCTGTCATTTTGTCAGTGTTATTTTCATTTTTACACAATTTAGATGACAATTTATCTATTGCACCCTGTGTGTGTGTGTGTATGCATATATATATATATATATATATATATATATATATATACACACACATATATATATATAATTGAATTGAATTTAAAAGGATTTTAACGTTTTTAGTTTGTAAAAAAAGTAGCAATATGATTACGCTACAAGATAATTGGCAAATGTTTGTTTAAAAAAAAAAAAAAAAATTTTGACTAAAAATATTGACCCTGAAGATGAACAATGATGTTCGAAAGCGCTAGGTCATCATATGGACAATACATATTTCGAAACTATTTTCAAATAAAAAGTCTCATTAGAGAATATGAGAAAATTCAAAAGAAAATATGTAAGACTATGTTGTCTTTAACATTCAACACTACATGTTTGAAAGAAAAGTTGCTGCCAAATTACTCATATATATATATATATATATATATATATATATATATATATAGTCATATCAAAGATAGTAGAAAACCAGAAATGCTGTCGGTCAGTGGGATACTGAGAGAAAAGACATTTAAGGCAAGCAGTCTTTGCAATAAAGTGCTTGATATAAAAAAACGGACCATTAATACGATTAATACAAGTCAAAGGTTTGTCACTTAGCTGATTGATGTTGCCTTCAGCAATCTGACTCCAGAGTTTTGTCAGCAGACCCTCTGTATCAACTCCATAAAGAGTAGATGGAGTAATTTCCAGAGGGTCCATCTACAAAACCCTGGAGTCAGGATGCTGATGGTAACATCAATCAGATAAGTGAGAAACTTTTACATGTATTAATTATATATATTTCTTACATAGGCTTTGCACTCAACAGTCAAGAATCCATGGTTAGGTTTCTTGAATTGGGTCACTACAATAGTGGTCCAGTTCATTATATATATATATATATATATATATATATATATATATATATATATATATATATAGTCAAACCTAATGAGCCAGACAAACCTACCAAGGTTTCACTTAGGTAGATCATCAGGATCAGCTAAGTGAAACCTTGGTAGGTTTGTCTGGCTCATTAGGTTTGATTAGGTCTGCTCTACGTTTGTATCGAGCTCTTTAGTTAGTTGTTTACTCATATCGGGGTTTTTTCTTTGGGCCTTGAACCTGTATCTATGCGATTATTTTCGACAGACTTTCATTTTCCTGCCCCTTTCTTTTTCAAAACCTTTTTTTCCCCTTCGAGATTGATTTGGCTATTGGTATATCAAGAATTCGAAGGTTTTTCGACACAAGTATAGTTACCTATATTTATATATATATATATATACACATATATGATACCAGCAGTGTTGAAACAAAATTACAACTTTTGTAGTGATCATATAACATGTACATGTTATAAATTTGATTAAATATTATATATATATATATATATATATATATATATATATATATATATATATATATATGTATAATAAAAAGACTTAAACACTAATATTCCATGGTCATAATTTATTCCATTGGAATCGTGAATATACTACTTATATATATATATATATATAAGTAGTGAAAAGCACTAAATGCAAACCATTTCCCCAATTCTGACTGAATGACCAAAAATCAGAATTTTATGGTTGGAGGTGTTTCTTATTTAGGCTGACAACTTTTCAGCCTCTCGTTTTATATATATGTATGTATGTATGTATATATGCACACGCATATAAAGATCTTATGAATATAAGAGTTTATATGATGAAGATGTTAGCCTGAATTAACTTCTGAATGCAAATAATGCTTCGTATCACAAGTATTGAAAGGGAAAATTCTTGAAATGTGGGAATTGTATGATGGATTAAATTTTTTTTTTACATTTTTTTTCAGTCTGAGCAGAATGGCAATGTCTGGCCAGTGCCAACTCACCAGACAAATCAATGAACATTTCCCATCCTTGTTATTACAGATAAGTAAGTGTCTACCCCAAACATCCATCCCAACCCCCAACCATCAGTGGCTAGCTTTTCACTTTACCTACTCCTCTCCGTGTTCCAATATCCTTCCTTCTTTCGTTCCTTCACTCGTTCTGTTCTTTTTATTTGCTCGATTTCCTTTTTGTTGAGTGTCAACTTTTGCCTATCTCTTTCAGCTGCCCTCTAATTTCAAAAAACAGTTCTTTACCTTGTTTTTCTGTCTGTGTCCTTTCTTCGAGAATCCTTTTCTTAATATCATTCCTTCCTTCACTTATTTTTTATTTGGCTGTCTCCTTTCTTGTTGAGTGTCAATGTTTGACCATCTCTTTCTGTTGCTGTCTAATTTCAAATTTCAATTTTACCTTCTTTCTTTGTCTGTGTTTTTTCTTCAAGAATCCTTTCATTGATATCATTAAAATCCTTCCTTTCTTCCTTCCTTCCTTCTCTTTTAATTTAACAGATTCTCTTTACCTTATCTTAGGAACATGAGATTTAAATCTACCATTAAACATTTTTAATGTGTTTGACCCTATCTTTTAAAAATTCATGTGTATCTACCTTTTAAAAATTCATCTTTTTTTTTTTTTGTTTTAACTTAAGGTTACCCAATACAAGGCCCAAGAGGCATTTAAGGTAGAGGGTTACTGAACAAGATTGTTGCAAAGGCGTAATACAAAGAGAAATTAAGAAGTTCACATTATGAGGATATGCAGGATAGATATTGACTGACTTTGGACTTGAAGAGGTTAAGATTGTAGTAGTTGGGAGAAGCATTCTCTGTCTGTTCTGCAATGTAATAATTCTGGGGAAGAATATGTCTGAGTAGAACTTCCTCCTTACAAGTGGAATATGAAGGGACTGGGGATGATTTGATGCTGTGAACATGGTATAGCAGGTTCAGGGTGTGAAAGTCTGAACTGGTGGAACTAAATGTACCTCATTTGAACATTTGCCATAATAATATCAGCATCTGCCTTTTAAATATCCATCCCTTCAGAAAGTGAGTGATCATGGCTCTTCACAACTTCCAGTCCTTTGGAGCTCTTAGTAATTTTTGTTGTTCTGCTATCTCTCCTAATACCTGTTTTACACAATCATATTAGGTAGGTTACTCACCATTTTCCTCTGTCCATCTTGCCTTTAATGTGCCATGTGAGTGTCAAATTTTCCAAGCCCTCTTTCTTCATTATGGGTGCTAGAAATTTCAACTAGTTTCTATTTTCTCTAAAACTGCATCGTTGATCACATGTTCAGTCCATCATATTCTCAGTGTCCTTCTGTAGAGCCACATTTCTGTTGCCTCAAGCCTCTTCTTCATTTGGAAGATGATCCAGCATTCACTGTCATATAGATGGACTTATATTGTCTAACATCTTAGTATGCTTTTCTTTGATTTTCCTGTTTTTTTTTTTTTATTTTGCTTAGCTTTTGGAATGTATCTTTTGCTATCCCAATGGTCAACTAACTATTTTTTAAAAATCCATCTGTCTCGCTGTATCCATTTCAATAAAATGGATCCTTTGGTCGCAATAAATATTTTTAAAATTCAAATTCTGTCTATTAACACATTTTTTTAAATTATTCTCTGCCTACCCACTTTTTGGTATCCATTTACCTATCTCTGCCTATTTTAATAAATTTCCCTCTGCTTCTAACAATATTTTAAAACATTTATCTGTTTCTCTCTATCCCTTTTTAGAAATTAACCTATGGCGATCCATTTTTAAAAATCCATCTGCCACAACCAGTGGTGGCATCCCAAATTTCAAGGAACCAGTTCTATAAAGGCAAGTAATCTTTAGGAATCTATTGTTTATTTTTTTTCAATCTGAGAATGGAAACAAATCACTTTATAGTATTAAAAAGAATTAAACCATTTTGATAATTTTCACTTTAAAATTGTCATTATGCCAAAAGAATATTAAAGTAAAATAAAATATAATGGGTGTAAAGTAATTAATAATAACAAAACAAAAGTCATTGAAACAAAGCAAGTTCAGTCGACCAATGATGACAATTCCAGAACAACGTAACTATAAACAATTTTTTCTATCCTCTGCCAGCCGCTATGATGGAGAAAGCATTACCTCGAACCGTCGCCAGTGAAACACGCTGCAAGAGCCACTCCGTTTCGCGAGGCTCGTTCCTTAATCAAGACGCAATCGCGCCAATCCTCCGAAGGAACGCCATCGAACGAGGGCCAATAACCCCTGAAGTCTTCACTGCCACAGGAGTAAAAGAAAATGAAATTGAAATTCTGTTCATGACTGAATGCTTTTTGGCTCTCATGTCATCAGCTGTGTTATGGTTTCTTAGCCATATTTGGACTGAATCACTACAGTCCCAAAGATCCAATGGAAGAGCTATCAAATTTATGACAAAAAGTTTTGTCACATTTTTAACTTTAAAATGATTCCTTATGTCACAATAAATTATGTTCACCACAGAAAACCCTCTTTCAGCCTCCGCAGAACATACAGCAATGTTATTAATTATATTTTTAGCTATTATCTATCAGTTTGATGCTGAGCACTTTTACCCATAAATATAGCAGACCATAAAACTATATTTTTATCATATATATTTTAAAAAGAAGATAAACAGCAAACGTTTTTGGCTGAAATGTGGATTTTTTAATTTTAAAATATATATTATACACTATTTTCCATAATTCTGCTACACGTGTTTTTGGTTTTGCGACCTTCTTCAAGCAAAGAGTAGATATTTCTACATATTATAAAAATGAATTTTTTGCATGGTAGTGATTCAAATGTCTTTCTTAGACTGGTGATAAGTGTTTATATATCCAAGAAAGACATTTGAATAACTACCACGCAAAAAATTAATTTTATAATATGTGGAAATATCTTCTCTTTGCTTGAAGACGGTTACAAAACCAGAAACCTGTGTAGCAGAATTATGGAAAATAGAGTATAATATATATTTTAAAATAAAAAAATCTACATTTCAACAAAAAATATTTCCAATTTATCTCCTTTTTAAAATATACACTTTTCTCTCATTGGAACAACTATAATCTCTTCCCTATATATATATATATATATATAATAATAATAATGGACTCTTCCATCGGTTTTGACATATGAGGATCTGACAACTTAATTGATTCAGTTATGAGATTTTGTGCGATAATCTTAAGTGGCACTTAAGACCTGCTAATGATTTACAAAGGAGGCCATATATGGAGCAAGAGTGGGGATTGTGGGATGAGATCACTGTTAGATTGGCTGACCTTTTAGATATTGCTCTTGCTTCTTGAAGACGATTCAGACAAGAAGATTGAAAACAAGTTGATCTCTATTCTACCCGCTCTAAGGCTAAGTGCTCAATGGTATTATGTGGTATATTGACAGCTGACAAGTTGCTCTTCAGCTTGTCTTTTATATATATATATATATATATATATATATACACACGCACACACCATGTGTAACACCAAAATTGTACAAATCATGTTACAGCATAATTATATAATTATATATATATATATATATATATATATATATATATATATATATATATATATATTATAATTTTATCATATAGACAAAAACAGTTTATTCACTACAAAGGTGCAACTTCGTTCCGGTGCATTTCAATTGCACCGCGATGGGTGAGAACCAAAAATGGTTCTGAACAATTCTGCTTGTGGGCAAGCCGTATATGAAACATCACTTCTTCAAGCAGAATTGTTCAAAAAAGAAAGTGACGTTTCACAAGCAGAATTGTATCGAGCCCTCTTTTGGATTAATGCTGTGAACGTTAGAATTTATATATTACTTTCATTCTCGTTGCATCAGATATATATATATATATGGGGACATTGTATGACAAAGTGGAAAAAGTTTACTTGTGATGCATTTCGTCCTTCAGGACTTCAGCAGAAAAATTTTGTTATGTTGGTATATATATATATGTATATATATATGTATGTATGTATGTATGTATATATGGCCTAAAGATTGAGTTCAAGAATGAAACAGACTGTCGCCACTCGGAGTTTACCTCAATGGCCACTTTTAGATTTATATACACTCAATAATGGAATCCAAAATTTCCAGGAACTGGTTCTATAAGGGCAGGTAATCTTTATGAATCTATTCCGCTTACTTTTTTTCAATCTGTGAATGGAAACAAATCACTTTATAGCATAAAAAAGAATTAAATCATTTTGATAATAGAAAACATTTACTTATTAAGATATTTCCAGATTGAAATTCTGTTCTTATATTTCTCTTCAGAAGTATGATGCTTTTTGACTCTGTCATCAGCTGTGTTATGATTTCTTCACCACATTTGAACTGAATCGCTATAGTTCCAAAGATCCAATGGAAGACCTATCAAATTTGTGACAAGAAGATTTGGCACATTTTTAACTTCAAAACAGTAGGGAGCATGTGTCTATTTGAGTTTCGCAAGGCATGAGCATAGTGTAACTAACATTTTACCAAAACCATCTGCTATTAATATATAAGATTATTTTCGGATAATCTAATAACCAGTTTGCTAATCTTTTAGAATTCTAAGAACTGGTTCATGCGAACTGCTAAGATGCTACCACTGGCCACAATCCGTTCATTATAAATCTCTTTATCTTTTTCTATCTATATTTTTAAAATCCATCAGCACCAGTAATTCATATTCAAGCTAAGAAGAAAGTGCTTTGAATACTAATTTTGTTTTATACTGTGCGGATCTATTATGCACGAACATACTTACATACAAAAATACAAATCACATACAACGCCAAGCATTCATTGGTTAATTAATCACCACTATGTTATTATAGACAATTTACAAACCGCAGTAATGCGACAATTTTGTAATCGCTCTATTTTTAAGTAGTCAATTTTGTGCATTTTTGGGAGAAATGGATCACAGAAGCTTTCTTAAATCTCCCCAAAACTCGCTCGCTGATTGGTTGATGCCAACCAATCAGATCATTTGCACATGAAGAATAATTCTTCCCATGCAGCGATTTGGAGCCTACAGTCGCTTATATAAGCTAAGGTCTTTTTCATATCATTAGTGAGAAATTCAACTGCCAAACGAATCCACAACAGTTGAAACCATGCGCCATGTTTCTCCTGCACACACACCACTCACATGCTGAATATATCTTGTATACACTCACATAAACTCTTCTTACACAGCAATATCTTTCAAGAACAATCATTACAAGAGACTCTCATGAACATTCTTCCAGTGAACTTTGGAACACTAAAATAACAGTTAAAGAGAGACAACTCTTGGTTTATTCAACCGTTTGTTACCTAAATGCATGCTTTCCTTCACATCATTGTTTTGATATTGTAAATCTTGTTAAATACAAATTTTATGTGTAACAATGTCTTTTAGTTATCCCTTTCTGCATCAGTCCTGTTTCCTAATCTAAAGTTAAATTAGTGTGGTGAAGTCCGCCACAATACTATTCACCGTCTGTCTTTGAGCTAGTTAGACTCCAATCACTAACAGGACTGTGTAAAATTATTTTTGAAACTGGAATGAGAGTTTTCAGGCTACCAAATGAGACATTTACTACAAGGGGATATGACATTTATCACCATAGAATGACACTTTTATGCAGTTGGAATGAGACGTTTACTACAAGGGAATATGACATTTATCACCATAGAATGACACTTTTATGCAGATGGAATGAGACATTTACTATAAGGGGATATGACATTTATCACCATAGAATGACACTTTTATGCAGATGGAATGAGACTTTTAAAGCTATAGAATTACACATTTCCTGCTATGAAGGAGACATTTACTGCTATGAAATGCGACTTTTGTTGCTATGGAATGAAACATTTACCACTATAGAATGAGACTTTTAAAGCTATGAAATTAGACATTTATTGCTATGAAGGAGACATTTACTGCTATGAAATGCACCTTTTGTTGCTATGGGAGGAGACATTTATCGCAATAGGAGGAGACATTTAATGCTATGGAATGACATTTTTATGGCTATGGATGGATGTAAATATAAGGATCAGTATGGCCAAATGATTAGAACATTTGTTTTCCAACCATGAGATCCATGTAAGATCAATTTGTTAGGATGGTAATGTCTTGATGTCATCAAGATCCCAATATGCCACACCTTTGGAAAGTGCCGGGAAACCACACCTCAAGTTGACCTAGACCATGTGAAAAATAGGGTAGGCAGAACTGTTTGGAAACCATTGATGGTTATACTAACATGAAGTCAAAAGTCATCGTGACCGAGGGTTTAAGTGTACTGGCCTTGTTGAAACTGTTAAATTATGTGCTCTCTTCCAGAAACTATAATTAAGTTGCACTCAGCCTAGTTGCAAACGTAATCCACAGGTGGGGGTCTGCGGGGTTGAACAAGCACAAAAGTGCCTGAGCAGTTGTCTGAAACAGGGATTGGCAAGCCATACTAGCATACCAGCCATATAGCTGGCCACTCATATTCTAGGATACCCATCTACTAGGGTGGTTAGCCAATCCCTATTGCAGACGCTTGCTCAGGCGCATTTGTGTTTATTCAATACTCACAGAGCACACCTGCGGTTTATACTGCAGCTATGCTGAGCAGACCTTAGTTACAGTTTCTGGGAAAGAGCGTGTTATCTAGTGTGATCAACAATTTGAACAAGGCGAGCATGCTCAATCTCTCGGCCACAATGACTTGTGACTTTGTGCTAGCACAGCTATCAACAGCCCCAGGGTTTCCGTCTACCCAATTTCACTCACACGACTTGGGTCAACCTGTGGTATGGTTTTCAGGCACTTTCCAAAGGTGCTGTATGCTGGGATCAACACCACCAGTCCGATAACATCAGGAAGTCTCCATCCTGACAAATCTGCCATGGCTAGTAACGAGTAACAGATATATATATATCTGACTGGTTGTTCATATCCATGTCTGATAGTTAGTGCAACAGAGATTGGCTAAGTACATGGATATTGAAAAAATATAAACAGTAAAAAATTGTTGATATCCCCTGTAGAGTGGATGAATAGGTCAATCTACAAAACTCTCGAATTGGGATGCTGACAGTAACATCAATTAACTAAGTGAGAAATTTACTCACATTAATTTTATATATATATATATATAAAAGGCAGGATGTGTGTGTGTGTGTGTGTGTGTGTGTGTGTGTGTGTGTGTGTGTGTGTGTGGGTGTAATGAATGAATGGCCGCAATTTTCGACGGATTTGCACCAAAATTGACATGCACATGCTCCAAGTTAGTGGGAAGACCAAGACTACATTTGCATTTCCCAACTCCCATCGAGAGTGGAAATAATCAATTTTTTCATGCCTCTACGGCAGTTTTCATGTAGTTTGTGGCCATTTTCTACTGGCCAGAGTGAGAGCCTATAACTGGCTGCCAAGAATAGGCAGGAAGATTCTATTGGCCAGCGTGAGAGCCAACAGCTGACTGACACGAATGTTAACTAGCATGCAAAAAAAAATCGATAGCTGCATTCGTCACAAGTGGGAAAAATTTAAATCTGCATGGCACTTTACTCCAATTGGCTCATTCGCTTGCTTAAAGTCAACGTTGATTCTGATTCCGCAGAACTGGGTTGGGTGTGAAAAAGTATTTGTTGTTAACATTCTTTTTTCATTCGGTTTTTCCAGTTACGAGTCCTTTTTTAAAGCTGATCGTTTTGTGTTCATTTTGTTTAGTTCTTTTTTCATAACAGATTTAATGTTTAGTATAGAGCTTAGAAAAATTTGCAGTGCGAGATAGGCAAGAAGTAAGCCATGTAGCAACATCAGTACAGCAAAGGGGACTCCTTTAAAGGCAAGGAAGGGCAAAAATATTTTAAGTCAAGTGATAGCGATTGCTGTATGAGTCGTACGATCTTTGAATCAAGCACGGGCAACGCTGGGCCATGCTGCTAGTATATATATAAATCCAGGTAAAATGAGAGCAAAATGGAGTATGATTCCACTGTACATAACATTTAATTTAAAACAGAGCTCAATACATAGTAGAGCTAAATATTTTAGGATATTAAACATGTTAAAAATCACTACACAATGGCAATTAGTTTCAGCACCATGCCTGAAGAGACACATTTATGATGTTGAAATGTAATTGTGTAGTGATTTTTATCATATTTTAATATCCTAAAATAAATAAAGCACGGTGGAGTAGTAGGTACCGGCTCGGAGTGAAGAATCAGAGAGCCAAATTCAAATTCCAGTTGAATCCATTACATTCACTTACATGCTAATAACCTTGGGAAAGTTGTTAATCCTCTTTTTCTTCCTCCAGCAGTAGACTGGGTTCTATAGCCTTGGATAGGCACTGGTCTAGGAGAAGGACAACTCTGTATTCAAAACCTGCTGAGGGTCTTTTAAGGACCTTGTGGCATGTAGTACACCAGATTTCTGTATTTAGCCCTTCAAAAAGTATGGTTGGTTCTGCAAAAAGCCTTTACCAGATAATCAAATCATATGTGCTGGTGTCTGGGTTGTCGGTTCGCAGGAACTGAGCTACGTTGAATACAACAGGAGAGTCAACTATATATATATATATATATATATATACACTACTATATACATTATATATATATACATACATATATATATACACACTACAATATACATTATATATATATATACATACACGCTACTATATACATTATATATATATATACGCACATACACACTACTATATATATATATATATATATATATATACGCACATACACACTACTATATATATATATATATATATATATATATATATACA
>OZ038499.1:53025736-53028236 GCA_964036315.1 Acanthosepion esculentum
AGAAGAATGAAAAGAGGGAAGGAGCAGAAGAATGAAAAGAGGGAAGGAGCAGAAGAATGAAAAGAGGGAAGGAGCAGAATAATGAAAAGAGGGAAGGAGCAGAAGAAAGAAAAGAGGGAAGGAGCAGAAGAATGAAAAGAGGGAAGGAGCAGAAGAATGAAAAGAGGGAAGGAGCAGAAGAATGAAAAGAGGGAAGGAGCAGAAGAAAGAAAAGAGGGAAGGAGCAGAAGAAAGAAAAGAGGGAAGGAGCAGAAGAAAGAAAAGAGGGAAGGAGCAGAAGAATGAAAAGAGGGAAGGAGCAGAAGAAAGAAAAGAGGGAAGGAGCAGAAGAAAGAAAAGAGGGAAGGAGCAGAAGAATGAAAAGAGGGAAGGAGCAGAAGAAAGAAAAGAGAGAAGGAGCAGAAGAATGAAAAGAGGGAAGGAGCAGAAGAAAGAAAAGAGGGAAGGAGCAGAATAATAAAAAGAGGGAAGGAGCAGAAGAATGAAAAGAGGGAAGGAGCAGAAGAATGAAAAGAGAGAAGGAGCAGAAGAATGAAAAGAGGGAAGGAGCAGAAGAAAGAAAAGAGGGAAGGAGCAGAATAATAAAAAGAGGGAAGGAGCAGAAGAAAGAAAAGAGGGAAGGAGCAGAAGAAAGAAAAGAGGGAAGGAGCAGAAGAAAGAAAAGAGGGAAGGAGCAGAAGAATGAAAAGAGGGAAGGAGCAGAAGAAAGAAAAGAGGGAAGGAGCAGAAGAAAGAAAAGAGGGAAGGAGCAGAAGAATGAAAAGAGGGAAGGAGCAGAAGAAAGAAAAGAGGGAAGGAGCAGAAGAAAGAAAAGAGGGAAGGAGCAGAAGAAAGAAAAGAGGGAAGGAGCAGAAGAATGAAAAGAGGGAAGGAGCAGAAGAAAAACAGCAAGAAACAGCAAACAAAAGAAAATGGGAAAGAGCCAACGAAAGAAAAGAGCAAAGAGTGGAAGAAAAAAATTAAGTAAATGATGAATGAAAGAAATTTATTTCTTCATTACACATATTATTTTCATCACTTTAAGTATTATTTTTAGTGGACGGTCATATTTGAGTAGATGCTTCATTTATTTATTAAATAGCATATTTATTTTGTTTACTGGCCTGACTATTCGAGAAATATTACTGAAGAAAAATATATGCTCTCAGGCAGAATTGAAACTTGTGTTTACTTGGGCAAAGGGAAACCATGATTAGATCCAACATGCTTTAACCCACTTGGTCTTATTGATCAAAAGCAAAATCTCAAATGTGCCTTGAAGTCAAATGTCTCTCATTAAATTCCTCAAAATTTTCGTATCTGCTCATTTTCGTATCCAAAAGTAAACAAAGTAATTTTCTGAGATAAAAGATTTTATTCATCAATCCGACAGATTTTTACCACTTTAAAAGTTATTTCTAATGGATACTTATATTTTAGCAAATGCTCAAATAATTTACAGTATTTACATTAGTCGGACTATTGTCCTCATCTTTGTCGCCATATTTGTCACAACGTTTCGGCCGTTGTACACTCCGGCCTTCTTCAGGTGGTTGGAATTTCGAACCGGACCCTTTATTTCGATATGAGGGGTAGACTGTTCTAGTTCCACGAGCCATGTTTAATGGATGTCAGTTATCAGTTATCTCCTGCTAATTTTCCCTCTGAAAGTTCTCCACTGCCTGAACCGGGTATTGAACTCACACTCTTTGGGTCTGTCACTGGATCTAACCAACGCCTTTATCCACTGTGCCATGTGTCCACCTGAAGAAGGCCGGAGCGGACAAACGGACGAAACGTTGTGACAAATATGGCGACAAAGATGAGGACAATAGTCCGACTAATGTAAATACTGTACATAATACCTCATCTCAGAAATATAGACAGACTCAAATTATTTATTAAACAGTATATTTATTTATTTTTACTTGCATTATTTACATTACTCATTGTTGTGGAGTTATTTCCACGATAGAACTTGTAGTCGGACTAAATGTGTCCTAAATGGGGTAAACGTGAAGAAACGTTAGGAACTTGTAATAAAGTATTACGCAGAGTAATCGAGTTGTGGTCGCTGATCACTTCCTCTCTCGACTACCTACTGATTCCTGCTTATAATAGGTGGGAGAGTCTATTACCTATAGACTAGGTGTCTTCCACTATAACACTCATACTATTATCCTCATCTTCATTGCCATATTTACAACATTTTGGCCATTGTAGACTCTGAAGAAGGCCGGAGCATACAACGGCCAAAATGTTGTGAATATGGCAACGAATTTAAGGATAATGAAATAATGTAAATAATGCATGTGATCATAATACCTCATCTCAGAGATATAGACAGTTATTTATTTTTATTTAGCAGCCTGAATATTTTAGAGAAATCTTAAAGAAAAATATGTGCTCTCTGGCAAGATTGGAACCTGCATCCCTCTGGGCAGAGGGAAACTGTTACAGGTTTGAATGTTTGAGTGAAAGAGAATGAGAAGATGTTAGACAAAGGAACCAGAAACCCAAT
>OZ038499.1:53035736-53045736 GCA_964036315.1 Acanthosepion esculentum
ACCCTTCTGTAACCCCTTGCGTGATAGTGGCCACCGGCCTTGCTTCGGGTGATACGCTTAAAAAAAAAAAAAAAGACTACCAACATATCCCCCCCCACCCACCAATGAAGTGCTTTGGGATAGCGAAAGATGCCTTCCAAAATTCATACTGTTTTGAATTCAGAGTTACTTTCTTCTAGAACAGTTGCCACCTAATGCTATAGAACCCAGTCTGTTCTGCTATTTACCCATAGCTGGGGGAGAAGAATAGGATTTATTCCTTTTGAATGTGTTGAATTCATTTACTTTGCAAGATTTCCACCTCAGCTGTAACAAGTCAAAACCCTTCCCATAACAAACTGCTAACTATCTATTATATTCTGCAATGTCAAGACAACATCTAGACTTGTCTCTGTTGGGAATAATTTCTTTCCCCCCCACCCTGTAAAGCAACTACTTAATTTCAAACAAGACACGTGGAAATCACACACATGCTATGGCTAAGTAAATTTACAATGACCAACTGCTACCTCATCCAACACACTGCTACTAATTTTATCTGTTTGTCTTTTGAATCATCCCTGCTTTACTTTTAGTAGAGATAATTTGGAATAATTCACCGGGCAACAAATGATGACGATGAGGTGGGGGGCTATGCTGATGACATAGATATTCATTGTTAGGATAGGAATGATCTTGATTTAAAAAGAAAAATCAAAATTTTCTACCAAGTGTTCCAAGAAAAAGGACTCAAGATAAACCTTTTTCAAAACAGAAACTATAATCTGGAATTGTAATAAAAGCAGTCATAGTACATACACTAAATCTATCATAAAAATTCAGGATGTAGAATTTGTAAATACTAAATGTTTCAAATACATTGGCATATGGATCAATTATAACAAATTAAGTACCGGAGAAAATGAAATTGAACATAGAATAGATTGTACCAGGCAGTGATGACCCAAGTGTTTCTGGCACCCTGGACAAGTTGATCTTTGACAACATTATAAGTATAAATTCTTAAATTTTCACAAAGAGAAAAACTGAAAATGCAGAATAATGAGTTTATTACAATATACAACTTAATATGAGCTAAAGAAAATATTCATTATCCTACCTAAAACATTTTTCTTGCCTTTAGATCTGCAAATCCTTTTATGGCACTTTCTACACCTATCTACTTTACAAGATCATTTTCTATTAACAGAATTGCCAAAGAATTTAATCTGTTTTTAGGCATGGACAACTGCAAGTATGTTTTTATAAGCTTTAGTTTTTGGAAGATACCAAACACAAGACATGGTAGTATGACAGCGCCCTGAACAACTGCCCAAGTTGCCAGTACCTTGAGAAGGCCCTGGCACCAATAGTAGTTTCAACCAACAAATTCATACAAAACCAAGGCATCAACCTGAAAATTCAAGTCATGTTCTTAAATCGCTTCATCAGATTAAAACTTTTATATGGACGTCTTGCATGGTGCCAAATCCATTCAGAAATATGTAAACTGTCAGTTGTATGCATTTGCTTTATGAGATCAATGGTTAAAAATGACTTTGAGCGCATGAAGGCTGATGGTTTTAGCAAAGATCATCCTTCTTTGAACCTTGGGTGAACTGACACTACAGAATCACAAAAATCTGTACCAAATAAAAGAAACCACAATAATCTGTACCAAATAAAAGAAACCACAGCACTTGTAGACTACCAACAACAGTAACAACTAAAAATGGATATTGCATGTTACCCAGAGAGCAAATACTCCAGAAGCTGACATTCCGCACGACTTCAAACAAAAGAAATCTGAAGGAGTATTGGGATAGCGGAAGATGCCTTCCAAAAACGATGCAAAATATTGAGAAACAGGAAAATTTCAGTAGAAACAAAGAAATGAGTACTGAACTGTTATGTAATGTCAGTCCACTTATAATGCAGGGAATGGTGCCCAAATTCAACATAGATGACTAGAAAACTGGTTCTACAGAAGGATACTGAGAATTCCATGAACAGTGTAGAATCAACGAAGAAGTTGTAAGAAAAATGGAAACAAAATGAACACTTGGATTTAGAAAGGAACAGGTGAAATTTCTTTCACACAATGAGGAAAGAGGGCATGGAGAATTTGAACCTCGCAGGGAATATCAAGGAAAAGACGGAAAGCGAAAGACAGCAGACTACTTATCTGATAAGCTTGTGTGAATGGATGGCCAAACGGTGGGAGGGGGGGGATTTTTGGCAAAGAGACAAACGTTGCTAAGTGATACAAGGTATAGGAAGTCGTGGAGACTTATGATCAGACATGACACATAGAAGAAGAAACACAGTGACACACAAAGTTTGATCTCTGATGGAATTATTTCTAACATACTTATTTAAAAAAAAAAAAGGTCTATATCTTGGACAATTGAATAAAAGGTAAATCTGGATGAAATGCTAGTTTGATAATCTTGTACAGGTTGCGGTTATTGGGGTGGAGAATTACTTTTTGGTATTTGTTATTCATTTTTATTTTACTTTTCTTTGTTTTATGAGAGCATCACCAAGATGTCTAGACATTCTGGGGCATCGTTATCAGAAAGGAAACCACATAAGAAAAAGTAATAGACTTGATTTTTTTTTTTTTTTTTTTTTTCAGTCAGGATGGAAATGGAGAAGAACCAAGAGAAAGATAAAAAGAACAGGGTGAGAAAAACATCAATTAAAAGTGTGTAAAAGATACAAAAAAAAAAAAGAAACAGAAAATAAAATGTGATTTGGACGTATTGAGATGAAGTTTATAATGTCGTCTAATGATGAAAACACTTCGCAGGCAAAAGAAGAAAAATGAAGAGAGAAAATACAAGAGAGAAGTTTTGTGATTTGAGACGAAGATGAGTAATCAAGATTACAATAATGAGTGAAAAGAAAACTATGAAGTAACTGCCAGGGACTACAAGAAAAGAAAAATAAGAAAGTTACTTAGATTCCGCTAAGTCTGACAGAAGGCCACATCTTAGGCTATGTCCAGCATAAAAAAAAAAAATTGATCATTAATGATAAGAGCAGAAAGTGTGTTAACAAGTTTTGTTTGGTGGGCTATGGGTAAGAATTTATGTAGATACATAATTAACACAAATAGCATGACTATAGTTGGGATCAGCACGCGCTACTAGATTATATGATTATTATTGGGATCCAAACACGCTCCCTCGTCGTATGACTGTTGTCAGGGCACAAAGATGCTCACACATCACACAACAATTGTTGAGATTCAAATATGCTCACATGTCGCATGAATGTTGTTGGGATCCGAACACGCTCCCATGTTGCACAACTGTTTTAGAGATCCAAACACGCTTCCACATCGCATGAACATTGTCGGGATGCAAACATGCACCCACATCGCATGACCAATTATGGGATCCAAACATGCTCCGACGTTGCACAACCACTGTCAGGATCTAAAACATACTCGCACGACCTTTGTCAGGACCTAAAACATACTCGCACGACCTTTGTCAGGATCTAAAACATACTCGCACGACCTTTGTCAGGATCTAAAACATACTCGCACGACCTTTGTCAGGATCCAAATATATTCCCATGTTACACATCCTGTGTTGCAATCCAAACATGCTATCAGCTAGTATGGTTTTATTTTTTTACATTTAAATTTTGGCTGAGATAGTTACATAAATTTAATTCTAATTGGTGTCAAAAATTATAAAAATCTTTATTAAAAAACGAAAATAATTTCGATACACCTTTATAAATATTTTTAACATTAAAGTTTTTCAATTTTATATTTCAGTCAGTCTGTGTTAATCTCAAGAAATGTTTATGTAACTTCTGCTATCAAGAACAGAACTGAAGAAATCTCACAAAAGAATCATTCATTTTAATGCTTACCTACATACTGACAGAAAATGCTGATGATAGAAAAAAAAATGTATATCTTGGTCAGCCTATGAACTTTCTATCCAACCTTCGTAGTTCAGGAAACGAGTTTTTCCAAACTTAATTTCTACTTTGCATCAAATTATAATTACCACTGTAAAAGTGATAATGTTAAAAAGAAAATGACAAGATGGCATTTCAAAATTGGGGTGGAATTGAGAAAACCTGGGATTGTAAGGAGAACAATGTGATATGGTCTATGAGCACCACAGCATTAAACTAAATTATACTTACTACTCAACCATGAACTGTCTTAAATCCATAACTCATTGTAACACTGGTTCTCAAACAATCACCAAAGTTAAGCAATATCAAGACTGGTCAGTACCTAGATGGGTGACTGCTTGGTATTACCAGGTACAGTAAGCTTGGATATGCGAATGGTGTAATGGATGACAACATCGATTTGGAAATCGGAGAGCCGAGTTCCAATTCCAGTTGGGTTTGTTATATTCACTTATGTGCAAACACCCTTCGGAAAGTTATGAATCCACTTCTTCTCTCCCCAACTATGGGTTAATTAGAAGGACTTGTATAAAAAAAATTTTTACAATGTCAGAATATTTTCCAGCTTTAAGATTTACCAGGTGTAGTAAGCTTGGATGTGTGGATGGTATGATGGATAATGGGGTGATAATTTGAAAGCTGAATTCCAATTTCAGTCGGGTTCATTATATTCACTTATGCGCAAATACCCTTGGGTAATATCTTAATCCACCTCTTCTTCCCCCCATCTGTAGATTAAATAGTAAGACCGTGTGTCAAATCACTATTATCGCCAAAAAAATTCTTAAAATCCCAAAATATTTTCTGGCTTTAAATAACTTGCAAATGCTTGATAAGTTGTAAAAACAAATCGATCACTGGATATTGCCACATGCTAGTGAGACATTAGTTAAAATCTCAAATAATCATTTATTAACATGAAGCTGAGTAGTATGATTCCTTTCACAGCTTTTATTCTGTAACCATCCTTCTCATTATCAGTCCAATAATAAACATTTCACCCCAAAGCAAGGGGAGAATGTCGCTAAGATGCAAGGTGTTACTGAGAGTGAAAGAAAATAGATGCTGGTGAGAAGAGAGGACAATAAAATAACAAGATTCAGGAAGACAGAAGATAGTGATTGACATTGCATTTATGTTTTTGAAGATTGTAGTTGGCAGGAAAGCAAGAAGCTGGAGGAGAGTTCCACAGGCGAGAAGTGCAAAAGAAACTGCTAGAATAGAACTTATGGTTACATATAGCTATTTCAACAATAAAAGGATGAAATCTAGTTGTCAATCTAGTCATCTTCTTCATTCTCTATTTGTCATGTTCCTTCAAGACGTTGGCATCATAGCTCTCCACAATTTCCTGCCTTTTGTAGATTTTGCGAATGTCAAAAAATTAAATGCAGCATCAATTACCATCTTCAGTTTTCCTAAATCCAATTTTTTTATTGTTCTTTCTCCTCACTAATGTCTTCTCATTCTCTTTCACTTCCTTGTGTCTTAGTGGCATAATCACCTTGCTTGGGGTGAAATGAATAACAAAAATTATTTTTCTAATATATTTTAAAAAGAAGGGTAAATCTGCAAACATTTTTGGTTATAATGCAGATTTTTAAAAAATATATATACTTTATTTTCCATATTTTTGCTACACAAGTTTTCCCAGTCTCACAACTTTCATCAGACAAAGAGTGGATATTTCCATATATTATTAAAAAGAATTAATTTTCCTTATGTTTATCATTGTTTAACCATTGTCTTTTCTTCTTCTTGGAATGGTGGCAAAAGTGTTCTGTTTAAGGTGTAATCGTTAGACCAGAAACACGTGTAATAAAAATATGGAAAACAAAGTATTATATATATTTTTTAAAGATCCACATTATAACCAAAAACGTTTGTGATTTCTCTCTTCTTTTTGAAATATACACTTTTCTTTCGTTGGAACAACTATACCTCTTCCTTATATATATATATTATAAACTGTTCCATTAGGACATGTAAGCTACTACTACACAATTTTGACATTTAATAAACAAGAACATCTCATAGGGTAGTTAACAATGATGGTAAAAAATGATTTTATTTAAAATTACAATTTATGAAACATTGTTAACAGCCTGATGAGACAATTTTTTTAAAAACATTGAAACAAAATATGCATTTTTATTGTAGTAACTTGCATGTTCTAATGTAACAGTTTATAATAAATATCTATTGCTCTACTCCTGTATTGAGCCCTTTTTTAAATTAATGTTATGAATGTTTTAATTTATATTCCTTTCATTCTTTTACATTTGTGTGTGTGTGTGTGTGTGTGTGTGTATATATATATATATATATATATATATATATATATATATACACACACACAAGCACTAGGTCATCGTATGGACAATACATATTTCGAAACTATTTTCAAATAAAAAGTCTCATTAGAGAATATGAGAAAATTCAAAAGAAAATATGTAAGACTATGTTGTCTTTAACATTCAACACTACATGTTTGAAAGAAAAGTTGCTGCCAAATTACACATACATACATATATATATATATATATATAAAAAATATGATGGATATAGAAAAAGCATTCATTTAATTTAATTGTTGATCAGATTAATTACTCTTGTGGAAATTGTAATTAAGCTCTGCTCAACATCATCCCTTCACAGCATTGTTGATCATGGCTCTCCACAAATTCCTGTCCTTTGTATCTCTTAATATATTTTGTCTTTTTGTTATCTCTCCTAAACTCTGTTCTGCCATCCATTTACTCAATCTTGCAAGGTAGGTACACATTTCCTCTGTCCCTCTTGCCATCAATCTGCCCTGTTAGTGTCACATTTCCCAAGCCCTCTTTTCTCATTATGTGCCCTAGAAATTTCAACTCTTTCTGGTGTTAAATATAAGGGGTCCTTTTTGTTCCCATTTTCCTTAAAACTTTGTTGTTGCTCACATGTTCAGTCTATTTTCTTCTCAGCAGAACTACATTTCTATTGCTTCGAGTCTCTTCTTCATCTGTGAGGAGATTGTCCAGCATTCACTGTCATGTAGGAGGACTGATATTATGTAACATTTCAGTACTCTTTGTCTTTAATGAAATTTTTCTGTTTCTTAATATTCTGCTTAGCTTTGGAAGGCATTTTTCACTATCAGAATGTGCCTTTGGATATCAGTGTCACACTTTCTATTCTCTGTTAAAACACTTCCCAGATATTTAAATTGTAGTATTTGTTTGATTTGCTATACTTATATTCATGATATCAACATACCAAAAATGAAAGCTGATCAGAACATTGAACTAATATCTTCATCTTTGTTGTCATTATTACTGTAATGTTATGGATATCAGAGAGTAAGGTTTTATTTTATTAGACAAAGAATTTTTAAAAAGTCATTTTTTTTCCTGTTTCTTTCAAAAGAGTAGTCACTGTACAGGATGTCCATAAAGTCTCTTTCCAATTTAAACAAATATACTACAAAGGCAATTCATGAGATATCGTAATCAGATTTGTTCTATGTACTCAGTAGTTATCTAAGTTTTTAATCACATTGCATTTGTGAATTTCAGGTATCCTATTGAGGAAAGAGGTACAGTTAAATGAACCCCTAACATTTACAGACTGGTAGATTGGAAGGGATGGCCAGATTCCCTGGCTACCTTGTTAACCAAATATCACACCCCTGGACTTTGTTCTATGGGGTTATGTTAAAAATATTGTGTATCAAACAAAGATATGGGACATCACTGATCTAAACCAAAAGATCACGGATGTCATTGCCACCAGTGATGAGGTTATGCTACAATGAACATGGCAAGAAATTGAGTACCATCTTGATGTGCTTTGTTCAGTTAATGGCATCCATATAGAGGTATATTAAATTAGTTTTAAAAAAAATGTCAATATCTACTCCTCATTTTGCGTCAATTTCCACATATTTTTCACTTCATTTGCTTTTGTAATAATTTTTTAAAATAGTAAAGAGACTTTATGGACAACCTGTAGAATTATTTTTTTTTAAATTGTAAGGAGATTTTATCAATCACAAAGACAGATTTATGGAGAAAATAGTAAAAAAACATGAATGGACTTATATATTATTTATTATTTAGTACAGATCTGAAAAATTATCTGAAACTGGTGTTTGCAACATCACAAAAGCAAGTGAAAAGTGATTGAAATTAAAACTTTTCCACTTGAAAATGAGTTTTCATCAGGCTTATGTAACTTTTACACAAAGTGAAATGTTGTATTTTCAAAGACACAAGAACAAGTAAAAAGAAGTTGAAATCAAGGTTTTGGGGCTCAAAAACTAGTGTTTTCAGCTTGTTTAGTTCGCTTACTGTCATATAGGACAGAAATAAATGGAATCGTTTATTTATGTAAATAAGCAGAGTTAGCATCAGGTCCATTGCTAAGTGTACCGTTGTGTAGTAAACCTTCTATTTCATTACTTACTTATGAGTTTGTCATTCTTATTTATTTCTCAAAAATATGAGATACAACACAGAGATAGATTACTAATGAACAAACTGAAATACATAGTAAAATACTGAGATTGATAGATAAAGAGAGACAGGGAGGGCTGATAAACTGGTGCATTACAATGAATAGATAGCTATATATATATATATATATATATATATATATATATATATATATTTAAAGACATTTTTATGTTTAACATACTTTTTATAGATACAAATATTCAAGTAAATGCTCTGTTTATAATAAACAGTATTAAATAACATTTACCAGCCTGAATGTACAAGAAATTTTCATAGAAAATATTCGTCCTCCGACAGGATTTGAACCTGTATCCTATACGGAATCGTCACATAGCCTGACGTGACTTTTTAACCGATTCGGCCACAGAGGTTCGTTCGTTTGGCAAGGTCAAATTTACTGCTTATAAACTTCAATCTTCCATGAGTCTCTCAGGTACATTCATAACTGCTCATGGCGTATCAAATGTAAACAAATGACATCACACATTATGAAATGGACAAAGTTCGACAATTATTTAAAGACATTTTTATGTTTAACATTCTTCTTATAGAAACAAGTATTTAAGTAAATGCTCTGTTTATAATAAACATATATATAATGAGATAGAAACAAACTGGAATAGGTATGAATACAATTATATATATATATATATTGTTAAATATAACAGACAACAAATGTCTATTATGTTTGATCATGAGCCGTTCCAAGCGTCGTATAATGGCTTTAGTTTCAAGAGAAAATAAAGACAAAAACAGTCAAACATTTGGATATTTCTTTATTATATTGGTCATCAATCTAAGCTTTTGGTTCACATGAGCCATCATCAGCGGGGTTATATAGACATTGCAACAGAGATGTTCACTGTCAAAAGAGATATAGATAATGAACAGACTGTGTGTCATATAAGACAGAAATAAATGGAATTGTCTGTTTATGCAAACAAGCAGAGTTTCCTCAAGTTAGCATTAGGTCAAAAGTGTGCCTTCTTTCTTTGTACTGATATTTTACTTTGTCTTTTGGGTTCATTGCGAGTCATTTATAGATTTTTTATATACAGAATTTTATGCCCTTCAAATTTTTATCATGGGGCGTGTTTTGTAAGTTCCTTGTGAGTATGCGGTATTATGGTATTTTGGAGTATTGAATGATGACGGGTGATTTCTTATGGTGAATATGTGAATTGTAATGGGTGAATCGCTTGTGAATTGGATTAGCTCGGTATACGATAGTGAGGACCAGCCTAAACCCATTCCCCCCTTTTATGTCTTGTGTCCAAAGTGTATTTTATTTACAATAAATCTTGTGTACCTTCACTTACCTACGAGTTTGTCTTCCTTATTTATTTGCCTCTGTTATCTCGAAAACACGAGATCGAATACTTACACAAAATTATAGTAAATAAAATTGACGTTTTCAAAATCACAAAAACAGGTGAAAAGCGGTTGGAATCAAATTTTTTTCACTTGAATTATTTTCAGTGTGTTTAGATAGTTCTAAAAGTCAAATACTAAGTCAGAAGTAAAAAAAAATATAAGTAAAAAAGTATAAAAGTAAAAAAAAATAAGATACTAAGTCAAAA
>OZ038499.1:53050736-53058236 GCA_964036315.1 Acanthosepion esculentum
CCAAAATACCAGGCCAGAATCTATCATAAATATCTATAAGTCTACAATTCATCTGTGTATCTGGTCTAGTTCTTCTGCTATGTATCTAGAGATTCTTGACAAAATCCAAAGAAGAATATCCAATGTTATCAATCCTGACCTGAAAGTGCCTTTTCTATAAATACTTTCATGGTAATCATTCGAATGGACTCTTCGCTATGATACTTAAAATTTACAAATTTAAATGCAGTACTAGACTGGCAGCAAGGTCTCATCAATTCACAGTTGATTTGGCTTGACGTAGCTGTAAGTTCTATGCTAATGGTTTATTTTCTTGCAATTGCTTGTTGAACTCTCTTCCAGCTCCATGCTTTTCAGCCAACTTTGATCTTCAAAAATTTAATATGTCAATCATTATCTACTGTGTTCTTGATTCCTCTTCTATTGTTCTCCGCATTAATAATGTTTCGCTTTCTTCTTATTCTTTCACACACAGTAACCCAACTTGTGTCTTAGTGGCTTTATTGCCTTGCATGGGAAGAACTGATTAAAAATTAGAGTTGAGCTTCATTAAGTAGATAACATCTATGGATGCGAACTAAATCTGCCATGAGAAAATAAAATATAATATGGTGTAGGAAAATGTTATACATGCATGCATGCATATATATATATATATATATATATATATGCATATATATATATTTGGATATGCATATATATATATATATATGCATATATATATATTTGGATATGCATATATATATATATATATATATGCATATATATATATTTGGATATGCATATATATATATATATATATATATGCATATATATATATTTGGATATGCATATATATATATATATATATATATGCATATATATATATTTGGATATGCATATATATATATATATATATATATATATATATATATATGCATATATATATATTTGGATATGCATATATATATATATATATATGCATATATATATATTTGGATATGCATATATATATATATATATATATGCATGCATATTCGGATTTTGCTTTGTCTTTTCCACATTTTCATCATACCGTCGGATCTACATCCACATATTTGCCTATATATATATATATATATATATATATATATATAAAGTCAGTGTTCTCTTTCTTTAAAATTTCAGTTTTTCTGTTTCTGACTAGTCCTGTATCTATCGTCTCTTCATTTTAACTTAAATTTAATATAAATATGTCTCCAATAACCATGTCCTGAAGATGGTCTATTAGACCGAAACATCTGACGTTGACAGCAAAACAAAAACAAAATAAAAAAACAGTCAACTCACATATTCGGATTTTGCTTTGTTTTTTCCACATTTTCATCATACCGTCGGATCTACATCCACATATTTGCATATATATATATATATATATATATATATATATATATATATGTATAGCATAATGAAAGGCACATATACTTTCTTGATATGTATATAATATGGAGAAAACAACTGAAAAGTTGCAAATTAAAAAAAATTGAATGTTTTTTTGTGAAAGTATTTATTTATATTTTTTCAGTTCCACATACACACGCAGAAAAAAAGGAAAAATACTGGATTTTAAAATTAAACACATATAAACTAGGGTTAAACAAAGACTTGGGAATTTTAAATCTGTATAAATATTTCAATAGTTAAAAAAAGATTTTTTTTAGATATAGTTAAAAAAAACCTTTTTAAACAACATCTAAAATATTATTATCGTTAGATTTACGTTAGAAATATTCAAACACAGTTGCATTCCACATCACGTGACGTCTGCATCTCGCGACGGACGCTACTTGTAAACAAACTTCTGAATACAGTTATTTCTGATGAAAGATGGGGGAAGATCTGAAATATCAAATATATATATATAAAAAAATATAAATAAATACTTTCACAAAAAAAACATTCAATTTTTTTAAAGTTGCAACTTTTCAGTTGTTTTCTCCATATTATATATATATATATATATATATATATATATATATACATATGACATCACACATTATGAAATAGACAAAATCTGACAATTATTTTAAGACATTTTTATTTATATATATATATATATATATATATAAAGTGATATAACTGAAGTGGAAAGATTATATTGAATCAGTTACTAACTCTGCTGCTAGGAAAGATTGTTCACTGTTTCTGCTAAACATTATTTCTGTCCAAAATCTATCTTACATACTTATAAATCTGTCATTCATTCATGAATATTGCTGCCACATGTGGTCTGGTGCTCCTGTAATATATTTAGAGATTATTGGTAAAATCCAAAGAAGAATCTGCAATGTTATTGGTCCTGATCTGGCATCTTGGCTTCAATCACTTTCCCATCAACATAATGTAGCTTCAATGTACAATTTCTATAAATACTTTCATAGTAATTGTTCTGATGAACTTTCTGTAATGGTACCTAGCGTTTATGAATTTAAGCACAGTACTAGATTGGCAGCTAGGTCTCATCTTTTTATAATGCAAATGGCTAGATGTAGCCATAAGTTCTATGCTAACAGTTTCTTTTCTCACGCTTCTTACTTGTGGAACTCTCCCGGTTCCAGGCTTTTCAGTCAACTTTGATCTTTGAATGGTTTTCTGAATGTGAGTGAATATGAGAAAAAGAAAAACTTTTTTCAGTGGAAAGAACAATAAAAGAACAGGAATTAAGAAAACAGATGATAATAATTAGCATTTCATTTAAATTTTTTATTCCTCTTCTTTTATTCTCCTCGCATCTCAATAAATGTTTCTCTTTTTTTTTATTCTTTCACACTCAGTAACCCCTTGTGGCTTTACTGCTTTGCATGGGGTGATATGATTAAAAACTGGCTCATGACAACATTATATTGAGACACTGGTTCCCGTATGATCACTGAAGTTAAGCAACACCAAGCCTGGTTAATACTTAGATGAGTAACCACTTGGAAATACCAGGTGGTGTAATGTATAATGGCTCAGAATTGATAACGGGAGAACTAAGTTCCAATTCCATTTGGGTTTGTTATATTCACTAACATGCAGATATACTTGGGAGAGGTATGAATCCACCAATTCTCCTTCCCCCCCCCCCCAGCTAGGGGTTAATTAATAAGTCTTTGTTGTAATGGAATGTTCCATTCTCCCTATTGCCTATTGTGGACTGACTATATCAGTAAATATATATAGTGTGAACAGGACATACCCGAGACTGGTTTCAGGAAGTGCTAGTCTGCTAACCAATTCCCTGTCTTTCAGTAGTGTATTCTCTTTTACAATATACCTCTCTTTCTTTCATCTACGCCCGTGTTGCTGTTTCTTTCACTTGGGTACCACCTTTGTCTATTTGTAACCTCTTTAAGGATACAACAGTCTTGTATCACTAAGACCATTAATATCACAAAATATATATATATATATATATATATATAATTGCATACAAAATATTTTGGCATTAAATAACCCATAGAGGTGTTGATATGCCAGTAAACAAAAACAACAAACCAACCAAATACGATTAAAAAAAAAAAAAGTATCTGTAAATATGAGGTGGTATTGGAATGTTCTGGACTAATCTTAAAAAAAAAGAGAAAATAACAAAATAAAAATATTCCATTGCCCCAGTAAATAACCCATAGAGGTGTTGATATGCCAGTTTGTTTTGTTCCCCCACCATTACATCTTTAGCATCTTGGATTGACAAATCTGAAAACACTGCCTAAAGAATGTTCAGCAAAAAACTATTTTGAAGATCTCAGTTGTCGATTTGCCAAGTTTTATGTGAAATTTGATACAAGAAGTTTTCTTAAATTTATCAGCCATTGTAAAGTTTGCAGAGATAATTGAATATGAGTAGACTGACACAGTAGATTGGGTAATAAAAGTTAGCTGTGCATGTGTTTCCATTAGATAATGCAGTCATTACTTGTTGCAGAGTAAGAACTTTCTTTCCGATAACATTTTGTAATGATCTGTTTTGCTTTTTGTGTCTTCCAAAGAAGGTATTGTCGTTTCCATAAAAATAAAAATTAATTACAGTGTCAAAAAAATATATTAACAATTATAATTATTTTTAAATAATAGTTTAGCAGACTATTATTTTTTAGAGAAAGTATATCTCTGGTTGACTTTAGAGGTCAAATGAAAGACAAAATAAGGAAGTCAATTTTGACTAGCTGAGCAAGCGTGGGAATGATAAATATAGAGAAAGGATTCTCAGGGAGTTGAGTCTTAACCATCAAACAATGTAGACATGTTTCCTTTTGTGTCTGGAATGGCTCACCAGTGGAGAAGGAACAACCCCCACTGGATAGACAGAACATGTTGACATAAACATTAATAAAATAGTTAAGTTAAAATTCCCTGTGTTGAAATTATTTCATCTCTTGACTCAAAACTACTAGCAATCACTGGCCAAAAGAAAAGGAGAGGGGTCCACCCCCACCAAGGGGCTAAGCAACATCATCATTAATTCACTCATTCTAAACCAATATATCTATACATATACAAACACATGACATTCTATTGGACAAGCAATTCACATGGACAGGTTGTTAACACATGGATCAACAAAAATTTCATCTCCTTTTCCTTTCAGGCCATAATAGTAACATTCATCTCCTTTTCCTTTCAGGCCATAATAGTAACATTCATCTCCTTTTCCTTTCAGGCCATAATAGTAACATTCATCTCCTTTTCCTTTCAGGCCATAATAGTAACATTCATCTCCTTTTCCTTTCAGGCCATAATAGTAACATTCATCTCCTTTTCCTTTCAGGCCATAATAGTAACATTCATCTCCTTTTCCTTTCAGGCCATAATAGTAACATTCATCTCCTTTTCCTTTCAGGCCATAATAGTAACATTCATCTCCTTTTCCTTTCAGGCCATAATAGTAACATTCATCTCCTTTTCCTTTCAGGCCATAATAGTAACATTCATCTCCTTTTCCTTTCAGGCCATAATAGTAACATTCATCTCCTTTTCCTTTCAGGCCATAATAGTAACATTCATCTCCTTTTCCTTTCAGGCCATAATAGTAACATTCATCTCCTTTTCCTTTCAGGCCATAATAGTAACATTCATCTCCTTTTCCTTTCAGGCCATAATAGTAACATTCATCTCCTTTTCCTTTCAGGCCATAATAGTAACATTCATCTCCTTTTCCTTTCAGGCCATAATAGTAACATTCATCTCCTTTTCCTTTCAGGCCATAATAGTAACATTCATCTCCTTTTCCTTTCAGGCCATAATAGTAACATTCATCTCCTTTTCCTTTCAGGCCATAATAGTAACATTCATCTCCTTTTCCTTTCAGGCCATAATAGTAACATTCATCTCCTTTTCCTTTCAGGCCATAATAGTAACATTCATCTCTTAGCACTCAACAAAAATTGGAGGTAAGAAAAACTCAAAAGATTTCTCATATTTTCCAACTAAATTATCTGGACACTTCTTACACACATCTGTAAAGAAAACATACAAGAAAGACTATCCATTTTACTTTTAGAAATGCAAAAAAGGCCAGTCTTCCTTATTTGAAGCCTAATTTGATATTTTCACAGGTTGTTACCTGTTGCATACCTAAAATAAATAAAAATTAATTATAGTGTCAAAAATAATTATAAAAATTATAATTATCATTAAGTTACTCTTTCTAAACAACTGAGAATCAACCCCACTTTTCTCCCCTACGCACACAAACATGACTATCAGACAGGCCGTCAACACATGGGTCAACAAAAAGTTTGGCACCTTTACTTTTTCAGGCCACAATAGTAACATTTGTCTCTTCATACTCAACAAAAATATGAGATGAGAAAAACTCTAAACACTTATTTTCCAATTATCTGGATACCTGTTACACACATGTATAAAAAAAATCATATGAGAAAGACTATAACTCTTTCTTTATCTTATCATTCTATTGGATTCTGATCCATATTTGATCCCAAGTCACAATTTATTCAGTATTACTCTCGTATCTCCAACACCACATTCCGTCCTGGTTATGACGATAAACTACATCCACGTTTTAGGTAAGACGATAAATTACACCTGACAGCAAGGCCTTTCATCAGGAGGTTTTGAGGAGCCTGGAACCACCTCTTATTTCCCAGCTCTATCCTGATCCGGAGTGGTAGCACCTGTTAAGCTCCCAGCTTTGGGCAAATAGTTAACCCCCAAACTGGGGTTGAAACACTATAAAAGTGGAAAAATAGGTTTTAATACCAGCAATACATTTTTTTTTAAAATTATTACCAACTATGAAATTTTGAAGAAAAAATTATTACCAGGAATAAAAATCTCGTTGGCATTTAATAACCGAATATGCCATAAACAAAACAAACCAACATCACATTACAGCCAGATAATAAACAATACTTCTTTCATTGTTTCCACATCTTGCTGTTTTTCACCTTTTCTACAAGTATATATATATATATATATATATATATTATAATATTTTTTTAAAAATATGATTCCTTCGGTACATAAGAGTTCTCATGTTTCAAAAGCGAGAGCCGAGACCCTCAATATAATTTTTGAAATTAAGTTGAATTAAGGTGTCTGGTCCCGCTTCATCGTCAAGGTTCCCAAATTCTCGTTTGACGATGAAGCGAGACCAGACACCTTAATTCAACTTAATTTCAAAAATTATATTGAGGGTCTCGGCTTTCGCTTTTGAAACATGAGAACTCTTATCTAGCGAAGGAATCATATTTAAAAAAAAATATTATAATATAAGCTCTACTTCTGTATGGAGCACTGTCTTTTTAAAAATAAAAGCAAAAATACTAAGGAACTCCGGATTATTTACCTAATGTGTTCTTTCCTATTTTTCTGCATACCTGCACACACACACACACATATATATATATATATATATATATATATATTTTTTTTTTTTTATATATATTAATGTTTGGTGTTTAAAATTATTTACTCAGAATTAAAACTTCTCTGCACTATTGACAAATTTTAACTTATTAATATGTTTTATCAGTTTAAAGTTGCCATTCACTTTTTGGAACTGAAAAAGATACCTTGCTTTTATAAAGACTTTTCTGAAAAATTTTTCAATAGAAAGATTTTATAAATTTCAGTTGACTATTGGACTTGCTGCTTCATCAATGAATACCAAATGTTTCCTTATAAGGAAACAACTAATATTACCATTAGAGATGAGGAAAACAGATACTGCATCTGATCCCACACCAGTGAGTGAACAAAAGTGGAAATAAAGTAGCATAGTGTGAATAGTGTAAAAATGAAACATTTATAAATTTGATAAATGTTTCCTTTTTACACTATTTACATTGTTCAAACTGTTGTCCTTATCTTTATTGTTATATTCACAATATTTCAGCTATTGTATGCTTCGGCCTTCTTCAACATTTCTCTATATTTCTGAGATGAGGTATTGTAATTATTCATACTATTTACATTGTTTGGAATGTTGTCCTCATCTTTATTGTAATATTCACAATGTTTTGGCCATTGTACACT
>OZ038499.1:53065736-53069256 GCA_964036315.1 Acanthosepion esculentum
TCCACCAGGGTTGAATAAGACCAACATACTTAGCATTGGTCAAAATAGATCCATATTCAAATGAGATAATTTTTTAATTTTTTTTGTAATGTAATTTATATGTAGATTGAGCTGTATTATATACCAATGGATCTATTACTTGTATTATATATATATATATATATATATATATATATAAGGAGATGGAATATACGTATGTGTACGCATGCTGACAAAAACACAAAAAAAATCGGAAATAGATCTAAGAACAGGGGTCATTAACAAATAAGAATATAGATATCTTTCTCGGACCAGTCTTAATTGTTTTATCACCCTTTACACAGAACTTTTTCACTGCCAGTTCAAGAAGACATTTGGGTCACTAATACACAAAAAAGAGAATGTCTAATATCGAGAATATTTAACATCGAAAAACTTAAGAAAAATTAATTCCTTTTAATGATATGTGGAAATATCCACTTTTTGCCTGATTCATGTTGCGAGACCGGGAAACCTGAGTAGCAAAATTATGGAAAATAAAGCATAATATATTTTTTTAAAATACCCATTACAACCAAAAACGTTTGTGGTTTCTCTCTTCTTTTTATTATACACACTTTTCTCTCGTTGGAAGTACTATAACCTCTTCCATTTATTTTTATATATATATCAATATATATATATTTACCTATTATTTTGCATTGAGTACTGTTTTATTAACACCTGCACACTTTGTGTCATATATATATATATATATATATATATATATATATAAGCTGGCCCTTCGTATTCAAGGATAACTGTCTACTAGGGCAGCTAGGCAATCCCTATTGCAGATGCTTGTTCAGGCGCATTTGTGTTTGCTCAACACCCACAGACCCCACCAGTGGTTTATACTACAGCTATGCTGAGATGACCTAAGTTACAGTTTCTGGAGAGAGTAATCTAGCATGATCAACAATTTGAAGATGGCCAGTACACTCCAGCCCTCAGCCATGCTGACTTTCTGGCTTTGTGCTAGCACAGGTATCAATGGCCCTCAATGTTCCGTCTACCCAATTTCACTGACAAGGCTTGAGTCAACCTGTGGTATGGTTTTCAGGCACTTTCCAAAGGTGCTGCATGCTGGGATTGACCTTGATCCATTCCGATAACATCAGGAAGTCTGCTTCCTGATAAATCAACCATGCTGACATTCGAACCTGTGTCTCATGGTCAGAAAATGAATGTTCTAACCATTTGGCTATGTCTCTCTCTCTCTCTCTGTATTTATAAATATATATATATATATATATATATATACACACACACATTTTTATATACACACACACATATATGTGTTTATATATATGTATATATACATATATATATATATATATATATATATATATATATATATACACGTATATACACACATACGGACATATATACACATATATACATGCACATAAATGCATGCATGCATGTACATGCCTGCACACACATACATGCATGCACATATATATATACATACACACACACATACATATACTACATATATACATACACACATATACATACACACACACACACATATACATACATACACATACACGAGCAGAATTACTTAGCCTTTGCTCAAGTTTTTAAATATTTAAAATGGATTATATTGTGTTGGTAATAAGGAAGCATTCTGCATTCATTGCCCAGAACATTTAACATTTAAATTTGGGAACTATCATTGTTTACAGTCAGACAAATGCCCTCTTCTTTGTTGTTGTTTTCACAATGTTTTGGCTTTCTTGAATGAGGAGTTATCATTGTTTACAGTCAGATTAATATCCTCACAATGTTTCAGCCAATCTTTTCTCAGGTCTTCATCAGCTGTGTGATGATCCTGTTAATCCCCAGGGAATTTAGAACTCACTCGAGAAAATACGAAGGTAAAGCAAAAATTGAGGGCAATTTTGAAATTATTTGGTAAAATCAACAGGGAGCTGCTTGACACCACGCATACACATTGGATGACGGGTACCTAGCTACGTGAAGCATCCCATTCGGTGGTATTGAGCAATGATGTCAGATGTATTCACACTCCACTCAATGACTGCACTAACATAAACAACATGCTGTAGCACAGAGGTTAACCCCATGGAAATCTATGTTGGTACAGTATGGAGTATGCACCATGAACTAACAGTGTCTGGGTAGGTAAAACACTTTAAGGTGTCATGGACGAAAGCTGATCTGGTTACTGCTCATCATCATGCACAAAAGAACGCATCTAGATGATGGATGCTTGAACAGGGAAAGACTGACGAATCATGTTAGAACAAGTGGCAGCAAATCACAGACTTCAAATCATCAGGTGGGAATCTGCACAAGCCATGGTGCATGATGACTTGAGGCTACCATAAAATCAGTGTGTGTCGGTTGCCCAAACAGAGAAGCAGTGCAGATATGGCTTCAAGAGCAAACAAAAACTTCTTTTCAGAAAGGATGAAGAAGCTCTTTGAATGATACCAGAAGTTCGTCACCATACAAGGGGACTATGTCAAAGAGTGACATATCCATTTGTTCTTCATCAGTGGAAATAAAGTTGTTACATGGAAATTGCCTTTGTATTTTGAATTATACATGTATTATCAATGGCACTATATATTCAGCTTCTGAAATGATGTGTAGATGATAAAATCCAGAAGATAATCAGTAATATTACTGGTCCTGATCTGGCAGCTCAACTTCAGTCACTTTCCCACTGACTTAACTTTGCCACCCTATGTCTTTTCTATAAATACTGTCATGGTAATTGTTTAGATGAGCTCTTTGCTGTGGTACCTAGATTTCTTGAATTTAAGCATCAAGATCTCATCAACTGACAGTTGAGCTGGCAAGATGTAGCTGTAAATTCTATGCTAACAGTTTCTTTTCTCACACTTCTCATTTGTGGAATTGTCTTCTGGCTCCATGCTTTCCAGCCAACTTTAATCTCCTCAGAAAGTCAGTTTACTGTGTTGGGCGAACAATTTTCTCTGCGGAATCTATCTTGCATATCTGTAAGCCTACCAATTTGTCCATGCTGAGAATATTGCCGCCATATATGGTCTGGTGGCCCTGCTATTTTCCTGGAGCTCCTTGATAAGATCCAAAGAAGAATCAGCATTATTATTGGTCCTTATCTGGCAACTCTGCTTCAGTCACTTTCCTACCACCATAAGGTTTCCTTTGACTTTTCCATAAAAATTGTTCGGATTAGCTCTTTGGTATGGTAGCTAGACTTTATGGATTTAAGCACAGTACTAGACTGGCATCAAGATCTCATCAACTGACAGTTGAGCTGGCAAGATGTAGCTGTAAGCTCTATGCTAACAGTTTCTTTTCTCACACTTCTCACTTGTGGAACTGCCTTCTGGCCCCATGCTTTCCAGCCAACTTTAATGTCCTAAAATTTAAATGCAACGTCAATCGCAATCTACTATGATTTTCTTTCATGCTCATTAGTAATATTTCTGTTTTTTAATTGATAAGATTATGGCAGGCAATAATTACTACTGGTAGGACT
>OZ038499.1:53069456-53076956 GCA_964036315.1 Acanthosepion esculentum
TGTGAAGGAGACAAAGAAAAAAAAAGAGAGATATAAGAAGTTGATGAAGGGAAGAGAACAAAAGTGAGAAGAAATGGAAGCCAAGGGAAAGAAGCAAGGAATATCAAAAGTGAAAGTACTCAAAGAAAAAGACAAAGTAAGATTGAAAGAGAAAAAAAGAGAATGAAAGTCACAGAAAAAGAGAGAGAAAAAGAGAGAGAAAACAAGGAGGAACAAGAAAAGTAGAAAGAGAGATATGAAGAGTGAAAGATATAAACAGAAAAGGTGAAGAAAATTTGGCCAAATATGTTATTATGAACAATATTTTCCAATGATATTTTAAAGTCTGTCTATATCTCTGAGATGAGGTATTATGATTTCTTATTTACAATTATTTGGACTGTTATCCTCATCTTCAGTGCCGTATTCCTCAAGGACACATGACCCAGTGGATAAAGATGTTAGTTAGATCCAGAGACTAGACCCCAAAAGTCGTGATTTCAAAACCAGGCCACAGCAGTGGTGAACCAAAACCTTGGAGAGCTGAGTTAAAGGGAAATAACTGAGACATCCGGACAAGGCATGGCAAGTGGAACTAGAACAATCTACCTTGGTGGATAAAATAAAAGGTTTGGTTCAAAATTCCAATCACCTGAAGAAAGCTGAAGACGGCTGAAACGTTGTGAATATGGAGGATTCAATGAAGATGAGGTTAACAGTCTAAATAATGTAAGATATTTTAAAGATCATTTCTTCCCAAGCAAGGGGATAAAGCCAATAAGATGCAAGGGGTTATTAAATGCCAAAGAACCTTAAGAAAAAACATTATTAAGGAGAGAGGACAATAATGGACAGAATTTTAAGAGACAGAAGATAAAAATTGACATTGCTTTTAAATAATTTGAGGATTAATGTTGGCTGGCAAGCGAGAAATGTGAGAGAAGAAACTGTTAGAAAAGATTTTACAGCTAGCAATTTCAACTGTAAAATAATTAGACCTAACTACCAATCTAGTATTAAAGAGGAAAGCTGTGAAAAAAAAAAACAAACAATTAATATGAAAATATTTATAGAAAAAGCACAGGGAAGCTAAGCTATAGTAGCAGGAAAGTGACTGAAGCCGAGATATTTTCAGCAAATGAATTTACACCTTTTTCCAAAAACAACTGTTGACAACAACCTAAACAATTTCAACTTCCTCGTCAGCACTACATATTGTGTTAAGAAAAAACATTTTCTTTATAAATTTGCATAAGTTTTGTTTGTGTGTTTTCACCTTACATTAGTCGAACAAACCAGTCTAATGCAGACTGCAAAAAATTCAGTTGTAAATTAAAAAAACCTACAGCGTTCATAGTAGTAAGTATTGTTGTCGTCTGCTATTCCACATTCCTACAAATTAGTCCAACGAGCCAAAAACAAATTTTATGGAATTATTTAAATACATCAAAATAAGTCTGTCTATATTTCTGAGATGAGGTATTATGTACAGTATTTACATTAGTCGGACTATTGTCCTCATCTTTGTCACCATAGTTGTCACAATGTTTCGGCCGTTGTACGCTCCGGCCTTCTTCAACCACCTGAAGAAGGCCGGAGCGTACAATGGCCGAAACGTTGTGACAAATATGGCGACAAAGATGAGGACAATAGTCCGACTAATGTAAATACTGTACATCAAAATAAACTAGATTTTTTTAATTTTTTGTAATCATTTCACCCCGAGCAAGGTGATAATGCCACTAAGATGCAGTGGGTTACTGGGAGTTAAAGAGAATGGGGAAAACTTTACTGAGGAGAAAGGACAATAAAAGAACAGATTTCAGGAAGACAGAGAAAAAAAATTGTATCCATGTACTTAGGAAGACAGAATGTTTCATATAAATTTTTGAAGATCGTAGTTGGCAGGGAAACGAAACTGGAAGAAAGTTCCACAAGAGAGAAGTGTGAGAAAAGAAACTACTAGAATAAAACTTATGGTTACATCTGGCTATTTCAACAGCAAGAATGTCAGATCTAACCACCGAGCTGGTAGTATACTTAAATTCATGTGGTGTTGTAGAGTTACTTTCTGCAGTGGAAACTGTATTTGGACTAAATTCGGTCCTAAATAGGTTCAACGTACAAAAACGTTAGGAACTTGTTATAATAAGTATTACGCAGAGTAATCTAGTTGTGGTAGCTGACTACTTTCGTATTCGACTCTCCGTCGACCCTCACTGACTCCTACTTATATTAGTTGGGAGAGTCTATTATCTATAGACTAGGTGTGTTTCACCATAACATGTGGTCAAGGCACCAAAGAGGAAAGCTCATCAGAACAATTGCCATGAAAATGTTTATAGAAAAGACAGAGGAAAGTCGTAGCATGGCAGTGAGAAAGTGACTGAAATCGAGATGCCAGGTCAGGATTGTTTAATTAACAAACCCTTCTTTGAATTTTCAATGCACAGATGAACATAGATATTTCTAAAGAATTGATACATTTTTACTTATTAATCCGCCATATTTTTTTAGTGGACACCCATATTTCAGTAGATGCTGTGTTTATTTATTGAATACTATATTTATTTATTTTCATCTACCGGCCGGAATATTACTATCCTCCCAAAACTTTAACTTTCACAGACCCCCAGCAAAATGCTCAAGGCACTTTTTGCATTCTTTAGATTTAAAAAAAAAAAATCTTTCTTATTAAAGGAATTTATTAAAGATCACAATAAATGTAACAAAAATTGACATTCAAGATGGAATAATTTGGGCCCAAAGAAACTTCATAATTTATATCTGTCTATATTTCTGAGATGAGGTATTGTAATTATTTATCATTATTTGGACTGCTGTCCTCATCTTTATTGACATATTCACAACATTTCAGCCCTTACATGCTCTGGCCTGTTTCAGGTGATTTGAATTTTGAACTGAACTCTTTATTAGAACAATCTACCCTGGTCAATGAAATGAAGGGTTCAGTTAGAAATTCCAATCACCTGAAGAAGGCCAGAGCGTACAACAGCCAAAACATTGTGAATATGGCAATAAAAATGAAAACAACAGTCCAAAAAATTGATAATTTATGTTGGAATAACTTTTTCAGGTCATTGTACATTCCAGACATCGGAAAGAGAGTACAATGGCTGAAACTTCTTACTATTCTCTGTTTGTGGACAGTGCCAAAACTACAAACTAATTCCCCCCTGAATTTTTTCAATCTAAGATTTCAGTTAAGTGCCTCTTCACAGTTTCTCGATGTAAGATCAGCCTACTGAGGAAGGAGAGTACAATGGTTGAAGCATCATAATTTTAACATTCCAGATGGTAAAATGCCAGTGTATGTATATATGTATATTTGATCTAACATGCTTTCTTATATTGATGAGACAAAGTGGAAAAAAATTTATCAATTTTTGATCCATAATCTTCCAGATATTATGCATCCTACAAATACATACAAATTATTTATATATATATATATATATATATATTTGTGTATTTAGGCAGCAATCCTTCTTTCAAGCACATTTCATTAAAAACGACTGACAAGGTGCTTTTATTTAGTTTTTATATAATTTCTCATGCGATCTAACAAAGTTTTTCTTTTCAGAGGATAAATTATATAAAAATTGTCCGAATGTTCTTTTTTTCCGAGCGCTTTCGGCTATACATTTAGCCATTATCAAGGATTATATTTCAACTGTTAGAATTAGAAATAGTTTGTTATGTGTATGTTTTATAAAGTGATTCATTTTTTTTGTTTCAAAACACGGTCAAGATATTATGTCCATGTTCAAAGTTAATATTATTAAGTGTTGGTTTGTTTATTTTTATAAGTAAGGCTTCCATTATTTTTAGCCTTTTTTTGCAAGTGGATGATGCTATTATATTAGTGTTGTCGACAAGTATATTCCGAATAGTGTCCGGTAGGTCTCCATGAATATTTAAATGAGATCTAATTGAGCTATTGTCGGAAAGGTGTAGGGTTAATCTGCGTGTTAAACGATTTGTAGTGTGGCCTATATAATTATTTACAAAAGTTGATTCTTGAGGAATACAATTCCTTAATGGACATTTGAATTCGTAAATAATGTTTGCTCTATTTAATTTTGTTCTAGGAAGTGAATTATTATTTTTAACTATAAGGTTACAAGTTTTAAATTTTTATAATAAATAATTAATCTAATTTTTTTGCTATTATCAACTGGTGCTATGCATTTTTTTATAATGTTATTCATTCGGCATTCATCCTGTTTATAATTATCTATCTATATATATATATATATCTGTTTATATATATATATATATATATATATATATATATATATATATATATATATAATCACTTTATCCTCAACAAGGCAATAAAAAAGGTTACTGATTGTGAGAAAATATGAGAAAAAGAAAACATTATTAAGGGAGGAGAATAAAAGAACGAGAATTATGAAAACAGAAGATAGCGATTGACATTGCATTTAAATTTTTGCAGATCGAAATTAAATGGGAAGCAAGAGGCTGAAACAGAGTTTTATTGGCAATAAGTTTGAGAGTAGAAACTGTTAGCACAGAAGATATAGTTACATCTAGCCACTTCAACTGCAAAATGATCAGACCTTGCCACCAATCTCGTACTGCGCTTAAACCTATAAAGTCTAGGTAGCAAAATGGGAAGCACATTAGAACATTTAACATAATAATATTTAGAGAAATGACACAGAGAAATGGCATTATGATAGTGGAAAAATGACTGAAGCCAGGATGCCAGATCAGGACCGATAACATTGCAGAGTCTTCTTTGGAATTTTATCAAATATTTCTAAATATATAGCAGGAGCACCAGATCATGTGTGGCATCAATATTCATGGTGTATATATATATATATATATATATATATATACATACATACACACACACACCGGGTGTAACAGCAAAATTGTACAAATCATGCAAAAGCATGAGATAATTGCCCATCCCACAAAATTTTTAATATCTAAACCAGGACTAAACTGAGTTTCCTTTTTCCAGGTTTTCAAATAAGATGTTTAGCTGCCTTGAAATCATTTGTCCTAAGAATCACAGAAAAACCTTTTGAGAAAGAGAACAGCTTAAAATCATTTTGTGTCAGCCCCACATCTCCCCAACTGAGCAATGGTGAGAGGGAAAAGATCATTCAGGCATTCATACTTCCATCTTCTTCCAAGTCTATTCAAGAATCATCAAAAGAACAGTGAATAAGTTTTAAAAAGAGTCAACAATAGAAAGGAAAATTGAATCAGGAGGATACAACAGCAAGATCATTTCAGCCTAGAGCTAAATACATTTTTATTGTTCAAAGTAGATTCCAATAGTGGTATAATAACCTTAGAGAATTCCAGTAAGATATCTTTAATCATTTCTAAGATACAATGGTTCAAATCTTAATCTAACAAAAGGGCAATTTTGCTGTTACACTATATATATATATATATATATATATATATATATATATATATATATATATATATATATATATATATATATATATATATATATATATATATATAGATATATAGATTCATTTTCAGACGTCATTTTATGCAAATTATAAATTGATTTTTCATTTATCTTAAAACCTTTTTCAGCAAATATAGGCAGAAGGTGTGAGAGTAAATGCTTGCTTCATCAAAAATGAATGAAGCTCAGACACTGGTAACATCTGCTTGATCGAGATCATGCATATAATTCTTTCATCTCTTAAAAAGAAAATAAAATAAAACAAAAACAAAACAAAAAGAAAAAAACAAGCAAGAAACCCAATAAGTTCAGAATATTCTAGAAGAAAACAATAAATACAGCCAAACACTTGTGGGCCAAAGAAGTGAAGACCCCCATGACAAGAGTTGGAGAAAAGCAGAAATGCCTTCAAATTCCTAGGGTTTGGGGCTTGATTGTTTTCCATCCATCACGTTTAAACTAAAAATATAAACAAGAACTAATTAAGAGTAAAACATAGAGAAAATAAAATCGCAGTATGTGATTGACCAACCTTTTCTGCTAGAAGATCTTTTCTAACATCTGTTGCACAATGTTGTACGAAGCAGTACAAAAAGAACGGTCACAAACTCTCTTCTTTCTCAGCCACTGGATATCATAGTGACAAGACATGTCTCGTTTCCCCTCTGTTAAAACTTCTTAGTCCCTAGGCACAGTAATATCTTTTTACTTTTTTTTTTTTTTTTACAGTAGGGTTCACCCTGTAAAAGACCCAGGGGATACTCAAGGTAGAGGGTTATGATAGGAGTCAGTTTGTGCAGATGGGAGAGGAAGGTAACCGTTAACCCTAGACTTGAACAGATTAAGATTGTAGTAATCGGGAGAAACATCCTCTTGAGAGTGGATTCCAGAGTGTGGTGGTTTGCAGGAAGAAGCTGTTTGAGTGGAACTTACTTCTCACTGATAGAATACGGAGCAAATGTAGGTGGTTTGTTATAAAGTGTGTGGCATTGCGGGTCCTTGGCGTGAAGGTTAGAACTGGTTAGAGCCAAGGAATATAATTCATGTGAGCACCTTCTGTGGAAGTAGCGATAGAACAGCAAGAATCTTGTCACGTCCCACCTGTCAGAGAGTGGTTAGAGGGTGGAAAATAATTTGTCACTACAAAGACACTTTTGGACCCTTCAAGGCTGGAATGTGTGGTCTGTGCAGCTTTCACCCAAATATGACAAGAGTACTCTATTCTTGGCCATATCTGGCTCTTGTAAAGTTAGAGGATAGCATGTGGAGTCAGATACTTACTGGAGCGGTACAGGGAGATGATCATTCTACCTGCATCTTTAGTGATTGCTCATATGTACAAGTTCCACTTGAGGTCAGATGTGAGTTTAAAATCCAATAGTCTTTCAAGGGGCGGTGCCTCTCTAAGGAGACATCCGTTCATGAATGATAGTAGTTCAGGGTCAGAAACCTATCATGTGAATAGATCATCACTTAATGTCACTCTTTGATAAATGAGTCAATGCTTCTACAAACTGATGATTCCCGTAACGAACTGGTAACCTAATACCACTTCAATTTTTCTTCGTTTTATTATTTTATTCTCATTTTGCTTGTATTATATTAAGGGGCAAAGATAAAAGTGTCTGCAGTATCGGTTTTGTTTGTTTCAGCAGAAGCATTTAGAAAGTAAAAAACAAAACAGCCAATTATTAGAGAAATGAAATCATTGTAGGGGATTTTTTTAATCATTTCACCCCAAGCAATGCAATAAAGTCACTAAGATGCAATGGCTACTGAGTGTTAGAGAATGAGAAAAACTATTATTAAGGAGAGAGGACAATAAAAGAATAAGAATTAAGACAGAAGATAATGTTTGAGATTGCATTTAAATATTTGAAGATCAAAGTTGACGGAGAAGCTAGAAGTGCAAGAAAAGAAACTGTTAGTGTTGAACTTACGGCTACGTCTAACCAATTCAACTGTAAATTGGTGAGACCCTGTTGTTAACCTAGTACTGTACTTAAATTCATAAGTTAAAAAAATGTCTAGGA
>OZ038499.1:53081956-53091956 GCA_964036315.1 Acanthosepion esculentum
TGTTGCTGCTTCTTATTATTCTTCTCTTCAACTATAGGATGTTATCATGACAAGACCTCCCTTGTTACTCATCTCGGAAGACACTTTTCAGTCCCTGGGCAAACCATGTGTAATGTACAACCTTTTATTTGAAAAATCTCATGCAGCCACAATCATGTCAATAATAATCTATGTCAGGTTATTCTACGATTGCTGCTGGTATCATGTAGTCCAATACTATCTGCCACATCAGACTTTTCTGCTGAGGAAGATGGCTAGACACTCAACAAGTTTAAAACAAGAACTCTCAAAGGGTAGATGCTTTTTCTTGTAGGGGGTCAAGGACCATCTAGTATAATGGTGTAGACTATGCTCCATAGCTACATACGCAGCCAGTGCAGTCACAAAATGGCATTGGTGGGCAGAGTGATACCTAATTTGATGTCAATGGACATGGCAGTAGGCTCTTTTGATTGAGGATTTTTTTTTTTATCATTTCACCCCAAGCAAGGCAAGGATGCCACCAGTATGCAAGGGGGGGTGGTTACAGGGAGTAAAAGTGAAAGACTGAGAATAGTGAGGATAGAGGAAAGGAGAAAAGATGAATGGGATTCAAAAAAGACAGAAGATGTCAATTAATGTTGTATTTAAATCTTTGAAGATTGTATTTTAGTTACCAATCTACTAGCATGCTTAAATTCATGTAGTCGGGGGGGGGGAAGCTTGTCAGAGCAACTGCGATGAAGATATTTGTAGAAAAGACAGAGGGAAGCCATGTCATGTGGGTGAGAAAGTGACAATAGGGTACACTATGTTCCATAGCTATATACACAGCCATTGAGATGCCATGTTGGATCCTTCTTTGGATTTTGACAAAAACTTTGAGATGTACAGTAGTAGCACCAAATATGGCATCTGTATCCAATGTATGGGTGAATGATTGGCTGTAGTTTGACCTGGATACTGTTACCCTATCCGGTCTGGTGCTCTTGCTTTACATCTTGAGATTCTTGACAAAATCCAAAGAACGGTCTGCGATATAATCGATCTTGACCTGGCATCTCAACTTCAGTTACTTTCTCACCAATGTGACATAGCTTCCCTCTGTCTTTTCTACAAATATTTTCTTGGCAACTGCTCTGATGAGCTCCCCCACCTGGTGCCTCAGCTACATGAATTTAAGCATGCTACAAGATTAGCAACTTGGTCTCACCATTTTACTGTTGAATGAGCTAGATGCAACTGCCACTTCTACTCTAATCGTTTCTTTTCAAACACTTTCTGTCTATGGAACTCATTCTTGATTTCTAGTTATGCTGATTCCTATTCCCAGTCTTCTCATTCTCTTCCACTCCTATTCCCAGTCTTCTCATTCTCATTCCCAGTCTTCTCATTCTCATTCCTATTCCCAGTCTTCTCATTCTCATTCCTATTCCCAGTCTTCTCATTCTCATTCCCAGTCTTCTTTTTCTCATTCCTATTCCCAGTCTTCTCATTCTCATTCCTATTCCCAGTCTTCTCATTCTCATTCCTATTCCCAGTCTTCTCATTCTCATTCCTAGTCTTCTCATTCTCATTCCCAGTCTTCTTTTTCTCATTCCTATTCCCAGTCTTCTTTTTCTCATTCCTATTCCCAGTCTTCTCATTCTCATTCTCATTCCCAGTCTTCTCATTCTCATTCCTATTCCCAGTCTTCTCATTCTCATTCCCAGTCTTCTCATTCTCATTCCTATTCCCAGTCTTCTCATTCTCATTCCTATTCCCAGTCTTCTTTTTCTCATTCCTATTCCCAGTCTTCTCATTCTCATTCCCAGTCTTCTCATTCTCATTCCTATTCCCAGTCTTCTCATTCTCTTCCACTCCTATTCCCAGTCTTCTCATTCTCATTCCCAGTCTTCTCATTCTCATTCCTATTCCCAGTCTTCTCATTCTCATTCCTATTCCCAGTCTTCTCATTCTCATTCCCAGTCTTCTTTTTCTCATTCCTATTCCCAGTCTTCTCATTCTCATTCCTATTCCCAGTCTTCTCATTCTCATTCCTATTCCCAGTCTTCTCATTCTCATTCCTATTCCCAGTCTTCTCATTCTCTTCCACTCCTATTCCCAGTCTTCTCATTCTCAGTCTTCTCATTCCTATTCCCAGTCTTCTTTTTCTCATTCCTATTCCCAGTCTTCTCATTCTCATTCCTATTCCCAGTCTTCTCATTCCTATTCCCAGTCTTCTCATTCTCATTCCCAGTCTTCTCATTCTCATTCCTATTCCCAGTCTTCTCATTCTCATTCCCAGTCTTCTCATTCTCATTCCTATTCCCAGTCTTCTTTTTCTCATTCCTATTCCCAGTCTTCTTTTTCTCATTCCCAGTCTTCTCATTCTCATTCCCAGTCTTCTTTTTCTCATTCCTATTCCCAGTCTTCTCATTCTCATTCTCAGTCTTCTCATTCTCATTCCTAGTCTTCTCATTCTCATTCCTATTCCCAGTCTTCTCATTCTCATTCCCAGTCTTCTCATTCTCATTCCCAGTCTTCTTTTTCTCATTCCTATTCCCAGTCTTCTCATTCTCATTCTCAGTCTTCTCATTCTCATTCCTATTCCCAGTCTTCTCATTCTCATTCCTATTCCCAGTCTTCTCATTCTCATTCCTATTCCCAGTCTTCTCATTCTCATTCCTATTCCCAGTCTTCTCATTCTCATTCCTATTCCCAGTCTTCTCATTCTCATTCCTATTCCCAGTCTTCTCATTCTCATTCCTATTCCCAGTCTTCTCATTCTCATTCCTATTCCCAGTCTTCTCATTCTCATTCCTATTCCCAGTCTTCTCATTCTCATTCCCAGTCTTCTCATTCTCATTCCCAGTCTTCTCATTCTCATTCCCAGTCTTCTCATTCTCATTCCCAGTCTTCTCATTCTCATTCCCAGTCTTCTCATTCTCATTCCTATTCCCAGTCTTCTCATTCTCTTCCACTCCTATTCCCAGTCTTCTCATTCTCATTCCTATTCCCAGTCTTCTCATTCTCATTCCCAGTCTTCTCATTCTCATTCCCAGTCTTCTCATTCTCATTCCCAGTCTTCTCATTCTCATTCCCAGTCTTCTCATTCTCATTCCTATTCCCAGTCTTCTCATTCTCATTCCTATTCCCAGTCTTCTCATTCTCATTCCCAGTCTTCTTTTTCTCATTCCTATTCCCAGTCTTCTCATTCTCATTCCCAGTCTTCTTTTTCTCATTCCTATTCCCAGTCTTCTCATTCTCATTCCCAGTCTTCTTTTTCTCATTCCCAGTCTTCTCATTCTCATTCCTATTCCCAGTCTTCTCATTCTCATTCCTATTCCCAGTCTTCTCATTCTCATTCCTATTCCCAGTCTTCTCATTCTCATTCCCAGTCTTCTCATTCTCATTCCTATTCCCAGTCTTCTCATTCTCATTCCCAGTCTTCTTTTTCTCATTCCTATTCCCAGTCTTCTCATTCTCATTCCCAGTCTTCTTTTTCTCATTCCTATTCCCAGTCTTCTCATTCTCATTCTCATTCCCAGTCTTCTCATTCTCATTCTCATTCCCAGTCTTCTCATTCTCATTCCTATTCCCAGTCTTCTCATTCTCTTCCACTCCTATTCCCAGTCTTCTCATTCTCATTCCTATTCCCAGTCTTCTCATTCTCATTCCTATTCCCCTCATTCTCATTCCTATTCCCATTCTTCTCATTCTCATTCCTATTCCCAGTCTTCTCATTCTCATTCTCATTCCCAGTCTTCTCATTCTCATTCTCATTCCCAGTCTTCTCATTCTCATTCCTATTCCCAGTCTTCTCATTCTCTTCCACTCCTATTCCCAGTCTTCTCATTCTCATTCCTATTCCCAGTCTTCTCATTCTCATTCCTATTCCCCTCATTCTCATTCCTATTCCCATTCTTCTCATTCTCATTCCCTTTCACTCTTTGCTTGGTGGTAAAATGACTAAAAAATAATAAAAATTAACTGAAGAGATTTTTTGATTTTTTTCCATTTTATAGAAGCAAATAATAAACCTGCATATATTGCTAAGAGCTACAAGGAAAAAAAAGGTGGAGAGCCATGATCAATGAAACTGCCACTTGAACAGTTTCTTTTCTAGCATTTACCACCTGTGGAACTCCCATTTGATTTCTTGGTTCCTAATAGCTACAATCTTTAAATATTTAAATGCAATGTCATTCACCATCTTCCATCATCTTGAAGGCTGTTCCTTTTTTCGTCTTCTCAATCCTCCCCAGTCTCTCTCTTCTCATTCTCTTTCATCCCCTGTAACCTCCTGCGTTCTAGTGACATTGCCACCTTGCCTGGAGTGAAATGATTATAAAAAAAAAATGTCACTACAATCTGATGACTCTAATAAACCATTTCCATACTTTGGGGAAGCAAAAAGCTTGTCCATTAGCATGGACATGGGTCCATAAACACACAATGGTCAATATATGAACATCCGTGCCTGATTCTAGAAAGATTATGTGAACAATTGTCATACGAGCATGACCTTCTGGTTATTGAACATTGGAATAGGTTTGGTTTAGTTTATGGTATCTCAACCTCAATAGGTTATTTAATGCCGACAAGATTTTTATTGATGGTAATATTATTTTCCAAAAATGTATTGTTGGTAATATTTTTTTCAAAAATGCATTGCTGGTAAAAATTTTTCAAAAAAAGTATTGTTGGTATTAAAAACTATTTTTATACTTTCATAATGTTTTGACCACTTTTGGCGGGGTTAAATATTTGCCCATAGCTTGAACCCTGATAGGTGCTACCACCCCGGGTCAGGATGGACCTGGGAACACCAGCAATTAAGAGGTGGTTCCATGCTCTTCAAAACCTTCTGATCAAAAGCCTTGCTGTCAGATGTATTTCATGGTCTTACCCAGGACATGGATGTAGTTTATCATCATACCCAGGACAGCACTATAATCTGATAACTCCTTTAACAAAATGATAATCTAATCCTGTCACACTCTTATTTTGTCTTATTATCTTCTTCTATTTTACCTTGTATTATTATTTTGAAAGGTCAGATGAAACTAATAAACCATTTCCATACTGATGTTTTATGAAGTAAATAAATATTGATATTGATTTTGACATTAAAATATTCAGCTGAATGATGTTACAATTGGTAAGATTCTGACATGATTTAAACATACAATTCTATGATTGTTAAACTGAGGTGATATGTACATACTACCCTTCGATTGGTAAACTGGTATGATATGAACATACAACTCTACAATCGGTAACCTTCAAATGTGATTTCAACACCTAGCTACAACAATCACCCTTTTACAATTGGTTTTAAAATCTATAAAACAATAAACACCTTCAGAAAAGTAAAACTTGGTTCATCTTGAGGTGAGTGATTTTAAAATAACTTTTAGATTAACTTCTGTTCTTTGTTTCCCAATTTAAAAAAAAAAAAATCTATTCATTACCTTTATCAGTTGTTTATACGTTATTTTTGTCATTTATTTTTCTTTCCTGCCTCATAATTTTCCCAGGCAATTTGCATAAATAACTCATAACGAGACACATCTGCAAAAGATTGCATCTGAAGCACCTAATATTCCTGAAAATTTAGGCAAGAGAAATTAAATTTTAACAATTTGTCTTTATTTTAATTCAGCTTTTTTTTCTTATTTTCCCTCCCCCACATTACCATTTTTAAAAAAAAAACAAAAAGCAAAACATACAATAAATTTGCTTGTGACAAATATGGTTTATTGACCATCGTGATCACACATCCCATAACCAATTAGGGTCATAGGGACACCACATATATTGTTACCCTAGCAACAGTGGGGTGTCTTGGGCAAGATAGCCTGATGGAGTCCAATCCTCTCCAGACTGTTTTAAATTCAGTTTTCCTTCTCCTAGACTGGATGCCAACCAAGGCTATAGAGCCCAATCTGGCCTACTATTTTCCTATATCCAGCAGGGAAGAGTTGGATTCATACCTTTCCCAAGGGTATTTGCACGTAAGTGAATGTAACAAACCTGACTAGAATTCAAACTGATTCCTCAAACTGAGCTGCTATCCATTATTCAACCATGCCTTCTCATGTTCCACACTATTCAACCAAAGCCCAGTCTGTCTTGATATTTTACCCATAGCTGAGGAGAAGAGGTGGATTCATATCTTTTCCAAGATTATTTGTGCATAAATGAATGTAACATCCTCAACTAGAATTTGAACTTGGCTCTCTGGTTTCTGATTCTGAGATGTTATCCTTTGCACCGTCATGCATTGACTGTACCCTCAACTCTATGTATAAAACAGAGGATGTCTGTCTGTCTGTGTGATATGTTTTCACTTGAGATCCATCCAACAAATTTTGACCAAACTTGGCAAATACATTGTACATACATAGAGAGGTTCTTAGCATAAAAATCGATAATTTAAAAAAAAAAATCAATAATTGATAAAGCTGATCAAACATTAATTCAACTTATTTCCTCGGATTCATTCATACTTGGTATGTAGGTTACTTACATCATGATGAGCTAAGCAAAACCTAATTTTAATTTCTATGCTATAGTGTTTAGCTCAAAAAATGAAAAATTGATTTCAACACAAATTTTAAACTAAAATCTCCCTCAATTTTCAAGCAGTCTTATACAAACTTCACTCAATTGTAGCCAACAATAGCTTAATTGTTTAACAGTCATTTTGCTTGAAAATTGATTCTACCCATATAGTGAAAACTTGTGTAAATAGTGAAAAATGGAAATTTTTACTGGTTTCCTTATTTTTCGTTGCACTTTCAACCAATTTTCATCAAACTTAACAGATGTATCCTCTTTTACATCCCTGGTAACACACTGAATTTCAAAAACTCGAAAATAATTCTGAAGTGGATTTTCATGTTGCCTGTTTTACCCCTTCATGTCCTCGGCTAATTTTGATTGAATAAATACAGACTACTTCTGTTATATCAGTAACTTAATTAATTCAAAATGTTTTTTTAATGAAAGTACTTTAAAGTAATTGAAGTAGATAGACTCTGTTACATCTAAACATGATGCTGTTTTTGTTCCATTCTAATTCAATGCTTTTCCTGATCAACCAGCTGGGTATGGCTGCTAGTATATAATATAAATTCTTAGTGAATGATGACTTCTGAAAAGTTTTTTAACACCATGGTCTCTTCTATTCCCAGCTATAGGTTAAATACCATAAAAGATGATAATCTCTAGCCTTGGCTAGTAGCCAGTCTAGGAGAATCGATTGCTTTTCTATGGTTTGTCAACTTTTGCAGGTTATTTCACCCTATACAATAAAAGATGTACTGTAGATGGTCATGTAATGGTTTTTGGTATAGAAAAGGAAATTAGTGACCGGAGTTCAGTTTCTAGTCAAGGGTGTTGTGCTTACTTTTGCACAGGTACCCTTAAAAAAGGGTGTAGTTGTTTCTCTTCTACTCCCAGCTATATGTTAAATAACAGAAAAGACTATACTGTCTAGCTTTGGTTGGTAGCCAGTCTATGAGAATTAACTGATTCTTTTTTATGGCTTATCAACACTTTGTATGTTATTTAAGGCCAGAAAATGTGTGAGAATGTTTTTATTTTAGAGATAATAATGATTTAGTGATAGAATTTTTTTACTATTTAACTCATAGAAGGAGAAGAGGTAAATTCATATCTTACACGGGGTTTTTTTTTGCGTAAGTGAATATAACAAATCTAACTGGAATTGGAACTTGACTCTGCGATTAACATTTCCTAGCCATTGTACATTACACCATCTGCACATCCAAGCTTACAGGACCTGGTATTTCCAGAAAGGTCACCCATCTAGGTACTGACCAAGCTCAATGTTGCTTAACTTTGGTGATCATACAGGTACCAGTGTTTCAACATGGTTTGGCAGCAAGCTTAAGTCTAAGACAGAGACGAAGCTGCACCATCTAACAGGATTGGACTATGGCGCTATAGTCAGTACTATACCAAGAATAATCCATTTTAGTGGATACCTATATTTGAGTAGACACCCTGTTTATTTATTAAACAATACATTTCTTTTGTCAACCAACTGATAGGAAAAAAATGCATCCTATGGCAGAATTTGAACCTGGGTTCCCCCCTTGCATGAAAAACCATCATTTAATCTGATGAGCTTTAGACTGACTTGGCTACAAAGAGTCTCACGGATCAAGCAAAATCAAATAGTGCCTTATAAAAGCAAATCCTTCCTAGTTTTTTTTAAAGAGTCTTTAGAAATTGCATTATTTATATTTGGATATGAAACCGGGCAGATCTGAACTGTCCAAGACAGGCATACAGATTCAAAGATACTGATACTAGCAGGCAGATTTTAGCCGACCGAGACATGTAGGCAATTTTTTGCCAACCGAGACAGGCAGGCAGATTTTAGCCGACTGAGACAGGCAGGGAGATCCAAAATGACCAAGACAGGCAGGCAGATCCAAAATGACCAAGACAGGCAGGCAGATCCAAAATGACCAAGACAGGCAGGCAGATCCAAAGATACTGATACTGGTAGAGAGATCTTAGCAGACTGAGACAGGCAGGCAGATCCAAACTGACCGAGACAGGCAGGCAGATCCAAACTGACCGAGACAGGCAGGCAGATCCGAACAGACCGAGACAGGCAGGCAGATCCGAACAGACCGAGACAGGCAGGCAGATCCAAAGGTACTGATACTGGCAGGCAGATCCCAAAACACTGTGATTAACAGGCAGATCTTAGCAGACTGAGACAGGTAGGTAGAATTTAGCAAACCCAGAGAGGCAAACAAGCAGGCAGATCCAAGTAAACCAAAACAGCCAGACAGATTCTAGAAGACCAAGGCAGGAAGGTAGATCCGAGCAGACTGAAACAGACACACAAATCTGACCCTACTGAGATAGATATTCTTGTATGTCTATGATAAACAAATTTTGGTCTTTTCTTATCAAGAGAATTGCAACAGAAAAAATAATTTATTTCCTCAACAACTGAAGATAATTCATTCCCAGGCTTAAATCATCTTTTTGGCTTTTTTTATGTCATTTATAAAAAGAATTTTGGAATCATAAATAAAGACAATTCGAGGAAAAAATAAAGTCAATAAACATAAATTAATGGGAATGAACTTTGACCTGTAGACAAAAAAAACACATTAGTTATAGCAGAGAAAGAAAGTGAAAAAAAATGACTAAGAAAAAAGAGAAAAAGGACAACAAAGAAAAAAAGAAAGTAAGCAAAGAAAAATAAAAAAAAATGGAAGAAAGAAAGAAACAGAAAGAGGAAGGAAATCAAATAAAAGAAAACAAAAAAGAAAGAAAAATAAAACAAAAAATGCAAAAAAGGGTAGAGAGTCAATGATTAAAAATTTAAAAAAAAGAAAAGAAGAGAGGAAAAAAAGGAAAAAGTATACGAAACCCAGAAAGAAAAACAAAAAAGAAAATGTAAACAGTGGATAGAAAGGTAAGAATGAAAGAAAAAAATGTGAAGAAAAAAAGAAAAAAAAGTAAGAAAATGAGTAAAAGACAAAAAAGAAAGAGGAAAAGAAAAAGACAGGAAGAGAAAAGAAATAAAGAAAGTCAAAGAAAGAAAAAAAAATGGAGAAAGAGGGTTGGAAGTGAATAAAAATTTAAAATGAGGAAAAGAACGACAAAAGTGAACAGAAAGAAGAAATGAAAATAATGAAAGAAAACAAGAAAATAGTGTATGAAGGCTTAAAAGAGAAAGAAAGTGAAAAAAGAAGGGAAAAAGAGGATGTCGAAAAAAGGATAACAAAGAGAAAGAGAAAGAAAAAGAGAAAGAAAGAGAAAATACAAAGCAAGAAAGAAAATTAATAAAGAAAGAGAGAAAAAAAACAAAAACAGAAATAAAAAAAACAAGAAAAATCAAGCAAGAAAGAAAGAAAAAGAAAAGAGAAAAGAAAAAAGAAAGAGAAAGAAAAAAGAAAGAAAAAGAAAAAAGAAAAAGAAAGAAAAAAGAAAGAAAAAAGAAAGAAAAAGGAAGAAATAAGAAAGAAAGAAAGAAAAAGGA
>OZ038499.1:53096956-53099456 GCA_964036315.1 Acanthosepion esculentum
GCCATGGTTTTGGCATAATAAAAAGGGCTGGACCAGAAAGAAGTGGGTGGCTATTTTTACAAGGGTGATGCATGTGTGAATTTGAGAATGATGTCTTCAGAAGGAGCATTCAGTGTTGTACGAGCAGTGTCTGAGGAACAGAACCTCATTTAACTACAGATATCAATATGACAAACTCTTATCTATTTGACTTTGCAGGAAGCAAAGCAAGGAAAATAATGTTTTAGTTTGTGTCATTGTGTTTCAAGTAGACAATGTTTGATTTTAGTTCAGAATGTCTAAATCTTAAATAAATTTTTATATAGCAGTGATTTTAATTTTCTAGATGTTATCACTTCTAAATAGTTTCATAAACTGAAATGATATCAATATGACAAACTCATTCATTTTGATTGTTTTATTGTTTTACTGTTGGTTATAAAAAATCTATTTTTTTTTTTTACTACAGTTGTGTTGAAATATGTGTTCATTTGGTTTGCAAGGAAGAGTAAGAAGGTTGGTATTTTTTAAGAATATTTACATTGGCCAACAAAAGATAGCTATTCTTGTTTATTTAAAGAATTTGTAATAAGTTTACTTCCAGCGATGTAAATGTCCCCAAAATATATCATGAGTAAAAAATATTCAAGATGATTGTAGCAAAATGTGGATGGCATTGTCTGAGAGAGAGGAGCCCATAATTTCGTTAGACGAGTGACTCAAAAGGTTATAATCCAGCCATGGTCTTGACATTCCTTGATGTTTGTACCATGATTCAGGTACCTTGGTATTTTGCAATATCTAGTATCATATTTTGAGGTACCTTGGTATTTTGTAATATATTGTGTCATTTTGAGGTATCTTGGTATGTTGCAATATCTAGTGTCATATTTTGAGGTACCTTGGTATTTTGAAATATCTAGTGTCATATTTTGAGGTACCTTAGTATTTTGTAATATATTGTCTCATTTTGAGGTACCTTGGTATGTTGCAATATCTAGCGTCATATTTGGAGGTACCTTGGTATTTTGAAATATTTAGTGTCATATTTTGAGGTACCTTGGTATTTTGAAATATCTAGTATCATATTTTGAGGTACCTTGGTATTTTGTAAAATATTGTGTCATTTTGAGGTACCTTGGTATGTTGCAATATCTAGTATCATATTTTGAGGTACCTTGGTATTTTGTAATATATTGTGTCATTTTGAGGTACCTTGGTATGTTGCAATATCTAGTGTCATATTTTGAGGTACCTTGGTATTTTGAAATATTTAGTGTTATATTTTGAGGTACCTTGGTATTTTGAAATATCTAGTGTCATATTTTGAGGTACCTTGGTATTTTGCAATATCTAGTGTCATATTTTGAGGTACCTTGGTATTTTGCAATATATTGTGTCATTTTATGGTATCTTGGTATTTTGAGGAACCTTGGTATTTTGCAATATCTAGTGTCATATTTTGTATTGAGTTGAGATTTATTATAAATGGAAAAGGTATAAATGCATCTATCTTACCATTAATTAAATAGCAGGGCAAACTGGACACTCTAGCATTGCTTAGTAACCAGAAATGAACAACAAATCTGAATAAAAAACAGTTTGGGCAAGGGGCTAGCAACTACCCCCTCCACAAATGTACTCACATAGCAGTAACACCTCGTGTGGTGAGGCTGCTGTCCTACTTTTTTCTTTTTACAATAAAATCCACCTTATACAAGGCCCAAGAGCAGTAGCATGTAGAAGTGAGTCTCAGAGGATGTTAACGGCCCTGAGCATCCATATCAGGAAGGCATCCAATCAAAGAGTGAAATAAAAATGTAGTTTATATTTAATGTGAATAAAGTGCTTATTTCATGTTTCACCTGTTTTTACATATTTAAAATGTCTTCCTTTCTCACTTTTCTCCGTACAAGACCTCTCCCCCCCAGCTTTTACTAGGGTATTAGGGGCATACAGTCAACGAGTTGGCCCCAAACATCACCAAATCTCTGCAGGTCATGGCCCAAGAGCCACTCAAAGTAGAGGGTTACAGAGCAAAAATCGGAGCTTATTAGGATGTAGTGAAGATAAATGTTGACCCCAGACTTGAACAGGTTAAGATTGGAGTGGTCGAGAAAGCATTATCTTGGGAGTCACTCCTCAAAGTAGAGGGTTACAGAGTCACAGCTTATTAGGATATGTAGCTAAGATAATTGTTGACCCTTGACTCGAACAGGTTAATATTGGATTGGTCAGGGAAGCATCATCTTGGGAGTTGCTTCCATAAAGCAGCAGTTAAATAAATTTAATATTTTTTTTTGCAGAAATTGTTCTTGCAAACAAATCTTATGAAAAGAAGAAGAGACATTTTACGTCTATTAATGTTTGCGCAATGGTTAAGATGTCATGTCTGCAACGTGTAATGACAAAATTTACTGGCAGCGTGTTATGACATGCAATTTGGTTTTAATATCCATCGAACAATATGGGGTTTTATACCATTATTGTCTTTCTTCTCTGTACCCTACCCATTCAGGTG